>CM075764.1:43759140-44960780 GCA_037974665.1 Ehretia macrophylla
CAGGCCATGAAATTCCCGACCCCGGCCAGCACGCCCACCATTCGCGGAGCCCAGCTCTCAACTCAGGAATGTTATGAAAACTCCTTTCGACCCAAATATCAGGTTGGCTGGGGACCAGATTTGCCCGAGGAGAAGAGGGATGCTAAGAGAGGTAGCCCGGCTGAAGACCTTCAAGAGGTAGAATTCTCTGATGAAACAAAGAGAGCAAAAATTGGAAGTGAACTCTCTGCCGATCTCAAGAAAGGTATAAGTCAATTTCTTCTGAAAAATGAACACATATTTGCATGGTCTGCCTCTGACATGACAGGTATTGACCCGGGAGTGATTGAACATCACTTGAATACCGACCCAAATCACTATCCGGTAAAGCAGAAGCGCAGGCACTTCCATTATGATAAGCAACAAATCATAGCAAAAGAGGTGGACAAATTAGTAGACGCCGGTCACATAAAGGAAATCCAGTACCCAACCTGGTTATCCAATATGGTGCTGGTGACCAAGTCCTCGAGTGGATGGAGATTATGTATTGATTTTACGGACCTCAATAAAGCCTGACCAAAGGACTGTTTTCTCCTACCTCGGATTGATCAGATGGTGGATGCCACCTCCGGATTCCAGCTGCTCTCTTTCATTGATACCTTCAAAGGCTATAACCAAATCAAGATGCCTCCCGGAGACAAAGAGAAGATTGCCTTCACCACCAATAAAGGTCTCTACTACTATAAGGTCATGCCTTTTGGCCTCAAGAATGCTGGAGCTACCTATACTTGGATGGTAAACAAGGTTTTCAAAAATCAGATTAGCCAAAATATGGAGATCTATGTAGATGACATGTTGGTCAAGAGCAGAAGGGTGGAAGACCATGTAGCCGACCTGGCTGAAGCCTTTGCTGTAATGGAGCACTTTGGGATAAAGCTGAACCCGAAAAAATGCGCATTCGGCGTCAAGGCAGGAAAGTTTCTTGGCTTCATGGTCACAGCCTGTGGAATAGAAGCCAACCCAGAAAAGGTTCAAGCGATATTTGACCGGGCACCGCCAACCTGCGTAAAAGATGCTTAGGTGCTCGCGGGCAAGGTCGTGGCGTTGTACCGATTCATGTCCAGGTCGGCCGACAAGTGTGCACCTCTGTTCAAAATATTGAGGAATTCTAAGAACTTCGAATGGACTACGGAATGCTAGAACGCCTTCCAAAAGCTGAAAACGTATCTACCTTCGCCACCCCTGCTATCCCGACCTGAGATGGGGGAGGAGCTAGTAGTATATTTAGCATGCTCAGGGACAGCAGTGGCGGTGGTCTGCGAAGAAGGAAAGGAGCAGAAGACGGTCTATTATGTCAGCAAAACCTTGTAAGGGGCCGAGGTGATGTACTCCTCCTTGGAAAAACTCGTCATCGCGCTCATCACGGCCGAGAGAAAACTAAAGACATACTTTGATGCTCATCCAATCAAGGTCATGACGGATGCCCCACTCAACTCTATCATGCACAAGCCAGAGGCGTCAGTCAGGCTGCTGAAATGGGCAGTTGAGCCGAGTCAATTTGACATCACCTACCAGCCCAAAACAGCCATCAAAGCCCAAGCCATTGCGGACTTTGTGGTGGAATGCACTGGCCGACCCGAGCATGACCCGGAGGATGTGTGGAAGGTCCATGTGGATGGGCCTCAGGGAAGTCTGGAAGCGGAGCTGGGGTGGTCATCCTCGACCCGACCCAACATGAGCACCAATACTCCTTCAAGTTCACCTTTCTGGCGTCCAATAATGAAGCTGAGTATGAAGCGGTGATTGCGGGGCTGGAAACTGCAGCTCAGCTCGGGGCACAAGCAGTCGACCTAAGCACCGACTCTCAATTGGTTTCTACTCAGATATCGTGAGAGTTCGAAGCCAAGGACAGTACTATGCTGGCCTACCTCAACAGAGTCAAGGACTTGACCTCAGGGCTCCAAAGATTTGCGAGACAGCAAATTCTGAGGGAAGAGAATATGAAGGCTGATGCCCTATCCAGGTTGGCCTTGGGCGAGAGCCGACCTGCCCTGGTCCATGTGGAAGAAGTATCCGAACCAAGTATCCAGTTAGGGATGCAGGCCGTAGCCGAGCTCAATTTAAGCCCAGATTGGACCAAACCAATCGTGGACTACTTGAAGGGGGGTATGACCCCGGAGGATGAAAAAACAACTCAAAAACTCATGAAACAGGCCTCAAGATATGTCATAATCGCCGGGAAACTCTACAAGAGAGCCTACACTTGGCCTCTCTTAAAGTGTGATGGGCCCGAGGAGGGAAACTATATACTCCGGGAGATCTATGAAGGAGTATGTGGAAACCACTTGGGTGGCAAGGCCCTGGCTCGGAAGGCATTAAGGCAAGGCTATTTCTGGCCAACCTTAGAACAAGATACCAAAGAGTATGTAAAAAAGTGCGTCACCTGCCAAAGGTTCGCCAATGTACAGAGAAAGCCAGCGGTAGACCTCACGGTGATGATGAGCTCGTGGCCATTCTGTCAATGGGGTCTAGATATCATCAGCCCATTGCCAACCGGCGCTGGCCAAAAGAAGCACGCATTCGTAGCAGTAGACTACTTCACCAAATGGCCTGAGGCCGAAGGTGTTGCTAGAATAACAGAAAAGGCAGCTTGGGATTTTGTGTGAAAAAACATCATTTGCAGATTTGGGATGCCAAAGGTCATCATTACTAACCACGACAAGCAATTCAACAGTGCATACTTTCAAGGCAAATGTGCTGAGATCGGGATCGACCTCAGATTCTCATCTATTGCTCACCCTCAAAGTAATGGCCAAGTCGAAAGGACTAACCAAATCATTTTGCAGGGTTTGAAAACCAAGGTGGAGGAAACAGAGGGCCAGTTGGCATCGATTATTCCTGAGGTGTTGTGGGCTCAACGGACCACCACCAGCTCGGCAACAGGAGAATCGCCCTTCGAGCTGACCTTCGGTACTCAAGCTGTGCTGCCAGTGGAAATCGGATCTCCGACCAGTAGAACTCTCTACCTTGATCCAGAAATAAATGGAGCATTGATTCGTGAAGGGCTCGACCTCGCCGAAGAGCTCCGAGCTAAAGCTCAAAGCTGCAATGCAAAGAGCCTTTGCCAAGCAAGTCAAGTCTAAGCCTATCAAGGTTGGCGACCTTGTACTCAGAAAGGCTATCTTTTTGTCGCGCTCGAGCAACAAGTTATCCCTGACCTGGGAGGGACTGTATGAAGTCATGAAAGAAGCCCGACCTGGGACCTTCTACATCCGCGACAGGTACGGGAAGCAATTGAGAAATGCATAGCACGCAGAGCACCTAAAGAGATATTTTGTGTAACGGTCCCCGAGCCGAAAACTTTTGTAACGGCCCCGAGCCGGAAACTCTTGTAACGGCCCCCAAGCCAGAAATTTTTGTACAGGCCTCGAGCCGAAGTCTTTGTTAAGGCCCCGACCCAAAACATTGCTTGTAATCGGCTCCCAAGCCTGAGTACTTCATGTACAATTTTGATACAAATATATTTTGTAAATCAGTGCAATGCCCGACCCGGGCACAAGTGCCTCAGCTACTGAGCTACTCCCGACTCGGATTAACGCGATGACCATGCTTAAATTACGAGCTAGTAATCCAAGTAAACCAGCTCGGACAAGGTTCTAGCTAGGGTATAATCAATAATAATTTGATTAGGTTTGCCAGTTCGGATTAAGGTCCAACTTGATATAATCCGGCTTCAGGTCGGCATGTTAGTTTGGGTTTAAGCTCGAGCTCAACATTTGTCTACATTAGTTTGACCAATTTTAAATCGGACTGACGAGTCCAGGTCAGCGACAATTATATAGTTGCCCAATTAACCAGCTCGGATTAGGATGGTAATTCATTAATCGCATCCAACTCGGTTCTTTATATTTTAATTAAGTTTGAAAGGTCCATTATATTGGCCCGACCCCACTTACTTGAGGAAAATTTGCGAAGAGAAAAGTACACATGTACAAACTCGAACAAAACGCAAATAAAAGTAGAAAATTCATTTCATTGAAAGTAAAAAAGAGTACAATTACAAAAAGCCCGACCCGGGCGATTACAAAATTTATTTAGGAGCGGCGGTGGAGGTGGTGGCATAGACTTCATCCCCGACCTGATCCATGCCTTTCTGAACAAATTCAATCACCTCCTTGGCTTGGGACGTCAGGTCAGCTGGAAGCTCAGGAATCTCCCAAAACTCCTGAGGTGGAGCTTCCAAGATTTTGATGTAATCATTCTTGGTGGCAGGAAAGAAGGTCTTCGCTCTCTCCTGAGCTACGAATTGGCCCCGGAAGTAGTGCTCCAGCTTGGCGTACCAGGCCATCGCCCCTCCCTCTGTGGCCAACCAGTCCACGGCCTCTCGGCTGGTCTTAAAGGCTTCCACCGCCTTCTCCTCCTGTGGGCCGACCTGATCTACCAAATCCTTAAGCTTAACCCCGGCTTCGCTCTTATCCTTCTTGAAGCGCTCGACGTCCTTGGCCGCGGCCTCGCGCCGGGACTTCTCAGCCTCGAGCTCCTTCTTCAGCCGGTCAATCTCCGTCTCATCCGCTTTGTACCTCTGGACGGCATCCTCCCTCAGGGCCTCTAGCTCGGCTCGAGAGTCGATGAATCGCTGCTCGAGCTCGACGCAGTGAGCTTGGGCTCGGGCTAGTAAGCCAGGTGCCGAAACGATGTGGGACTTGGCCTGCACAAAAGATGACAAAATGATCAGCCGAGCCAAAAAACTTAACCATATCAACACGGTCAAATATGCCTTACCGTGACTATGGTCGTCCTCAGGTCGAGCGAAAGCTGCTCCGCCGGGACCAATGCCAGCTTAGGATCGCGGGCGACCTTAGCTGCCTTCACAAAATCCTTGCCGACGTCCCCTTGGAAGAAACCTCGGGTCGCTGCCTTTGCTCCTAAGGGACGGAGGAGCCTAAGCCAGACCGAGCCAAGACTTCGCCACTGGCCTCGGTCCTCCTCTTCATCTGGGCATACGCGAGCTTCCTCGTATCCACTATGTCTGCAAAGAACGAAAGAAAGGGATGTGAGAAATAGCCAAATGCAAACTGAATGGAACAACGGTAGAAAAGGAGATGCGGAGGTCGGGCATTGATCCTACGAACTGACCATCTTCTGAGCCAGAATTTGCATTCTCTTCGAGCTCGGGAAGTAAATAGGGGTGCTCCTTCCTCAGGTCGGGCTCTCTCCCGAATAAGTTGGATCTCCAGATTCTGTCCCACCTGAGGACACTGTCAACATCTATCAGCATACCCGGCTTGGGTCTCAACACCCCGACCTCGGTGAGCTCGGCTTCTGAGAGCTTGGGGTCATCATTCACATTCTTCTTCAGGGAGGGATTCCAATCCAACTTGCACCCCGGGTTCACAGCCGGTTCGACCCAATAGTAGTCGTTGTGCCAGCCCTTATTGGAGGAGTGCCACTTGGTGAATATGGCGTTGCCCGCCCGAGCTGCAAAATCAAACCACCCTGGTTGTTTCGGGTTGGGCTTGCACACAAAGAACTGCTTGAACCGACGTAGGGTCAGCTCTATTTTCCTCTCAAGGCAGAATACATAAAATGCCACCATCACGGCCCAACCATTTGGTGACATCTGACCCGAGCTAAGCTCGAAGTAGTTCAAAATGCCGGCGATGAAGTCAGGAAGTGGAAGCTGGATGACATCGAATGCGAGGTCATAGATAGTGAAGTGATCGGGTGGAGGATAGCAGGCGGGCTCATTCGGACCTGGAACCTTCAGCTTGTAGTGTCGGTCCATCGACCAATTCCTTAACCTGGCGTTGGCCATCTGAACCGTGGAATGGCACTCACGCTTGTAACAGATGAACAGTTGTTCGATCCTCTTCCCTCGTGCCGATGAACCACTGGCTGTAACTGAGCTCCGAGGTCGGACCGCCCTAACCGGGACTGCTTCAATCGGTTCCGACTTGGAGACTCCAGCTAAGTACTCCTGAGGCATCTCAACTCCTTCCAGCTGGTTCAATGGCTCCTCATCTTCCCTATCATCCAAGTCTCCCAAGTCGGCCAAAGGATCCGCCTCGACTTCCTCTTGCACCTATCTGACCCCGATCACTTGGCAATCATCATCATTCTCCCATGGCCCAGATGGCCGAGCCGATCCTTGAGATGCGCCAGCACTGTCATCACCATGACCTCCATCTGAGGTAGACTCCGAGCTCGACGGATTCTCATCCCCTCTATAGGACCTCACATCCATCGCTTGGGAATCTTTTGACTCCGACCTCCCCATCCTGTTTACAAATTAAAATATGCAGGGATAACTAAAGGGAGTCAGGACGTACCTACCGCTCTAGTTGTCGAAGATGACACGATCTAACTGTCTCTGACCTAATTGGCTCCGAGCTAGTGGATTCCGAGCTGAATACCCCGAGAAGATATTTGCCGAGCTAAAAGTGTCGGACTACTCTGGTTGCCGACCTGAAAGCTCCAAATTTCGTTAGTAAAGTGTGAAATGAATCTCGGATGTCAAGGCCCTATTTATAGACAACTCCTATAACCGCCTCGGGAATCCCAAACGTCGCATCTTGTCATAACAACCAGGTGATGTGTCAACCATCTGAAGGGTATGCATCGCTGACGTGGCCATCCCCGCTCTGACGGGGTCGGGCACCTCCAGCTCGAGATCAACTCCCAAATCTAGATCTCACCCTCTCGATCTCGACTTAGGGGGAGGGTTGGGGATTGACGAGAGGGACCCCGAGCTGAGGTATGATGCCTACTCCGAGCCGAGACGGGTTAATCCGAGCCAAGCCCAGCACATTCAACTAATGTCCAACCTGGATGCTGATTCGACCTCAGCCTGACCTAGGAAAACCCCGACCTCGGCAAACAGCTGTCCTGATGGGGACATAAAGCTGCACCGCATTAAATGCTGTCAGGTCCGAATTTAGTATAAATAGAGCTTCACCCCTTCATTTCGGAGGTAATTCGTCATTAAATGCTCTCAGCTACTTCTCCAGCTCGGACATACTAATCATTCGCACACCCGAAGAAAAAATCCGGGTCATCACCCCGCCTTTTCCTTGTGCAGGTCAGGTAGCCGACCTGAAAATTCAGGTCAAGAGGCCGACCCAGATTTCTAGCTCGAAAGAAGTAGCTTCCAACATTCACATCGAAATTCTGACCTCAACAAGTGAATATGCAGATACCTCGGCGGTACATATGCTTTTATTTTATGGGTCGCGCAACATAAAATCTCAACCAATTCTATTTCAAACTTCAGCTCAGCTGATCACTGTCATATATAGAAATTACTTGAGAAAATTTCAATCTACAGCAATATTATGACCTCATAAAGAATTACATTGAGCAACAGCTTTCACAAAAAGTCTGGATGTGTGTTCATGATGGTCTATTTTAATCTTATCATCATTATCATGTAAGTTCATCGTCATCATCATAAAATAAAAAATAAAAGTAATTAAGCTTATCATTTTAATCTTATTATATATATATATATATATATATATATATATATATATATATATATATATATTTTATTAATTGAAGTCACTCAGGTAGTGAGATGGCTTAAGTTTAAACGATTAGTATCGGGGAAGTCTTTTCCTTTTATCTTTTTCTATCAATAGTTGGAGTCAAGGTGGGTTTTAAATAATATCAGTGAGGCCCAATAGTTGGTGTAAGCTAAAATTGACTAACTAGTCCGTATACTAGTATTATTTTTACTAATATTTATTTGTAATTTTCCTATAACCGACTAATATGGAATGAATTGATGAGAGATCTGCCTTCGTCATAACTAGATGTAAGTAACCCTTTGACTAGGGAGATTGGGAAAGTAGCAATATTTTATGCAATAATTCCAAGCTTCAAAACTATGACAATAAAACTATATTTCATGTGTTCAAAATAGTCAAAACTGTACCAATTAATTGACCTTTTTTTTTAATTGCTAAATATGGAGACTGGAACTAGAATTGCATAGGATGTTGAAATTTTAAGCAATGCTATGGTGAAGTTATTCTTCTTTGACAGCCACAGCATTTATTAGTCAAATGTTGAAGGCTTCCATGTTGTAATTCTTTGGAGGCCTTCAGTCAATCTTTGTATTTCATTTTGGTGCGTCTGGAAAGGTCGTATTGCCGCCCTCGATTGATTCACATATATGAGTATTGTTAGAATGACGACACACACGCATACACATGAAACCATAGTATACCGGTATATTAATTTATGTATGAGTATTGTTAGGACGAGGATACATAACCATTTTTATTATATAGTGTGAACTTTTTGAAGAACTATTCAGGGTTGATTAGGTCATTTTAATCGTGTCTGACTTGAGAACCAAAATTAACTATCATCATCCTAGGAGATAAGATACCATGTTACTATTCATCTATTGGGGACCATCTAAATTTCATTGAGTGGTCACCATCGTGCAGGAAAGCTGAACAATTGAGACATTGGAGAGGCCAGAGAGAAAAACAAACTCGTTTATTTTTTTCCTTTCGTCAAGAAGTAGCCTTTTTATCATTAGATCATAAATTTCGTACTCAACTAAATCTGACCATATTTTTTTAATAAGGGGTTATATATTTCAAATTTTAAATTTGATATAAATTTAAAAGACTTTTTCTCGTTTTCACGCATTCCGTTTACCTTTATTGCCATATTCCTCTACAAGGAGATTAGTACACAAAAACAATCAATATCCAAGCATTTGTTTCATGCTGGCTAAAGCTGGACATGAAAATTATTGGATAAGATTGAGCACCTAATCAATTAATCTGAGTGTTTTGGATTTTCATAATAAAAAGACAACTACTTGCATGTGCCAAATCAAGAATGCTTTCTGTAAACATCATAATGGTAATAGAAGATCAACATTTCTTCTCATATACATTATGCTAGTTATACTCAAACAGTATCCTAATGAGTGAACCAAAAGACATTTGAATCATAACCTTCTAGAAAAATAACAACTAACCAACTCAATTATTGACCAATTCCAGTCTACACACTACTTTTGATACACAGCATCAAATCCTACATTACCATTCACGTCAATCGTTGAGGTAGGACCCTTCATTATTGCAACATATCATATGGCTCATATAGCTCATAGATTCCATCAGATAAAATCTAAAGTACTCGAATTTCAATCATACATCTAAGTACGCCGTTGTCCTCATTTACTCCAGGCAAATTGACAACACACAACCGATTATAAAAATACTAAGTATACATGCATGCACATAAAATCCACTTGCGGTCGCTCTTTTGAGAGATCTCGCCCGTGGGCTCCACAAGCAGAAGGGTTCATGTATTTCTTTTACATCATGATCAGATCGATTATCATCAAGTTATTTTGAAGTTTTTTCTATTACTTGCCAATCCCCTTAATGCGTTTTGCTCTTCTTTCTCTTTTTTTTTTCTTTTTTTTTTCTTTTGGTGGGCAGGGAATTAAACCTAATACTGTGTGGTCATCAGCCTATTAAATTGGTAACTTTTGACTTAGAATATAGGGGAAATAACTCACTCTTTTTTCTAAGAATAGGCCAATTAAGTGGCGAAAAAGCACTGCTAACGCGATCGACCTATAAGAAATATATGGTTCTTATATTTGTGTTATTTAATTTTTAGTATAGCATTATGAAGAACCATGTGGGTTTATCACAATTTAATTGGTATTAAATAAAATAATATATGATATGATATAATAGTATTAAAATTTATAATTTATCCATATAAAATAGTTGTATATTCTAACAAGTTTTCCTGTAACAAATTTAAAAGAATTGCGTACAAACATGATATACAGAATTAAAATCAATGAAAAGGAGACAATAGTTTCCGGTCACCTCATTTTCATAATCACATTTATTACGGCTTCTTATGTAAATGCTCAGTTGACATGTTAAGAAAAGAGAGAAAAATAAAAATATAATTATTTTATTAACATATCAACTAAACATGCACTTATTGAAAATGATAAATAGGCGATATCTGGCAACCGTCGTTAATCTAAGCATGCATTTGTAATTCAAATACTCGAAATTGATACAGAATATAATTCGAAAGAATTTATAAAGAAGATAAATCAAGCCAAACTCAAAAGGATGAACAAATAAGTCATGTCTTAATTTAGCTATTTTTTTTAATTAAAAGGTGATTTAACACTCTAAAAATATATTAAAAATATAAATAATGAGAATTAATTTTGTTATATTGTCTCACATTAGTTGCTTTTTCACGAAACACATTATGGAATTCAGTCGACATGCGCAAGTAATAATAGAGTAAATCGTAAATCCAAAATCACAAATATTAACAATTTGTTGTAAATCACATTACATAGAAAACATTAGTTCCACAAACCAGAGAAAAAATAAATAAATAGGAAAAAAAAAGTTTTATTATTTCTCTAATAAATAATTCTATACAAAAACTTGCTCAAAATACCAAATTTAAAAAAAAAAAAAAGAAAAAAAAATTCAACCTCTGTGCAAAGGCGAACGGTCTTGAACCACCTTCGAGGAACTCTTATGTCGAAAAACCTTCATCGGGCTCGTGAAATGCCATCCTTTCCCCTTCGACGGCGAGGACCTGACGTCAACACCGCCGCGCGCTGACGTCATCGAAACGCTCGCCGATCTCGACCTCATCAACATTCTCTCAAAATCCTCAATTTTGCTTCTGTACAAGTAATCCTCATTGCCGTTGCTGTTATTCTCATTCTCATTTTCCTTCGATTGTTCTCTCCCTCTGTTTTCCATCTCTTCGCCTTTTCTGCTCTTTCTGCTCCTGAAAAGTGAAAAAATCGACGACGTTTTAGACTTAGCTCCCACCGGAATGTTCTTCTGATCACGAAATAAATTCTCCTTTTCGCCGGCGGAGAAGCGTGACCGGAAGAACGGAATTCCGACGGAACTCGATCTCCGGAACGACGGCTCATTTTCGATGGGCCTCGCAACGCGGCCGGTAGTGCTGCTGCCATCGCATGCGGCTGAGGTGGACGAGGAAGACGAGGATGAGGAGAAAGAGGAAGTGGTGGTGGTCGCGGCGGCGGCGAAGCATGCACAGGGGCGCACGTTAGCGCAGTCAGGGCAGAGAGAGCCGAGCCTTTCGTGGAGGCAAGAAGGGCAGACGCCGGTGCCACGACGTCGTCTGGGAGGGTGTTTTGGGCATTTCCAAACGTCTTCATCTTCTGCGTAAAACGCCATCGTTTTAGAGTAAATGTTAGTTGCGACTCTTTCGTTTTCCCTCTAGATTTTCGCTCTGTTTCACAATCCTTGTTGATGGTGAGTGCACATGTATATATCTATATATATATATAGTTGAGGGGTTTGGCTAACCAGGGTTAAGCTATTCGTGGTTTAATTTAACCGTGGATAAGAAAGGAATGGGTAGGCCAAACGGTGCGTTTTGGGCTTGTAAAATTAATTGCATTTGACAAGTTGCCCAACTAGTTGCTTGAAATTACGGAAATGGAATACTTGTTAATTATTGACGTGAAACAAGGGCATCCTCAATGGAGTCCCTAAAGGGTCTCTAAATAGAAATAATTGCTATTTTAGAGACTCTATTGATCAAAATTCATCACCAATGGGAGTCTCTAAAACACTATTTGATAGTTTTTGGCAAAATTATGACATCACTCAAGCTTTGAGTCTCCAAAATAGCACATAGTCTCCATTTTTTTTAACAAATTTGTTGAAAAAAATGGAGACTATACAAGAAGACAAAAATGAGTCTCTAAAAAAAACATGTGAGATCTGACGATGTCAGATTGTCAATCTGACATCGTCAGATCAGAAGAAAAAAAAAAAAAAAGTTACAAAAAATTTAACAAACAACAACAACAAAAATTAACAAACAGAAAAAAAAAAAAAAAAAAAAACAATTGTGCAGCGGGGAAAGTGGGAGGGGTGTGGGTAGGGTGCAGAGGTGGGGGGGGGGGGGTGTGCAGCGGGGAAAGTGGGGGGGGGGGTGTGGGTGGAGTGCAACCGGGAAGGGAAAGGAAGAGGTGGGGTAGGGGGGGGGGAGCGTGCAGCAAGGAAGGGACGGGAAGAAGAAGGAAGAGAGAGAAGAAGGAAGAGAGAGAGAGAGGGGGACGTGCAGGAAGAAGGAAGAGAGAGAATAAGGAAGAGAGAGAGAGGGGGTGGTGCAGGGACGGGAAGAAGAAGGAAGAGAGAGAAAAGAAGAGGAAGAGGAAGAGGAAGAGGGAGGGGGGGGGGGGGGGGGAAGCTTTTATATTTAAGGTTTGGTTTTTTGTTTTTTTAATTAAAATTTTTTATTTATTTAAAGGGTTTATTTAATTAGAATTTTTTAATTATATAGGTATTTACCCTTGAAAGTAGGTTAACTTGAACAACATGATAAATGTCAAGCAGGTTTTTTAAATAGACTTTTTTAATTAGGGCTTTTAAATTATACTTTTTTTTTAATTAAGGTTTTGTATTTTATTTTAATTTTTATTTTTTTTTGTTTTATGTTTTTAAATTATACTTTTTTTAGTTTAGGTTTTATTCTACTGTTCTGATTGTAATTGAGTTTTTTTTAATAATTGTTCTTTTCAATATAGTTGTAATTTTTAGATTTTTTTAAATCTAATTGAGCTTTTTTTTATTGTTGTAGTTTTTTAAAAATATACTTGTAATTTTTTTTTTGTAATTAAGATTTATTTTTATAGTTGTTTTTATGAATAATTCTAATTATTTAAATGTTATCTTCGTTGCAATTTATTTATTTGTTGGTTGAAATATTCGTTAAAAAAGTTAAAATTATCTAAATAACAATTAATTAAAAAAAAGCAACAGACGAAAAAAAAATACATTATCAAATTATTATATCAAATTAAAATTAACACAATATAGAGATTTAATTTTATGGACACCGTCACCAGGGATTTTTTTTTTTCTTGGTCTTTAAATGGGTCTTTAAAACAGTTTTTTTGCCGTGGTCTCTAAGTGGGTCTCTAAAACACTATTTGGTCTCTATATGAGTCTCTATAAATGATTTATAGAGACCCATATAGAGACTCCATTGAAGATAGCCTTATGCATGTGTTTTATAGTGGAAGTCCGAAGAGTTATGCGTTTTCAGTTTCATACCATACAATAAAATGGAATGAATGGAAACGGAGAATTTATTATTTGTGGAAAAAGTGGGGACGCGACGTTTCGAATTTTATTGACCTTTGGTTTTGCTTTTTGGCCCTGTCGATAAGAGGCGCTGGTAAATTTGAGTCGAGAACTTTCCTTTTTTTTTTCTTTTACAAGAAAAATATTTTTATCAATCTTGACCAACAATTATCCTTAACAATAGTATTCGACCACTAGAAAACTTGAAATTGGACAAAGACCCAACAAAAATTACTAATTTTTAATGGATTTAAATATCTCGTTATAAGTTATATGTGCATATTGTGATTGCAAACGTAACATATACTTGATATAATTTTATTTTATGAAAACAGAAAGAAAAATAGGCTCATCTATCTGATGAAAGGCATGTTATGCCACTTCATGGCCTGCCCTATTTGAATTAAAATCTATGAGGAAGAGGTAAAGAATGAACGTCAACCTCAGAGGATAAACACATGGAGTCCATCATGACTTTTTGCTTGGAAATGGTGACTTTTGTGACAAGTGAAGCATGTCAAATTTTATTGATGGGAGCTAATTTGATTTTAGTAGATAATTAAAGTTTACTCGAGGCATAACAAGGGTCAAAACTATCCCATCACTTGAGTGAAGTGGGATTTGGTTCACGACTAAAGTGAAGAAATATAATGACTGAGGTAACGGTTCAAGGAGGATATCTTAAAGAAAAGTGGATGTTCGTACTTTTATATTCCATTTTTTTGAAAAAGTCTTTAACATTAAAGTATTTTTAGTTCAAAAAATCATTTATTTATTTTTTTAAATATTATTCTTATAATTATCAAATATTTTTTATTAGATAAGCAAGTAATCCATTCAACTCAAAGAGGTATACACATGTTTATAAGTATGCCTACATAGGGAGTCAAAAACTAAACAAGAATGCACGCATCAATTTGCCAAGCATGGCAGATTGATTTGTTAAGAATACTATCACTATATTTTTGTCCACTGTAGACCTGATGTCGAATATCGCATTTGATTATAATTATCAAATTATATATTATAATTTTATTAAAAAAATCTAGTTCGGTCCCTGTTATAAAGAAACTTAACTTTAGCTACGCTAAGGGAATTGAGTAGGAAGATTAGGTTAATTGGTACTTTTTAGACTTCCACTAAAGACTTGTAGCATATGAATATATGATATGATCTCTTTCACATTAAGCAGATTTAAGTCAAAAAAATCCTGAAGTTTCTTGGATAATGATATCTTCTCCATGAAATTAATTTCACGTCCTTGTTTATGTGCGGTAAAGTGATGTATTAGATCAACTATGGGTATTTTAATCTTGTGGAATCTCATGATTTCGACATTTAGGCTCAATTGTTGGGAATCGGACACACACACACATAAACACACAACCATAGCAAAAATCAACACACAGAGTTTAATGTGGTTCGGTACTCTAACTACGTCTATGACTTAAGTAATTGAAAAATCTATTAATCAATAATAAACCATTACAACGCAAAGGATCTTTTTGACAGAAAAAAATCCAAACCCTCCCCTTACTCACACACTCACAGTTTTTAGGAAAAATTATAAAAACTCTCCCAGGACTTTATGAACGAAAAAAAGTCTAAACCCTCGCTCTAGGACTTTATCTTTGGCTAAAGTCTAAACGCTCCTCATAATCGGCTTTTTCCTGGCGAAATCACAAAAAACACTCTCAACTCTCGGCTCACCCCTTACCACCACGCCACCCCCCCATGTGTCAAATAATTACAAGTTAGGAGGCAACTACTTCTCATTCTATTAAGATTGGAAAACCTATTTCTTTTCCTAATGAACTCGTGCTTATTTTCAACTCCTAATTAGATTTGGACTCAAGCCAATAACCTAACATCAATATATATATTAACTAGTGTGGAAATGGTTGGAGCTAGAATATTTAGTTAACATTTTTAGACTTTTCCAAGGTCTTTCTCGTGTATCCAAGTAGAATTTCTAAATCTTGACATTGCATATATCCTTCGACTTATATCCAGTATTCTAATTTTTTACCTTTTCAGCTCAAATGCAGTACTTTTATGAAGAGGCATTTGGTAGTAGTTTATGTTATTTTGGAAAAACAATCAGAATCACATTGAATTCACAATATAATGATATTGTCGTTTTATCACTTTGAGAATCAAAACGGATTTTATAGAAATATATCTGGGGAATATAAGAAATTTATTTGACTTTGAAATCATATAAGAAAGTGAATTTAGGACTGAAGTGATATAGAATTTATAAAAAATGTTAAAAACCCACTTTTTTTTTTCTCTTTAAATAAGTACTCATTTCATTTCTAAAATTCAGAAAACAAACAAGTCCAACATGGCCATAAGCCAATACAAAAGTCAAGCATCATTAATTGCTAGTCTAAAACTAAAATGTTAGTATCTAACTTCCAAGCTAAACATATAAATCTATTGAGTAATGTATCACAAATTTCAAACCCTGAACCCTTTACCAAATCTCATCCCGAATATGCCTAAAGATTTACTTCTCAGTGAAAATCGAGTTGTTATGTCATCTATTGTTCCTTTCCTTCCATATTAAATATGGTGAACACTATTGCGTAGCCGCATTGATGATGTTAGTGGCACCCTTGGAAGATTTGAGGCCTCTTTTCCTTACCCTCTTAGTAAAACTCACTGTCCGGAGATCTTTTTCCTCTTTACGAGATTAAAAATTTCTACCTAGGGCTGCAGTATGGTTCGAGGGTTTACTATATTGTTATAGAATTATTGACTGAAGCTTCTGACATTTAATTATCAATTTAATTGGGTGTTTTCATTTTGTCATAAGGGTTCTTCTTTCTAGGCCTCTATGAGAATAGCTTCTGCCATCCATATTTTTTGGTAAACCAACTACACCATGAGTATCGCAAAGTTAGCATTGGACATG
This sequence comes from Ehretia macrophylla, assembly GCA_037974665.1. Lineage (NCBI taxonomy): Eukaryota > Viridiplantae > Streptophyta > Magnoliopsida > Boraginales > Ehretiaceae > Ehretia > Ehretia macrophylla. The sequence goes on from CM075764.1 coordinate 43,775,194, forward strand.
CTATTGGGAGATGATTAATTAAATCGCGAAAAGAAGGCAAAGAATCCGCGTAGGTGGCCCTTTTTAATTTCTCTGTTTCTACTTTTCATAAACCAATTTCCAATAAGAAGTATGTGAAAACATCTCAAAGATAACAAATTAAGATTGCTTTTGTCTCCTTTTGGCTTTATTAATTCACTCATGTCAAATGTGTTGGCTTAATTACATATATTGCTTGGGAGCTCTCTGAAGAATTTTCATGCTTTCATTGAAAGTTTAACAGAAGTACATAATCGTAATTTGCAACTCTGATATACTTTTCGAGAAAAATCTATCATTTGGCTATATTGGATAGTCCGGCGTTCAGTGGAGATAGCCCCCTTGCATGACACAATGGCAAAGCCATTGGTAAATGAATCGGAGTTGCAGTTCCCACTCAACCTAAATTTTTTTTTTTTTAAAAAAAAATTTGTGTATTTTTAAGAAATTTTTAGTTAAAAAATAAATTTTACCTTCACTAAAAAAACTATTTATATATAAATATTACATTATGTGATATTAGTCCTCCACTAAATATAAATCCTCAATTCACCCCTGACCGGAGGGAGGAGCTCTCTCTACTTTCTGATTTGCAGTAGTTTTCCTTCTATCTACATGCATATACTTGAGTCGCTCAGTGTAAAAAAGCAAAATAAAAAGAGAAATTGTGCCAATGGATAAGAGAAGTTCTAACCGATCTGCCAAAAGACAGTGCTGAAGTTGAATCCTTTTTTTTTAATTATTATTATTATCTCTGGGTGCAGAAATTAAATATGATGGCATTTGAGGTCAATAGGAACACACGTGTATTGACTTTGAGCAAGTCCAAATTGTAAAGCAACGGCGAGAACTAGCAGTCTTTCTTGTTTTATACGTTGATATCACAACGTCAAAATATCAGTGCCATTAAAGCTAAGGCATAACAACCACCAAATGTTTATTGTTGAAGAAAACATAATGCTAATATCATTCTACATAAGCTTGACGTGAGTATCAGTTAATTAATGGTTTGGATTATTTCCTTTCTGATTTTTTTCATTATCTAGATAATGTGTATTATGAACAATAAAATTTAGTAGTCCTTTTAAATCACATCCGTTTATTTCAAATATTTTTTAAAAGTTTTTCATATATAACTAATATATTATTTCAAATCTGATGGCTCATTAACCTTGTGTGAAAAACGAGAGAATCAATAAAGACCAATAGTGAAAATCAATACCAATAAAGTGTATTATAAGTCTTTAGATTTAATCATTAACTATCAGATCTAGAGCAATAAACTAATTATTTATGTGTTGTGTGACTGAGATCTAAAAGAATCAAATTTGATGTCCCATAATACACGTTATTTAGAAAATGAGACAATCAACAAAGAAGAGGATCCAAACGCAGTTCAGAGGTGTTTTGCTCTTCAATTCTCCACCCAAATGGCCATGACAGAACTAGATTTTCTTCACACATTGACGTAAAAATTTGTCCCAAGGCCCGACTGTTTATGGACAGTGGCTTTGCCAAAAAAATGGGCTGGCATTATAGTTAAATAATAGGCAACCCTAATTGCTCTAATAACTGACTGACAAAATCGGCCAAATGTTAACGCTGGTTCAAAGTGATCTGCGATGACGAGCTAATTGGGCCAGTTTTTATGGTCCGATAAATGTCCAACCTAAAAAAGAAAAATTACATTCACAAAAATTTGCCAAGGGAATTCTGATTGTCAAAAGCTAATTTTGGAGTAAGACAACCATTTTCTAAAGCTATAGCAAAAAAATATACTTATGTTATTTGTCAGAATAAATAATTACAATCACTAAGGTAATCAACTCACTCAATTTTTCTATTTGTTTGATCTTTTAATTCGCTCCAACAAGTTTTAAGTGAATCATTAATTATCTCAGAATCAACAACAATTTTTATTTTATGGAAGCAATTATATATCACAACTCAATTTACATATAGTGAGAAAGAATTTATCCGAATTCCAAAATATAACTACTAATAATTGCAAATCAATCTACTTATAAGGGTAACATATTTTAATAGAGAATTGAATTATCAACTGCACTAATACTATTGATAGTGAGAAATTTAACTTATGACTTTTTATTCTCAAGGCTTCTACTTTTGTTTGCCAAACTAGTCACCAACATATTACCTCGCTTATTGACTTTTAAAAGAGTGCGAAAGTTTGTTGCATCATGATAGAATTGCAAACTTCTTCCAGTCCCCTTGGAGCATTCGGTAATTTGGCGTCAAATGGAAAATTATCTTTGCTGTTGCTTTTTGGTGTTTTTGGAAATGGAGGAATGGAAACCTATTTGAGGGCCGAAAGCATTTCCACACTACAGACATGGTTGACATGATTGTCAAGCAAGTGCAGGAAATTGAAGCTGCATGGAAACCACAAGGTTCGATCTCTTGTTGAGCGGTTGAGATATGAAGTTAATGTTGGTTGGTTGAAACTCACACAGGGATGAAAACTTAATGTTGATGGATGTTTCGAGACTAATTCGGGACAGGCGAGTGCGGTAGGTCTTTTCAGAGATGAATTCGATGATTGGTGAGGTGGGTTCGCAATCAAATTAGGGGTCTTGACAGATAATCTTGCTAAGATTGTGGCCCTTTGGCATGGTTGTGCATTGCAGATGAGGCAGTTATTGAGACTTTGTAGGCGGAGACTGATTTAACATTAATTTGCAGTTTAGTCAGAAACAAAATTGATGTTTTCAACCTTTTTTTGCCCTTTAATTGAAGATTGTAAGCATGTTTTTAATAGAGGATCCTACTATCAAGTGGCCCATGTTTACCGCAAAGTAAATCGATGTGCTAATTAATTGGCTCGCCAATTATGATTTCTGCCAACCGTTTGACGCTTCTCATATTGACCAACTCTCGAAACAATTAATTGTTCTTTTGAAAAAAGACAAAAAAGATGAGACATCCTATGATGGATTATTCAGTAACCAACTACAACTTCCATTTCAAACCAAAAAAATAATAAAGAAAACGCTTCAACTTCAACTGTGATACAAAGATGTCACTGTTCATATACAGTCAACAACATTTTGAGGAATGGGGTTGATTTGAGAAAGCCTATGAGGTACTCTATCTAACGTTGCCCAATTTCACACGAAAAGATTATTACTCCTTTCAATGATGTAATATTTCCTTTCCCAAGTCTTGGCTCGTAGTCGTAGTCACTACTTCTAAACCATGGAAAAAACTTTGCCTTAATTGTCTGACTCAGAACGACTATCACAATGTTTGGGACCTCACATCCACCTTCTCATCTCCACCCTTGCATTCCACTACAATTTTCCACCATTTTATTGTGCTTGTACCACACTATTTTCCGTACAACCGAAATTGTAAATGATATTAATTAGGAGCCAAACAACCTACACCTATGATCCTTGCCAACCAAATGCCCAACTTATGGAACGGGAAAGTGAATAAGACTGCCCAGATTTTATGTGTGTTCACCTTCGTTCAACCATTCATCCGATCAATCGAATTAAAACTTTTTTTGTTTTTTTCTCACTTCAGACTTTTGGCTCATAAAGAAATGTCCTTGTTTAAAATCCTTTTACTCTATATTTTCCAATTTGTGCCCCTTTTTCTCCCCTTTCAGATGTTTTCATATTCCATATATCCGCATATATTGTTCATGGTCGAATTTTGTCGATCACTTTAGTGGACAAATATCTCCATATATCATTATATGCAGTAAAAGTCTGCCTCTTATCAATTGCTTGCTCTCTACGTCACTCCTATTATTGTACCTACACTTTTTGTTCCACTCACAAATATTATTGAATGGAATGTCAAGCCACGACCACATTTGATCAGTGGAATATGAAACATTCATGTACCCCCACCATAATACGTGATAAAACCTGCATTTCCTTATATACAGTACATCCGGTCAAGTTTTGTTGAAAATAATAAATAAATATAATAAATTAAATTTTTAAATACTGATTACTTAACATGATTTCAAATGTCAGCTTATTAAAATCGTCATGAATTTAAGTATCTCTATCACCTATTTAAAATAATATGTCCACGTACAAAGCTTCATCACTTAACAAACTTGTGGAGTCAGACTCAACTTGCCCTTGTTGTGCGAAGGTAAATTCCAAACCAATTGGCTGCTTTGGAGGCCCAACAACTTATGAGACCAGGTCCATTTGGTGCTTCACCGTACCCGAGTTTATATTGGGCCTGTGCCTTAACTCAAACCAAAGTCATCAGTGTTTTGTCACGCCTTCAATTCACTTAACATTTTCCAAACTTGCTGAACTACAAATCCGAATCATCCTAGTCATTTCCTTTGTCTTTCTCTTGGACTATAAAGAAAACAATTCATTGGGCTAAACCTTAATCCAATGTTGGACTTCTAATTTCTTTTTATTATGGATGCTCCAAATCGTCCCTTCTAGCCACTAAGAGAGAGAGAAAGATTGGGAAATGATTTGAACATGTGTCGTTTTGTCGTAGTTAAGTACTAATGTTATTAAAAAGTATTCAGTTCAATCTAGTTAGGCGTCAAATTCAAAAAATAAATTAAATTAAATTAAATCCACATCATGTAAGAGCTTGACTTTCAGCCAAATCGAACTGAAGAGCCTACCCTAAAAAATGATAGTTAGTTTGGCCAAAGTTGACCATACTATTGTAGAGCCTTGGGGGATGATGATAGATATTTTTAATAAATGTAATAAATCATGTACATATTTTTGGAATTTATATACACCGCTGGCTTTTAACAAAAAATAAATAAAAAAAAATGTTGACCATACATACATGCACCTTTAGGCAACTTGTTTAGATTCTAGTACCTTAGGAATCAACTATGTATTATTTTTATATATTCATTGCACGCTGCAAAAGCATTTAAAAGTGGCCCTAGCTAGTACAAGATCTAAATTGTATAAATTTTCTTGTGCTGCAAGTTGCTTATTTTACTTCATAAATAGAAGAAAACAAGACGTATCTCTCTCTACTGTTTGTGTATAGCTAGGTGTGTGCATGAAATAAACTTAATTTTGTTATTGATGTAATATTAATAATAATTAAGGGAATAAAAAGATGTAAGATAGAAACCCTCTCTCCAATTAATTATAATGACATATGTGATGTTAATCCCGCTCAAAATTGTATATATATGCCCAGCTATTGATTTTTATCTTGTCAAGCTTCTTGTATTTCTCAAAGTATCAAGTTGAAATAATATATCTCTCATAGTCATTTCTCAAGTGAATTATATTCATGTTATCTTTGAACTTCAATTAATCAACCCTTCCATTATATATATATATATATATATATTTTATTCAAGGGAGGCCTAAGTCATTTTAACTCACATAGGTTGTTATTAGTGTTAAGGACATGTACACATAAAAAAGGTGAATATGCGCTATGTAAAATCTCCACAAATGAATCTTCTACCTCTTCATATTTTGAATAATAGTCTTTACAGGACTATAACATCCATAATTTATCCTCCAAATAAAGAGTTAAAATACCAAATGCCGAAGTTTTTGAGTGACCGTACCCTTCTATCTTTGTGACTTACAATTTTAGTAAGTATCTCTCTCATATATTGTATTTTAATATCGAGCATAATCTAATTAATGGAAATTCAATTTTAAATGCTTGTAACATCTCTATTTGTCCATCATTGTCATGAGGTGTTCTGATAACAGTAATGATGATGAAATTATAGGATCATCATGCAACTTGTTATTCTCATAGGATTCAATAATCGTATTTCAAGAAGAATGGGCTATGCTTTTGAAAATGTCTTTTTCCTGAAATGCTAAACAATAGAGGGCTTTCGTTTTACTTGTTAAAAAAATCATTTATCTAATGTTTCTAATACCAAAATAAGTGATGTCCACTTAACATATTATGAACATTGCATATACCATGAGATCATCTAGAGATATTCCCAGAGATATAAAACATTATTTGTTTTTATTTCCTTTTGGACAACATGATACATACCTATGTGGTCATTAAAGTATTAAATCGAAATGAGAATTATATTAATAATTTCTTTGAAATTTTCTTAATATACTAAATGGTCATGGTTAGCCATATCTATTTTTTGGTTCAAAATGTCAAAGATTTACTAATTAACTCATCGACTTAAGGTCTATTAAACTATGAGATATCTTATTGAATAGTTACTCAATTAGAAATTTTTTTACCTCATGATTTGCAGATTTGAACACAAGGAAAAGAAAACAAAGAAGAGCATGTATTTTTTCCTTTTAATTCTGTCAAAGTTATGGATTACTTAAAAGGAAATAAAATGACACCAAAATTGAAATATATGTTTCCCTATGTTAGTTAAATCACATCCCTACCCGAAATTTTTTAAGATAGGAATTATTCCTATAGTTGCTTGTATTTTACAACCCACAATTTGTTGCTAATTAAAGTAACTAGTGAGTTTGGGGAAATGGTTTTCACTACCCAAAATATAATGATCATTCCTTTTATTATTCTCATGCTTTGTTTTATCTAATCTTGTGAGAATCAATCTAATCTATCAAAACGCATTCCAAATTGAGTTGTTTAAACATGTTCATGCTCAATTTCCTTTATTATTTTCATGCTCTATTTTATCTAATCTTGTGACAATCAATTTAATCTATCAAAATGCATTCCAAAATGAGGTGCTTAAACATGCTTACATCATCATTTGGTTAGTCCACTGTTACCTATCTCTAATGATACATCATCTTGACCAAAAAACATTATACATCACAAGGGGTCCAATTCTTCAATCCTCGAGGTCATATTTAATTGAAACCACAATTAGGCGGCAGAGCCAGACACCAAGGGTCAAGGTAGATACTACAGTGACATAGTTAGTAACCAAAGATTCGGTGACACTCATCTATACATAAACTAATAATTAATTTATACACATTATAACAACTATAAATTAAAAATGTAAGCACCAAAATATATATAGAGTCTTCAAGATATCACTCTCCTTATATAATAATGACACAACATATAAAAGAGAAAAAAATAAATAACTATATTAATACAAAACGTACACTTTATAATTGTTTTTAACAAATTTACTAAAATACCCCTCATTAATGAGCGGTACTTCAGTGTATGCATAGGCAACATGGCTCCGCCCCTGCATGATGTCATGGATATAAAATTGGGAGAAACTCTAAGAAACATTAGATGGCACGTCTCTCTAATATGTGTGGAGTCTATCTATATTAATCAGAATTATAGATGTTCATCGGCACGTTTTAAAGAGTTTTCATAAAACTAAACACACCAAAGGCAGTTAGCCCTTGGCGGGCCGTGAACTGCAATTTCCTGGCGGCTGCAGATGTGTTTATGGATCCATCCATTAATATCATTAGGAAGTGCTGTGACCCACAGGCCTGATATTAGTAGCCTACGAGTTAGGAGAAGGAAAAAGAAAAGTGAAAGTTTGATGAGTCAACAACCGCGTGTGAAACGCACCTCAGCTCACATAAGAGGTCCCTTGTCTCTTTCTTTTTTCTAATTTCTAATTTTTTGATATTTGATAATAACAAAAAATTAGTCAATTAAAAAATAATTTATAACAAAAAATGGTGACTATTTTTTTTCTAATTTTTCGTTGTTTGGTAATACCATAAAATTGGTCAGTTATAAAATTTTTCTTGTCAAATATTACGGCTAAAACAAAATTTGAGAAAATATTTTCATGTCATTTGAAAGAAAAAAATATTTTTCAAAATTCAAACATTAAAAAATATTTTTCAGTATTCTATTTTTCAAAAAAATATTTTTTCTAATAAGTTATTTTATAGCAAACAAATAGAGCCCAAGAAAAATATTATATTTTTAAAAAAAATATTTTTCTCTAAAAATATTTTTTAAAAACAAGTTATTTTATAGCAAACAAACGGAGCCTATTCTGGGTAATAATTTTCTTTGAAGTCTTCCATGGTGTGCCGTGGACACGGGGTTGAAGCCATTTTTTTGGCTTGGTATGCCAAAAGCCAACAGTGGTTCTAGTCAAACTCATGCCACGAGCATCGCAATTTTTCTTTTGCTTTTGTTGTTTCTTCTGTTTTTATCTTCGTTTTTCAATATAGTCTTGTGCATTTTCCTTTCCACAATATGAAAACGTGTGTGAAGTGCCGTATGATGCCATGCATTGCCCTCGATAACAAAAGCCTTGGTGGTCGGGTTCTATTGGACTCAATATTCGATGATCAAGTTTCGTTAGTTAGGTTCTCATATAATCGAAAAAAAAAGCTTTGTACCTCAGTTGCAATGTAATAATCGATCATTTGGAATTCAAAGTCAAGAGAGAGAAAAAAAAAATTTAAAAAGGTGTACTCTTACTAAAATTTTGTATAATTTATTTGCAAATCTAATTTTTTGTGTTTGGAAGCACCGTTTTAAAAAATTAAAAATTCAAGATTTATAAATTCTATTTTTACTTATATTTTGCCCAAATCCTTACTTAATAGGTAAAATTTGCAAATTCATGTTTTTCAAATCTGTTGCTTATCCTCTAATGACAAAATTGCACCTAAGTTTAAGATATGGACTTTGGCTAATTACAAAGATTAAAAAAAAAAAAAAATTATTGTCTCTCTCCCTATTTCTCTTTCAACCAAAAAAAAAAAAAACTGTCTATTTCACCCTTTCTCTTAAAATTATTTTTTTCATATTAAACATATGGTTAAATTTAAGGTTATTTTGTCACTTGGAATGTAGGTTTATTCTATAATCTTGAACTAATATAATGGGTAAAGTTATGATTATTTTGTATTATTTAACTTTATTAAAAAAAATTCGTTGTTGTTTTTTTGCTTTTTTTGGATAATTTTATGATAATAGCAATAATCAATAATGGGATGAGATAATAACCTATGACAAGCCTAATTTCAAAATAATAAAAAAGGATATTTAAGTAAAATAGAAGTATTAATTTTAATTCCACATGTATTTCAAACACAATTTATATTTGTAAATAATATAATTGACTTAATACTGTTTTACAATTCAAACAAGGGAATTATTTTTAAATACAAATTCTTGTGAAATTCATTTATAAATTAAATAAATTTTACACCTCAAGTGCTTTCAAACACTATGTATGTGCATGGTGTCGGAAAGGGTTGGAGAGTGTAGCCAAATTTCAAACCTCGAAACCCTTGACTATTAAGTTTTCCCCACTTCCCCATTTGGCTCGTTTTTTTCTCTTCTATTTTATTTTGGGTTTCGGTTTATATGAGGTTATATTCTAATGTCAGTGAAAACGTTTTGCTAGGAAAGCCATTGAATTGATCTTGAAAATCAACTTGGTTGTCATTATTCTACAATGGGGTACTTTTTGTTTTTGTTTTTTTTTTTTGGTATAATAAAGGCAAAAACTGTAGTTCAAACTTAAAATTTTTAATTATAACAAATCGGTACCCGATTATTCTATTCACTGAAAGTGTCTAGAATGGGGTAGTTACACTTTATTACACACCACATAGAAATTGCCTAGCATTTTCGTGAAGGGAAATGGGCAAGAAAAATGCAAAAAGCAGCAATTGCAGCAACATTTCATCTCAATTGCTTAGAAGAACAGTTCTGAACTGGTTCCCTTAAAGCGATAAATTTTTTGACAACATATCAAAGGAATTGAATGATCAGTTGCAATGAGCAAGTCTATGGTTGTAGACTTCCAAGTCTTTGGATGATTATCTACCATTAAAGACCTCACAGGATAGAAAATAAAAGTCAACTTATTGTAAGTTTTATTAATTCTTTTTATTTATCCATCTGCTTTATTGACCCAAAGAGCTATTTAAAGAGAGACAGATTCTATCTCTTCTCATGTGTCCCGTGTTGCCTAGGTTAAGATAAATTAAATTCTCATTAATTATTTAAATTTTAATTAACTACTCATTAATTATCGGATAAAAGGGAGGAATAATTCTATGGTTAATGTGAAGCCTTTTAAAAAAGGAAAATAAATCGAACGAAATTAAACTAAATCAAATCTTATTTCACCAAATGTGATGACTGAATTAGAAAAGAAAGACAAGGAAGAAAAAAATGAAGAACCCCTAGAAGATGGACAACTATATACACTTTTGGAGTCCATTTTCAACTGCATTTATGAATAATGAAATAGACACAAATCTGATGTCCAAAACTGTAAAAGTATAAACAACGCTTTAGTGTTCAAATAAATTTTAAAAACTTGACAAAAGTTGTATCTTTTAGCTGTTGAAGTCCACCTAACAAATACTTCAATATACTCGTGCAGAGAAGCATGTTGGGGAACCACAGAGTATTTATGGTTATATTATATGTGAATGTGAAATATTCACTTCTTTCAAGGAACTATTTAAAAGTCTGCTCTTCATTTGATTCCACATTATATAGTCCCCAATCATTTTCTTTTCTTTAGCAACATTGCAAAAGCAATTCATATGTTCTTGTTTTTGCCAACCCACTAAAAGCTCTTTAGGCTTTTGATTCCTATAATGATTTCATAGTTGGCCACATGGAGGTTTATGTCATTTCTAACGCTTGATTGCACTTAACAATTCTCATTTTAGTTTCAACTCTAATTATTAGTTCAACTATCTCAACTAATTTAATCTCAAAATGTATATTTCCATGGTGCCATTATTGCATTTTTATTATTCCTCTCTTTCAGTTTTTTTCCAAAGTCTCTCCCTGCGCTTTACGTGTATTTTGCGTCTATGTACAAACTCTTTAAACATGACTACTTTATAGTTTGTTGATCTAACAGTTCAAATTACAATATTGATCGTTCAAAACTACAAGATTTTAGGTCCCAATAATAATGTGTAGTATTAGTCCAATTATATAGCGTGATAATATTCTTTCACTATATATGGAACATTGTGTAATTATCAATCATTTGTGGCTAATCACTGAATGAGATATCTAAATACATATAGGATCATGCTTGTTTTATACAGTCACTTCACCTGAAAAAAAAAAAAGGAAAAATCTTTAAACACTATCGAATGTGTAATAAAGCTTATTCAATATTATTGGATTATGAATTCAATAGCTAGCTGGTTCATTGAAAGGACCCCAGAAGAACAAAACTTAGATATGCTCGGACTTGAGGAAATGATTATGATATTATTAAAGCTGATTCTTGGATAACCATGCATTAATTTGTATTTTTTTTCCACTATTATTTTTGTTAGACACTACTTTAGATAAGCTTCGTCCAATTATTGAGTTTCTAATATTCTTTTGACAAGTACTGACATATACAGCAAACTATTTCATTACTATTAGATTCTTGTATTATTCTTAGAAAACTTCAATTATAGCCTATAGTTTATATCAAACATTCATGCTCTATTCCTTCCGTTTGATTCTACCACATTAATTCATTGCTTTTAAGAGGGACAATTGGGTAGACGAGGAAACTCCCACGATGTATGTACCAAGTTCAAAAAAGAGACAAATTCACTTTTAAAAAAATAGTCGATATAAGAAAAACTTCTAATAAAAGAAAAATGGAAAAAAATAAGAAAATTACTTATATATTAGCGGATATTATTACACTAAAAAAATAAATTTAGGATAAATTATTTTTTTTCTTATACATAATGGAAGTGAAAGTAGTACTTCAAGTTTAGAATATTTAATTCAAATAAATTGTTAACTGACTATTTTACCCCACTTCTAAATGTCAAGATAAATCAGTTTCAAAGGAACCATTTTTATTTTTTGCAAAACAAGGGATTTGTTAACCAACCTAAGAAATAGTTTATTAATATTTTAGTCTGTACTTGATCACGATTAATGGCCACATCCTTGAAGTCATAGTTGAATATCTCCACTGATTTGTTTCTTCAGTTGATCTCTAGTCAGAATTGGTGGTGGAGCCTTGGACCACGCCACTGACCTGCCCCATAATTAAAATACTAGATTATTTGAAATTACCATTCTACCCCTACTAAAAAACAAAAAAATATATCAAGCATTATTATATTGAACAATATAGTTTAAATACGAGAATTAGGAAAGTGGCAATTCAGAACCCAAACTACCTAATTAAACAAAAATTTGTTCTTTATATTGGAATAGATAGGCCCAGCTCGTGAACCCAACCATTAATTTTCTTACCTAAATCATTTATGCATGATTCATCACCAGACATTTTGATAATATTTGTCCGAACCATAGCCAAAAAGTCTATAGTTTGTGACTAAGAATAATAAACATGTCTTTTATTTACTTAAATTTGTAATATTTTAGCTAAATGCCAACCTGATGCATAGTTGGACAATGCATTTGCCAACTTGTCGACTTGTAGATGAACTCAACAATGTTCCCTAAAGCTTGCAATAATGATTAAGAAAGAAGTGTGTATAAATGTAATCATTATAGGGTTTTATTGAAGCATTGTAGTGTAAATGATTTTCATGTGAATTTTTCTCTAGAATTTTCAATAAGGTTTTTATAATTTTTCATCTTTATTTGCTCCACTTTTCTTGGGCTCTAATTATTTTAGCTAAATAATTTGGGGAAAATTTGTCCCTTTAGGAATGGAACTTTTCTATATTGATCATGAAGAATGACATGCCAACAAATATAAATTACCAGAAATAATTAGGATTTGTTTTCTTTGTCTAGATGCAAATATATGCAGTCAAATGTTTTCTGTTCATGCACTCTTTCATATGTTTAATTTCTTCAAAATTTAATGCTACGCTATTATGCTTTGTGCTCTACCAAGTTATGGAAATGGGAAACTAGTTTTCAATTTTTGATGACGGAGAAGTCGTTTTCTAGCGAAATTCATAAATTCATGTTAGGAGTGTCAAATTCTAAACATGGTCTTTTAACGAAACTCATAAATTCATGTTAGGAGTGTCAAATTCTAAACATGTGATTCTGAGCAATTATATTGACATCTTTATTAGATTATTTATTTATTTTGTGTAAAGATTGCAGTATGAGCAGAGCACTAAACAGAAATGGAAGAAGAAAGGTTCTTTGGAGGAACACAAAATCATTCATAGATTTTCCACACGAGGATGTTCCCGATAAGGAAGGTTTTAATCCCGATTAATGTCACCCAATTGCTTTTGAGGTCACAATTTCTTGTAATGTTTTGGCATGAAGTTGCCTACACATCAAAAAGGAAAGGATCAAAAAGGTGCCTAACTGACTGTTTAATATAGTTCATTTTATTACATTTTCTTGACCCAAAAAAGTAAAACCATTAAATTTTATTTTCTATCGTTTGCTTTGGGGCCAAGATAAACGGAAAGTAAAACCCTCTGCCTTTCATTCATACAAGAAAGCTCATGAAAATGTGAGAAAAATGGTATTTTAAGCAAAGCTCTAAATAATTTACTACTTTTGCTTAAGCTTTAGCCAACACGTCAAGCTTTTGCTCACTAATTTGACAAATTAATAATAAGTTGGCTAATAATTTTCTTAATGAAGGAACACTATACTAAACGAAAAATTGCATCTAATTAACACTATATTCAAAGAGATGATCAAGTTTTGCTAGGGGTATTAATCAACTCATTAAAAGCGGATTCAATATTTTTGTTTTATCAGTACTAAAAACACAAAAATTAACATTTTATATAAATAATTTTTATTTATTTTTATCTTAAAATACTTTAAAAATATACACAATATTTTTTAAACAAATGGGATGAGCTAGGGCTATAGCCCCTTACCCTTATAAGAATGGCTTCACCCTTGCAGCTCAGAATGGTGCATTGGACTAGCATTTCCAATATTTCTTATGGACGATCATTATCAAATTTAATATCCTATTTCAACTGCTAAAAAGATTGGTCGCTGAAAATACTCACTTAAATAGTAGAGAAATATCACAAAACACTCTAAACCAAGCAATATGTGACGTGTGGCATAGAGTAATTAGGTTAAATAAAAGAGAAAAATTGATCAAAAATAAATGAGAAAATGACTCAAGCAAGTGGGAGCAACAATGCTAATTGACTAAACCAAATTCACAAGACAAGATTAGATGGATATTTGTTCCTTGCTATAATCAATTATAGCACAACCAAAAGCCAATAATGTACCAAGATTCCAAATATCTTATAAGAGGAATAATGCTCCAACTCACAAAATTAAATTCTCATGAGAAGAGAATAAATAAAACAAAATTTAAGTCACTATTCTTGCATTTTTATTGAACAAAATATTAAATATATGAACAAAGCAAATACAATTTCCTAAAAAAAGAAGAAAAATAATATATTTTAACACATGAAAATGAAAGCGAAATAAATAAAGGAAAGAAACAGGTCGGTTCCTTGCCCCCAACGTATCTCCCCTTAGTTTTTGCTTCGGAGCTAGGCTCGGACATTGTGCATGTATGACTTTGAAAGGATAAGAACGAACACAAACCAACCCCGCCCATCCACCCACCCCAACCCCAAACCCAACCCCGCCTGCCTTTTCTCTCTTTTCCTACAAGTAGCCTCCCTCTTTCTCACCGCCTCCAATTCCTAAACCCCCCACAAAAAACCACACACACAACACACACTCTCTTTGTGTCTATATATCTCTATATTCTTCACAAACAAAACGCACATATAGCTCATAAAACACGCACAACACACACAATTCTCCAGAAGGACACCCAAAAAAAACAGAGCATTGCTTAATCTGTTTCACACACCAAAAAACAGTCAAGCTGGCGATCGATAACCAAGAAAACGCGGTCCGTGAAATCAAGCCAAAGAATAGGCGCATCATGGTAACTGTAATGCCATTTAGTACCAATAAAAGATTGAATTTTGATGAACTTTTTCACATTAACTCTTTCGTCTTTTCATTAATCTGCTCTGTTTTTGAATTGTGTATAGGGAGCTGGAGGGCCAGATGAGGATGACAACAGATGGCCACCATGGTTGAAGCCTTTGCTAAGTGAAAAATTCTTTGTTCATTGCAAATTGCACGCTGATTCTCACAAGAGTGAATGCAACATGTACTGCTTAGATTGTATGAATGGTCCTCTCTGCTCTCTGTGTATGGCCTTTCACAGAGACCACCGTGCCATTCAGGTATCTTTATCTTTTCTACTCTGTTTTGTTTTCCAAAACCCATTTGATTCCTCACTTTTCACTCAAATTTAGGACCTGGGTTTCCACCATTTTTGCTAAATAAGAGCCTTTTCATCACTTTGTATAGAAGCATCACAAAATGCTCTGTTTTTAAAGCCATTATTTTTAGTATCATTTTTTTTAACCCAAAATGCTCTCTTTGTGCAAAGATTGATCGTCTTTTGAGCTTTGTTTAACAAATACCTTTCTGGGTTTTTGTTATTTCATCGTTTATTTTCCCGTTGACTCATAAATGGCATTGATTTTTCAATGCATTTAGTGTAAATTCCAATTTTTTTTTACAATATTTTTGTTTGGTGTTGCATGGTTATTGAGTTTGGTCTTTTAATGGCAGATAAGGAGGTCATCATACCATGATGTGGTGAGAGTCTCGGAGATACAAAAGTACTTGGACATATCTTCAGTGCAAACCTACATTATCAACAGTGCAAAAGTTGTGTTCTTGAATGAAAGGCCACAGCCAAGGCCAGGCAAAGGGGTGACCAATACATGTGAAGTCTGTGAACGTAGCCTTCTTGACTCCTTCAGATTCTGCTCTCTTGGTTGTAAGGTAAACCAAAAACTATTCAAAAGTCTTCTCCACAGTGCCATTCAGATTTTTCTTGCATTTATTATAAACCAAATTGCATTATATTGATACGGGAGATACTGCGATGGATTCTCGAAATGTCCAATATCGTTTGAGAATGATATAAGATTGGTCGAGGCCTTAAAAAATTGCATTAAATGTAAGCCCTTAATTTGCTTAGATGTTAAGGTAATCTGTGCACTCTTGTAAAAGTCTCTTTTGGCATTCAAAGTTCTAGTCCACTTGACAAAAAATCCACTCACATTAGTGGTCTATAATTGAGTGCTCTTTTGGCATTCGGCAGAATCTTTAATGGAATCATAAAAACTTATGATTCTTTTCAATCATATTACTTTATTTCTCTTATTTAATTCATCAATGATCAATAATTGGACGGCTATGGTGGTTGATCATGGATAGTTTTCAATTTGGTGCAAATTTTATATTTTTGAGAATTGAATTGGTCATTGATAATTGAGTAGGGCATTTTTTAAATATGAACAGTCTTGTTGATGGTTAATTTGGCATTCTTGATTGGTCATTTGTGATTGATCATTGACGAGGGCGATATTCTTAAACCAGAAAAAATTCGGTTCAGTACATAATTAGTAATATGTATCTTGTGCTATGGATGGCTAATTCAGCATTCTTGATTTGCAGATTGTTGGAACATCACAGAATTTCCAGAAAAAGAAGCAATTCCCCGAGAAGAAGTTTGTGGCCGCGGCAGCATCGGACTCCGAGGACTCCTATAGCAGTAGCAGCCACAGCCATGGCAGGCACCACAGCCCCAACAACAGTAACTATAAGGTCCAGAGTTTCACCCCATCAACGCCCCCTCCAACTGCTGTTAATTATCGAACCGCCAAGCGAAGAAAGGGTATCCCCCATAGAGCCCCAATGGGTGGAGGATTTATCATAGAATATTAGCCCTGTTTCTAGTTTAACACAAGCTATCTCAAAACGCTAGTGCCACTGTCAAATGGCCAGTGTTCTGAACAACTTATGGCTCTTCCAACAGAGCCTAATGTACATAGAAGCAGCACCTAATAGAATGTGGTGAAAGTAGAAGGCCAGGAATGAAAATAAGACAATGTCAAAGGACTAAGGAAAAAAAAAAAAAGAAACTTAGAAGTTGGAAAAAAAAAAAAAAAGCTTGTAGTTTGAATTATCAAAAACAGTGGCTCGCTGGTCTTTAGTTTACTAGAGTGATTATACATAAGTTTTGTCCTTTTTTTGTTATTATAAAAATGTAAATACAAGTTTTGTGTTAGGGGCTAGAATGGGATAACAATGTACTTTCTTTGCAAAATGGTACTGCTGTCTATATATGGAATGCAATATTAGATATTTTGTAATTCTTCTTGGTGTTTTGGATGGATTTGGATCGCTTGTAAAGTTAGTTTACGATGGTAATCTAATGGTGATTGGAAAAAAATTTATATCCACCTAGGATGGTCAGTCTATTAATATAAAAATAGACTTTACAATATGTATGATTCATCTTATGTGAGTTGACTGATTATTTATCCGGATGAATGAAATAACAACTATGATGATTGTAGTGCCAATTTTGGCCTAGGTCTAAAGCCTCAATTGTGGATAGTGAGTTTTATTTGGATTACCTCTAACCCGAAGAAAAGAGATTCTAAGTGACAACTTATGAAATTTTTATAAGTAGCCTTTGATTGGCCTTCCTAGAAAATTAAAAATAAAAAAAAAACCTTATCCGATGCATATGTTCTCCTCTAACATGATCACTAATTTTTTATAGTCCGTCCACCTTCTTCTAATTATCTGTCTTTTGAGTTAGTAGATTATTAGTGGCTATTAAGAAAGGAATTTTGAAAGGTCTCCAAGGGGTAGCTTAGTTTTTTTTTTTTTGCTAAAAACAAGCGTGTTTTATTCCAAATAAAAAATAAAAAATTACAAACACTGAAACCCCGAAGGGCTTACAAAAATAATATTGAGTCTATCTTCCAAGCTATACAAATAGCTTGATTCAAAAGAAAGTGTTTATACTTTCTAAACAATGATAACTTTGCTCTAACGTCAAAAGTAATATAATCAAAATTATATTTCTCGCTAAGGAATGTATCATTGAAGATCCTATTATTCTTTTCCTTCCACACATGAAAAACGAAAGCCCCAAGGAATAACTTGATGTAAAACGACTGGAACGGGGTTTTTTATCAGTGTGAGTTCAAAATCGGTTGCCTACATGGGCCATTATTTTATGTGTCAATTCAGATCTGACTATTGATTGATTTTTTTAGTAGTTTATCATTTAGTGGTCGGATTCTGTTACATTCAATCAATAGTCGGATAATCAGTTAGTAGTCGGACACTATCATGGGCCACCACCTTATGTGTTAATTGAAATCTAACTTTTGATAGACTCTTTTAATAGATTATTATTTAGTAATTGGACTCTGTTACATTCAATAAATAATCTGGTAGTCCGTTAGTAGTAAATTTTTATCAAACCCAACTAAAGTTCTATTAATTGAATTCTTATATTATTAAAAAAAAAAAATACAAATAAAAATTATGCAATCTTAATTATAAATTTAAGGACTTACTTATTTCAGTTCATTCATATTGAATTTCCATAGTTTTAATTTTTCCATCTTTTGGTTGTGTAATTTTTCCATTTTTGGAATGTTTTTGACTGGTTAAGGTAAGTACCAAGGGGTGGGGCCAATAATTGCCGCCCCGTAGGATATGTTAAAATGTTGGGTGGTGTATTTATTACGTGTTGGCTGATGATTTGATGGAGAAAAGCAATGTGTCTTGGTTCTTGGAATCATGAAGTTTGGTCAGCATTGCCCTTTTGAATGTGGTTTTCTTGGTGGAGGGACTATCTTTCGTGTTTAGTGGGGTGGGATTGATTTGTGACCATCGATCGCATTCAATGGTTGTAATGCTGGCTTGATCCTTCAGTGGGTTGGTTTCTTTTTTGGCTTTGTGAGTTTGTGATTCGATAATTGCTTTGGCTTCGCTATTTGTGGTGATAACTTTCATTATATGATGCCCTCTGGCACATAGTTAATCGATAGTAAAAATGTAATCAATCATTCAAAATTATAAGTTTGACATTTTATTTAGAGTTTCGTACTCAATTAACATAGTACATATGTGAAGGCGCATTGACGATAAAAAAAAAAAAAAAAAACTTCATTATATGAGTCTTGTAATTGTTCTGTGTAATGGGTAGGTTAAGTAGTTAGTGAATAAAATATAGTTATGCCTTAACTTTAATTCTTATTATTGTAATCGCTCGTGTTCCAAGTGTATTCTAGATAAGCCGAGAAAGTTATAAGTTAGTCGGACTTGTAATTATTACTTGACTAGTAAATCTATTCTTGTAACTTTACAATAGGTCGAGATTAATAATGGTAAAATAAACTTTTTCTAAAGGAACTTAACACGCCTAAAACATGTTTTACATAACTACGTTTTAAATTTTCACTTTGCCATGTTATAAGCATCTTATGAATGCAAGTTGCAGATGGAATTGAAACAGTGGAGGCACGTGAAACAAGTAGGCAATATGACACCCTTATTGCATATAATGCAAATTTTGTAAGCATCTCTCACTGGTTTATTTAGAATGGAAAAGCTGTCGTGGAATTTTCTAGTAGCTTTCTCACTTTGAGCATTTCTATACACGATCTGAACTACGCATGCAGTTCTATATCTATACACAATACATATACACACATTACACATGTTAAAAATCCAGGTCCCATTGTTTGAATTAATTAAGATATGTATGTGAAGTTACTGATTGAACTCAACTTGCATAATCTGAATTGTGAACCAAGTAAATGATACCAACAAAAAAAAAAACATGTAAATGATTATATACAAAGTATAATTTTTTCTAGGGTAAAAACTATTTACCCCCTTGACTTTTTGACTAAAATTTAAAGTCTCTCACAAAATTTTAGAGTTACACACCTATCTTATGAAGTGTAACAGAGGTGGAAAATCGTTAAATAACAAGGATATATTTGTTTTTTCATTTTCTCTTTTTTATTTTTTTATTTATTTCTTTTTTTTTTTTCTTGGCATACCATATTGAGTTGATTCATAATGCAAACTGCTACCAGAATGAAAAATTGTTACTCTTTCTAAAAGAGAGAAATAATAACTTCTCCAAAGGAAGCCCTCAAGGGATAGCTCGGATGGCACCAATGAAAGGTAGACTTGCAAATGCATAGGTTTGAAATTCTTTGATAACATATGAGATTAAACTCTTAATTAAACTGGTGTATGCATTAGAGCGCTATTGCACTTTCGGATTTTAACCAAATACAATTGTAAGGTAAAAATAATGTGTGTAGGGGGTGATTTTAGCTAGGGTTTCTACTCTAACATGATATTTGTCTGTCCATTGTGAATTGATTGCATGAGAATACTTCCCAGTATTATTAACAAAAAAAAAAAAAAAAACAATACTTCTCCAAAGGAGGGGCCTCCATCCCTCGCCACACTCACCTGCCATATTGGCACGTTTGTAAATACAGACGATTTTGTAAAAAGTAATGTTTTCTTATCATTTATTTTATTTAAGAAGAATATTTTTCTCTTTTGGAAAAGTAAAATCTCCCCTTAGATTTATACACTAGACTAAGCAATTGAGGTGTATCTACACATCGGAATCAACTAATATATTTGTCCTACATTCTTGGTCTGAATTTAGATGCCAACCTATAAATAGATGATGACTAGGATTCTTTCTCTCTCGATTTTCTTGATGAGAAGAATCGCAATACATACTTTGTAATTGAGACCCACGTACATTTGATTCCACATTCCATAATGTTATTGTTGACAAACGATGAATATGGTTTCCACCACATTCCAAATGGCACCACTTTCTTGTCATATATTGCTTTTGCGGCTAATTCCTTCATTATTTCCACATTTTCTGCTCCGTTTTCTTTGGGCAAGACAAATTGTATCATTGAAGAAAATGAGTACTCATTTTACAATTAGGTGGTTCATTGAGACTAAAAAATAGTTGCAGAATCTTTTCCTATTATCTTTAACATGATTTAGCGTTTATGAATACCACATGCATCTTAATTAGGAATGACAACAGGTATTCGCTCTACCCAAAACTGACAAGTAACCGTCCAATAAAAACTCAATAAAAAAAATCAATAGAAAATCGGTTAGGTTTTGAGTTTTATAAGAGAAAACTGATAAGTAAACCGATACGTTTTAGTTTTTAACTTTAAAAAAAAAAAACGAAACTCGATTATTAATTTATTATATATATATATATGTATATATAATTTTATATGTATCTATATATAAAATAAATATTTTAATTTTCAAAAATAATAAAAATGCACAGCATTTATACTAATATTGTTGACTTATTCTTTACTAATTGTACTTTCATTTTGTAAATCTTAAGTCTAATTTGAACCCCAAAAAAAAAAAAAAATGTTCTAAGTTTTAATTTTTTATTCTTTATTCTAAACTCTAAAGTTTACCCTAACAACATACTTTTTCTTCTCTTCATTTTCACCAAGACACCAACGTCGCCTCCACCTTGGGTTCAACAAAAGGAGCATCTTCTCTTCTCTTCTCTTCATTTTCACCAACAGCGTGCGCCACCTCCAAACCCTCCACCAATCCACCTTTGACCTCCGCGAAGGGATATTACAACTTAGCATCTTAGTTTTTTTTTAAAATATTTTTTGCTAAATATAATATATATATATATATATATATATATATATATATATATATATATATATATATATATATATATATTTAATTCTTTGCTCCATACGTGCTTTGAACGTCGATAATCCGTACATCTGTTGGATCTCGTTGCTCCCTACATCTTATCATGGTTTTTTTTTTTTTTTTTTTTTTTGTGTGTGTCTATTAACATTTGTCTAATGATGCTTAATGATATTTTTTATGGTCAGCACATTAATGATGCAGAAAATTTTTAATTTTATTGTCTTATGGATTTTATTTATTTTATCGTTAGATTTGTTAGTTTTATTAGATTTGAATATTTGCAATGAATTAGTATATTTTCAATTTTATTGCCTTATGATGTATGCATTTTAATTTAATTTGTTTTCTCAAATTTTTTTTAACATTTATATTAATATTTTTTTGCATATTTTTTACTGATTTTATATTTAAATTATTTTTTTTTAAAATTAATCGGTTTCGGTTTTGGTTATTTGTGATTTTTTTTATATTTGCCGGTTTCAATTTCGGATAATGATTTTTAAAATCGTTCAGTTTCGGTTTCGGTTTTCAGTTTCAAATTTTTTAAATGGTTTCGATTTCAGTATTTTCAGATTTCACGGTTAACTGACTCGCTATCATTTTTAATCTTAATGGTAATGGTGTGGCGATACTCAACGAGAGAAAAAATGAATATATATATATTAACCAGTGAATACGAAAAGGCAACAAATAGAAACATTTTCTAATTTTAGTTTATAACTCAAAGGAGTTACCAGAAGACACATTTAATCTCAACATATCATAATTTCTTATGGCCTTTCCATTATGCTACACACGTAGTTTCGTCTACCAAGTTCTCTTTATATCAAAATTTGTTACATTGCACTTAATTTAAATCTAAACCTTGGCACCTAATTAATTCATTTTCATCTTGTTTTTGAATGATTTGCATGAGTAGTCCTTTTTTTTTTTTTTTTTGTCAAGAGTATCATGTATTATTAATACTCAACTAACACCTATTGAGTCCAAAAGGTTTTGTACAAGAATAATATATAACAAACTAAGCAAAAACTAGGGAGACAACAGTTGAGTCAATCTATAGGTAACGAAAGTTATTAAGTCTACTTCGCAACATAGTCCCTGACTCTATTCATAGCACAGGGAACTATGGAGGATGAACGTAGCAGATGTGATCTAACAAAACAACGGATATCTTCAATAATACACGAAGAGTTCTATCTGACACATACCAATAATGAAGAAGGCGGAATTGTTTGGCCAAACTCCTTGCAATCAGTCTCAAATGCGACACGAAGAAAGCTGCATGACTGAGTCATTGAGCATATACCCTGCAGCGAACTGGCCTCCGCCTGAAAGGTATCAAAGGCAGCACACGTGTGATTGAAGCCAAAACAAAGGGATCCCTCATGATTTTAAAACCTTGCTACTAAGAGGAGAGTGGAATGGATTAGCCTAGCCATATTCCTTCATCACATAACTAGCATTGTCAATAGCCACCATGAGGTTGGCTGGGATATTATCAAACACCTGTACATTGCGCCCCTTCCATATTTGCCAGCATAAGTAGTCCTTAAAAGTATCACATATTTTCCATCGGTACTTAAAGTGTTAAGAAGACTAAGTTTTGATCTTAAAACCCATTGATACCAAGTGGAGTAGTCTAAGATCTTATAAGGTGGTCTTAGACTTTCTGATTTTTTGATATGGGACAAGTGTTATATTCTAACACTCCCCTCACGTGTGACCCTAATTTAAGAGGGGTTACACGTGGAAGATTGAACATTCGTAGATTTGATTTAAGATGGGTCGCATGCGGATGAATATGACTGGACAAATGGCCCATCTCTGATACTATGTTAAAAAAACTGAGTTTTCATCTTAAAATCAATTGGTACTAAGTGAAGTAGCCCAAAATCTTATAAAGTGGTCTTAGACTTTCTGATTTTCCGATATAGGATAAGTGTTATATTTAACATAAAGTATTTTCTTAAATTTTTTACCTTCAATATTAATTTCGTAATTGTATCAACTAAGCTCTTAATAATTCTAATATGCTTTAAATACTTTTATGAAAAATTAACTTAAGTAACTAACTGCTTAAAAGGATAAAATATACGGGAAAATCCCATCAGTGTCCCTAAGTAATGGGTTTGGAGTTAACTTATAAGGACTCTTCAACAATTCTTTTATTATTCGAATAGACCCATTAATTTAAAATTTAGCTAATTTTTAAACCCAATGTTTTTTTCTCATATAATGTACAATTTTCAACCCTTTCTTTTACTATATTTACCTACCAACTACCTTTCAAATCCTTGGACACTTCTCCATAGAAGGAAGTTACATATAAAGTTCTCATTATACTAGCAACCTTAGCAACTTTGACAATGACCTAAAAGCTCAATTGAAAAGAGAAGATACAACATATACATACAAGTAAGCAATATCTAAATGGGATCTTTAGCTGACACGTGGATGATTTTTTCTTGACACGTAGTCCAACTTGTCTATATTCAACATATTTTTATTTATTTAAAAAACTCATTTGAGTGAACAACCTAGTGCCAGGTTTCTTCGGTCTTACGCATGTTTCTGTGCCAACGAATAACAATTCATGGTCTGCAATTTCGTAGAACAAGTATAGTCTGTGGAACATTCTATGTGACTATGATTTTTCGAAGAAAGACATACGTTACCACATGCGACGTGTCCACTCCAATATTTCTAGGGTTCAGATTACTCACCAAAGAGAAAAAGTAAAGGTTTAGATTGCAAAAGTCGTTAAAATGAAGTATATTCAAATTTCTAAGTAAAAATTCACGCGTTTTCTATGGAAAGAAATGTGGAGTTAAAAAGCAAGTGAAAATAATTATTTTAATGAAATTTTTAAAAAAATTGAGCTTGGGCAATTTACAATTTCCCCTTTTTTTTTTGAGAAATTAGGAATAAAAAATAAAAAATATAATAATCATTAATAATAACTTTTTTTTTGTCAACCATTAATATATTTATGAAAAACTAGAATATAATATCGGGCAACAATCTGAACAAACCTGAAAGAAACAAAAGAGCTCAATTCTAAGGGTTACGCTCTAACGATTAAATAACTAATGTTAAGTATAATCTGAAATGAAACAATTTTAAAGAGTGAGAGTATTTAAAATTATTTATCATTTGCTTGTTCTGTAATAGGGTGTTTATATGTGCAATTTTTAGAAAAGAGTCCTCCAGGTTTTATGGATGCATGACTGACTACCCAAGGTTTTGCTTTGCGTATAGAAAAGGGAATCTTTTTTAAATGGGATCATAATTTTACAATTTGATCTTACTCGTAATATTTTCTTACATTATATTGTACGAAAGTTCAAGAACCTTCTTGAGAACCTAGGTTGGTCAGGCCATATAACACTCTTTCTACTCTGGTTGTGTGTACATTACAGTGGCGGATTCAAACACCCACATTCAGGGTGTACACTCATACAATGAGAGAGTTCAACATGTACACAAAATATTAAATATAATAATTTTTTTTAAAAAAATACAAAAAAACTAATTTTTTTTTTTTCAAGGTGAGAATGTGCACGTGCACATCCTCACCATAAAGTCAATCCGCCCCTGGTACATTAACAGGTCGATTTTCTTTGGTTCTCGGATCGAGTTTCCACCCATGCCACTTAACTTGCATGGGTCCTCGAAAATATATCAGTACGTAGATAAAAATACGCAACACAATATACGGGAAAGTAGCAAATAGTGTCAATGCAGTCATCGTTGACCCGGGCGTAATCTCAAAGGACTTACTCTAGAGGCACATAGAAGAGATTTTAGTCATTAACTTACAATTAAAACCAAAATGATGATTTTTTCTTGTATATATCGTTTTTTGGCAAAAACTTCCTCTCAACAAACGAATCCAGTCCCACCAAAACTTAGAAATAAATAGTGTTATTTGATCACTGAGCTAACATGAGCTTGAAAATTAGCGGCATTTAATTTTACATAATTCCGTAACTAGGCTCATGAGTTGGATATTTGATGTAATGATTGTTAATTTTGTTTAAGTATGGAAGTACGTAACTAAAACAATTTTTTTCTAAAATGTTAATAAAAAAGCATACGTTTCAACTTTTAGAAGACACTAATTGGATAATATGATTATCCGAATAGCGAGATTGAGATGACTTGTATCTTTCTCCTATATATAAAATATATCATTGGCCAAAAAAAAAAATAGAATAATTTGATTAGCTTAAAATGAAACAAACTGCAAGGCAGTGACAACCAATAATCTCTTTCATTCTTTTGACAGATTGGTCATGAATACGACTTGGACCAAATCTATGATCTTTCTTGGTGCTTGTGTAATTATTTATGTTCAGGGTATTCTTAGTACACTTGGTCGGCAAAGCTTGCAGTGATTTGATCTATCAATGCTTGTTAGGTAAAAAAGTTATCACTGTTAGTGCACAAGTGGATCTATATTTTGAGGGTTTTTCTTTTTTTTTTTTTTTTTTTGGTTCCGCCTCCACTTGCCCCTCACTTTCTGTCATTCGAACCTTGGCTAGTTACAGGCCAAGTTACCCCAAAATTCAGGATCTATTGTTTGAGTTTTCGAGTTATAATTTCTACTAACTTCATAAATTATTTTGTTATATTTTTATATTTTTAGTCTACAAAATCATTTTTTTCTCACTTTAACTCCACATTTTTACTAATTTTTATTTTCAAAAGTATATAATGCCCCTCACAAAATATTTTAAATTCAGTTCCTAATGTTGGGTTAAAATGTACAAGCAACTTTCACCACCACAAAATTAAAAACTTTTATACATCCCAAGACATGAAAAAATACTCAAGTAGTGATCTATTGTAATCAAAATTTATAAATTAAAATTAAAATTTTAACCTCTATTATTTATAAAAAAAAAATTAAAAACTTTCATATGAGTGCCAAAAAAGTGGAGGGGAACTTTTTCTTGATAACCTTTGTGGGCACACGTTAGGTATTCCAGCTGATGGACCTAAATGTTTGTCTAGTCTGAAACCAATCCAAAGGGAACAAATCTGATGCTTATGATATTATCTAGATCAGTGAAAAAGGACGACATGGAACAGTGTTCTTTCAGGATAAAATAAGCCATGTGACATAAATGGCCGTTGGCAAGTTGATTTGGTGTTGTTGATCTCATCCATCGCCTTAAAAGAGGTAGGGTTTCCCAATAAGCTTCAAAATTAAAGAAAAAATTACTTCTGGCAGTGCTGAATAATTTGACTCTTAATTAGATGAATTTTAATATCGGATGAGTGACTTTCCACAAAATTAAGTGTAAGTTTGAGAACGACTAACATTGCTATCTTTACTATTTTTTTAACTCTTTTCTATTAATAGAGCTAATCACTTCAAAATTTTGGCTAACTTAAGCCAATAGTTTTACTTGGACTCTTGTCATTTTTTGTTGTGGTCCTAGGCATTTAAGGAAAAAAAAAATAGAAAGAATGGGTAATAAATTGTTTGTTCATAATATTGGTATTATTTGTCGATTATCATAATAAAATATAATTGGTATTTGCATAGGCTTGGAATCGAAGTACACATCCTAGAAAGCTACACAAGAATTATAAATTGAATTTAGCAATGCCCATTCGGAGATGCAAAAACATCAACGTTTTATTTTGTGAGTTTTCAAGGAGTTGAATAGTCATATCTCACGTAATCCTTAACTACATAATTTGAAAGCATGCTAGGAAATAGTATGTCACAAATAACAGAAGTAATGCAACAATTGATCTTATTGGTTGTCTCTATCATGCTTCTATGATTTTGAGAATCTAAGAAATGGACTTGTATGGTGATGCGCATAGGTTTTTTTTTTTTTTTTTTTTCTTTTTCAGAAAAGTGAATAAACCTTTCTTAGCTACTGCTGTGATTATTGACGGATTTCTATTACACTTCATTGTAGACCTCTTCTGACTCTACAAAATATTTTAAATTTTTTTATCTTTAAAACTACTAAATCCTCAAATGCTTGCTAAATTTGATTATCAAAACTACTTAGTCCTATCTAACAAAACAAGATAACTACAATGTATATCAATCATAGACTATGTGGACACAGATCTTCGTATAGAAATTTTACAATAAAATTCTAACGCTTAATTACAAAAGATGATCAAAGCCATTGAGATAATCTTCTAGCAAGTGGTAGCCAAGTAGGAGCACTTCCAAACACGAAATGAAGTGGGATAAATGTGGATCTCGCTCTCCATCTTCTACTTTCTCTTGTGTTGATTAGCTACTTTTCATGGGGGCAAAACCCATCCCTTCTTTTTTCGTGTGCCCAAAATATCATATTCCCATAAATCTACAAGAAAATGCGTCTCGCATCATTCCTTGCCTCGTATCATCCACTCTTTAACTTTAAAAACCAAAAATCTAAGTCAAGTTGGCTAAGCCATGATGTCATTTAGTTTACTAACCCTAAGATAATCATATAGAAAGCACAGAAGCCAAATTTCATGCCCACTCCATGCTGATGTTTCTATCTATATATGTGGGTCCAACTTTAAGCTCATTGGTTAAGATTTATCTGTTAGTCTTTTGTCAGGTCAGCAACATTACCTGCTTAGGCATATCAAGATCCTATTAAATATTGCCTCATGAGTTATTTATCATCAGTTGTTTTCTTGACCAACTATATTTTGTCACTAGACAGGTTTTTTTTTTTTTTTAATGTCAATTGCGTACCCTCATCCATCTATGAATGAAAATATCTTTCTCCATCTAATCTAATTGTTCGTAACATTATAAGGAAGATCAATGATAACAAAAAGTCATAACATTAAAAATCCAAATCCGTTCAAATTCTTATTTATATTCACTATAATCCCAATTACTTTAATAAAACCAGTTCATGAAATAAGTTAAAAATTTAATGAGCAACCTTTGAGAGCTTGTACAGACAAGAAAGCAACCAAATTAATATGAACATGTCACGCTCATGTTGGAGACATACTTCTGTATGTCATGTTCATGCAAGAGTGATAGCAATGAAGCTATTGGAAGAGAAGTTAAAGGTACAAGAGATGAGAACTAACTCTATACGTCTTTTAACAACCATCTTAGCTGATTGAGTTTGTATTGTCTTCTCGCTCATTTATTGCAACTCAAAAATTTGTCTGGTTGTACACTTAGACCCAGTGGCGGACCTACATGGTAATAAGAGTGTGTTTGTGTACACCTTCAACTTTAAAAAAAATATATATATATATATATATATATATATAGTTTTTTTAAAAAAATATTATATTATATATTTTTACTTTAAGAGTGCACACTCTATCCCCTCTCACTACAAGATTGCACACCCTGAATTTAAGTGTTTGGTCCGCCCTTACTTAGGCCTCCTCGCAATACAAAGAACAATATGTACCACACGAAAGATTTTGCCTTATTTCCTTGTCTATGTAATTACTTTGACCTTACAAGCCAATGGTCAAATCTCTGTTTTGCTATATATATGGAAGTAAAACCAAACATTAAATTTGGTTGTAATGGAAAGAAAATAATGGGTTTCTGTTAATGCAAAAAATGGGCTTGGACCCTCGGTCCAACCATGATGGATAGCTTAGCCCTGACCAACGTTAATGCTTGGGCCAAGGCCGGTATATAGCACCCTAAGTTGCAGCTTACTACCAATGGAGCCCGCGCAAAGGCATCAAGCTCTACGCTAGGCCCAAATATCGACCTATCTCATACAGGCGACCGACGGCGTACTTGGGCACGACCCGAGGCCTTGCCGACTGCTAACGGATAAGTGATCAAGAAATAGACCTTAAGTGACTAGCTTACCGTAGCGGATGACGATCGACAAGTTCAGATTGAGGCCTATCCTATGGGATAAGTGGTAACTTCCTCGAAGTAGTCTACTTGATTTACAAGTCTCGGTAAAGCGACTCTCGACCTATCACAATTGCCCAACCTACAAGAAGCGAATGATCGGCGAAGGATTTGGGATAGAGACTACCTCTATCCTACGCGACAAGCGATCAGGTAGTTTACTTAGAGTGCAAGTCCCAAGAGTTCGTGACTCTTGGCTTGACCACACCTATAAATAGGTCACGCCTACACAAGGAGAGGGCATCGAGTATCAGCCACACACACCAATACCCTACCTCTCCCCTTTACGTAATCACAACCTACTCTCCCTATATCAACGCTGCAACTACGATAGTCTCCGATTATCTCTCCTTACAATCCTCATTAGATCTTCCCTTCCGATAGATTACTAACTTGAGCGTCGGAATGTCTTCGGCCGGCACTACACCGATGTCCTAAGACTCATGTCGTTCGATTGCTTTCTGTCTCTGTAGGTTGCTGGTGGCCCGTAATCCGTGATTGTGGATTTTGACATCTACAATTTGGCGCCCACCGTGGGGCCCTAGCAACTTAGTTACTCGAACAGAAGGCTACGAACTCTCGATCATTCTTACTTTCGACAAAAGCCATCACTGAAAGCAGCATTCAAAACGATGTCCAGGCACAGATGGAGGCCTTGATGACCGAGATGGAAGCATGCAAGGACAAACTTAAGGAGCTCGAGGCGGAAAACACCGTCTTTCGCCAGGAGAATATTGAGCTAGAGGAAAGGGTCAAGACCCTTACAGCGACCACTGCCCCTTTGAATCGCGGGAAAGCAATCGCCCATGGTGAGATGGTAGCGCCCATGCAATCCCTTGGATCCATACCCCAACAGATGCCCGGCAGTGGAGTCTACCTCCAAACCACTATCACTACTGAACGACCTCTAACGCAGCCGGCAGACGAGGGAGGACCTAGCTGTGATATCCTTTGACGATTCCAGGAGATTGAGTCCCTCATCCAGAGGATTCCTGGGGTGCCTGCCCCCATTAAGAGGAGCGCGGTAAATAGCTTTGCCGACTCCTCGTTTGTTGACACCATTGTAATGGTGGAGATACCGACCAAATTCAGCTTTCCAAACATGAGGCCTTATGATGGGACTACTGACCCTGATGATCACATAATGCAATACAAGCAGAGGATGTTCACCGTGGCCGTCCCGCGAGATTCTAGGGAAGCATGTATGTGTAAGGGCTTCAGCTCTAGTTTGGTAGGACCTGCCTTACAGTGGTATACTAACCTACCAAACAATTGTATTACTTCCTTTGCCCAACTGACAGACATGTTCGTGGAGCAATTCGCGAGTAGCAGGAAGTTAGAGAAACAGTCTGATGACCTCTACTTGATTGTACAAAGGAGCGGCGAGCTCCTGCATGACTTTGTGGGGAGGTTCAACAAGGAGAAAGTAGCCATCCCCCAATGTAACATGGCCACGGCCATCTCAGCCTTTCGCAAGGGCCTAATCCCCGAGTTTGACCTATATAAAGAATTAACCAAGTACCCGTGCAAGACCATGGAGAATGTTCTGACGAAGGCTTGGGCTCAGATTAAGTGGGAGGAAGATGAGTCGAACTATCGCCCTTCACCACCGGGCCGTGATAGGGGTGATCGCAGGCTCTCTTTAACGTCTGATCCACGGAGTAAAAGACGTGACCCTTACCGTGCAGAAGAACGAAGAAGTAAACGATCACGCGATGACAGGAGGCCACTTGACTAGAGGCGAGACCGCAGCCCAGACATACGGAGAATGCCAGACTTTAACCTCAGTATAGCTCCGACTGAGCTTGTTCATACTTTGAAGAGAATGGGCAACGCCGTAAAGTGGCCGGAGAAGATGAGGTCCCCCACTGATAGGAGAGATAAAACTAAGTGGTGCGACTTCCACGACGACCACGGGCACACAACTGAGGAATGCATTGGGCTAAAAAAAGAAGTCACAGAGTTGCTAAAGAAAGGCCACCTCACCCAGTTCTTGACCAACAGAGGGAAGCAAACCCTAGCCCAACGAGGGGGAAAACAAAAGGCTCGAGAGGTCGCCTTACCTGAGCCGCCGCCCTTGAACGAACAGTGAATTGCATCACTGGCGGATCGGAGGTCAGTGGTATCAGCCACTCGGCGGCGAGAAGACACGTTCGACAGGCAGTCAGTTTTGGCTTAAGGCCTCGGCCACCTAGGGAATTCGGGCCTGAACAGATCATCACGTTATCTAATAATGAAGCAGCCTACTTAGATAATCCACACCATGACGCCCTAGTGATAACATTAAGAGTGGCCAACTGCCACGTCAAACGGATACTAGTCGACAACGGCAGCTCAGCCAACGTCCTCATGCTAGATGCCCTTAGGGGAATGGGGATAGATGATACCTATGTCACTCGTCGTTCAACCACCCTAATCGGGTTCAGCGGTGAACACAAAAGCACCATTGGAGAGATTGTCCTCCTAACCTATGCCGAGGGCGTTAGCCACAATACTCGATTCTTAGTGATAGACTGTCCATCACCCTACAATATCATACTAGGGCGTCCGTGGATCCATGAGATGAAAGCCATTCCGTCAACCTACCACCAGGTAGTCAAGTTCCCGACTAGTTGGGGAACAGGAGAAATAAGAGGACAGTAAAGAGACTCTCGTGAATGCTATCACTCTGCCTTAAGGAGGGCTGGCCATAACGTACTGTATCAGGTGGAACAAACTACAACACAAGGTTACCCTGACCAGCCTACCATGGAAGAGCTCGACGAAATACAAATCCACCTCGACCGTCCAGATCATGTCGTTCAGATTGGCTCAAAGTTAAAGCCAGGATTGTGCGACCAATTGGTGGATTTCCTCAGCCATCACTACGACTGCTTTGCTTGGTCTCACGCGGACATGACCAGAATTGACCCGGCAATCATGGTTCACAAACTACAAGTTGACCCAGCGCATCCTCCTGTGAAACAGAAACGGATGAAATTTGCAGCAGAGATGAATCGTATCATCAATGAAGAGGTGCAGAAGCTGATTGACACTGGGTCCATTCGCGAGGTCCTCTACCCTAACTGCTTGGCGAATGTGGTGGTTGTAAGGAAGAAGAACGGTAAGTGGAGAGTTTGTATCGACTTTACAGACCTGAACAGGGTATGCCCAAAAGACTCATTTCCTCTCCCGCACATAGACACAATGGTGGATGCAACGGCAGGGCATGAGCTCCTCACTTTCATGGATGCTTTTTCCGGCTACAACCAAATACTCATGCATCCAGAGGATCAAGAGAAGACAGCGTTCATCACAGAACGAGGGATATACTGTTACAAAGTCATGCCCTTTGGCTTGAAGAACACTGGTGCAACCTACCAACGTTTGGTCAATAAGATGTTCACCGATTTACTGGGACAAACCATGGAGGTTTACATCGACGACATGCTGGTGAAATCTCTTAAAGCGGAAGACCACCTCAGTCACTTGCGCCAGACGTTTGAAATTTTGAAGAAATACAACATGAAGCTGAACCCCACGAAATGTTCCTTCGGGGTCACCTCTGGAAAGTTCTTGGGATACTTAGTCACCCAACGCGGGATCGAGGCCCACCCCGATCAGATAAGGTCCATCCTTAACATTCCGTCTCTGACTAATGTCAAGGAAGTTCAGAAGCTCACTGGGACGTTCGCAGCTCTAACCAGGTTTATTTCACGGTCCTCTGAGAAGTGCCACGCCTTCTTCGATATCCTCAGGAAGAATAAAGACTTTATTTGGACACCTGCCTGTGAAGAGGCGCTACAACAACTTAAGGCATACCTTACCAGCCCGCTACTGCTCTCCAAGCCGAAAGATGGTGAAACCCTTCTAATCTACTTGGTTGTCTCAGAGACTGCTGTAAGCGCTGTCCTGGTGCGAGAGGAAGGAAGGAAACAACACCCAGTCTACTACACAAGCAGAGCCCTGCTCGATGCCGAGACTAAGTATAGTCAACTAGAGAAGCTAGCATTGGGCCTTGTCAATGCAGCACGCAAGCTAAGGCCATACTTCTAATGCCATCCAATAACAGTGTTGACAACCTTCCCCCTCAAGTCCGTACTACACAAACCGGAACTTTCTGGACGACTGTCGAAGTGGGCAATCGAGCTCAGCGAGTATGAAATCTCCTATCAGCCTCGGACTACAATCAAATCACAAGCCCTGGCGGACTTTGTGGTAGACTTCACACCCGACATCCACTTATTAGCCGAGAAAGAGTTGTTGTGCCTTAGTGTCACATCGGAACAAGGGATGTGGATGTTGAGCGTGGATGGGGCAAGTAACGCCAAGGGTATCGGCCTCGGGTTAGTGTTACAGTCTCCCGAGGGGGACGTCATTGAGCAATCGGTCAAGTGTGGTTTCAAAGCCACCAACAATGAAGCAGAGTACGAAGCCCTAATTGCGGGACTGACTTTGGCCAAGGAGATGAACGTCAAGAGGATAACTATCAACAGTGATTCGTAGTTAGTAGTCAACCAGATCCTAGGAACCTACCAGGCAAGAGACAACAAGATGGCAACCTACTTGACACTTGCCAAAGAGCTACAGGCAGCTTTCGAGGAGTTCGAGATAAAGCAGTTGAGTAGAGAAGATAATGGCCACGCCGATGCTCTAGCGGCCCTAGGGGCATCCACCCAAGTGGTAGCTCCTAAGGTGGTACCTATCATCTACCTTCAATGGCCCACCGTTTGGAAGGAAAAGTCGGAAGTGGTAACATGTATCAGCGATACGCCATCTTGGATGACTCCTATCATTCAGTATATCCGAGATGACATCCTACCTGAGGATCGCAATGAGGCACGAAAGCTCAAAGCCAAAGCTGCCAGGTTTTGTCTCATCGAGGAAAAACTCTACAAGAGGTCTTATTCCAGGCCCTACATTCGATGCATCAACAAGGAGGAGTCTGATTACGTCCTGGCCGAACTACATGAAGGACAGTGCGGCAACCATTCCGGAGCACGCAGCCTCACCAATAGGGCACTCACAGCAGGGTACTACTGGCCTACTATGCGTGTCGACGCCAAAAAGTATGTGAAAAGGTGCAACAATTGCCAAAGGTTTGCGCAAGTTTCTCATCAACCGCCTGAACCACTTGCCACGATTTCTACCTCGTGGCCATTTATGAAGTGGGGTATGGACATTGTGGGTAAACTACCAACCGTGCCGGGACAGCGCATCTACATGCTCACTGTGACTGACTATTTCACCGAATGGATCGAGGCTGAGGCTTACCACTAAGTCCGGGACAGAAAGGTGAAGAGTTTTGTGTGGAGGAACATTATATGTAGGTTTGGGGTATCAAAGGAAATCGTCACAGACAATGGCTCCCAATTTATTAGTCGCGACTTCCGAGACTTTTGCAAAGAATAGAAGATCTAGTTAACCTTCTCCACTCCGCGTTACCCACAAGCCAACGGTCAAGTTGAATCATCCAACAAGACAATCATCTCAACTCTCAAGAAGAGATTGGAGAATTCGAAAGGAAGATGGGCTGACGAGCTCCAGGAGTGTTATGGTCCTATCGGACTACGGCAAGGTCTTCGACGGGAGTGACACCTTTCTCCTTGGTTTACGGCGCAGAGGCAGTTATTCCCGTGGAAGTTGGGCTTCCAACCCTCCGGGTTGTGCAAGTATCCGAGAAACAGAACAGTCAGGCACTTAGTCATTTGCTCGACACTGTTGACGAGAGAAGAGAACGAGCTCTTGTTCAAATTGCAACCTACCACCAGAAGGTAGCGCGACACTTCAATAAGAACATCCGAGTTAGGACATTCAAAGAAGGAGATTGAGTCCTGAGGAGGGTATTCCAGAATACCAAGGAGGTCAACATCGGGAAGCTAGGACCTACTTGGGAGGGGCCCTACCTCATCACGAAGGTGATCGGTCATGGAGCCTACAAGCTCCGGTCCGCGGAGGGCAAAGACATTGGGAACAGTTGGAATGTCGTCCACCTCAAGAAGTACCACTTTTAGGCATATTGTTAGCTCGCCAACTAGGGGTTGATAGAGTTGAATAGTTTCCCCCTATGGGATTGACAGTTTCTAGTTAACTACCCCTTCGTGGGGGTCTTTCGTTAATGCCAGTGTAGTTCGTGGCACGCCCATGCACGAGTCAACGCAGTAGTTTCAATGAATGAAGCACTTTTCTTAGTTTAATTCATTCATCTTATCATCAACTCAAACATAGGGACCCTACCCAGGGGCAAACTGACCGGGCATACCCGCACGCAATTGATGCGATAACAGCGCATGCTTCACAGTAGTAGCCTCTCATGACTAACCTACGGTCCTACATGACCGTGTTGGGTCCTATGAAGACCAGCCTATGGTCCTATGCGGCCACGTTAAGACGCATAAATGGCGCAACCTACTATGGTAGGGTCCAAGTGTCTCACCTACCAGTTAAGACGCCTAAGTGGCGCAGCCTACTATGATACAGTCTAAGTGACCTACCTCCCAAACAAGACGCCTAAATGGCGCAACCTACTATGGTAGGGTCCAAGTGACCCATCTACCAATTAAGACGCCTAAGTGGCGCAGCCTACTATGGTACGGTCTAAGTGACCTACCTCCCAAACAAGACGCCTAAAGGGCGCAGCCTACTATGGTAGGGTCCAAGTGACCCATCTACCTATTAAGACGCCAAAGTGGCGCAGCCTATTATGGTACGGTCTAAGTGACCTACCTCCCAAACAAGACGCCTAAAGGGAGCAGCCTACTATGGTAGGGACCAAGTGACCCACCTACCAGCTAAGACGCCTAAATGGCGCAACCTACTATAGTAGGGTCCAAGTGACCCATCTACCAGTTAAGACGCCTAAGTGGCGCAGCCTACTATGGTACGGTCTAAGTGACCTACCTCCCAAACAAGACGCCTAAAGGGCGCAGCCTACTATGGTAGGGACCAAGTGACCCACCTACCAGCTAAGATGCCTAAGTGGCGCAGCCTACTATGGTATGGTCTAAGTGACCTACCTCCCAGACAAGACGCCTAAAGGGCACAACTTACTATGGTAGGGTCCAAGTAACCCACCTACCAACTAAAAAGGGCGCAACCGACTACGGTATGGTCTCAGTGACCTACCTAGCAAACAAGACGCCTAAAAGGTGCAACCTACTATGGTAGGGTCTAAGTGACCTACCTTCCAAACAAGACGCCTTAGGGGGGCATCTTACTATGGAAGAGTCTAAGTGACCTACCTACTAACTAAGACGCCGAAATGGCGCAACCTACTACGGTAGGGTCTAAGTGAGTATATACCGATTTAAAGTCCCAAGCGGAGTAAACCTATGAAGGAAAAGTTTGCATAATTTCCGAAATGGTAGGAGCATACACGAAGGCATTTATAAAAGGAAACACAAAAAACCTTAAAAGCAAAGTGACGTCGCGCCAACAGCATAGCAAAAGAAAACAAGGGCACCATGTACGCAGAGCATGTGGTCCCTAGTCGTTGGCGCCTATCGCACCAAAAGTACATAACTAGAGTGTTATACACGCATTACATATACAAAAAAGTGTTAGCTGCACAATGCCTATACATACCAAGCTAGAATTTAGACAAAAGAATGATGCATGGTGCGCTGCAAAACACTATGACGACGGTTCAACAAACTAACTGGGAGGGTGCCCCAGGGGCACATCTCTAGTAACAGCCTCCACCTCAGCTGAGCCATTAGGCTCACCCGGGGGACCGGCCTCCAAGGCATAACAAAACTCCTCATAACGCTTGATGATGCCATTGTAATCCCAGTCGCTAGCCTTCCCGTCCCTGAACTCTTTCATCAGTCTAACCTCTGTTGCCAGGGATGTGTCATCAACAATGTCCTCCAGTTGAGACTCTAATCCTTTCTTCTCGGCACTCCATGCTTCTTCCTTGAACTTTAACTCCAAAGTAGCCTCCGCTAGTTTGCGGTCTTTCTCGATCACTTCCTGCTCAAGGGTACCCCCGTGGTCCTCTGCTTTCTTAACTGCCTCTTTGGTCGCAACTAGTGATTTTGTAAGCACTGCATTTGAGGTCCCGACACTCTCAAGCTTTTTTTGGAGACCCGCTACTTCCCCATTTTTGTAAAGGATGGCCTCGAGCGCCTGCAACAAAAAATAGGCCATGCAAAAATTAGAGCCGATAAAAGCGGAGATGATTACAAAATATGAAAAATCCACAATACCTAAAAAGCGTGGGTCATGCCCCACTCAACAGAAGCAGACATCGTCATCCTCCTCAAAAGGGTCGCGTCATCGACGAGGAGCAGCTTTGACACCGGAGCTAGTACTGAACTCGCATTAGAGATAGATGACGCCTCAGGAGGAAACTCAACCGTGAGGTGATCTGTCGGAGGGGTCGACTCAGTAGCATGCCGCTTCCGTGACACCTGGCTAGACTCGACCTAGCTAGATTGAACCACGGGATTAGCCAAAACAGTGGGGGGCACAACCGGTTCGGAGTCCCCCGCATACACATTTTTTTGCTTCTGAAGGCGCCGTTGTATTGCTTACTCGCTGCTGGCAGCTTGGTACCTACCCGACATGATATTGTCTGCGTATTCGCGAACAAGTGGATCACGTAAGGTTGAAAAGTCAGACGAGTTGTAACCTAAACCTTCAAATGCTCTCCGGTTAGCTAGTATCGTGCGAAGCTTAGCCAAAGAAGGAAATGGCCTACCTTCGAGAGAGTAAGGGACTTGCTTCCAAATCACAGACGATCGCAACTTGGTTTCTAAAAGAACAACAGAGTGCAGGCGGTCTTTCTCTGGCAGCGCTAAGATTGCCTTAATTCGATCCCTTGTGTACAAACCCTCTGTGGAGTAATTGATGCCAATTCTACCTACGCAAGCGGAAGGGAAGTATTAGTCCTCAATAAAGAATATTAGTCTGAGAAAACAACAAGTTTTAAAACTCACGAGTACGGTCCCAAATGCGAGGGATATACGGTTCTCCCTCGAGCACCACTTCACTGGAAAGGAAGAAATATTTGTCTTTCCAGTAGCGGTTATTAGGAGGAAGGATCACCAAGGGGACCTTCCCTGGCTTGGGCGCGAAGTGGTATCGACCGGGTTCATCATCTTTTAAATAATACCAGTATAACAACTCGGCTAACCAAAACGGAACACCTTTGCATTCTCCCAGGACCTCACACCCGAGAAGCACACGCCAAGCGCTCGGTATTAGCTGACCCGGGGCGATCTCGTAACGCCGCAATAGCTGACGAGCTAGTGAGGGTAAAGGAAGACGGAGGCCAATATGGAAGGCACGTTCATACATACACACCCAACCGGGAGAGTCCCAGTCTGCCCTCTCATAGCGCTCTGGTAATCGAACATTACACATCTCGGGAATACTGTAGGAGCTCTGATTCGAGCAATGTCAATTGGATTAAGGAGCGAGCAGGGGCTCACCGACAATATGTTCCTCGGGAGACCAACTAATTCTCCAAGGTCGATTGACGATGAGTTAGGAGGGGCAGATCCTACCACATACACTACACTCGCTAGCTCTTCTAAGTTCATTTGACCCTCGTATGACCAGCTATCCGCAACAGTCACTTCATCGGTACTACAGGATGACTCTTCTTCCTGAAGTTCGGTTGACTCTCCCTCATTCCTAAACAAGGAATCATCTACGGCCGACCTCGCTTCCCCTTGTGACGACATACCTACCTACGAAGAACAAATGACTGCTTTAGTACAGCGATAGTGGCAGACAACAAGAGACGCTAATGACCAATGGCAAGCTTACGGTCATTGTACCACGGGAAGGTTGACCCGACCTTGGCGGTGAAAAGTGGACCTTAATGGGTAGCCTACTTTGTTTAGTTGAGGGTGTCGCCTATCATTAAGGCTCGAGGTTGCAGCCTACCGAAGATTACTAAGGAGTTACCTAATCTAAGGTCCAAAGTTGAAGTCTACCTTGAGCCTTTAAGGTATCGCTTCCCATTAATGACAAAGGTTGCAGCCCACTGTGAGTCGCAAAGGTATTGCGTAATCTAAGGTCCAAAGTTGAAGCCTACCTTGAGCCTCTAAGGTATCGCTTCCCATTAATGTTAAAAGTTACAGCCTACCGTGAGTCGATAAGGTGTTGCCTACCATTAAGGTCCAAAGTCGCGACTTACTGTGAATCTCTGAGGTATCGCCTATCAAAAGAGTTCAAAAAACACAGCCTACTAAGAAGGTGCAAAAAAAGAAAAAAAGTGTAAATATACGTGTGCGCGTCCGTGAACGCATATGTGTATACGCCTGCGTACAATGTGCCATGGGAATAAAAAAATAAAATGGTTATGCTCGTGGATTTCCTCTCACGCACACATACATCAGAGACCACCATTGAAAGTTTAAGCATTCTCTGTTTTGCAAGGAAAATGGGAAATGTCATGGAAGCATTTACGTACTTCTAGCGTTTTACTAAAGAGTGGAGGCATCACATTAGGGCTGGCATTAAGGCTTGAAGCATTTGTCAAAACTTACAAACTTGAAGTAGAAAGAAAAGAAGAAGAACTTACCGTAAAAGGAGAAATTTTGAGAAATAAACTGGCCTGGCAAATTCCCTCTCCGACCTTTACCATTTGAAGATAAAAAACACTAAAGTGAGGAGGGGAACGAAGAAAACAAAAACAAAAGAAGCAGAGGGGTGTCGAGTGTCTACTTACCTCCTGAAAACGATAAGAAGAGAGCGAGCTAGCAAAGTGTTGAGTCGCAGCCTTCAAATTAAGCGTCTGCAAGGAGCTTGTGGAGTTGCTGCCATTTGAACGAACAACGAAAATCAAGAGAAAGAAACAAGCGGAACAAAGAAGAAGAGAGAAGTTGCATTTGCGAAAAAAAAAGAGAAAGAAAAAAGAACGTAGGGACGGAGCTGTAGGTCCAAAGGACCTACAAAAGGCCCTACGCGACACGTGTCGCCAGATGAACAACCCCAGCGCCGCAGGGGACAGTGCGGTACTGTCCCCTTGTAGTACCGAGGGACGCCGATTGGAGCTGGAACTGACGCGAGGAGACAGACCCTGTCCCCTTGCTGACAGCTCTAAGGGCTGACCCCAGCGAGGCCCCACATGCCCACAACTAGGGTCAGCCCAGTACACCTACTGTGCAAATTCAAAAAAAAAGACCAAGGGTGCGGTTTTTCAAGAGCAAAATGGGGAACAAGGCAGTTGACGTCCTGATCAAGTCATAACGTTAAATGGGATTTGATCGATGTGTCAGTTCCCATTACTTCTACGTGGAGTTCTTTTTGTTGCACCTTGGTTCTTCGTTGATTCGTTGCGTAGCAGACCTTTTATTTAAAAAAAAAAAAAAACACAACAAGACAAGTGGGGACAACAAAGCGCAAGTGGTAGGATGCAAAGTATCAGAAAGAAATGGTAGTTTGCCACATCGCGAGAGATGATGGTAGGCTACGCAGCTTAGAAGGTGACGGTAGGGTGTAACCGAACGCAGAGTTAGTGTTCTTGATTGAATTCAAAAGTCTACATGGTTATTATATAAAAATAGGAATTGAAGGCCCATGTGAATAATTGGCAGAAAGTTGGCAGAAGCGTGAGAGTTGAAAATTGGAAAATGCATGGGTCCCACGATGGAATATAAAAAGGAGCTTAAAGGAAGTAGAGGGACCCACGTGCAAAAATAAAATGATGAAGAATCCTACGTGCAAAGAGAAGGGAAAAGGTCAGCAAGCTTTATTGGCATCATGTAATATAATATATTATAATGGTATATTATTATGCAGCAGTTGCTATTCGAACTCTAGTCAGCAATGATATGATATATCATATTATCATATTATATTATTAAATTATACATGTTGCCAGAGTTCTATCTGAATTCAATTCCAAGTGCAATAGTATTTGACCAAAAAAAAAGTGCAGTTGTACACTAAACCACAATCGCCAAGCTTTTTGAAAAGCGCCTGCGCGGCTATCCTGTCAAGTCATGGCAATAAATATGTGCGGGCCCCACGATTTTCAAAAACAAGATAAAGAGAAAAATTCAGCAGTGCAAGAATGGTAGGCTGCATCATTGTGAAATGAAATGAAATGAAATGGTAGGCTGCGTCATTGTGAAATGAAATGGTAGGCTGCGTCATTGTGAAAAGAAATGGTAAGCTGCGAACTGAAGAAGTAAGTGTAGGTTGTAAGCCTTGAATTCCAATTGAAGCATGTAGGCTCTTCCCAAGTGAAACAGAAGTTGTTGGCTACGCTCAAACATGATGTAACCCGTACAAAATGCCTCTCCGTAGAGAGTTCGAGCCGGAATTGAGTCGCTGACGAGCAATTTACTCCCTAACTCAAAGACTCTTCAACTTAGGGAGTAGGGGGACAAACTGTTAATGCAAAAAATGGGCTTGGACCCTCGGTCCAACCATGATGGCTAGCTTAGCCCTGAGCAACGTTAATGCTTGGGCAAAGGCCCGTATATAGCACCTTAAGTTGCAGCCTACTACCAATGGAGCCCGCGCAAAGGCACCAAGCTCTACGCTCGGCCCAAATATCGGCCTATCTCATATAGGCGACTGACGGCGTACTCGGGCACGACCCGAGGCCTTGCCGGGTGCTAACGGAT
Source organism: Ehretia macrophylla (assembly GCA_037974665.1). NCBI lineage: Eukaryota > Viridiplantae > Streptophyta > Magnoliopsida > Boraginales > Ehretiaceae > Ehretia > Ehretia macrophylla. Next base: position 43,817,146 of record CM075764.1, read on the forward strand.
AAGTCATCAAGAAATAGACTTTAAGTGACTAGCCTACCGTAGCGGATGACGATCGACAAGTTCAGATTGAGGCCTATCCTATGGGATAAGTGGTAACTTCCTCGAAGTAGTCTACTTGATTTACAAGTCTCAGGAGGTAAAGCGACTCTCGACCTATCACAATTGCCCAACCTACGAGAAGCGAATGATCGGCGAAGGATTTGGGATAGAGACTACCTCTATCCTACGCGATAAGCGATCAGGTAGTTTACTTAGAGTGCAAGTCCCAAGAGTCCGTGACTCTTGGCTTGACCACACCTATAAGTAGGTCACGCCTACACAAGGAGAGGGCATCGAGTATCAGCCACACACAGCAATACCCTACATCTCCCTTTTACGTAATCACAACCTACTCTCCCTATATCAACGCCGCAACTACGGTAGTCTCCGATTATCCCTCCTTACAATCCTCATTAGATCTTCCCTTCTGATAGATTACTAACTTGACCGTCGGAGTATCTTCGGCCGGCACCACACCGGTGTCCCAAGACTCACGTCATTCGATTGCTTTCTGTCTCTGTAGGTTGCTGGTGGCCCGCAATCCGTGATTGTGGATTTTGACATCTACAGTTTCTATTTCTAGTATGATAATTAGAGCTTTTACTCCTAATCCATGCTTCTTAAGCCAAGTCATCCAACAAGAGAAGATACATGAGGATGGCTTAGATTTTTGTGCTAGTACCTTTAAAAAAAAGATGTTTTCATTTATGGCCTCGACCTTTCTTGCTCAAATGTAACTTAACTAGCATGATATAGTGCCGTTCAATGACGTGTAGGGGCGATTCATCTTGATCATGAATTCCATGATAACAAAAAACTAAAATTAATTGTTCAACAGATTACTCCTGACAGTCGGTGTAAATAACCAAATTCTACATATGAATTTGAGGCACCTTACAAGAAGAGTAATTAAGAGATTAGGCACGTAAAATTCAATTTTTTTACATGTAACTCGGCTTACAATCATCCAAGATGTAACTATTTAATTGGGCAAGGCCTATAGATGTGCATAGGCCTTGATCCATAGCGTAAAACAAATCCCATTATTGTTTAATTTGGGTTCTGGCCCATCCGATGTCCAAGCCACTATGTTACTGGGGCCCATTCTCATAGATAAACCCAAGGTAAGAAGATAAGACCGCTATAATAGAAGACTAATGACCAGTCACTTTTGGAGAAAAAGCCAAGGCATTTAATTAGTGATGCAACTCTATTCTCCACTCCTCCTCATACATTTTACTTTCAAGTTGGGATTACATATTTGACAAAAAGAAAAAAAAAAGTTGGGATTACATAGCTTTCAAGTTGGAGAGAAAAATTGAGTCATGAAGCACGAAATAGAGGGACCCTCCTTAAAGTAAAATTTGTCTTGTACATTTATTAACATTTAGGATAAATTAATCCGAATGAGTTTATCTTTTATATCATTAATATTATTAGTTTTCTTAGTCGATACTGAGAGTAGACAAGCCGTAAACCTCTTAAAAAACATACAGTTCCAGTTGTATTACCTTGTCAATGCTAGCAGGGCCGTTTCAAACAATTTGGAGATCTTGGACGATCATTTAAATAAGGACCTTAATAATTAAATTTTTTCTTAATAAAAAAATTCTAAATTTTCTACTAAAATAATCACTACAAATAAAAGAACATTTCTCCAATGTTCTTTTTCTTTATTAAGTTTTTTTTCAGCATCTTTCTTGGGTCTTAATAATTAAGCTTTATTAAGTCTATTGCATATAAGAACAATTAATAAAAAAAATGAATATAAGTAAAAAATTTAATTATTTCAAGTTAAGATATATATATAAGTATGTAAACAATATCAAAATTTATAACTTAAAAAAATAAAAATAAAAAGTTGAATGTATACCCCTATACTTTTTTTCTTGAGCTAGTCCTGCTTTCTTGTATTATATGCAAAATTAATATCACAATAAACAAAAATCATTTAAGTGTTTGTCTTCAATAGTTAGGCCTTCAATAGTTCAAAAATTGATGAAGTACTGACCGTTTAATATTCTTTTACTAAGTTAGTATTAATATTATTTTTAACTTGGAGAGCCCCCAAGCTAAGGGGGCCTTGGGCTCAGGCCCAAGCTGCCGTTAGCTTGGGCCGGCACTGAATGCTAGATGATGCAAGTATCTATGAGTGATAATGTTATTCAGTCGTTGCAAGACTAAAAGCTGGTATTATATGTTTAGGTTTTATTTTTATAATATTCAAGGATTAATTTATATAATATTTGGTGTTTTCTTAGTTGTTTGTAAGAAAATTCTTGAGTTATGTACAAAGTTTTAAAGATGATGAGCTCAGCTTTCTGTCTAACATAAAGGAGAAAATGTTAACTTGACATTCATGAATCACACGTTTCATGAGAACAAATTAAATAAATCTCTCAAAATAAACCAAAAATAGAAATGCAAGATTTAACAAGGTTAGGCTATGCATAGATCCATGAACTAGACCGTGAATCAATTGCCTTACACAGGAAATGGGTTTTACAAATCTTTCTTTCTCGTACAATCGCCTCTTTATCACTAACTCATAAGTATATATATTTATAGGAAGAGAACCTTTGTTAATTCCTCCCTTCACTTGTGAGAATGTTTTTTGAATTTTTTTTACAAAAATTGATGAAGTCACTTGCTTATTTAGTTAAAAAAAAAAAAACCTTTGTTGATTGTGCAGTCTAATAAATACAAGTCACATACCCTACAGAAAACATAAACATCGATGATGGATAATTTGCTAAAGTCTCCTAGAGTTAGGTAATGTGTCTTTTCGTCTTCAATCTTGAAGCCTTTGAGAGTTGAAACATTTAAAACAAAGCCTAGTCACATCTTGTCAAAAATATCTTGTGTCAAGGAATGAATTATTCAAGGTTTTCAATTTCGTAGGATGAAAGTTGACATAATACAATGAGAAGAGTTTGAATACAACCCAAAAACATGAAAATTTCATAGCAAAAAAAAAAAAAAAAAAGGGAAAAGTTGACTTGTCAAATTCTTTGGGGGGGGCCATTTATAGCGACCTTTAGATTGACCAAAATTTTGTGGAAGTTGACAATCAGCTGTGTAATTTCTTTATGCTTAATTTCTTATTTTTATTTTGGTCAATATGTTTGAATTTATTTGTACAATAGGTCTTAATAATTTTGAAGACAAATTTTATTATTAGTATCTAATGTTTACCAATTTTTTCAAATTTTTGACCTTTTCTCTTTCTGTCAGCTTATCTTTTTTATGCATAATTTCGTTGCTCGTTAACTTGATATTATTGGAGTCAAAATGATGTATGAATAGTTTGAACATGCGAAAAATCAACTAGGTTTTTTGTTTTCTTTTTGTCTCAAGAAAAGTCAACTATATTATTAGCTAGTATAATCAACTGATTGAAGGAGTACATTCTCTTGATCTAGAACTTTTATATCAAAAGGAGAATTGATGTAAAACATTTTATAACGTCATTGTCTGCATTCTATCTCTTTTATTAAGAAGCTAGAAATGAACTTAAAGAAAATTGAAAAAGAAAAAGAGAGTAAAAGAAATGCCTCTTGAATTGAGTGTTCTAATGAAATCCATTTATTTTCAATAATGGGGTGCATTGCAGATTAGACAAAAAAGACTACGACAAGTTAGTTTTGAAAACCTTTTTTCTATTTTCATTGAGACAAGTATTTCGCGTTTCGAATTTATTCTTTGGATAAAATGCATATTACCTACGATACTGGAAAAGTGAAAGAAGAAAAAAAAGCAACCATGAATGTTTTTTATATATTTTGTTTGAAGAAAACTACTTATTAACTCAATTAATAAAACTTAGTAAGCTTTTTTTTTTTTTTTTTTTTTTTGGTCGTGAAAACTTAGTACGTTACTATGATTTCCTTCTGGCACTGAATAAATACTCCACATATATAGATATACTCAAACTGTTTCTTACTACTAAGCTCCAAAATGAACTTGAGAAGCGATTCACAAAAAAGAAAAGAAAAAAAAAAGGAAAGAGAAATTGAGAAGTGATATGAAATGGAATTATTTTACGAAGTGGAAGGGCGTCCTGACCAAATGAATTATATCTTTTACCGGGCTTTTTTGCTCAACGGCCCAGGACTGAACATCGAATCAGTTGTGGCATCCATAGGCCTGCTAGTTATTTTCAAGTTGACCTTAAAATGCCACTCTGAGATCCAGCCCAGTGAAATCTTGGTATCCATAGGCCTGCTATGGGGCCCTATCTTTAGCAGCTATTTATATTTGATTGAGGTCCAAAGCAAAATTTAATACTTATTTCATATTAGAGAATTAAGAGATTTACGTTGAACAAAAAAATGAATTAAAAGATTTATGATGAACAGACTGACAAAGGATAAATTTTTTGAACTCGGTTTATATAAAAATAAATAAATAAATACGTTTTATGTAAATTAGAATTACATTCTGATCTCAATCCCATATTGGGCCTAAAAATTCAATTTGGACTCTAATAACAAATCATGTACGATGTAAAGATTAACTCTTACTCTACAAATGTAGTATGCTTTCGGGTTCGATTCACGCCTCATGCTCTGGTAGCCTTGACTAAACTGGTACATGTTTTGGAGACTTACCGCTGCACTCAGGGGTTTACCAAGGGGTGGTCGGGCTCCGCCGATTTTCGATGGTCGAGATCCGCCAACTGGGTTCTAACGTCATCAAAAAAATAAAAAATTATGTTCGTCATTTGCTTGTTTTGTTCATTTACGCACACACATGTGTATCAAGTTAGTCAATGACAGAATTCTAAAATAGTGAAAAGTATCGAATCCGCGACTGCTGCACTTAAAAGTTTACTAATTGATGGTCGAGTTTCGCAAGATAATCGGATAAATTGGGTTCATGTATCTTTGTTGTCTGAGTGTTTCTATTGAAATGATAAAACATTCGAGCTGAGCTTGGACAAATCTTTTAATAGCTCTAAATGATGTTCAAAATTGATTTGATAATTTTATGAACTGACATCAAACAGACAAGTTAGTGAGCCACACGTCCTCTCAAATTAAGCTTTGAAAGCTTCGTATGCTTCGCACACCTAATTCTTTACCTTTATCTTAAATAATTCTACTAATTATTTACCTTTATCTTAAATAATTCTACATAGACATATCTTTTCACATGCAACGCGCATGTATGCTTACTAGTCTAGACCTCAAATCTACAATCATGATTGTGGGCTCAAAATTTTCTCAATTCCTTTTGTAAGGTAAGTATCTGTAACTCACCCTGCTCGAGAGATCAGAAATAGCGGAGGAGGGTTTATGTTGAATTTTATGTGATTTGTTTGTAATAGGTTAATTAGAAAGCTCCGTTAAGGACAATTACTCTTGATATTTATAGGTCCTTGAACCCCTGTTGCTCCTAAACCCATGAGGATGAAAGGCTCGTCAACTTAACAAAGTCAGTACCAGTCCTAACAATCTCGCTAGCTAGAAGCCTTCCAAATTATCAATTATGCAACTTTCCTTTCCCTGACTTTTCCCGCTAATAGTCATGGGTAGAATTCTGGATTTTTGACGGTTGTGAAATGTAGAGTGAACCCTACACTTTGTTTCTCTCACAACCGTTCATGTGCGGTTTCGCACACGAGAAGGACTCTAGAATTCTTTCATGCTTGCCCAACAAGATCCTGGGTCTAGTTTTAGTTGCACCAACTCCATAGGGGGTTGCAACCCAACATTTAGTAGGCCTATCTCCCCCTTTTGGGCTATTTCCTTCCTTTAATCATAACTCAAAACTCAAGAAAACGCCGTGCATATTTCTATCACCACAACTATTATTTCTTACTATCTAAAAATGATAAATACCCAACTTAGTCCACTATCTTTAATATTTATCTCGATTTAATTCATATCTTTCAAAATGTACTCTTTTAGTCCAATATCTTTACTATTTATCCCGATTTAATCCATATCTTTCAAAATGTACCTTTTTAATCCAGTATCTTTATCATTATGATCTACGTTAGTTCAATATCTTTAATGTTTGTCCCAATTTAGTCTCTTTTTTTTTTTGGATAGAAAAATAGTGGAAGACTAACATAGACCATAATGATAAAGATAGTAGACTAAAATGGTACATTTTGAAAGATATGGACTAAATGTGGACAAGTGATAAAAATAATGGAGTAAAAGAGTACATTTTAAAAAATATGGACTAAATCAAGATAAACATTAAAGATAATAGACTAAATTGAGTCTTTATCCATCTAAAAATAAAGTTATACACAAAGTTTCTAGTAAACTCTAAATTATGGTAAGCGAGGCTGTGAAGGAGCTCGATGTAAGCATACCAATAAAAACAAAGTTCCAGACTAGTCCAATGTACAAAATGAATTTGTGTTGGGGCATAAAAACTGACATCATGGGTGAAACTACTCTTTATACTCAATAAATTACTTTGGGGTTTGCATAGGTGAATGTACTCTTTGAATGGTGAGATTTATACAGTCTCTATTGACCCCAAAAATTACTTTGAATTATTCCTATATTTTTTTAGTCTATTTAATTATTTGGCTACACTTAACCTCACATCTTCACTACACTAATGTTGGTTTCTAAGACTATTTTACCCCATTGGCCAATGACGGAGCCCAGGCCCAAAAGGAATTACAAATTTATGCTTTTTTCGAAAAAAATTACAATATTAATGTATGTTTAGTCCAAAAAAAAAAAGTTACCTCACCACTGAAAAATAAAATATATCGTATAATTCAATAATTATGTGTTATAATCTCATCAAGAAAATTTTCTGAGACCGTTCCCACTAATAAAATATTTTAAATCAGGTCAGAAAATCTGAACTCTAAAGAGGTCTGTTTTAACACCAACCTATCCCCTCAAGAAGTCCATCATGCTGTTTAACATGGCGCAAGTTGGCTTGTGCTGTCTTGGCAATGCGCTAATAGAAATTGAGAAGTTAATTAGCTTTCGGACTGACAAGAAATTAATAATAACAATTAGCTTTCGGCGCCTTCCGCAAATCACGTTAACAGTGCCATGTCTAATACCACTAATCAGGGCATCTATCTTAATACTTTTGTACAAAAGGTGAGAAGTGACAACATTAGTTCACAATTCAACTCAGAGATGTTATCTCAAACTTATGAATAGGGATGTTTCCGAAATCTAGACAAAATGAGATATAATTTGGGAATCTGCACATAAAGATAATCTCTATTTAAATACGCTTAAATGAACCTCTTAATTCTCATAATAAAAATATATGATAGACAGATAAAAATATCAACACCGACAAAAGTTTCACATATGTTACATTAGATCAACACACAAATTGCCTAAGTATAACCTTGCTTGTATTTTTTAAATAGATCTTGAGTTTTAGCATTTCTAAAAGCACAACATCCTATTAGATAAACCCAAATTAACCCAACAAGAGTAATCAGCAAAATGATGTCTGCTCTTCTCCATTCTCTCTTCAAATTAGCCAATAACCCTGCTTTGCACGAATCACATGAGTAGCACAGTTGAGTTTGATCATTGCTAAATTGTAAGCAATCCATGTCAGCCGCTGTATTTATTGGACTAATCCAATATGTTGGGTTCACAAATGTGTAGCCACATTGTGTTGGTGGTTTACAGCACCCTGACTGTAAAAGAAAAAAAAAAACGAAAAACGTTAAAGAAATATTATATATTACACTATTACCATTCCTTATATAATAGAAATTAGGGGTCTGCGTTCACAATTAATCCTATGCCCGTCCATTCCTTTCAAACTTGATCTTGCTCTTAGACTCGTTACCTTGTTCGATTAAACTCGTTGGCTTCGCTCTCTATTCGGTCGGAACCCGATACTTCCCTCATAGATTCCCTTTACCAAGTCATCGTCAACAATCAGCTCTTATCCCTTGGTGTCAAAGGGCGAGTTTCTTTCTTGTCTTGCCCAAAAAACTTTCTTTATTCTCATTGGAGAAAAACTCTCCCGCGGCAAGGTTTTACACATATGTCGTCGTTTCTGGTGTTTTAATCATCTTTTAATGGCTCTCTTAATTATGTGTGAGGAATTGCCCTATTGTGGGAAGCGGGTTACTAAGTTCCCCATATTTTCATGAATTTGATGTCACATTGTCTCCCTTCAAACTCCGGATACAGTTCTCTAATTGTTCTCTTAGCGGTGCCATTAAGGAAAGCGGTTATTAGATATTTGGTTTATTTTTACTATATATACAAAAGATTTAATATTTAATACATAAATTTTTATCATACAAAAAAAAAAAGAAAAAAAAAGTGATATAAAGTATTATTCAAAAAGTTATAGGTGAGGTGTGTATGTGGAATAGTATGTTTACACATGGTTATGGAATCTTACATTTTGCAACTTTCATGTTTGTTTTCTATGTTTAACGACACTAGATTGACACGGCCAATTTAGAATAATCTGGAGGTGAAGGAAATCAAAGAATATTTGAAGGGGGAAGAATAACCACTTTTTACTTAATTCCATGACAAGCATTTATGTTAACCTTCCGAGTTAATCTAAAATTGTTACCTTTTCTTCGCTAACGAGGAACTCACTTACATAGGATGATATTGAATTGAGGTTATAAATCTTTTGATAAAGTGGTAAAATGTGGAGTCAAAACTTCAAAGTCAAGGTATATAATAAAAACGGTTAGAGATACACTCAGTACACGAAGAAGGATTTGGTGTAATTATTTATTTATTTATTTTAATAACACACTCTCATATCAATATGGCTCCCGTTGACCACAAAAAAAGAAATAATAATAATATGGCGCCTGCCACCACTTAACTGTTGCCTATTTGAATACTCTACAATGTGTAATGATACTGAAACAAGTTAATTAATTTGCTATTAAATAATGAAAATTCCAATGTAGTTGTGTAAATCTGCAATCCAGTTTTGCAAAGAATAAACATTCATAAAGTGGCCACCACATTATTCTAATTAAATTAGGTACAAGTAAATGCAAACAATTCAACATATTAAAACTATTATAAAAAGAAAAATTGAACTTTACGATATATATTATGATATAGGAAATAAAAGAAATGAAAATACAAACCTGCAATGGGGTAATGTGTGCATTGAAGAAATCTTGAGCCATGCGATATCTCTGATTCAACTCAGCACAAGTACTCGTGGAGCTAAGGCAACTTCTAATCCTATCCCATTTCTGAGGACTTCTAACTCGTCGGCGAAGCCAGCCGGAAAAGTCATCAAGACGATATTCCAAGAAAGCCCGGCTAGGTTCGGCATGGCCGGAACCTTTAATGGTGACCATATAGATGAAAACCACCAAGCATGCAAGTAATATTATGAGAACAAGCATGGCAATGAGATAGAAGATTAGCAGCCATGAGATCCTCCAAAATGCCCCAACAAATCCAGCTAAAGCCACAACCAGTATGAGAACTCCCAAAATGATGATTGGCCATTGCAGAATCTTTACGCAAGTGTTATCTGTCTCGGTTGCTAGCCAAATTCCAGCACCAATAATTGGAATTGAGAGTAGCATAGCAACAAAGTTGATGGCACCAATAACATTGTTGCTTAGTGCCATGTTGTGGAAGAAGAAGATCTATGAGTATTCAAGGTTTGGTTTGTACTTGAGATGTGAAGTTGAACATGGACAAATAAAAGGTAGGGTAAAGATGGAGGACAAGAGAGCAGCTATTTGGGCAGCTATATCCCTTTATAGAGAAAGAGAGAAAGAATGAAAAATTCTCAAGAATGATATTGTTGTAATCCACTTTGTCTTTTTTTGAGAAAAAAAAAAAGAAGGCTAGACCAAGATAAGGGATTTGGTAAGCCAAGCTACCACTTTTTGCTCCTTACCTTGGATCCATGAAAACTACTAAAGAAAAATATAATGGTTTTAAAAGAAGGTTTTTGATATTTGGGTCCAAATTTCTAGTCACTTTAGCTCAACTTTTTCAAAAGGGAATATGTTGTAAAGAAAAGTGAAAGGAAGAAGAAATTCGTTACTGCATATTTAGAAATTGATGTCCTGTCATAGCCAAGGCCTCACATGTACGTTCTCTGAGATGCCTATAGTAGCTCCCACATGATTGATTTCATAAGGCACAGTAAAAATATAATTCTTATATGAGGCCTTCTATAGAACGGGGTACGGGCAAACGGAGAGGGCATTATTAGTTGTCGATGAAAATTGACGATTGTAGTTTGTGATTGGTTTTTTTTTTATGTAAAATTATTAATATGACCCTTTGAGTAATAAAGTTGTGGAATTCATATAAGACATGTTTGTTGACTTATCAGAACAAGTGTTTACACACATTAAATGTATGAATGTTAATTTACTTTATTATTCTTTTTTATTAATATGACATGAGATCACAAAACAGTCTAATAACTAAATTACCCTCGCAACAAAAATCTCACAACATATGAAATTACTTTTAGACCCTTATTTTGAGTGAAAGCACACAATTCTCTACCAATTTATTCACTTATAAATACCCCAACGCTCTAGGCGTTCTACTACTTTATCAGTTGGCGAAGAACAACGAATAATTTGAATAAAAAATTAGACTAGAATTGCAAATGTACGCTTCTGCATGTCACTTGTTATATTTTGCGCAACAAAACTATTTATGATGTGAGAAAATACTCTATCAAAAATCTATTTTTCATTGCCTTTTCCAGAATTACGATATACAGGGACTCGATTATGAGAAAAATAACTTTAATTACGACTTATTTGTTCTCTCTGTAATTCTTAACGTACTTTAATATTGCTACGTTTCTAAAAATATGATGTCACAAAATGCTCCATGTCAACCTATTTTTATTGCCTATTTAACCATGTTTTGAATTAAAGATTATTTAAACATTGTCATATGCATTCATTACTTTAATTTTATCAATATTTGACCAAAGCGGCAAGTTATGGTCATCTTGGTGCACAATATGCATTGCTAGTCTTTAAGCTTTTTTTTTCACTAATCTATCAAGAGAAGAAGCTATAGCAAACCTAGCCGTGTTTATTAAGGATCCAAAGACAAAGGCAGAGGAGTCTCGTTGATCGTAACTCGGTCGGTGTATAAAATGAGTGCAAAATTAACCAAGTTTAAACCCGCAAGTGCACGGGTCAATGAAGTGTAGTGTGCTTGAATGCGAGGTCAAATCCACAGAGAGGCTCCTAAGGATATTTCGGTGCAAGTGTGTGAAAGTGCCTAAAGTAAGTGTTGTAAATAAAAACATGATAGATTTTTGGGTTTGGATTAAATAAAATAGAGAAAGAAATATAATTAATCTAGATTTGGGACTACAAATACGGAAGAATATTCTAAAGCTCGAATTAGTATTAAGGCAAATGATCTAGGCTAGGAAATAGGATTGTCTAATTTAATATTGGGATTAGGCAAGAAGCTCTTAATCCGATTAATTATTTAAGTCTAGTCAATTATCGATCTAACCTTGATTATAGGTACAATTTTATCCCAGTGTCCTTTATCTAGCCAGAGTATAGATTTGTCCACACAATCATAAGTGACCAGGCTAATTAACTAAAAATAGCAATTAATAATTTCAAATGTAGAAATGATGGTACAACCTATAATTTCATGGAAACTACGGTATAACCAGTAGATCACTATTAAAGCATGAATATATGACACAAAAGAATACTGATCAAATTATTAACTACAAGTACAATAGAATGACAGGTAATTAGAAAATAAATAAATCAAGCCATATATAACATTAAATCAAATCAGTCCAGATCCGAGACCGGTAAATCAAAAGACCATTATTACATAATCATAAACACGAAAAAAGAGAATTCATTTACTAAATTATCCTTAAAACAAAAAATCTTTCTAAACACAAAATTACGTTTATACCCTTATTTGAATTGGATTATGACAAAGCTTCTCAGACATACTTCAGTTCAATACTCATCTTTTTTTCCCTTCCTCTTCATTTAACGTGACAAATCAAATCAAATATGATGTAAGAAAAGAGAATTTCTATGTCAACCTATTTTCATTGTTTATTTAACCATGTTCCAATTTACGGTATATAGAGACTCGATTACAAAAAATAATAATTTCAATTACAAGTTTTTTGTTCTTTCTTCTTTATTTTTTAACATACAAATTCTTGTCCGTATCACTTCATCTTCGACAAATAATTTTGTTAATGCAAAATTAAGGTAAAATATTATCTTACATTTGTTTTTTGGTTATCTTTTTCAACATTTTTACGTTATGAAGATACAACACACGCGCACAATTCGAAACTTATTTCAATAATTTTCGATACCTAAGGATAATTTCGTCTTCTCTCACAATTCCACTTCCATATCAAGGGTCTTTTCGTCTTTTTACACAAAACTCTTATTTTATTATTTACCAATTTTGGTTATTTCAATATTATATTTATGATGATTATTAAGGCTTTTCCGGTCATTTTTCATGAGGGTATAATGGATAATCTGATTCTGAAATGCTCTACTCTTTTCGCATTGACACGTGTGCGTTTTATATTGATTTGTGAGTCAAAATCACTCAGAACGTATTAATTGTCTAATTCCTTTATTCAGGGGCATAAATGTCATTTAATTACTTATTTTGTTTTATCATAATTCTAAAATACTAACTTCAAGTAGGACCCATTGCCAAATGTCGCCCTCTGCTCCATTCCCATTTCCCGTACCCTGAATTGTAGAATTTCCCTTCTTATATTAGGCCAAACGATCATCTGGTCATGATTGGAAATAATGAATTCCACATAATGTTAGACAGTGTGAAAAGATTTGATAGCATTTAGCCTGATGTAAAGCCAACTCAAGACTGAGACCAGTGTCAATCTGAACACAATAAGTGGACATAATTTTTGGCCTCTAATTGATCCTAATTAAACAAAATCAACAAAATGCTTACTTCTCGTACTTTTAATTATTCAATGGCATCAATCAATGAGGTTAAGGTATATTGACAAATTTGTGATGTTCCTGGTCTAACCTTATTGAAAATTTGATAATTGAAAGATGACAATTTTGGCATTTAAAATCATATTCTGCCTATAGCGTTTTTACCCTTTGAATGAAGTAAAAGGAAAAAAAAAAAAATCATCATGTCTACAATTATGATATTGCCGATGAAATATATAATTTTGCTGTCTTTTTCATCTGTATCCAGACTTTAGGCTAAAAAATATTGTTCGTGCATTAGACTATTACAAGAGTCTCATTTTGACCATAATAAATTGTTTTTCTATTAAAATTTTAAAACAGAAACAACATAGGCCTCTCATGTAGTGGAGATGACAATAAATATGTATCATAGATATTATGCATGTTTTTTTTTTCCAAGTATAAAGCACGTTTTTTGCATCAAAATAATATTTTGGTGTCAAAAAATCACTCGTCGCAAGCTTTTGGATTGAAATCCCTATTTCACCATTCCTATTGATTGGAAAAATATAAAGAAATAAAATAAAAGAAAGGAGACAATTCATAAACCACTTCATTTACTTTAAAAAAGAATAATTCAATCAAACAAGCAAGTTGTCAAAAAATCAAGTCCTTTAATTAAATAAAAGTAAAAAATACAACTCCTATATATATAATTGAAATTAATTATGCTAGTATTAGCAATTGTCCATTTGTCCTCCTGATTTTCTTTTGATGAAAATAAAAAGGTAATTTTTGCTTCATTATTCACAACTTTTCTTCAAACATTATTACCTGAACAGATTATAAAATGACAAAATTGACCCTCAAATATCAGGTCAACACTTTCATCACCATCTTTGACCGTTTTCTTTATTGAGTAAACACAAGCAATGGCTGCAATAGAGGCAGCAGCATTCTATATCTTCTTTTCACACCCTTCAACTTATTCAAAATTCCAATTACGCCCTAAATCTTTACACCCCATTAAACTCCATATTTTCACTTCTACCCCTAAACTTTCCCTCCAGTCTCCTTTATATTCCATCCCTCTTCACTCCACTCAAAAACCAAGCTTTGAAGTACACTCTACAGCTGAAAATGTAGCTGTGCAAGAAGAAGAAGAAGAAGAAAAAGCAAAAAAAACACAACAAAGTAATCAGAAAAGAAAGCTTTTTGTGCTCAATTTGCCTTGGTCTTATACTGTTGCTGATGTCAAGAACCTCTTTGGTGAATGTGGAACAGTTAGTGATGTTGAGGTTGCTAACCTTCTCTCTTCATATTTTTACATCCATCTCTATGCGTGTTTGTTTGTGGAGTTTTGAATGCTATGAAGATTGGAGTTTTGAAAGAGTTGAGTGATTTTGAGAAAAGATTACGAGTGTGTGTATGTGTGTGAGGTGTACTGTAACGATTGGATATTTGTAAGATTTAAGTGGTTTCAAATGAAAAGGCAGCTCGGAGTATGAAGCTCCCACTATACACAGCTTTGAGAAGCGTTGAGTCTTGTTTTATGTCTATTATATGTAATTTTACCTTATATTACTTGTGAACTACGCAAAGTGACAATTTTACCAGTGCATCAAATCTCTCTCTTTAGTAGTTTTGAATAATGGGTATTATATATTGGATAAGGTGTTTAATTATGTGTGTATGTAACCGTGTCTATGTGTGTATGCGTGCCTGTAGTAAAGATTGGATTTTTGGCAGAATTGAGTCATTTTCAATAATGGGTATTGAATTTATGGATGGAATTGATAGATTATAAAGCATAAGGATGGGAAGAACAGAGGATTTGCATTTGTTACAATAGCTACTGGGGAAGAAGCTCGGCTGCTATTGATAAAATTGATTCTTCTGTAAGTTATTATGAATTTATTTCTTGCGAATTTTCTCCATTTTTGTGTTACTCGATGACATGTAAAGCAAGTTTTAAATTCAAAATTGGCTCTACAAGATTCACTGAGTGTAAAACCTGTTCTCTTGATCAAGGGAGTTTTCAGTTTTCGGACTGAGCAGTAATAGAACCTCAAACTTTCATGAGGCTGCACTTTATGTGCTTGTTCACTCCCGGAAGTTAATGATCACTCCTGGAAGCTTATGATGCACTTATAATAATGTAGAATACGTAAAAAATGTTATGCGTGTGCGTGTTGAGTTTGTACTCGGTTATCTTGTTTTTAAGGTCTGCAAACACTTAAAAGCACTGAACCTCGATATGTATGGCTTAGAAATCTGTTAAATGAAGATGATTATTCTATCGTACACTGTCCCTAGATGTCATATATACTTGAGTTTTCTTAACATCAATTTTTGACGTCTTCATATATATGGCTAAACTTCTATTTGGAACTGCCTCATAAACAATCATCAGAATGGGAACACTTTGCTGGCGAAGAATACAAAATGTTTGACTCCAATTGTTTCAATTTACTCTTCTGCATTTTGGTCTGGCATTCAATTGTTTATTGGCTCCTTTGGGTGAATTGTGGTGGCATAATTTTTCCAGAGGTGAGTATAAAGGTGTAGCATTGAGGTTGGCAATGAGATTACTGGGCAAAATTTCATCACTATTTCAGAAATTTAAACTGGCTGGAAGATTTGTTGAGGAAATAATGTAGTGAGTTGAGGGAGGCAATGAAAGACAATGGACATGAAACAAATTAATGGGAAAATCCTCCATTGGGAGACTTAAGTGGTGAAAAGATTGAGTATCTGGTGCAGGATCCACTTGATCTTTCATTGGTGTTCTATCTTTTATGGAGGCATGAATGTGTTGGCAGCAATAATTGAAAACATGCACATTTGATACTACTGTAATTAATCAGAACAGAATGCTGGAAGTTATCGTCTGATGATGTCCGGAGAAAAAATGCTTTCATTCCTTCCAAAACTAAAAAGTCTGCAAAATGTGTTTAGTGGCATCAATCTGATACACCACTGCCAAATACAATTTGCGAACATAAGTGTGTGCTCAGTTGATCAACTTTGAAGTGCCACTCTCTTATTTGTCTCTGTTTTGTATGCTAACTACAGAAAAGTTGCAAAATTTAATTAGAAGGCGAAAAAAGCCACCTAGATTCTTTTGGTGATATTATTTGAATAGATTTTTTAAAATATAATTAGTCTGTAATTCACAGACCTTTGCATTATAGATCATGAAGAAAATGATTTTCTGTCTCCTTTTTGGATGTTTCTTGAAAACTTCTGTTCTTTGCATTTAGTTATCTTAACTTTACTTTGCAGGAATTGGATGGTAGGATTATCAGGGTAGAATTTGCAAAGAGATTCAAAAAACCTACTTGTTCTCCTTCCTCAGGTCCTCGCTCTGGAGAAACGGGCCATAAGCTTTATGTATCCAATCTTGCTTGGAAACTGAGGTCAAACAATCTGAGAGAATTTTTCTCTGCTAACTTCAATCCAGTTTCAGCTAGGGTTGTGTTTGATAGTCCATCAGGAAGATCAGCTGGTTACGGATTTGTCTCATTTGCCACAAAGGAGGAAGCTGAGTCTGCAATTTCTGCTCTAGATGGAAAAGTAATCAATAAATATTACCGTCACTATATTCACCTTTAGCTTCATGAAATCATCTCCATTTTTAACTTGACAATAGACAACGCTTAACCGTTAAGTTGGTTGAATACTTGGCAGTTATCTTGCCTTTATGTTCAGAACAACTTTGCCATCTCTAGTTATGCATTTTCCCTTTCACTGTCCTTATTAATTTTCTCGTGCAGGAATTGATGGGAAGACCAATCCTCTTAAAATTCAGCGAGATGAAAGTTGATGAAGAACCAGAAACTACATCAGAAGAAACAACAGAAGAGCAACCTGAACAGTCATAGATGATGTTTGTATGTGAATCAAAGATGAAATACTGAGTAAAGTAAGAAATTTTCTTCTCGTCTGACCAAAACTGATGAGAAGCATTTCTTAATTTACTAGCACGGGTTTTTTCTGCGAGTACTTTAAACTAACAGTTTACTGCTTCTTGTATCATATTACATTTTTCTGAAAATGTTCATATCATATTCTGCCACTACTATCTCGAGTTTGAGGAATTCCTGAACACTCGAGATCATAAAAGAGTAGGATACTTCTGTTGAAATAATTTAAGTTTTAGTATAATTACATGATTGGAGCATTAATTTAAATTAATGCAATTACAGGTTTTCTTATTAAATTAAGTTTTCTATTATTTGAGTTTATTATTCTTGTTCACCAAGTTTTGTAGCCTATAAATAGGCTCTTTTATTGTACTTTGTAAAACATCGAATAATATACAATGTAGTCATTTTGATTATTCTTCTTGTTTAGAGTCATCGTTAGTGGTGGCTCTTCCTATTGTTCGTTTCTGCATATGTTTTCAGTCTTTTTTATTTTTTGTTTAACATAGTATTAGAACCCAGGTTTAGAAACTGGTCGTGACGTGAAGAAGATGTCCTTGGTATTATCGGAGTTTTTCAACATGCTGGATTTGACTTTGCCATTCGTTTTGCCATATTTGGTGTTCTTGGTGGTCTTGAAGTTTTTATTGGGTGTTCTTGCTGAGTCTTGAATTTGGGATTGGTGTAGTTATTTTTCGTCCCCTTTTTGTTTGTTGTGCCTTCGGGCAATTGGGCCTTCAGACATTTGTTCCTCTATTTTCTTTAGGCCTTCTGGCATTTTGGGCCTTCAGACATTTGGCATGTTCTTCTTTCTTTGGGCCTTCCGGCATTAGGCCTTCGGACATTTGTTCCTCTCTTTCCTTTGGGCCTTCTGGCATTTTGGGCTTTCGGACATTTGGGTTTTCGGACATTTGGCATGTTCTTCTTGCTTTGGGCCTTCGGGCATGGTCTTCTTTCTTTGGACCTTCGGGTATTGGCATCAGCGATTCAGTTACTTGAGTTTGAGAGGGGTTGTTGAAATAATTTAGGTTTTGGTATAATTACATTATTGGAGCATTAATGTAGGATTAAATTAATGAAATTACGGGTTTCCTTATTAGATTAAGTTTCCTATTATTTGAGTTTGTTATTCTTGTTCATCAAATTTTATAGTTTATAAATAGGCTCTTTTATTGTACGTCGTAAAACATCGAATAATAAACAATGTAGTCATTTTGGTTATTCTTTTTGTTTAGGGCCATCGTTGATACTAGTGGCTCTTCCTATTGTTCGTTTCTACATATGTTTTCAATTTTTTTTTTATTTTTTGTTTAACAACTTCAACACTAAATAATTCAGCAGAGCCCGTTTATCTCATGTTTCTCTTTTTCTTTAGAATCCTTTCTATATTGGTATAATGTATTCAAAGATGTTTCATGTTCTGAACAATTTGTTTCATTTTCTGTGGAGTGTGGACATAATGATATTTGCATCAATCTTGAGTATAATAGTTGACTAAGGATCCCTCGTAATATTTTAACATTATGAACGAAATTCAAAAATTGTGGAATGTTAATATTTTTTATTACAACTGTATTAATAATGCACAATCATTGGATTTTGCTCATAATAACATAACATAGGCTTGACAATTTCATAATTGTATCAATAATTTGCAACCAATAGATTTTGCTCACAAAATCATAACGTCATAACATTATGAGTAGGACTCGACAATCAATATTATAACGTTATGAATAAAATTAACGGTCTTGAACTTTCTACATTATTTTATTATAAGTATATTAATAATTCACAATCGTTGAATTGTGTCGAAAATTTGAGGGATTTCTCAAAGCTTGGAGGGGGAAGAGTAACATATCTTGTTACCTAATTGTTTAATAGCCTAGAATGAAAAGAAAAGAGCATGACTTTGATGAATGATTGTATCTTGCTGCTTTATTGATTAAATTGCCCCACATGTCCTGGTCATTGGAGAAGCTAGGGTCACAGGAGAATGTTGTTGAAAATGTTTCTCATCATATGTGGTAATTAAAAAATTACTTAAAGAGTTGCTTTTGCCACATATTGCAAGGGGATCATTTAAGCTGCTTGAGAGGAAAAGAAACTGCTAACTTAGATCACTGTAACTTATAGAAAGTTACTAGTTATAATCTGGGACTTTGAAATGCCAAAGAATCAAAAGAAACAACATTATACTATTAGCATATGTTTGTTAGAGCAACTAGAATGAAAAACTGATATTACACAGGTATTGAATTTAACACTTTAAAAAGTTACTAAATTAACATGGTGTTCTTGATTTTTACATTGAAGTTGAAACTAACTTGCAAACCATCCTCAGTTTGATCAATGGGGTCACGCATGTCAATAGCCCTCTCAAACCTTTGACTGTAAAAGGATGTTAACTAACCATGCTCTATTTCAAGTGACTTATATTTATCGTGAAACAAATAAATGTGTAGATCAATTTGTAAATTTTTGTCTAAGTAACCCTTGGATAGTGTCACTCTGGATCAACTCTCAATACCACTACTTTTATTTTTAGAGAAAGGCAAAAGGCACAAGTCGTCCCTGAGAATAATTCTACACTAACTCAATTTTTGCTTCCTTTACACCTAAAAAAGAATGACTTAGAAGAGAGAACTCATTGACCGAATGTCTGCAGTTGAATAACAACTGCCCCTACCTTTTGACTCCAAATATTAGACAACGAGGGAAGTAATGCATGTAGGTCCAGCTTGATTTATTTTTTTTAGTCTATGAGATACTCTCTAGCTTTGTTATATGTAAAGGAGCTCAAGCATTATTTGCTTAGTTGTGTGCTGATATTCGCTATCGAATATCTAGACGTGGTTCTTTGTCCCCCCACCCATTTCAAGTGCAAGCCTAGTAAAACCTAATAAAATGGATCCAAGCAAGAATATGTGCCTTCTCAAGTGGAATCAACTCCCAACGTACTAGATTCCCATTTAAGAGGACTATTATATCCTTGATGAAAACAATTTCCTCAGTTCTTTTGTCATAGGTGTGCTAAATATAAAGTAATCTTTACTTTAAGCACAAATGATTATCGAATAAAGATTCTCTTATAATATTATAGTGTTGTTTACTGTCAACTCTTGTGCACAAGTCCACTTTTTTCTAAAATCTCATGTGAAATGGAGAAGGTTTGAATGTAATTGTATCAATAATTCACAACAGTTAGATTTTGTTTATAACATCATAATGTTATGAGCACACACACCATCTCAAGAAAGAGAAATAAAAAACAACAATGCCATTGAGGGTATTTGATAAAATCAATTCCATTGAGGAATAATTCGCGTTGAGTCGGATTAAATGCAACCATAACAATGGGACTCGCTATCTAGTTCACCGATGCATTTGACTCACTTTTTCCCAGAAATTATGATTAGTCAGTCAATATTAACAACACAATGTGCTGCAAAGTGAGGTTCTCAACTCTGCAGGATGTTTTTGTTGGTCTTAGTGCACCAAATGAATACAATTTTGAAGAACTTGTGAGCAATGATCATCAATGAAACCCTAAATTCAACTTGGTACCTGGTATTTAAGCTAGATACTGAATGCCTCACAAAATTTGTACTGGAATCATTATAGTATTTTGCGGAATGGGTAAACGTAATCGATGCCAAGATGATAAAAAGCTTAGCACTTGGGGAGCCTAATTGTGTCAATTTCAATTTTATATAAAAAAGAGACTCTTTCTCAAATTCTCATGCAACATACATTTCAAGTGATTGCTCACTTTTACCCGCAAATGGCTTGAGCAATAATAAAGCATTGATTACTTTGATGAACGCCCAACCAACATGGCCACCTTAGTCAAGAAACCACTATCTCCAAGAAAGCAAGTTTCAGGAAAAGAAAAAGAGAAGAATAAGAAAAAGGAAAGAAATGAAAAAAAGAAAAAAAGAAAAAAGAAAAAGAAACACAAATTAAAAGGTTATTATCGTCTTCTTCATATTTTGCACTGCTTTCCATCTAAGCTACTTTATCTTCTTCCTGTATCTTCAGCTTTTCCCTTCAAGAAATATCCCCGTTACATACTGTTCTGTAGTCTCTCTTACTTCAGAAACCACTCAGTTTCGTTGGCGCATTCTCACTTCTGATATTTTATCCATATCTTGTAACCAAAAACCTTCCCGATTGACAGAACGTTCTGCTACTGCTTTCAGCCTCACAAGCATATTTTGAATCTGCAACTCTTTTCTTCACTCCTAAACTGTGCTCATATTGTTGATCCAATGCATTTACATTCCTCAAACACCCAGAAACTTCATCTACTATTTGGAATTGTTCTCTAATAGTTAAAAAGTCTTTGATTTGTTGAATCACATACTTTATATCTTATAGACTGTCAATATGGGGTCTATAACCAATCCAAAAACATGGGTGCCATATGTGAACACAAGGGATTGTTCTCAAGGCTTCTGTAGCATGTACTGCCCACAATGGTGCTACATTATCTTCCCTCCTCCTCCACCCCCCTTCGATTTTCCGGACAATGATTCCGGTCCAAGCTTTTCGCCACTCGTTATCGCGATCATTGGCATCTTGGCAAGTGCCTTTCTTATTGTAAGTTATTATGCTATAATTTCCAAGTATTGCAGAAACAGAGATTCATCAAGCAGAAGAGGGAATCATGTCGTGGACATGGTTTTCGACGAGAATCGAGAGCCTTCAGATCATGGCCACTGGAACGTCTCTACAAATGGATTAGATGAAGCCATGATCAAGTCAATCACAGTTTTCAAGTACAAGAAAGGAGATGGATTGTTTGAAGGAACAGATTGCTCTGTTTGCCTCAGTGAGTTTCAAGAAGATGAGAGCTTAAGGCTCTTGCCAAAATGTAGCCATGCCTTCCATGTCACCTGCATTGATACATGGCTCAAGTCTCACTCAAATTGCCCCTTGTGCAGAGCAACTATAGTTTTAATCAACGCCACGCCTCGCGAATTACCTCCCCCGGTCATGGAAGCTCCTC
The DNA here is from genome assembly GCA_037974665.1 of Ehretia macrophylla. Taxonomy (NCBI): domain Eukaryota; kingdom Viridiplantae; phylum Streptophyta; class Magnoliopsida; order Boraginales; family Ehretiaceae; genus Ehretia; species Ehretia macrophylla. The sequence continues at coordinate 43,839,023 of CM075764.1, forward strand.
CTGGAAATGAAGCATTAAGTACTCAGAGCCATCCAGATAATGTCAATGTTGCTGCAGTGGTAGAAGACATAGAGATGGTAGTTAGTGAGCAGGACATTGTACAAACTGATGTTTCCACGAGGCCTGTAAGGGGTCATAGTGATGCTGGAAATTCAGAAACTGGCAGCAGAATAATTGATATCAGAGAAGATGAAGATCAACAAGTTAGAAGATCAGTATCAATGGACAGTCCATATCAAGGCCGATTATCAATTGCTGATATCTTACGCGAAACGGACGATGAAGATGGTGAAATGGAGGACTGCAGGTATGAGGGTGAAGTTGGGACATCAAGACGACCGGCAGGAGAAATGAGCAGGTCTAGCAATAGGAACAAGGTCTTGCATTTTGTGACAAGTCCTGTCACGATGAAGAGGTCGTTCTCAAGTGGAAGATTAGCGTTCTCTAAGCGTGGAAGAGGGAGGAATACAACAATTCCTCTTTGATATATTACCCTCGGCATTGCTGATCCTAAGTCCGGAAAGAAAGAGGGTAATATTAGGTAGCCGTCAGTACACGTAAAAACTTTGCCTAGTTCTTTCTATGAATTGGTTTTGATAATTAGTGCCACATACAAAGACGAGAGTTCCATAAAAGACTACATGTCTACATTGTTTTACTTCTTATACAAGTGAGAGTGAGGATTCACTTCCGCAAGCACATTTCAGATTTCTCAAGGGAATGCATAGCTCATCTATCAGTTTTGAATTGGTTTTTCCTAACATGTTTGTTGGTTTGAGATTGCATGTTTTTGCCTTCACTATCATTAGGCAAAGTAGAGGTTTGATTACTTTCACTAATTGCACCGCACAACGCTTCTCCCATTTCCTTTATTTATTTATTTATTTATTTTTATACATACTAAATCCGTAGTTCGAACTTAAAATTTATTTAGTCAGAGTATTAGTGAGCGTAATAACGACAGATTTCTTCATTCAAATTTGTTTACTCATAATATTGGTTCAGTTATCAGATGTGCAGTGCCACGCATTTTCAAAATGATAGTGGTTAAAAAATTAAAAGACACATGATAATATCATAATAGTTACCGTTTTAAATATTTTATTTTATTTTATGAAAAGTGGAATGGAGTTACCACTTGAAAAGACTTGGCTTGACTAAGCTAAGTTACTTGAGAGTGAAGGACCTGTTTTACTTCAATATCAAATAATCTACTAGTTGGAAAACTTTACTTGGAAATTAAGGGGAAATGACTTTCCAAGTCGAGATGGAAATGAGCAACTTAGAAGCTTCTTTGTTTCCTAAATCTCCCCACCAAATCATTGAGAATCCTGTTGAATGTGCAATTTGTCGTGCCGAGGTGAGGATCTACTTAGTCTTTGTCCTGTACAAGTAAAGAAAAAGGATGACAGGGATTATCTCTCGCATTCTTCATCAGGCGAGAAAATTAGTAAGTTGGCTCGGGTATAAATCCAACAAGTAATAACAAATTTAACAATAAAATGAATTAGTTACATTTCAATCATTTTATTTGTGCTATTTATAGTAATGTTTGATAATCTTTTTTGGTGGTCTCCACCCGTCTTTTGTGCTCTATTTTTGTAACAAGTATTTTGGTGGTGAAGGTTCTCTTTTTTCCTTTGGGCATTTTGGTAATTACATACATCCATTATTTTATATTCATATCAAATCCTACTCTAATTTCCACTATGGTTCCTAAAATATGGACATCGTAAAATGATATGCACAATTGAACACGTGACACATCGATCCAAAAAATTATAGAAATAAATTTTCTCATAATTAATACTAATAATAATGAATTAATAATATAATTATAATATAATAAATTTAACAATTTATAATCATCGAATCTCATATCATAACCTCATAAGGAGATACTCGTTCAAGAATTCCAGGCTGGAAAAGTCAATCCGGGCCTTCTTTTGAGCGTAAAGTGAAATGTGCCACGGCAAAGAGAGGCATGAAGTACATCAGCTTTCGGCATGATGGTGGGGCACTGAATCCCAGGACCGACTCTGCACTCAAGAAGACCTGGTATGGTATTCATCAGTTGTAAACGACGTCTCTTGATAATTGTGGCGTGCGCTTGAATTGTGCTTTTGGGAACTTCCTCTCAATTACGAATCAAATTCGTACCAGACTCGAATTCTCTTATAATATTATATTGATAGAATTTTATATGACTTAAAACCTTTGTAAGAGAAGTTTAATAATTATAAGTTGTTTATATAGTCATAATAAAATAATTTGAATGATTCACAAATATTAAATTTCTTGTAACGCTATAATTATGCAAGGATTGAATTAAATCGGTTGACGTTCTGATGTGTCTGGTGGAGTTGATAAGAATTAAGCCTAGAAAACAACAAGATCTTGGTCCTTCCGTTATATCGTGTGAGAGTTCAATTGGTAGCGATATTGTTTCTTCGATATTAATCGCAAAAAAACATAGTCGCTAGCATTTTCATTGATGATGGATATCAAGGGCTGAGCAACTTTATAGCGAGCGGGAGCTACAACCTCTACCTATCTAAAATTAAAATTTAAATGTATATATTCTAAAAGTATTTTTAGACTAAAAAATAATCAATTTAACACCAACTGAATTATATATATATATATATATATAAGTATTTAATTATGTAAGTTTAGCCCAACTAAACAGTAGTATTACTAAATATGCCCTTCATCCTGAAACTTTCATGACAAGCCAACACAGATATGTATGATTAATCTTTTTATTGATGTTTTTTCTAAATATTCAACAGGTTTTTAGTGTATCTAATAAAGGTCATTTAATTGTTTAATATGGCCACTAGGTTATTTCATTCAAATTCACCATCTTATCGGTAGGGCTGATTTAGAAGCCATTTTTTTCTTTTTTGCCATATAAGAAAAAAAAAAAAAAAAGTCAACGAATTTAAGAAAAATATCACTCGGGATACGTGCATTTGAGAAAAAATGGAAAAAAGCAAAGAAATCAAATGAGGAATGCCATTTTAGGCCCCAAGGGTGCACGAAAAGAACAATATAATGGGACCCTGCAAACTTTACACTGATTTTTATTTGGATAAGAACTTCAGTCCGTATACTATCTGTCATAGTTGACAACATTCTTACGAAGTACACTTGTATATAGTTATGAACAAAAATATGATCGTAAGTGCTTGTCAAATGATGTAAAATGAAAAATAGATAAATTCTCAAGTTAGCAAACAACTACAAGGATAGATAGTGTAACATTAGCGTACATAGAAGAATGTAAATTCAAGAAATGTAAAATTGTAGGGTGCAGAAATCAATTCCCATCCAATATCGAAATTCATCAAACTTTCAATGTCACCTCTTGTAAGTCTGTAAACTAATAGTTAGCGGTACAATACTAATAGCCAGACGGCCGGGAGTGATACGCTAAAACCCTCCCAAAATAATCCTAAAACAAAAGCAGAAAAAAGAATGTTTTGAATCATAAAGAAACCTCACTGGGAAAGACAGGGATTGCTCTTCAATCATCTGGTTCCGATTCTGCAGGAGGTTCGATGCTCCCCTCGGTTGCATCTTGGCTTGGAGCCCGACACAAGATTAAAGATGGATTGTAGTCCTGTAACGAAGCTGAATACAACTGAGTAACGATGCCTCAACGTAATAAGCAATCTGGCTGTGTCTTTAGCTTTGAGCATTATTCATCTTCTACTGTTTCATAGCATCATAATCTAAAGGGATTCTTTACGGAGGCATAACTGAGATAATATATTCTCCTTCTCCAGAAAGGGCTTACACTTAACTCTGTCAACTTCGGAAATGCCACAACTGATAGACCATGATCATTCTGATCTCATAGTATCGTTGTGACTATCTTCGATCTTTCGTTTCTCCCATTCACTAAACTTGAGACCCAAATCATTCCCGTTCAGGCAAACTTGTCACCCAAAGCCTTCCAAGGGATGCAAGTGATCCAGGGAGGCATAGAAAATCTGAGAGCATCAAGACCCTCTTGGAAGTGCTTGCAATTTGCAGCACAGACTAGCACGATTCAGTCCATTAATTAGACTCGGAGTGAACTTTCTCGGTGGTAGATATATAGCCAAAAAGCTATATAACCAACATTATGGACAAAAAGAGATTCTGTCCCCTTACTAGTCAGTCAGGTTCTATGTGTATACTTTAGAGATTTCTCCTTCCCTTATATAAATATATTGCTCGCTATTTTCTTCGATGATATAGCGTTCTTCTTTGTGAGAAATTGTACAAAATCATACACTATATCATACATCTTGCAAGACTATATCTTCTACCATTAATGCTTGCTGGCTATTTTCTTCGATAGTATAGCGTTCTTCCTTGTGAGAAATTGTGCAAAATCATGCACTATATCATGCATTTTGCAAGACTATATCTTTTGTGAGATATTGTGCAAAATCATGCACTATATAATGTATCTTCCCCATTTTGAAAGAAAGAACGCATTGCTAAATTCCAAAAGGTCATCTCTAAGTATGATTTTATCTCATCTTTACTTTTGAGGTGAGATAACCTTGTGTCATCCAAATTCTGAGCAAATCACCAGCATATAATTCAAAATAAGATAAATGACATTTCATAGTTGAAAATAAGATCGCTATAGCAGATTTAATCGTCCTCCCACATATCATCTAAGACAAGAAGGATTCTTTTACTTGAAAAAAGAAACCTTTGGCAGGACAATAGAATCTCAAATTATGTAAATCTAATTCAATCTTCAAATATTACTTTGGTGACCCTAATTTGGCCAAAATAATCCGTAACATCAATTAATATTATAAAATCTAATCTGGCCAAAGTTGTCTTGCCACTTCATTTTTTTCCGATCCCCCTTATTCCTACTATGGAGATAATAATTTGAACCTCATCAAACTTCTGAGGTGTAAGCTTGCTTACCGAAGCCCCCTTGTCAGAAACTCGACCACATACATCAGATCCATCGACTAAACCAGTACTTGCAACTTGTTTCCACTCCTGTGAATTAGTTTTACAACTAGTTAGAGCAAAATCGTAGCACAGAATAACTTTCTTGAAACAAAAAAGAAAAAAGAAAAAAGGAAAAAAGAACTTACTTTTGAAACTTGGTTCGACATAGATCTTGCAACTAGAAAGAAGCCATCAAACATTGAAGCATACTGATACTGCCCCAAGGTCTAGAAGTCTCACCTTATATGCTTATCTTCTACTCAACTCGATCTAGATCCACAAAACGTGTACTGTGAGTGATGCCAACTTTTTCACTATGTTTGATGCTTCTTGTCGCCAACCCACCTAATACACGATACCCAAAACCAATAAGCTACATAGATTCTTTTTTTGAAGTTGTGACAACTGTTTGTCCAAAAAAAATAAAGGTCGTGACAACTGGCAACATTCGAAATTGTAACAATTATAATACTTTTTAGCAAAAATTTCATTAATAACTCTCGTTGTTACATTTTTTTCTATTTTGAGAAAATTGCACAAATGGCTCTATTGTCTCTAAAATTTTAAATTTATATCTATTATTCAAAATTAATCAATTAATTCTTATTATTTTTTAAAAAAATTAAACTTATATTTATTATTCAAAATTCATAAATTTAGTCCTCATTATTTTTTAAATTTTTTTAATTTAGTCACAATTTTTTTAAACATTCAGGACTAATTTAAATTTTATATAAAAATAGTACATACTAAATTGAGTTTTTTTGTAAAAGAATAAAAATTAAATTGGTTAATTTAAACAATTGGGACAAATTTGTATTATTTTTAAAAAATAACATAGACCAAATTGACTAACAATATGGATGAATTTGAAATTTTAAGAAAACAATAGGTCTTGGATGTTTGTAAAAATGTTTAAGTACGAGGCATCAATTCCAAATATGTTTATAATATTTGTGCAAATATTTAGGACTAATTTGAATATTTTTGCCAACATCCGAGATCTAATTAAACTTTTCTCTTTTGTACATGTTTTTTAATTTTGCCCCTTTAACTATGGTCATGTGACATATGACCAACTTTTTGTTAAAGTTAACCCCAATTCTAACTGTTATGACACCTCGAATTTAATTGTTATGACTAATTTGAAGCTTTTTAGAAAATATATAAAACTAAAATAAGACCTTTAAACAAATATATAAGAGTAAATTAAAAATTTTAAAATATATAAAATTAAATTAAATTTGTGATGAAACATACAAGACCATTAATGTTGTTCTCCCTTTCTTTTACGTGGCACGGCACTACTCTCGTGAATCGTGATCCCAAGACTTTGATGAACATTTAAAATTTATTACGTAATAGGAAGGCAAAGTTCCACTAACAAAATACTTTGATGAGCTGTATCTGGACATGGATACAATTGCAGATTAAAATAATATCATACTAACCAACTACCTCATTGAGTTGAATTTTATGATTATATAAGTATTTTATGGCCTACTTGCATAGACATTGTAGGGTAGAAAAAGGTGTAAAAAGATTTGGTATCACACCGTCACAACTCACAAGTAGTCTAGTTTCTACAAAACACCAGAGCATTTTATTCACATGGCGGGACCTATTTTACGACTAGTGTCCGAAATTATTTCATATTTTATTCAAAATATATATATTTTGAAAGTATTTTTATATTAAAAAAATAATTTAGTATCAATTAAAAAAAAATCTATATATAAGTGTTAAGTTTTAGCTTTAAAAATTCTGAATTCTTGATTGAAGTTTTAATATTCAACCAACCAAGAGTTGAAAAGCCTATATATAGAATTTGAACGGGACTACATTTCTGACCAAAAGAAACAGAAAACTGGACAGTGGGCCTTCGGTGCAATTGGCCCATAATCCTACTATCTTGCTCTGTAGTCGCGGCCCTTCGGTACGATTTTGATCACAAATGCATATGCAACATGCCTTCTATAGGGATGTAAATGGGCTCAGCCTGTTCGGATAATATGTTTATATGGGCCAAGCTTGATGATCTATGTATAGCTTGGCTTGCTGAGCTAGTACGCTTTGATATATACATGCATCGGCTACATCTCAACTAAGATTTTTGTCTAGGACATATACAGACGCAGACATATATATATATATATATATATATATAAACACATACACTCACGCACACTTACATATATGTGTCTTTTTGTGTATGTTTTCTTATACGCGCTAATATTTATATTTGTTTAATCCCCTTAAAGGTTATTCTTTGAAGAACATAATGAATTTTTGTTACTCATACATTATAACTTTACGTACACTTCTGCCCCAAGAATATACCTTGAATTTTTAAACCCAAAGCACTTTACTTGTCTGCTGACAAGTTTCTATAGTATTTATATGTGTCGAGTCGCTATAATATGAAGTCCCTTCACAGTTAAATTAAATATCAATCAAGTTATTTTTCAAGATATTAGAAATCTCGAAATATTCTTCAAGTTGTCATTTTGATGTATGTGATTGGTTGGTAATATAAATGTATAAATGCTTTTGAGATGACAATAAACAATAAAGTTGCTTGATGTGATTTTTTACATGTATTTGTCATCCGAAAAGTGTGTTTCTGTATATATCTTATTTTTTTAATATATACATGTTATATTATTAGTAGCCAACACAAATATACATGGTTAAAATTTTCATTTGTGTCCTTAATTCGCGTGCCATATGTTAAAATTTTTGACATTTTACTTACACCTGAATGAATCCATATGGTATATTTGTGTTAGAGTTGGCTCTTGGAATATCAATAGACATGAATAAATTAATCATTTTTATATAATAAAAAAAGCCAAATATGAATTTATTTTTCCGTTTCCATTTAAAGATGCGTAAGTTACAAAATGGAGGAATAGTTGAAATAGTTATTGAATATGCTTGAAAGCCTTCTAAATGCACTTCTTATAAGTTGGTTGCTCATTCCGCCTCATCTTGCCCCCTTAGCTCAATCACAGCCTAGTATCGTTAAGATATCCATCCAGAAGCCTGATTGAGTTGATGTCTGAAAGAAAAAGCATGCCTCCAATGCTAACCTACAGCAACATCGCCCCTTCAGCTCTAACTCCCCTTTGAAACCTCCTAACATGTGTACTTCATCCTGCCAATACTCTAAGGTTTCTCAAAATAAATTGGAAGTTCTAAATAAAATCGATTAGACTCAAGTGCCACTTGGCCCGTCATCATCATCTTCCAAAGGTGATCAAAATATTTGCAGCGTTGAATCTCGTGGGCATAGATACCGGAAATGTTAGGATGTCACCTAATCAACCTTCACCATTCCATAAATCAAATATCTCTAGGGCTATCACTAATTTTCTTGCAGGTAGATATATCGAAAAAAGAGAAATTTTCTCGAGTTTGCTAACATCCCTACCTACCTGATTTATACATGTTACTTTCTTTTCTAGTTTGGTCCTAGCATGAGCCTCACAATGTTTCTTATTAGGCTAGGATCCTTATGTAATTGGTCTTTGACCTACCCTTTATAATTTCATGCCATTAATGAAACCTTTTGCTCGTTAACTTAGCAAAAAAAATAAAAAATTAGAAAAAGGACACTCTGGTCCCTAGACTTTTTTTTTTTTTTTGGTCTTAGACTATATAGGTTCTTCAAAAAAAAAAAATCTCCCAGGTCCTCCATTAGTCAATCGTCAGTTGAAAATGAGTTTACCACGTGAATTGACTATTTTGCCCTTAATTATTGTTGGTGCAAGGTATTATATCGTTGGTGTAAGGTATTATAGCATTTCATGCATTAAAGAACAAAAGGAAAAAAAAAAAAACAAGATTAGCCCCCACCCCAGTAGTCTCTCCTACACCTCTTAAAATTGACTTACCCCTATAAATTTGAGAGATAGGGAAAAAACAACAAAAAAACTTTTCTAGTCTAAGGCAAAAAAGAGAGAGATTGGGATATCTTTTTCCCATTTAAAGTTTGGTGGGCCAAAACAGCTTGCAAGGTCTGATCTGTTGAGATTCGTCTCATTAAACAATTTTCCATCTTCATAATAGTGCCAAGAAACAATTTTGCCATCCAAATTACTGATGGACTCATCTTGAACTGTGTGAAAAACTTTTGACTCATTTTGTTTTTGTTAGGAAACCCATTAGCTTCATCAAGTCTTGTTATACATATATTTATATATATATATATATAAAATTTACTGTGCCCATGCACATGCTTGTGTAGCCACATGTTATAATAATCGACGTGCCAAATTCGGAGACATGTTCATGATCTTGAATGGCTAAGGTAGAAGGCTTCATTGGACTATCCTTTGAACGTCTCTGTCATGTTCCATGCTAGATGACATAAACCTTAACTGAGGATGCAGATTAATACCACGTTAAGTAACAAAACTGAAGGCTGGCTTGGCTAGGAATCAACAACGGCAAGTAGGCAATTGCAGGGCTTCAATTTCCTGACAGCTCTATGTCGGTTTATATATGCATGCATATCACAAATGTTCACTTCGATTTTATTTCTTACTTTACCAAGAAAAAATTATGCACACACAAAGACAAAGCACAAGCATAGAGAAAGAGAAAGATGCTTACAATAATCGAGTAAATTTTGGATTGTGTAATGTTAGAACAATGGACCACATGTAGCATCTATATATGTACATTATCTTTTGCTTTAATGATAGATGCTAGATTTCTTTAGACTGAGCTTGTCTTCTATTATTACTGATAAATCCATAAGCGAAAAAATAATTAGACTAAGAAGGAAAATGATGGGAGGCCAATTATTGTTTGTGTTAAGAATTACGTACGGGAATTGGTGCTAGAAGAAGTTGTTAGGATCTAAGACGGTTTTAGAGTTTATAATTTTTTTTACATGAAGGGAATATTTGTAAATTAGAACACGTCCTCCGGCCTCACTTATGCCTAAATTCTTTGAAACAAGATAATACAAGTGGATGGTATGACTCACACGTGGATAGATACTCACACATGGTGAATAGATATAACTCTCAGGTGTATGGAAACTCACACGTGGTGGATAGATATAACTGGACTAAGGGTTCAGCTCGGTACCATGTTGAAACTCATAGGATTTCAACCTAAAACTAATTGGTGTTAGGAGAAGTAGATCGAGGTCTTATAAAATGGTCTCAGAATTTATAATTTTTCTATGTTGGAGGAATTGCATATTCTAAGACCAATATATTATAGAGCATTGCTATATATCATTCTGTTTTTATCACTCAAATACCACCTCCTACATGAATGCTTAGTTGGCATGTTAAAATAACAAACTTTTTAATTTCTCTTTCTTCTTTTAGTATACCAACTAAGCATACAGATAGCATGTGATATTTGAATAATAAAAATAGAGTGGTATATAATATTTCTCTATATTATAACCTTCATAAAACTCTGTTTTCTATAAAGAAAAAATAAAAAAGAATCCAAAACAACGTAAAACGGATAAATAATATCCCAGTTAACCATTTTTTTAAATTTTATTATAAGTTTGACTTTTGGATATGCAAATTAATATCTCAAGAAAGAGAACAAAGGAGAAAGAGAACAAAGGACAATGGATAATGGAAGATTTTCTTTGAGTGGTAGAGATGATGGCTATGTCGAAAAGTATAGAATGTGCTGCTCCATATACAGGAGATAGAGATCATTGAGTCCATTTTTTGGCTTTTTTCACTTAGGTCATTTTCTCTCTAGAGTTTAAATTATTGAGGGGTAGGTAACCAAGTCACTTAGTCAAACTTAATCAAACTTTGACTTTATTTTATGTTCAGTTATCAGATAATCCAGCTGTGATACATATAATGCTCACATGCACACTCAGTAAATCATTTCAGCACCCGAAGTAAAAAAATTTCCTCAAATCTCTGTAAAAGTTAGACTGGAAACCAATAGAGCAGGCAATAAGTTTAGCTGCATATGTAAGTAGACAGTAGTTCATGTTTCTAGTCTTCAATTGGCGTGAAAGTGAACACATACTTGAGGGGTGATTGGATTTTGGACTCCTTGATTTTACTTCTCCCAGTACTCTTTGTATTCATCTCTTTTGTTGATAGCGAGCTTTTTCTCCTTTGCCCGAGGATGTAACTAGCACTGATTTATTTATTGGTAATTGAATTTTGGGTAAATAGCGTATTACCCCCTATGTTTTGCTAAAAGTGCACAATACCTCCTTGTGTTTTAAAAATTAGCTGATTACCCCCTTGTGTTTTGTTAAAAGTGCACAATACCCCCTTGTATTTTAAAAATTAGTTGATTACCCTCCTGTGCTTTGCTAAAAGTAGCTGATTACCCCCTTTATATTTTATAAAAGTAGCTGATTGCCCCCTTATATTTTTTAACAAAAGCACTAATTTTTAAAAAGCACATGGGGGGTAATCAGCTAATTTTTAAAACACATGGGGGGTATCGTGCACTTTTAGCAAAACACAGAGGGGTAATCAGCTAATTTTTAAAACACAGGGGGATATTGTGCATTTTTAACAAAACACAGGGGGGTAATATGCTATTTACCCCTTGAATTTTTTGCATCTTAGGTGGTCCTTAACAAAAATTGATATTATTGCTTTAATTGGTTCTTCGTGGATTCGAGATGTCTTACATCCCTTAACAAATTGTATTTGAAGCAGCATTTGTACATGCTTCGTATGACATAAGCTACACTCATGAGCTCTCATCTTTATTAATGTTGTGTTCACTATCTTCTTCTTGCAAGCGTTTTAGTGACTGGAAATTGCAATTTCTTTGTATAGAAAATACTTCTATTTTTTAGTGTCAGATAGTGCAACACTTAGTAATGGTTGATTTCATCACCAGATGGGAGGCCGTCCAATCGTATAAAGATGTTAAAATTGTTTAACAAACAAAAATAGAAGATTCATAAAGATACTATAATTAGTTGGTCCATTGAAAATCATACAAAGATGTCTCAAGAAAAGGGCAGTCAAAATAGTAAATCAAGGTCTAGATTCAAATAAAAATACAACAATTGGGAGTGCAACTATTGTCACAAAATATAGAACATCAAGGTTGGCTTCTCTATATCAAATAGTTTGAGGGCATGAGATTTTTCGAGTAAACTAAAATAAGGTGATGGAGCGAGTTTGCTGATAAGGTATAACTCTTGAGGTTCAGGTTGAGGTTGAAGTTGGAGCAGCCTTGTTGATGATATGATATACGGATAATTATAATGGAAATGTATTTAGGAGTGGAAGAAATTAAAGGTTTAGAGCATGCCCTAATGATTTGCTTTGATACTATCTAAAGAAAGAAAATCAACAAAAAGAAACAGAGATTTAAAGGACAAGTTTGATGGTTCATAATTAACCTCATATTGAAAAAGATAGAATTAGAAAAGGAGACGATAATTTTTTCGGTCAATGTACCCTCAACTTATTGTATATTGGTTTATTTATATTTTTGTATATGTTACACTAATTATCATGTAGATGTAATTGGATCTATTTGGCTCCATTTGAAATTCGTGATTTGAACAAAAAGTTATGTATTATCAATGATTTCCACATAAGGCGGTAAGATCAATTATAGATTATTAACAATAAAGACTATAAGGTCCATCACAACTATCACCTGTTTCATTTGTAATTACCAACCACTTTCTCCAAATAATTGTCAACCACTTCCATGCAATAATCAATGATCCTCTTGAAACCTATAGCTACGTAATCGAATAATCCTCATTATTCATAACTTCATTTATGTGTTCACTCCAGCTTTTCCCTAACAACTGGCATGGTACAGTAAATTGTTATGTGCTTGATGCTTAAATACTGAAAAAGATGCCAAAAGAGTTGAAACTATTGCTAAAGACAGCTGCACTCCTGTTTCCCTTTGGGTAAATTATTTTCGGGATGAAAATTATTTTCGAAAATATTTCATCCGTTTATTCTTCTTCAAAAGTACGACTGCCCGCAAAGTCTTCGGCACCATCAAGTACAACGTTTACGATGCACTCAATTCATTATGAGGAATATATTCTGGTCTCAGTTTATACGTTTATCAAGTTTTGTATATATTGAGCTATTAATTTTTCCATTTAAGCGCCCCGTAAAGCTTCATTAGAATATATTCCAACTAAACTCAACGTCAAAAAATCATCAAAAGTTAAATCTATTATAAGTACCCTTTTGTTAATTAATTTATCACCAAAATGTTAAACTTAACATTCAAATTAGACCATAAATTACGCACTAGCTATAATGTATGATGAGTTTATGAGTTTAAATTACAATTTTTGCATACGCTTGTTTACTACTTACTTTTCCTGGACTTTCTATAACATGAAGATACGTTATGCGTTTGCTTGCGGCCACATACTTCTCTCCCACTTATCCGAAGGGCAGTGAACCCTGTGGTTGGTCTTCCTTTCTCTGTAGGATAGGTTCGTACTGCATGGGTTCCAAAGACTTGCGTTCGTCCCTGCGGACGAACTGATCAAATGCACCGTGTCTTGTCGAAAGTGTATATTATCCTTTATAACTATATATAATATGATGCAGAATTATCCATCACTAGTTCAAAATTCTGAAATATTTTCTTGTTTTCCAAATAGACTCAAACGCTCATCAGTTACACAAATTATCAGGAGCGAATTCAAAATTTTTATTCAATTAGAGCTAAAATCACACAATTCAATACTTATATATAAATATTTTTTCCAGTAAGGGATAAATCAAATTTTCAACCTAAAAATACCTTAAAAATCTACATATTTTCAAAAAAAAAAAAATTGGATTGAGTTAGGATTGTAGCCCCTTCTCGTACATACAAGTGTGGCTCCGCCATTGCAAATGAGACTATAGAACCAAAAAAGTTTCAGCGCATTTGTTCCATTTTTATTTTGTTACCCTCTATATGTTAGTGTCAATTGTGGCTCACCTTGATGAAATTGAGGAAGTAAAACCCTAATTGATTGTGAACTTGTTAGTCCTAACAAATTACAACTGACTTACACACAAGCAAATGAACAACTATAAACATTGAACAAAATTGAGCAAGACATTGATGATTGATCTCCTACAACTACAAGGGTACGGTGTAAGCTAAGATAGAAAATATAGGTTATCTTCCTCCTCAATTATTCTTAATATGCGGTGAACCGCTCCTGCTATATCATCTGCTGAATTGAATTGGCAACCTTCTTCCACCTACAACAAATATTCCAAAAGAAATTAGTGAAGATCATATATATCCATTTAATGTTTTCCCCAAAATTATTAATAAAGACAACCAAAATTATTGGGAAATGCCGTGAATATGGGAAATAAGAGTAACACATTATGTCACCCCCTCGCCCTCCTTTTTATGGTAAAAATTTATGTATTAAATGCAAAAAAGTCAATTATAAAGGGAGGAGTGAAAGGGTGTTTATTTCCTGAGCAGTGGCGATGTCAGGACCGTAGCGGGGATACTAATAAATTCTGGGAATAGACTTTTAACTAAAATTTAATATATATAATGAATTTTTTTTCCTTTTGATAAAAAAAAAGAAAGAAAGTAAAATTTAGGGTATGCCTGTGTAGACTCTCAATTATGGAGCCACTGATACCTAGGTAGAATAGTGTATAAATCAAATTACCTCATCACATACACAGTTGATTGTCACAAATTTGGTTCGCCATAGATTATACAAAAGTAGATGTAGCATGTGTAAAGTAGATTCTTGCATTCTCTAGTCATTTTCTCTAGATCTTAAGCACACAAGTACTATACAAATGAACATGTATAAACATGTTCTTTCACGTACCTTGGCACTGACAGAGTAGAGGACTAATGGGTCCAAAGTGGTGACATTGAGATGGAGTATGGTCAGATAAAGTGTCTGGAAAGCAGCAACCATTTTCGAGAGCTGTTTAACTCTTTTTCGGGAAAGGATTCTAACATTTGCATGAGTTTCAATCAATGTGACTTCAATGTCCGCCATTGCTGCTTTGCTTTTTGAGGTGTACTTGTTAGGAATTTGAGAGCAAGTGTATTGAGGGTATGCGAAAAATTGAGCGAATATTGGAGTTGGCATCAAGTTGATGGTGCTACTTGTACTAGTAACAGTGTTGTCGTTTGATGCTCCACCTTGTTGTAATATGAACTTTTGAGCTTCAAGGGACTGCAACATGTGCTCTAGCTCCTTCACATATTCTATGGCACCACCCACAATCGAGGCCTGGTCACCCTGCACCACAAAATTTGCTATAGTTATTTTTACACGTTAAGGCATGAATATACGCTAACACTGAGTTACTCGATGCTTCTTCTCCCGTAAAAAAGGGTTGATATAAAGCTATTTGTTTTTGCAAAGGACAACATTGCGAATGCATTGATCTATAACATTTTATAGGGGAAGATTAGGAGAGATTTTTAGTACTATTAAATTGTATCCCTTCTAGCTTTGTATTTATGCTTGGTTAATTACATAAAATTTACATAATATAAGTAGACATTAAAACTTAATTTAAACAAGATTTGTACGGTTGCAAATTTTATTTTACTAAAATATATCCTGAATTTCAACTCCCAAATGCATACAATTTTGCTGAATTCTTTAATGTCTCCACAACTTTTGGACCTTTGGTGAGCCCCTTCAATTATGAACCCAGATGTTCACTATTCATTTCAACCTGTGAATTTTACTTCCTGTAGTAATCTTATTTTATAGCTAATACGCCTGAAATAATCGTTAAAATGAATATTGAATCGAAAATACTTCATGGCTTAATTAATGGTTTCACCATGTAGGCAGCTCGAGTATATGACAATTTGAGAAGTTAAGTCATGATGACAAAACTCCATCTATTCCTTCCGTTAAAAAAGGAGATTCAAGAAAAGATGGGTTAGGAAGACGTGTTTCCAGAACGAACAATATACGGGTTGAGAAGGGAAGGGGGAGTTAACAAGCTTACCTTTTGGACATAAGATTCAGGCATGAGGGAGCGCAAGACACCAAGATGCTCATTCATCTGTTTCCGGCGGTTCCTTTCGACTGCAATGTGAGTCATCCTTTGTGTCTCAGCTTCCTCCTTGTTCTTGCACACTTTTGGTCTTCTCCTCCTCTTCTTGCGGCCACTTTGCACTGCCAAATGCTGCCGTTTCTGAATGCTTTCTGGCTGGCACAGCGCTGGAATAGAATTACAAGAGCTATCCAAGGCACCATTAAGCTCATGTTGAGGCTTTAAGCCATTAATATCCAACAAGAAGTTAGTTTCTGAAGAGTCATTGCAGCTAAAAGGGGTTGCAGAAAGTGTGTCATAGATGATGAAATTTAATAGTTCGCTTGAAGAAAGTGCTTCTAAAGCCATTCAATTCAATCTTGTGTTGTTGAAGAAGTTAACTTTCACTTGCACATGAGAAACTTTAGTGCTCTCAACACTATTGACTTGCCCCTTTGAAAAGGTTTCTATCATTCTATGGCAATGCCAAAGTTGTTAATCTTTTGAGAGAGAGAGAGAGAGAAGGAGAGAGTTCTTTTCATTTTCACGTGCATAAGACAATCCAGTTTATACTTTATTAAGTTGCTTCATTTTAAAGGTAAATTTTTCAGAGTAAATGGCACGTTTAGTCCAGTATATTTATCGTCTTTGATAAGTTTATGTCTTATTTTTACAATTATTAGTTTTGGTTTCTTAAACGTTCAAAATTTTTAAATTGCAGGTATTCGTCAAATTTTAAACAGAAAAAAGCCAAATAATCACTAAAATTGACACAACTAATATATGTAAATGATCAAAAACTAACATTTTTAAAAGTGAAAGACTAATTATCAACATAACAAATATAAAAGACTAAACGTATCATTAACCCAACTTTTTATACCTAAAGATGTAGGTATATTTTCACGCTCACACACAGACGCACATTAATAGATGATAATTTGTTCTGGTTAACAAGTTTTCATGGATACTGTCAAATTTTATTGTCACAATGCCTGCAGTGGAGTGTGGGGACCCAAATCTATATAGAACTATGCATACAAACAAGAAAAACAAGCTGTGCAAAAGCTACCCTTCACGTTCAAACTTTTTCGAGTTGGGATTTGCAAGAAACCACCGCTTATAGAGATTATTTCACGTCTTCCAACAAGTTCGTCAATTTGTCCTCTGATGCATGATATTGAAGTGAAATTGTTTTTACAAAATTGAAGATTGGACACTTTCTAGTATTAAAGTTGTATTTTTGATTAATTTAGTATATGTGTGGGAACGTACAGCAGCAACTAAAGATTTACCAGTTGATGATCAAACTCCGTTAAATAATTTGGTGATCGACCTCTACCGGTTGAATTCTCATGTCATCCCAAGAAAAAGCAATTTCGTCAATTTAAATTAACAAGATATAATAGGAAGGATTCATCCTTATCATCATATATATGAGGCATCAATTGTTTTTCTCTTAAAATATAACATGAGGGCGTCAATTAAAATTAACAAGATGTTATTATATTACGAATGTCATCTAACGATTATAAACTGTTAAGATTATTTATCATAATTACATTATTAATTCATGATAATTGAATTAATATTATTCATAATATGATAACATTACGAGCAGATCTTTACCCGTAACTCTAAACGAGCTATAAAGAATGTTTTTTTTTCTTTTTTTTTTTGTAAAGAAATTTGGCAGAATGTTGTAGGATAATTAACATGCCGTAAAGGAGGCCTTAAGAAAAGAAAGAATGCATTTGTTACGGCCAAGTTTTTGTTCGATTCAAGAAATTTGTACCGGCCGCTGCACAATGTATCATGATTAAATCACTAATCGTGTAAATTGATGATTGTGGTATTACTGAGGTACAAAGGAAAATTGCCTATTTAGTCTACCTCATTACTTATGTTTTGGCCAAGATGGTTCCTACCTGAATAGTAACTTGCTGTCATATAGTCTCCAATTTCTCCTTTTGTTTTCTTCTTGTTCTCTGCCATATCACCCATTCTGGGATATATACCATGATATGGCAAGCGGTTAAGGAGACTTTTCTTGTTTTTTAAAGTTTCCATTGCAGCTAGATAATTACATGACTACCAACAAGTCTTTGGCCTATGTAACACCCTGTATTTTGAGATTTAATTGAATTATTCTATTTGGAGTAAGATTTGAAAATTAGGATTTTTATTGGGTTATACCTATCTCATATTAAGCCGATTTTGTGGACTTTTAGATCCCATAATATCAGGTCATAAGCAAAGTAAATGGGTTAGTCTGGAAGGTGGAGAAGTGATCAGTTATTTAGCTAGAGTTTAGGGGCTAATTGCTAATTATAAGAAATTTTAGTAGTAGTTGGTTAGAGTGAGTTTCTTGAGACAAAAGGAACCTTTTCGTGAAAAGAAAGAAAAATAAATCATTTTCTCTTCTTTCTCCTACGATATGTAACAACAATTGTTGGTGAAAAGAACACAAAAGAAAAGGCGATCACCACGTAGGAATTCCTGAATGTGGTATCTTATGTAATGTGTGGAGATATTTGTTAGTGCACGTAGGGCTTTGGTGAAATATTTGGGGATTTTTTTTTATATAGCATAATTGGTATATAAGGTAAGTATTGAGACCCTATCGTCTTCCAACGCCTTTGAAATTTTGTTCAAAAGAATTATACTACTATGATTATAGTCTGATTATGGAATCATTATTTATGTTGCATTAAATGAAATTATAAAATTATTAGTGTGTGCTGAGTTATAATTTTTATGTTTGATGTCTTGAATCTTCTTGTGTATTTTAATTCTTTTGGCAATTTCTATTTAAATTTGAAACTTATGACCTTTTACGATTTGCACTAAGTTTGTTATTTTATTCTTATTGTGTATTTTTTTTATCTATCAAAGATCAATAAATGCTTTATAGAGGAAAAAATATATATATTTTTTAACTGAGAATCGTGGCCGAATCATATTTCCATCGTAGATATATATTGTTCGGACGGTGACTTTAGTCACCAATGCCGTGACTTTAATCACATTCCAATGGTAACAAAGTGACTAAAGTCACTGTTGCTGACTTTTGGTTAAGATTTTATATGTTTTATATTTTAAAAGAATTCAAAAATTATTAAATAATTTTTAATTATTACTATTATTATTATTTCATTTTTCTTTTTTTGCAATCTCTCTCCAAGGTTTCAGCAATAACTAAAAGAATCTTGTATTATCTTATTGAATATTCTTATTTTACTTAGTGCTTTGGGATTTAAGATTTATAATATATATGGGACATTTTTTTTTACTTTAATATCATTGGATTAGAATTTCAACCGTTGCTAAGCTATGATTTGTTATTAGTTGTATTTACTTATTAATCATCTTAAAAAGGGAGTTAGATACATGTCTTTTATGGTATTGCTTCATGTTTTTTGATTTAGTCTAGAAGAGCTATAAGTGCGTTATATTATTTTGAAAAACATAAGTAATCTAGGACCTAAAATCTTGCATGTCAATTCATGAAAGTTTTCAAAGAGTTTTACATATATGTTCATCATTATTGCACGATTTTGTAACTTTGTATTTATTGCATACTTGAGATGAAATATTTTTTACCCATATGCCATAATCTTTGAAGCCGTGTCTTCGTTTAACCTTCGATGGTGGGGTTCGTACGTCACTTTTTGGGTAGTGCACTACTGTTTCGTTGGGACTCCCACTTGCTTTTGGTGGTATGTATGACAACAAACCACTCTTCGTTTTCAACCTATGCTACCAGGACCGTAGCCTCTGCTACTCACCCTTTTGAATTTTGACTATGTGTTGTTACGGCATATCTTGGGTTACTCTGTTCTTCGTATACTTTGATAAGTAATAATATGTACTTTGCGTCTTCGATAAGTAAGTATATGCATTGTATTTTCAATAAATGATGATTCGTCTGCATATTTTTGATAAATAATCTTTTTCTTCGCAGTATGTTATGTTTTATGAAAGTCCTTTGAAACCAAATTTATGCTTCGTATAAACACGTCATAGTTTCATTTATAGCATTATGTGTTGCGCGAACATTAATTATTTGGATAAAAGTATATTCTCATGTTATTTTTGGGGGTCACATTACTTACTGAGATTTTTATCTCACTTTGACGTTCTCTTCTCTTTTTGAAAATTATGTTTTTGCAGATATAAGATGTAGATATACTTTGCTTGGAGCTTGGGCTAGAACCTTCGTGGTGTTGGATCTCTTTAGTACCTTTGGTTTATTAGATGTCCGTTTAAAAAGATTTGCTTAGAATTTGTTATTGAGTTATGTACCGTGGAAGTTATCTTTTAATTGTATTTGGAGATTTTAAACCATTGGATTTTGGTCTTTTGGATTAGATGCTCTAAGGCTTTGCTCATTTCTTATGGTATTTAGATTATTTAATGTGATGTTCTTTGGTTTTTGAACCTGCGGGGTTCGGATGACTTGTCTTTCTAAGTTCGTCGCGGTCTCGTTCTCGAATTTGTTCAACAAATTTTGGGGCATGACAACCTATCTAGTGGTATGTTTAGATTAATGTGGATGACATCTTTGATATGTGCTGCACGACTTAAGTTTTTCTTAGATAAAATAAAATGATAATTACTTTATCTCATCTTATACCAATAAGAAAGAAGTCAGAGTTTAACATAACAGTGCTCACTAGGGAGCTTACAAAGCCAGGGATTCAATATGCTAGACTATTTTTGCTATCCAATCAGCCATTTTATTCTCTTCTGGAGCTAAGGATTCTGATTTTTTTCAAAATATCTTTAATTTTCCAATTGTCTGATTTCTTTCTAATATGTTATTTTGCATTCTTCTTCATGTTTTTCTCGTCAGTTGACATCTTTCAAAGTAGATTTACTTGGAAGCCAGTTTTGACCCAAAAAAAAAAAAAAAAATACTTGGGGACTAATGGGAGCTGCAGCCCCCACTGAATCTAAAAATAGAAATATTAAAGAGTGAGTTAATTATGCTATATTTTTCAAAAGTTGTATATTTTTTTTGTATTTTCAGGTTAAAAAATTATTTCAGCCTCTGCTAAAAAAAATAGTCCATATATGAGTGTTCAATTGTATCTTTTGCTCCCACTGAGCAAAAATGCCAAATATGCCCTTGTATGTCATACAGTTTTTGTCATTTTATATCGTATTGACATTATACTTTTGTACACCTTTTTATTATTTACGACCTTTAAAATCAAACAGTTGTCCGTTTTGAAGAACTTTCCATAATTAAGACTACTCATGTTGTATATCCACTCATCGTATCAAAGCTATTTTTCATTACTCCTCCACGCTCTCAATTTTGCTTATTTTCGAAGAAGTGAAATCGTAATTCGCTGTCACCAATTTCCGGTTATACCTAGTCCTTGTAAAGTGAAGGCACAAGCCATTCATGCTTTCTCCCTTAAACAGTTCCTGCTTATATAATTGCATTTGAAGTTAGAATTTCGATCCTCTTAAAATATTTATTATCTCATAATGTTATAAGAGAAACTTAAACTATTAATTATTTGACCAAGCAATAACGAAATAATAAAAACAATGTTTCCTAAAAGATAATTTAGTACATTCAAGTCTAATTATTAGTCTGTTAAAATACTTAAATATGTATTGACACTAGTAACTCAAGTTATTATAAAGATTTAGAGATTTTTTTTTTCAATGGAGGATATAACACATAATTTTTTAATCATAAGAATATATTTTGTTTAAGTGGGAGTTGAATAATTTTTTAAACTAAAAATACATAAATCTTTTAAATTTTCTTTTGAAAAAAAACCGTAGATTTTAATGGGTGTTGTTGTCACCACTGACAGACTGACTCTTAATTAGTTTAGATACCAATTATAAATTAAAAACAAATTTCTTTCAAAATCGGTTAAGCCTCCGTTTATTTTCTGTAAAATAACGTACAGGGAAAATATTTACAGGAAAAAATATTTTTTTGAAAAATAAAATATTTTATGATATTTTGTTATCACACCATAAAAATATTTTTTAGTATTTGGATGTCATAATGAAAAATATTTTTCGATAAGAGATTTTATAAAAAAAAATACACACATATATATATATATATAAATTTCACACATTTCACGGGAGTTGAGTGGGGTGGGTGTAGGGGTGGGTAGAGGTGGCATTTGGGCTGGGCCGACACAGGCTAAGCACAGCCCAACACACGAAAATTCAGGCCCAGTCTAACTCAGTTGGTAGTGGGCTCGACTCGGCCTAGCCCACCACATATATGTGGGCCGAGCTGGGTCCTATAAGTTATGACTCAGCCCATTTGAGTCCAGGCCCATTTGAGTTCAGGCCCAGCTCAGCCCAACCCAGCTCGAAACACAGCCCAGCTCGGAGCCCAGCCCAGCACAGGCCCAGCTCGAGCCCAGATAAGGCCCATTTTGAGCCCAGATAAGGCCCATCTCGAGTTCAACTCAATTTCAACACAAATTAAGCACAATTTAAGCTAACTTATTAAAAGAAATTAAAATATTATACTTTATGTATGCAATGCAAATCGTAGTAACTATTTTTCTTTAAAAACAAACTAGTAAGTCGTAGTAATTATATTTTTTAACAAACTAATAATAAAAAGTAGCAAATGTATTTCTTAAGTTAATATTAAATGACTTGTTATCAAACATTTTTTATAATATTGCAAGTTTGCAACTTGTAACTTTAAATCCCTTTATACAAGTTTTTTTAAAAGATTTTAGGTACAATTTTTTTTATAATTTTTATAATTATATATATAATTTTTTCTATAAATACTTAGTGACAGTGCTTTAGTCATTTAATATATTCAACTTTATTTTACTACAAGTCTACAACATTATATATAACTATGTCCATGGAAGAATAAAATCTTTCACAACGATTACATTTATTAGAAGTTTGGAATTATCTTATGTACTTTAAATAACATGGGTATGTAATTTGTAACTATTATCAATATCAATTTATATTTATATGTAAATTTGATATTATCAATTTACAGTAGCTTTCGTCAAGCATTTATGTAACATTTTATTTATATATTTATATCACTAATGTATTTGTATCTCATTAACTTGTAGTTTGTTATGCTGTGTTGTATTTTACCGTTTAAGTTAATTATTAATATTATTAATCAACTTGTGTACTGTTTCGTTAATGGTTAAATTAACTTTCCTTAAAAAAATTAAGTTTAAATTTTAATATATATGTATATAGGCTAGCCCAGTCCAGCCCACCTCAGTTCGTAATTCGTGACAGCAAGCTCGTGGGCTGAGTTGAGTTCTATATTCTAAAAATTGAGCCCAGCTCAGCTCGGCCCACCAAACATATATGTCGAGCCGGGCTCAATTTTTTTGACACATAATTCGACCGGGCCATGTCGGGCTGTGTTGGGCTGGCCCAAATGCTACCTCTAGGGGTGGGTGTAGGGGTGGTGTGAGGATGGTGGATTTGGTTTAAGATTTTCTTCTAAACTAATTTTTTTTTAATTGACTAATTTTTTTAGTATTATTAAACATAAAAAAATTAAAAAAATAT
Source organism: Ehretia macrophylla (assembly GCA_037974665.1). Taxonomy (NCBI): domain Eukaryota; kingdom Viridiplantae; phylum Streptophyta; class Magnoliopsida; order Boraginales; family Ehretiaceae; genus Ehretia; species Ehretia macrophylla. The sequence goes on from CM075764.1 coordinate 43,862,539, forward strand.
TTGCCAAGACGGAGTTTAAAACGAAATATCACGAGTACATTCTATTAGGGTATCTCTAGTAATAAAAATTATTTATAAAAACTTATTATTTTTGATAATTTTTAGAGACCCGTGTCTCTATTTTAAGTCAAATCTTTAATGGGATCCATCACGTTTTAGAGATTTACACTAAAATAGAGATCCAATTATTTTTTGGGTCTCTAAATTAAAAGCTAAAAAAGTAAATTGAATCTCTATTTTAGTATAAATTTTTAAAAAATGGTATGCTTCATTAGAAATTTGAGTTAAAATAGAGATCTAAATTTTTAAAAATTATTAAAAATAATAATTTTTTTATGAATAATTGTTACTATTGTAGATACCTTTAGGCTGTCCTTAGTATCGTATAATTATTACGTAATATAGTTTATTTGATAAAATAAAAATTCATAAAATAGAGATTAAAATCATCAAAAATGGGCTCGAGTTCACTTTTGATGATTTTAATCTCTATTTTATAAATTTTTATTTTATTAAATAAATTATATTATATAATAATTATACAATATTAAAATCTCTATTTTAGAGATTATAGTAATAACAGCTTTATAAAGATCTTGGAAAACATGGTAAAATGTTTCTTTTCTAGAGATGAGGACCAACGAGACTCGAGAGGACCTTGGACCACGGTCCAACCTGTCAGTGACTCTGCAGAGGAATCCATGTGATAAATCGTCACCCTCTGGGAAAGTACATATAAGCAATCATACACATTCCAAAACTCAAACAAATTTTTTTTTTTCTGAAATTTTTTTTTTCTTTTAGACCCTTAAATACTAATACGAATTGCTAATGGTTTTGAACCTTATTTTTTTTTGGTAACGAATGGTTTTGAACTTGGATCTTCAGTTATTAGGCCATTTCACAAATATGTGAACTTTACATTTGTCAATTAACTTTTTCACTCATCAATTGAATGATTGTTGTACGCGATAGACATACCCCTTTAGGCAACGTGTGGAAAAATTTCGTAGGTGTGCACAACATGCAAAGGCATGTGAGTATAGTTATTAGGGTTTTGATTTAGTAGTATGTAACTTATTTTATATGCGAGAAGTTATAAATTAAATTCTCATTTGTTATATTATACGCTCAAACCTCCTTTGAAAAAAAAAAAAAAGAGGCATGTGAGTATATCAATGTGCTTGCCGCAATTTCTCATGTCCTTTGGGACCATAAGTTTCTGAAGGAACATCCTCTCATGATACCATGTAACGTTCCCTTTGTAACCAGTATTCTATAACACAATGTTATTGGGCTGATTGTTGCATGACACTAATGACATTACGAGAAAGATTTGAATTATTAGCTATCTAATTTAATTAAGAAATTATATATTTTAAACGTTTAAAATATTAAAGAGATTTATTTTATTAATGAGTAATGTAATATATCATTCCTTTTTTCATCATCTTTTTATCGCTTCTTACGTGAAATCTTACATAACATGCCAACTAGACTATTTTTAATTCTCTTTTTCTTTTTAATTATTTTTTCTCTCTTCAATTCATTTTTTTCTCTCTCTCTTAATTAATATTTACTCAAAATATTTTTCTTTCTTTGTTTAACCATATTACACCCCTTGACATAAGAAGAAAAAAAAAATCATATCAGACCCAAATATTGAGAAAACAACGATAAATCAATCGGTCATATTGGTATGTTATTCAAAATACCTTTAGCAAAAACTCTGAAGAGTAATGGTCTTAACTGTAAAATCAAAGGTTTACCTCAGGAGAAAGTAAATATTTTTTTAAGTCAAGGATAAATTGTTCATCTTTCGATATACTATTTTTGTTCTTTATCTTAATGGACGTAGACAAAGAAATAATAGTTTTGTAGATCGAGGCCATTTATTAAGTCTACTAGTAGATAGAATTTCCATAGCAAATTGTTCACAAAATTGACCTAAAGTATGTTTATCAGTCAGACCTTGTTTCTTGATTTGATAATTTAATTTTATCTGATTGCAAAGATCTAATCCTTCTTTGACACATACACCTATTAACTCACCATAAGTGTACATATTGTAAACAATATTATTGTTTGTATCTTTAATTAATACTTTCATTATTTTTTCTACGAATGATGCAGGTAAGCCATAAACAAATTGTGCTTTCCATTGATTATCATTAGCTTCGGGTAGTTCGAAGACTCTAGTGAGAAAGACATCTTTATACCATCTAAAAGTTGTAAGAGTAGGACAACGTAAATTACGTAATAATGTCCTAGTTCTATCATAACTAGTAGTAAATTGACTACAAAAATGTTCAAGAATAGTAGCACACATTGCGTAAACAGCATTAGATACTACAACACCATTTTCCATTCTAGTGGCTTGAGCAATTTCTTGTCTCATTTCTATCGTAACACAATTATCAAACCAGTCTTTTAATTGACCAGAAAATCCAGATAATATAGCATCACATATTACTGGTTCTTGATTACCAACTTGTTTATAAATTTGAGCATAAATGAGCATGCGTTCAACAACTCTTTTAATTTGTTTGTCAGTCATTCCATCAATATTCCATTCATAGATGGTAGGATGATCAAAACTAGCATTTTTACTAAAATTAGTAGTATCTTCCTCATATAAAATATCTTGAGGAGTAGGGCATGGATAATAATACCTATTATACTTAGGTTTACTAGCAAATTTACTAGAATATCTTTTTTCAATTTTATTTACTTCCTCTGAAATATTCATTATTGATTCAATATTTTGAGAAATTAGTTCATCTTCTGACTGAGAACTATCAGAATTAATCTGTGTAGATCTATCAGATCCTAGATCAGACAATAATCCAATATGTAAATGAACTAAATTTTTATTAATCAAGTTGTCAATTTTTGACTCAGGATCTAGCTTAAATCCTTCCATTTTAGGAGCAGGCTGAAAACATGTTTTTACAATTTGAGCGCGAGAAGATTCTCCTTTAATAGTTTTTCCCTTTAAATGAGAAATCTGTGGATGAGGAGTCTGCAATTCAGATTGTGCCTTAACTTTATCAAGAATTTGATCAATTTTTTTATTTAAAATTAATAACTGTTCTCCTACAATTTGTAAAGTACAGTTAGTATAATTTTCTTACTTAGCTAAAGCATTAATCTGCTTTATCATAACTGTGGCATTACCATCTTCAAATAACTTAAGAAAAGCTTTCGATTATATCTGCAAATCGTCTTTTCCAATAATTAATGGTTTAGTAGGAGGGAAAATAAATTTTTCCTTTTGACCTTGGACATCAGTCCATTCTCTTTCAATTGTATTTATAGCTAAAGAAACATAATGGTCTATAAACCAAAGAACAAATTTATAATTTTTTTTTTCTCTCATAAAATCATAATACTGATTTTTAATACTTTGCCAGTGGCTAGTATCAAAATTTGAAGAAATCCACTCTCTAAAAGGTTGTCATTGAGTATTCAAAAATTCATTATTAACATAAGTTTTTTCCCAACTGCCTGGGCTGAAAGTGAGTCTGGTTGTCGTCATATATGAAAACTCATTTCAGATGGGGTAATTTCCCCCCTAACAATTCCATGAGGAATTTGATTTTTAGAAATCGTTATTCCATCAATTTTTTCAGGCTGTGTAATTTCACCTTCCTTCTTTGTATTTTTTATATTATTTTTCTTTCTAAATGTAGAAAGCATGATAACAGAAAACTAAATTGTTTGCTTCCAACCATGTTTACTCTAAGTAACCTCAAAGAGGCTCCATGGCTCTGATACCACAAGGAGGCCCAGGCATGGGGATACAGTGTTAATGGATTTCCAGACTGAGTAATCTGGCTAATCGGTCAAACGAGTCAACACAAAACAGCCCACACAAAACATGACAAAGGGCCAAGGTGCGACTATAGCGACAAAGTGACAGCCTTAAGAATCGTCTTACCACAACATCAATGTTCTACCCACAACTGTGTCTACCTCATAATATAGAGTGACATGTTTAGAGATCCATGGTGGTTACAGATAGTTTAGCAATTAGCCTGCCATATTAGGCGGCAATGAAGAAAGAAAAAAAAAATAAACAAAGCTGAAAAATTAAGGAGAATATACCTGAAGAAATAAATTTTCTTCGATTGATTGTAAAAATGTAAAAATGTTTACAAAATATGAAAGAAAAGTCTTAAGTTGCTCTCTCTAGAGCTCTATCTCATGAAATCCTAAAGCCCTGAATTTATACAACTGGGTGGAACTCAAAACAAAATTAAAAACAACTCAGACCGGATTTGAAAACTTTAAAATCCGGGGTCCTTATACATCACGTGTCTATAAGACAAAAAATTTATAAAAAGTAAATAGGAATCATCTTAAAAGCAGCAACAGTAACATTCCACTGACTGTCGGTAGCAGACAGCTTTAATAAAAAGCAAAATTTGCTTTTTCGCGAAGTTCGGCTTTTCTTTTTGCATAATTGATGTCTTCAGACAGCTTTTATTTTTTTGATTAATTCATCCTTCAAGCTGTCGAACAAATCTTTTGCCAGCACATCTTGAGAGAATGGAATATCCTCATTGGGATCTTGTGATTCACCTGCTAAGACTCCATAGGCATTGAAGGACCTTATCGAGGTGTCTTCTGATGTCGAGTCAGTATCAACTGCACTTTTAAATATAAGCATAAAGCTAAAAAGAGGAGAGAGAGAGAAAACAGAAAAAGGGTTATACTCCTAAAGCTAAGCCTATTCCTACATGTTATAAATGTGGTAAGAAAGGTCATTATGCTAATAGGTGTCGGCAATTTCGAAAAAAGATCAATGCTTTGAATCTTGATAATCACCTTAAAGAACACTTGGCAAAATTATTTGTTGATATAGATAACTTGTCTAGTTCTAGTTCAGATAGCTCGGATATAGAAGAATCTTTTGTTGATGAAGTTAATAACGTTTCTTCTAAGGAGGATTCTCCTCCATGTGCTTGTAAAGTCAATAATCTTGATGATGAATATTATAAGATATTATCTCAATTTGATGATTTAAGAGTCAATATGATTACTGCTGATAAGTGGTTAGATGTTTTGAAATTATTAGAAGATATTAAAGATGATTATTTAAAATCAAAGATTTTGGAACATTATTTCAAAGAAAATTCTATTGAAAAACCCATTGATAAGGTTTTCAGTTCAAAACAGGATTATATTATTAAAGATGTTATTAGTCAATTAAGTGATAAAAAGGGAAAAAATACTCCTATCACTCATCATGAATTAAAACAGGACGTTAATAAACTTCAAAGTTAGATCAATGATCTTAGACAAGAAAACCAATTAATTAAAGAACAAATTGATATGTTTGTGCACCAGGAACCTAGTTCTTCTAATACTTTACCAGATGCTATGGTCGATTTAAATCTTCTTAATATCTTGAAGGTTATTACTACGCAAAAATGGTTGGTTAGAATTAATTTACTTATTCAACCAAATCACATGATTAAAAATATGATTGCCTTAATTGACTTTGGTGCTGATTTTAATTGTATCCAGGAAGGATTAATTCTGACTCAATACTTTGAGAAAACTGCTCATTCCATTTCTTCTGCATCAGGAGAAAAATTAAGGATTAAATATAAATTACTTCAAGCATTCATATGTTATGAAAAAGTTTGGATATCTACTAGTTTTCTTTTAATTGAAAACATGACGTGTCCTATAATTCTAGGAACTCCTTTTATAAATGAGATTATGCCAATATTAGGTATAGATAATCATGGAATAACAGGAACTTATAATAAAGAATCAGTGATATTTCGTTTTATTACTGAACCTAGAGAGAAAATTTTAGGTCAGATAGCTAATCTAATGAAAGCTAAGGAATTACATTTGAATTTCTTAAAACACGAGATGAATATCAATAATATTGATAATATGTTGAAAATTCCTAAATTACAGGATAAAATTAAACATCTTAATCATGAGTTCTCTTTGCATATTTGTAATGATCACCCTAATGCTTTTTGGGATAAAAAGAAGCATATTGTTTCTTTACCTTATGAAAATGATTTTAATGAAAAGATGATTCCTACTAAGGCTAGGCCTTGTCAGATGAATCAGGAATATCTTGATTTATGTAAAAAAGAAATAACTAGTTTTATAGATAAGTGTCTTATCAAAAAGTCATACTCCCTATGGAGTTGTACCGCTTTTTTTTGTCAATAAACATGCAGAACAAGAAAGAGGTAATCCTAGACTTGTTATCAATTATAAACCGCTTAATAAAGTGTTGAAATGGATTAGATATCCTATTCCTAATAAGAAAGATCTTTTGGATCGATTGCATAATGCATTAATATTTTCAAAATTTGATCTTAAATCTAGATATTAGCAGATACAGATCAATGAAAAAGACAGATATAAAACTGCTTTTACTGTCCCGATTGGACATTATGAATGAAATGTTATGTCATTTGGATTAAAAAATGCTCCTTCTGAATTTCAAAATATTATGAATGACATTTTTATCCCTTATAGTGATTTTATAATTGTTTATATTGATGATATCTTAGTTTTTTCTAAAGATATCCAACGACATTTCAAGCATCTTGAAATATTCAAGAAAATAGTCATACAAAATGGTCTTGTTATTTCAAAACCAAAAATGATGTTATTCCAAACTAAAGTTAGATTTCTTGGTCATAATATTGAAAAATGAAAGATTATTTCTATTAATAGAAGTATTGAATTTGCTTCTAAATTTCCTGATCAAATAACTGATAAAACTCAGTTACAAAGATTTATTGGCAATTTAAATTATATTTTGTCATACTATAAAAATCTTGCTACAGATACAACTATCTTATATGATAGACTTAAAAAGAATCCAGGACCATGGACAGATGTTCATACTACGAAAGTTAAGTTGATAAAATCCAAGGTGAAAAATTTGTCTTATTTAATGCTTGCAAATCCCACTTGGGAAAAAATTGTGGAAACTGATGCTTAAGATATAGGATTTGGAGGAATTTTAAAACAGATTCATCCTCAGACAAAACAAGAATATCTTGTTCGTTTTCATTCAAGAAAATGGAATAATAGTCAATAAAAATATGCGACTATTGCGAAAGAGATTCTTTCGATTGTTAAATGTGTTTTAAAATTTTAAGATGATTTATATTGTCATAAATTTTTAATCAGAACGGATTGTCGAGCAGCAAAATATATGCTTGATAAAGATTTTAAACATGATATTTCTAAGCAAATGTTTGCTAGATGACAAGCTAATCTTGCCCATTTCGATTTCAAAATTGATTATATCAAAGGGAATAAAAATTCTCTTCCTGATTTCTTAACTCGTGAATTTTCGCAGGATGATCCCCGCTAGGGGAGGATCCTCTAACCTTAATAGGGGAAGAGGCAGATGACGTAGCTTTGATCCTAATAGGGTCATTGCAGGGAAAAAATTGGTCAATCTTGGTGGGATCACCATTGATCCATCACATCCTGATTTTGATAAAATCAAAAAGGTTATCGAAGAAAGCAGTAATACTGCTCAATCATCATCATATGCTCATGCAGTTGAACAGGAAGAGTCTGATGACTCCTTCGAAATGTCTCATCATGATGAAGTAATTTTACTTCTTGAAAATACTGATAAGCAGTGGATCAATGATCCTTGGTACCTTATGGAACGATATTTGACTAATTATGTGTTTCATGTGCTTTATTACAAGTCCAGGGTATATTTTGAATCAATTTTGCAAGTCACAAATTCATGTGACATTGAACATTTCAAGAAGAATAATACTCTTCCGATTTATACTTATAGTAAAATCTATATTAAGAAAATTCTTTCTCCAAATGAATAGGGAATCAGTACCTTAAATGAGAGACAATTTATTCTTGATAAAAATACTTATCATTTCAATTATTGGGATTATGTGGAAGCATTTTCCAAAGTTTTCTTATATGAAAACCTTCAGCATAAACATTCTTGGTTTATTAAATTCAATCCCGAAATATTTCAAAACCGCAGGTTTCCTGCATGGATTCACCAATGGTGGAAAAGTTTTGGACCGCCGGTCAAAATTCTCCCTGATCCTTATAAAGGACTTTTTTACTGAATGGTTGGCAATTTGTCCCCATATTGGAAATGATCATGATCTTTATATTGAAGGATCAAGCTCTTTATTCTTCTTTATGGAATTTGGTGTCCCATGGATATGGAAATGGATCCCTATCGCAGAGAAAAACAAAGAAAAATGTTTTGTTTAAAAAGAAAATTTCTTTCAAAATTTTGGCAAAAACTCTTGAAAATTGATCCAGAGACAAAGAAACCTTATGGTCAATCAACAATTAATGAAATCTCTCAGACGATAGCAATCTATCAGGAACAGATGGAAGAAAATAAAAAGAAGACTCAAGAAAAGAAATCTCTTTTTTCCCACATCTTGCGTAAAATTCAAATGAGGAAACAAATTAGTAGTCATGAAGAGGTGATGGCCTCCTATCTTGATGAAGTCAATGAAGATTTTCTCAGACATTTTAAAAGTGCAGTTGATACTGACTCGATATCAGAAGACACCTCGATGAGGTCCTTCAATCCCTATGGAGTCTTAGCAGGTGAATCACAAGATCCCAATGAGGATATTCCATCATCTCAAGATGTGTTGGCAGAAGATTTGTTCGACACCTTGAAGGATGAATTAATCAAAAAAGCAAAAGAAAAAGGAAAAACAAAAGCTGTCTGAAGACATCAATTATGCAAAAAGAAAAGCCGAACTTTGCGGAAAAGCAAATTTTGCTTTTTATTAAAGCTGTCTGTTACCGACAGTCGGTGGAATGTCACTGTTGCTGCTTTTAGGATGATTCATATTTACTTTTTATAAAGTTTTTGTCTTATAGACACGTGAAGTATAGGGACCCTAGATTTCAAAGTTTTCAAATCTGGTCTGAGTTGTTTTTAATTTTGTTTTGAGTTCTTCCCAATTGTATAAATTCAGGGCTTTAGGATTTCATGAGACAGAGCTCTAGAAAGAGCAGCTTAAGACTTTTTTTTTCATATTTTGTAAACATTTGTACATTTATACAATCAATCGAGGAAAACTTATTTCTTCAGGTATATTCTCCTTAATTTTTCAGCTTTGTTTATTTTATTTTTTTTCTTCATTGCCGCCTAAAATGGCAGGCTAATTGCTAAACTGTCTGTAACCACCATGGATCTCTAGACATGTCACTCTATATTATGAGGTAGACACAGTTGTGGGTAGAACATTGATGTTGTGGTAAGACGATGCTCAAGGCTATCACTTTGTCGCCATAGTCGCACCTTGGCCCTTTGTCATGTTTTGTGTTGGCTGTTTTGTGTTGACTTGGTTGACCAATTAGCCAGAGTACTCAGTCTGGAAATCCATTAACACTGTATCCCTATGCCTGGGCCTCCTTGTGGTATCTGATAGGAATATACGCGAAGCTGTTACTTTATATGTTAAAACCAAAAGGTATAATTATATGCTTCACTCAGAAACTATGAGTATATGTTATAGAATTTATTACAAGGTTCTTCATATTTTGAACCCTAACAACAGATTGCAAGGTGAAACTGGTAGTACAGTTTTGATTGAGACTAATTTGTCTAGATCCCAGATTACTACTCGTAGAATGATAAAATGGGAAGAAATAGACTTCTATATCCGAGTTATCTGAGCTAGAACTAGACAAATTATCTATATCAACAAATAATTTTGCCAATTGTTCTTTAAGGTGATTATCAAGATTCAAAGCATTGATCTTTTTTTCGGAATTGCCGACACCTATTAGCATAGTGATATTTCTTACCACATCTATAACATGTAGGAATAGGCTTAGCTTTAGGAGTATAACCCTTTTTCTGTTTTCTCTCTCTCCTCTTTTTAGCTTTATGCTTATATTTAGGAGAAGTATAATATTACTTAGGCTTTTTAGGCCTTCTAGACTTATTAAGTCTACTAGAATTGTACAATTCTTTTTTTTTTTGGATACAATTCTTCTTTGTTTGTTTTTTTTCCGAAAGAATTTAAGAATGAGGAATCTTATTATTTATAATCTCGACATTGCCCATATTGGTATGAACCGTTGATTTTTATTGTTTTTCCAATATTTAGGTATGATATGGTTAAATAAAGAAAAAAAAGTACTTTGAGTTAATATTAATTAAGAGAGAGAAAAAGGAATTGAAGAGAGAAAAAAATAATTAAACAAAAAGAAAGTGAAACAAAAATAGTCTAATTGGCATGTCATGTAAGATTTTACATAGGAAGTGATAAAAGAGTGATATAAAAAAAGATGATATATATAGCATTATTCTTTATTAATTTATTAACTCAATACGTTCCATCACGCGAGTTGAGATAACTAATGAACTTTGGACATATTAATTTGATTGGTGACGATGAGGCTTAAACATATGATGATCATCTTAGTAACTTAGGTACTAAAACTATATTAAAAGACCAAATTGACTATATTAAAGAAGGGGTTTTTTTCAATACTTTAATTGACTCAATAGATAAAGTGATGATTTTTATCACTTCACGAAAATGATAATGACATCATTAATATTTTGATATTATAATATTATAAAAAAATTCAAATTTAGTATAGATGACTGAGGAGACTAAAGACAAGTACCTTGTGAATAGGTTAACAATTAACATATTTTTTTTAATTCAAAAGTATCATATCACTAGACTAAATGATTTCTCACACATAAAATAAGAATCATATCATTAGACCAAATGATCGGTGGTGAGACAATTAACATGTGCTCACTTGAGTTTTGAGCTCGAAGGGTAAAAGACTACCTGGAGGCCACCGAAACTGATCAAAAATAACTTTGCCTCACCCGAAGAAAATAACCAGCTGAATAGAAAATTTATGTCCAGGTATGTTGTAAGAATATATTATCATCGCCAAAACATGAAAATTAATAGATACCATCATGATTCTTATAAGATGGGGCGTTGTGTAAAAGCCAGAAAAGAGAGAAAAAAAAAGGGGTAGCAACTGAATTTTAACGTGATAATTCGGCATTACAACTCTTGTAAGCAAAGCCAATTAAAACTATGTTGATTTACGATGTCTATTAAAGTGAAAACATAAAAATCTCGTTAATCATGACAGGAATGAAAAGTTGGTGCTTTTCTCTTTGTAAAGTAGGAACAAGAAGAGTGTAGCAAAAAGGGCTAACAGTTTACAGAGCAGGATTAATACTTAATAGTCGGAGAAAGGTGATATACAGGGGATCGGAAGAAGAAAATTTTTGAATCAGTTTATATTGACTTTTCAATTTATCATATGATTGTGTAACCCACACATGGTCGTATTGACCAAATAATTTCTTGAGAAAAGTTGGTAGAAAGTTACTTGAATTTTGATAGTCACTCGTCCAAAATTGGCCAATCAATCTATCTCAAAAAATTTTGAACTCAATCCATGTATAAGCATGTGGCTTATATTGTTGACCATCTGACATATATTATTGACCACAACGACAACTATTTCACTGTTGAATTACTCCCAGTGAGATTGTGGGGCTTTCAGAAAAGTAGCATGCAAAGTAAGAAGTGACCACTTGAAGCAGCAGAACAGGTTTTGAATTTGCCCCCAATAATACTTGGTGTGTTATATATTTACCTATCCAATTAATTCCAGACATTGCTATTATATTTAATTAGAAGAAAGGCAAGGAAGGGGCATTCATAGCAAAAATAGTTATTGTTCATGAGGATTAAGACATCACATCTACTTCCTATTACAAAATAAGCATTCCAAACTCAAAATTTTGATAGCATTATCAATTTCCAAAAGTTAGAGGAAATTAAAATGGGTATTTGTGAAAGAGAGAGACTGGATCACATTTCAAAAACTCATAATAGTTAGTAATTTTTCCAAAATTGCGGACTCCTTCAGCCCCTCGAAATCTGTATAGTGGATCATCTGCTAGCTTGTCTAGCTTCCTGTGCTTTTAGACAAGGATAAAAGAGGTGAAATATTTTTAAGAATGATTGTTTAATTTCTAGCTTAGGCTCTATTTGTACCCGAAAAGGACACCAATTCTTTTCTACTTGTCTAATTACTATCTAAAATCCGTAGCATGAGCAGATGATACTCTTATGGGATACAAGAGTATCATTTATATTCTATATCTACCTCTAAAAGCTTAACTAAATGACTATAAAAAAAAGAAAAACAAAATAGGGTTTGAAAAGAGAAAAAATATAGAGTGTAGGTAAAAAATATATAAATAAAAACTCATGTAGCCTTGTTGTTTCTATCAGACAACGTCCCAGAAGCCTCGCCAAAACCGCCATTACCACTTGTTGTTTTGCTTTTGAATTCTCCAAACGTTGTGCAACTCTGACTCCAATTATGTCCTCTTATAATCTTTGCTTTCACATGTTCAGGTAATCTCAAAGTAAACTTATCTTCCTCTGATCCCTCACCTTCAGTTTTAACTATTGAATGCCCTGTAGAATGCGATCTTGAAAACTTTTCTACCTTGTTTTCTACGTGTTCAGAGGTGCCACAATATTCTCTTTCACTTGTGCCATTGTTGTTTGCTCTCTCGTCCTCATGATCTTGATCATCATCTTTAACGGTGATGCTAATACTATCTTCTAATAACTCATCTTCATTTATATCATGCATGGCATTATTATTATTATTATTGGTAGCCATTGGAGACTTCTCTGGTGGTATCTCAAGATTCCTTCGACATACTGGACATGTGTGATGTGATTCAAGCCAAAGATCAATACATTCTTGATGAAAAACATGGCAACATGATGTCATTAAACGAAGCACATCACTGTCTTCAAATTCAACTAAGCATATCGCACATTCTAGCCCATATTTCTCCTTTCGATAATCTTTGACACTTGAATATGTGAAAGTAGGAAAAGAGCGTATGATTGAAGGATCAAGACCACCATTACGGCCACCACCCGCGGCAGCGAGAGGAGTGCTAGTGGGACTATGCCGGAGATGCCATGTGTATAGTAGATTTTGCATGAAACATCTACAAAAATATATACAAAAGAAACCAACGAAGAAGAAAACAAGAAGTATAACTGTTAAGATTATGGTAATTGGAGGAGAGGAATATGGATCTGGTATAGTGGGTTGGTGTTGAGCTGAGTCCGTCGACATTGCCAAAAAAGAAAAAAGGGCAAACAACTTAACTCCTATGGTAGGCCGGATGCTAGCTAGCCCGGCCTTGGCCAGTCTTCGTACGGACGAGAGAAACACAACACGACAATAACACGGAAGAAAAAATGTGAGGCTTTTGTTGTACAATTTAAGCACCCCTTGAATAATAAAAAAAAAAGAAGAAAAAATGTGAGGCTTTTGTTGCTACAGTTTTTTTAAAAAATTATTTTGTTAATTAGTAATTGGCGTTGCATTAGAATGAGAGAGAGTTAAGGAGGGGCATGCATGTGTGTGGAAGTATTGCAAATGTTGTCCTAATATGGCAACTTAACGTGGCCAAAAGGTTGGTTTCTCATCTATGGTTCAAATGGAAGTCATTGAGCGAGTCCTATGAGGAAGGTGTTACTACTACTTGTCTGAATATTAGCATTGCAGTTGTGAAAACAACCAACAAAGACTCCTCTGTATATTCATTATAGTACGTATACTATAATGAATATCATAGGTGTTCTGATTATTTATATTTTTTTTTTTGCTAGGCAAACAAAATTATATCATTAAACTCAAACAAAATTAAGTACAAAAATCAAAACAAGATTACAATCTGTACACAAAAATGTCTTCTAATCTCCATTCCTAAACTTTTTACAGTAGCAAAGTTTTGATTTTGCTAAACTTATTTACAATATGTTTCCTAAATTATTATAAAGTGATCTATTGCATGAGTTTTGACCCAAAAAAAACCTATTGCATGAGTGATATATTTCACTTCGTTTTATGCTATATTTTTCCAATATATTCTCATCTCAAGTTTTGATTTTAACTGATATGATATTTCTAATTATATAATTAAGTTGATAAATTTTGTTTGATAAAAATGGTCGACTTCGAAGCTCTTATGATTGAGTGGGAGTTTAAAATTTATTTATTCTTTTTCTTTTAAATTATATAAAACTCATCACTTTTTGAAAATTGAATTTGAATCCATTTTTTAGAAATTAAATTGTTCTATTCTAGTAAGACAATGATGTTAATTCAAAAATTGAAAAATATGTTATATGCGAAAGTTATAATAAAGCTAAAAAATGATCTGAAGTACTTAGAATCTTGAATCTTTAGTTAGATCTTATTATTAGTAGTAAGTAAAAAGAATTATGATTCAGCCAGTCAAATTTTCTCATTAGTTCGATCAGGGTATTCCAGTTGGTGGATTATCTCTCCTAACATGAGATAAACTAGAGTTAGAATTATAGGAGATAGGAGCAAGTGGGTGTGGGGTTAAACAGAAAAAAAAAAAACAACAAAATTATATATGAACTTCTCATCAACTACAAAATACTAGGTGACAAATTTCATCAAACATATTGAGATACATAAATAGTAGTAAGACATATATTTTTGTTTAAAAAAATATAAACTTTGTTTAGCCTTTAAAATTGTAACAATTAAAAAGTATTAAACTTAGTGCTATGATATATATCTTGAAATAATACTACTTTATCGATTAACAATCTACATAATGATAGCAACTTCTAAAATTTGAGAACAGTTTCTAAAATAGAATTCACATGGCGGCCACTCTACCCAATCCCAACCCCAACCCCGACCAAATTCAACCCGTTTGATTTGTGGAGTGAAAGTAACCAACGGTCGTCTACGACCATGGTTTCCTACACTGCCCTCTATACATTTGGCGAGAAAGTTGTTAAGAAACTTAGGAATTCGTTGGAGGGTCTTGCCAGCCAAAAGAGTGGTTCACAATCTCAAGCTCTTTCTGCTGCAGTTCCTGCCTTGGGCCCCGAAGCTGCTCCACCGACTTGTGGAACTTCTAAGGTGCCTAAGTGACTAGTGGTTTCTAGTCTTCTGGTGGTTAAATCAAAATGCTAGTATTGGTACCTAGTAAGTAATAGATGGTTTGCAAATCTTGATTTTCTAAGATACTGCTGTTTAGTATTTTGTGGTTAGCAATTTATCTTGATTTTCTAAGATACTGAGTTAATGTTTTGCTTATCAATATGAATGCTTAGTCTCTGTTAAAAAAAAATTAAAAAAATCTACATAATGATACAAGTTTCTGTTTTTTAAACAACACAATATATATAAATTTAAACAATATATGGAGCCAATGATTTTCATATTTGTACTTTTAACGTGTTATATGTGATGTAATAATATATTACACAAATTTTAGTTTAGAAAACTACTTTCCATGATAAAATAAATGAAACACTATGATTTGATAATTTCATCACATAATAATGTGAAACACTTAAACTTAAATATGTGTTAGAGGATGTCGTTGTATCACATGATTTATAGTGTTATGTTTTATTCAATGTAATGGTACATTTTTCGTTATTTGAAGAAGAAAAAAGATGTGAAACTCTTAATAATACTAAAGAAATCTTACTTATATATATACGTAACATATCAATAATTTTGACATCCTAATAACTTAAGTGTACGATGCATATGAAATTCATAAACTAATACAGAAGAAATATCATGAGATTTTTTTTTTCTTTGGATATTTTGAAATACTTATATATAAATATTCGTATATAAGAGTAGAAGTGTAATTCTAAAATATTTCAAAATAAGAAGAAAAAACTTCTCCTAGACCTTTGATCTCAATTATAAAACTTTATAGACAGTGAAAAATGTAATATGACCCGAAACTTCAATAACAGTCCAAAATATAGAAGGACTGTGATTTGAAGAAATAAGAAATTTTTTTATTATGACTTTATGGTAATTTGAACATCTAAAAAAAAATATAATTCTTGTAGGATTATAAGAGATTGAGTTTTCATTCGCTTTGAATTTTGAGTCCACAAGTCATCCTTAGTCTCTCATAATTTTTGGAGATAAACAATAAAGGATTTTATCAAGATCCGAAGGTTTTGGAGGTTTTAATCTTTTGTTTTGATTTGAGATTATTGAGGTAAATAGGATTTATTATTCTTTTGTTACCACTTTGTTGCTCAACAAATTTTGTTCAATTTTACCTATACTTTGACATTTGTTTTGAATTTTGATAAATCTATTAATTCTATTTATCCTTTTGATAAGCTTGAATGCAAAATATTGGTTTCAGCCTATGAATTATACAATTTGTGTATCAAATTTTAGATGACTGAGAGTTAATAAGTCGTCATTTGTTATTGAAGCTGTTAAGGGCTAATATTGTGAATTGCGTTGCTTAGCAGTCATAGCTACTAATTATTGGATTTAGACTTTTATTGATATTTGGGCTTAATTTTTCTTTTGGGGTGAGTTTTACTTAATAGGCATTAGTTTGATCACTCTTTTTATTTGTTTTGTTTGTTTGGGACTCTGGACATAAGAACGAGTATATAAAATGGTAAAGACTTCTTTCGTTTGATTTTGTTTTATTAAGATTATGTATCAAAAATAGTATTTTAGATTTGGGATTTTTAACTTAAAGATTTAAAGCTTTAGCTTTTATGAGCGTTAGATGTTCTGATTTATTGTATTTATTTTAAGAATATTTTATTTTTATTTGTTTTTATTTTTGTAAATTTAAGAGTGTTGCGGGTTTAGGAAATCAATTTTTTTTAGACACGTAACAGTGGCATGCTTGAGATTTGTTTAAGGCAGACTTTGATGACGTGACAAAAGATTTTCAAAAAAGTTACCTAGCTATCCAAGTATTTCAGGAAATGAGATTATAGCAATTTCTCTAATCTAAATTTATTAAATATGTAATTGAGAAAACATTCTAAAGAAGCCAAGCCTCATTTACGAAGCATCCAGAACCCATAAATAAAAAAGAAAACAGAAAACCTTAATATATCCACCTCACCCCCCTTTCACTTTCAGATCAAAATGGCCACCGTACTAAATAACGCCGCATCTGCCACCCCAACCACCCCAACCGCCACCGCCACCACTTCCGCCACTGCAGACGGTGGCCTTGTCATATCGTCAACTGAAACAATCCGAACATTTCTAACTACAGCCTCTACCGACCCCAATATCTCGCAAGACCTTCGCGACTTAGCCGCGTCCTGCGTTTTCCTGCACCCCTCCGTACCATATAAATCCCTAAAGTCCATCTGGATAGCATCCGATCCCCAAACCCGACCCGATTTAGGTCACCTGTTTTCTGGATCCGGGTTCGTCTTCAATAGTCCAAAACCCAGGGAAAAGGTATGATCTTTTTTAACTAAATTGTTCAAAAAATATGATTCATTTTTCATTTTATTTTATTTTTTATTTTTATTTCTGTGGTTGAAGAGCGCGGAGCTGAAAGCGAGGTTGAAGAAGTTAACAGAGGCAGCAGAGAGGAAAGAGTATGATGAATTGGTGAAAGATGTTACTCCTAAGAAGGATGTTGAGGAGCCTTTCTCTTCTTACAAAGATCAATTCGGCTTTGGTGAGTTTTTTTGTTTTTTTTTTGGGTTGTCGAACTTTTTAGAAGTTATTTAAATATCATCTTTTATTTTTATGTATGTTTATCTGAAGTATTTTCAGGAGGAAAGCAAATCTAATATTCCGTTACACTTTGATTCTCGTTTATATAGGCTCCGGGTTGTTAGTGTTATCAACTTGTGAATGTGTTGCGAGGCTAGTAGTCTTACTTAGATCTTTACAGAAATGTGGATTATTGTGAAATTGAAATGGTAAATGGGTGATGTTGGTTGATGATCAGTGCAGCTTAGCTGAAGTACTTTTGTGATGTTGGATGATCACTGGCTATTAATAACTTTGCCATAATTAATTTGCATCTATGAGGAGTTTAGTTGTAGGTCTGTAGGAGATATCACAAGGCAAGCTGACACCTTGATTAAGGTTTTCAGTATAGAATTTGAAGCTTCTCAACTCTTGAGTGTGTGTAATTTGAGACTTTTATGCTAAAGGTATGGGCAGAAAAATGTATTTTGATTTTATAGGTTGCATTTGGAAATGGAGGCTTATGCATGTTATAGCATTGTAAATTTTATGAAATGAAATGAATTATTACTTTGAGGTAGTATGACTAGCGAAGGGACTGGTTTGAGTTGGTGTAGCTCAAGGCTGTGTCTATATTTCTCGTTGACTGCTTAAAGATCAATCAGTTGGCCATTGTTGTGGAGGCAGGGGATAAGCTTGAGGTTGATTACACATGTACCCTTTGGGGTTTAAAACATTTGTTTTGAGGATATTGTTGTGTACATGTGTTGTGTGTATGTATGCACATAAACATATAATATACGAATTATGTTCTTGAAGGTGGAGGGGATTTATATCACTTGGCGTTCTTGATATAATGTACTCTTTTTGCTCAGCCTCTAGTATTACTCCCTCCCTGCCTCTTCCCTTCCTCCAAGGTTGAGATTGTCAAGTGTATGAGATATGTATTTATATATTCATTATCTTTTGACAACCTTTAGCCTATGTTACTTTATTCAACTGTTTGACAGCACCATACTCTATTGGTTAGGGCTATCAATGGTTAGCAAATATCAATCTGTTTGACAGCACCATACTCTATTTAAACTTTTTTATGAGCAGATGTCTACAGCATAATATGCTTTTCCATTTCCACATGGACGTAGTTATCACTTAAACATGTAGATGGTATTTCTCGTTCAGTATCAGAGACATATAGTTCTGCCCCAAGACTGGTAGTTTATTTTTAAAGGATACTGCAGAATTGGAATATGGGATCATCTAAAGCCCAAACTGCCAAAAATTCTCTCTCATCTGGCTTGTTTTTAGTTCTTTTACATACTTACCAAATGGAAATATAAATTGTATGAGCACTCTATCCAATGCCTTTGTCATTTGACCTTGGATGCGAAAGGAAGATTATGTATTTGTATATATTTCATTTGATGAAGAACTTTTGTACCAATACCATACTTTGACTTGAAGAAAGAAGGGAATTCTGCAGTCCTGATGTGAGCAATAGTATATGGGAAAGCAGTGTCTTTTCATCGGGTATATTTTAATTGTAAAGTAAAATACAGTTTGAGTTATGCAAAACTGAAAAAGAAAGCAATTTTTCTTGTTGTTTTCTTGGTTAGAAACTGAAGTTGTTTCCTGGTTATTTGACAGGGTTACATGTCGCAGTTACAATGTTTACGGGCTATTTGGTTGGATTTTTTGCATTCAGAGCCTTATTTAGTCACAATCCTGCTATGGTAATTCAATTTTACCTTCAGTTTTAATGTTTTTAACATTATCTTATATTTTTGCAGTGTCGATGATTACTTATTCTCTTTCTATATCTTCTTCTGCTTTTACTCATAGTATTTTTTGTTTCCTTGTCATTGTATGATTCACATTTTTTGTGCTTTCATTTCTCAGAGTGCTGCTGGAGGTATCCTTGGATTGGTTGGCGCCATGCTTGTAGAAACACTTCTTTTCATAATTAGGACATCTAGTAAAAATGTTCCATCCGCTTCTTCCGCTTCTTGGCAAAAGAAGAGTCAATAGACGTTATTTAATGAAGCTAAGTTGCTCTACTTGTCAAGTATCAACATAGGTGACACATCCGTTTGTACTTTCTTTAGTTTGGCTGTATGTTTGAGGCGCAAAGTCTACAAAATTTGTTGCTCATGGTAATGAATCCAATTCATAACCAGCAACACCTATATGGCCTTTACTCATAGAAGCTAATAAGTGTCGAAGTCTACATACGTATTGCTTATAAATCCAGTTCATAGCCACCAACACCATTTGGCCTTGTCGAAGAAGCTATTTTGTGTCAAGCTTATCGTTAGAGACCCAACAGATTTTTTTTCCATATAGTCTCTCGGGTTTTCCGTTTAACTCTCATTCCCCCCTTTCCACTGCTCTCTTACTTTGTTTTCCTTTATTTGTCAGTAACTGAAGAGGTCTGGATCGTGATAGAATTTTGCCTTAATCATGGAAGTGAAACGAAGAGGAACTGTTTTAAAATCTTAGAATGTGTCAACTTGAACTTGTTTCAGGTTTAGCTGTACTGGCACAACTTCATTTATTATAAGCTGAAGCTTGTGCGTTTTCTTTTGGTCTTTGTTTCTCGTTTCTACTTTTCCTTTTTTTTTTTTTTTTTTTTCTTGTTTCCTTTTTAGGTTTTTTAACTGACAGTACAAGACATGGTTAAATTTAGATTTGTATTCAATTCTCAGTGAGCAAATATATACCTTGGCAATTAAGATCTGGGTCGATGCATGATTCTTGTTTTCCTTTCTTATTTATGTGTAATATGTGATACTTGGACCCGTTAAAGTGTACTCCTTCCGCCGCTCTGCCAATCTTCTCGAGTGTAACACGTTGTTCCATATTAATCTTGTAAGAGATTTGTGTTTAGTTTACAATGTAATTTGGTAGTTGGACCGAGTTGTTACACTAAATATTTTTGGACTATTTGCAAAAAAATGAACCAATTTTGTTTTCTCAGAGCTTTACTTGAGAGCAGAAGAATGCATCACTGAAACCGCTATCAAAGAATGTCTCAATTAATTCAATTGGTGAAAAGTTCAAGATTGCTTAGAAGGTCCTCAACTCCACCTAATTGGGTTGTCTTCGAACCTTTAAATTGATAAATTTGTTTACTTAAAGCTCACACCTTGTACATGGAAGTCTCAAACAAAGAACCCTACTCTTGAACTTTAGTTTATTTAGCCAAATTCGAAACATTTATTGCTTTGCTTATGGAGGTTGAAGCAGAATTGAGAAAAATTAAAGAGAATTTTATTGATTTCATTATAAATTATAAATTATAATAAAGTTATATTTATAGAAAAAATAAGGTTATTATGTAATTATTTGTAAAATATTAGCGGTTACTATTTGTATAGTACTGGCAGTTATTATTTAAACAGTTAGTGATATTGTTCATATGACACTATTTACAGTATTGTTCATACAGTACTATTCACATAACTATTCATAAGGTACTATTCATGATACTGTTAATGTTATTCACCACATTGTTCATATGTTATTATTTACTGGTATTGTTAATCTGTCAATAACTTATTTATGTTTAAATATTTATATTTTACTTGAGTTGTGAACATATTATTCGGATTTATACGTAGTTTTATTTACATTGATGGAATTTAACCTATGCCTTTAGTGCAAATCTATAATGCATGATAAAGGCTAAGGGTCCTTGATTATTATAAGAAAACATATCGAGAAGAGCATGTGGAGGGGTCTCTTTCAGATTGTTATCATCTTAATTCTCTGTTGTGATGGTAATACAGCCAAAAATTGCGTAAATATCTTAGTTAGTGGAGCTCTGTTGGAGAAGATTGTTGAAGTAGATGAGATAACAATCTGACAAGAAGGGGATTACGATAATAGAAAAGGAAATATGATTTGTATATACTTTTGACGCAATCATAAGATAACAATTTGGTTCTACCTCGCAAGCACCCAGTAGATCAGCTCTTGGGTCCAGTATGTTTTGAGTGGCATTGACTCTTGGACAAGAAAAGG
This sequence comes from Ehretia macrophylla, assembly GCA_037974665.1. Taxonomy (NCBI): domain Eukaryota; kingdom Viridiplantae; phylum Streptophyta; class Magnoliopsida; order Boraginales; family Ehretiaceae; genus Ehretia; species Ehretia macrophylla. The sequence continues at coordinate 43,884,148 of CM075764.1, forward strand.
ACTCTTCACTTAGGAGTTAGGAAAGAGGATATTTTTTTTGGGATCGGTTTTCATAATTTTTGTGCTTAATTAAATTAAATTATTTTTCTTATGAATAAAATAAAATGTTTTTTAAAGTTTGAATTTAGTATAAATTTGAAGGACTTCTTGAAAGCGATTCCCATAAATGTTTTCATTGACTCGTATTCTTATTTTCATGTGTGTTTTGAGATGTGAAGATGGAAAATTTTGCTTGACTCATTTTTTTGTTGAGCTAAATATAATGAAGAAAAATTGAAAACAAGTAGTTCAGGAGCGGAGACAGAAGTTGAGTGTTGGAGATATTTTGCATTTTCAACCTTGTGCTTGGTGTTGCTACTTACTTTATTTAGACGAAAATGAATCAATGTTTATTTGTAGGATTGGTTCAAACGAAAAATCAAATTTTTGCTAAGATCAAATTTAGTGTCCTAATCAGTGTAAAAAGTAAGAAATACAAGTTGTGTTTTTGTAATTTTAATAGATATAGTTGTATAGTACGGAACTTTGATTTGGGAATCTTATGTTAGGCTGAGATTTAGCTTATTTTTGTATAAAAATTTTGGAACTAAATAGTCACTTGTTTATTTAAAAAAAAAATAGTGTGCCATGTTGCATCTTAAAGATGCATGTTTTTTTTTTTTTTTTTTTTTTTTAAAGTTTAAAGATGCATGCTACGTGGCATGCATATAGAATTTGAATCCACGTGACATGGGACCATGCTTCACGTTGATTCTATATGTTAATTTCCACTTGGTACTCACATGGGGTTGAATGGTACTCAATTCCAAAGAAGCTTCACTTCTGGTCAAGATAGATAATGGGGGAGGTACGGGGATGGGAATAGGGAACACGAAGGAATTGGGGGCAGAAGGGGATGGATCATAATTTGAGGATTGTGTTTCTTTTTTTGAATGATAAGAAATTTATTTTAGGTAAAATTATATATTAAATTTATTTTAAAATTATAAATTTTGTAATGTAATAAAACATTTTAACGCATGTTTGAAATTAATTAAAAACTCAAAAAGAAAAAAACCGATCTTAGTTTTTCTTTTATTTTCGTATAACTTAGGAATATAGACCCACAAAAGCTTTAGGCTCATTTGCTTTTGCTGTTTAACCAACTTTGGTTTCGATATTGTTATGTCCTTCAATTGGACAAAAGTTCCAGCTCTTGACAATTACTAATTCAGTGACCCAAAAAAAGAAAAAAAAAAAAAAAAGACATTTACTAATTCTATTTTAACTATATGTTTAAGTATCAATCAATTTGCAACGTAAGCTAATGTGACGCTAATGGCTGATATTTTAATTTAAAAAGCTCTATGATTGAAAAAATCTTCATGTTTGCAAAAGTTAATATTGCTGACTCGTCAATATTATTCTTCTACTTTCAAGTAACTTATTGATGATACAGTGGCTCAAGCTTTTGTGTGATTTACATTTTCCTATTGTAATTTCTAAACAATTAGTAAAATGGTCACGATCACGAATATTTTTTAACCTATAATCCTTCCATGCCGAAAATTATGCCAACTAAGTATTTCATGCGAAATAATACTACGAGAAAGATTCACCAGTAATGAATTGTCCATATCATTTCACTATAAATATATATAACTGCATAAATAATTTATCATTATTGAATTCTCGTTATTTGATATGAGAGAAATCAAGTCCCAACCATCAAGTATATGATACACATACTTTTAATAATAGACGTGTTCATATAACAATTAGTGTCTAATACGTAATGATATGAGTTAAATTCTGGACTCCGAGACTCATAAGGAATTAACCTGCCAACATGTACACAATCAGAGCAAGAAAGAGGGTTATATTACTGGACCAGTTGAGGTTTCTGAAAAGTCTCTTGAACTTCTACATAGTATGGAAGAATATTATGAGTAAAGACTACAAAATTAAGAACCATATCAGGGGATGATTCCTTTTTTCATGAGCAAAATAAAACTTGGGAAGTGATTACATACTCATAAAACTCAAAGACCTTTCTAAAAATAATATAAATGCTCATTTTCACAACTAAGAGAAGATAATGAATTCCAAACATTTTTACTTTTGTTATATTATGTCATCTTAGGTAAACTTGATTGTCAAAGTCTATTCCACAAAGTTAAATCTTTTTATTTTTTTCAAGTTGGTTCGGATTTCTCAATATCATTTTTAAAATTTTTACCAATCATGTAATTAATGTAGTTGCTTATGCAAGGATTAGTATTAGGATACACTAAATGCGGGGAATAAATTACATAGAAACCTCTAGTCTACAACCAGTCCATACGAGTCCGTACACTGACTATGAACCCACTGATTTTGTCCCGTTACCGTCAACGTGGCCTTATGACGTCAGCTATTTCACTCCTTTTCCGTGACACGTGTAGAAACCTTTCGTTTCACTCTCCAAAAAGCTCACTCTAACGCCGTCTCCACCGCTAATGCCTTCCGTTTAGCTGACCCCTCACGTGCAATTTTGCAACGTGTCATCATCTCACCTCCTCTGAAGTCAACGCAGTCAGCTGATCTTACGGCTTATACGCAACCTCACTTGCATATATATATATTGAATGGACTAAAACCTACTTAATTTAACTTTTTCAGTAGAGTGTTGAAGAGAGCTAACATTAACTAAATACTAAACAAAATGGAAGCTGTTCTATTCCGAACCGGTTCCGGTTCAGTCCCAGTCCACAACTGTTTCGTCCCCGGTTCACCGCGCGTGTCTCTTCCTGTTCATGATTCTATCGGCGGCGTATTTTCCGGCCAGAGAAGTCATTCTTCATCCCCGAGGATTTCTCTGCTTTTGGAACCGAAACGCCGGGGAATTCGCCGGGTTTCGTCGGAGTCCGACGTGATCCGTTCGGCGATCGAACGTTCCGGTGGAGTTAAGGCCTTAAACAAGCTCGGATCACGTTCTTTTCAAGCGATAATACCGGAGGAAGAGTTCGCAGCAGAGACCGATACCGGAAGTATTGCTTCGTTGACTTCGACTGATGATCGGAGGAGCTTCGCAAGAGAGTGGCCAGAGAGTGCGATTCCGGTTGAGGATCTAGGGATTCCCGGCGGCGGAATCGGTAAGAACTGGAAAACTGGCGGAAATGACGGTGCCGGAGGCGGCGGCCATGAGTTCCGCACCGGCAAAAACGCCGATCTCAGTAAGATCGGCGCTTATTACCAAGAGATGTTAACGTCAAACCCTAGCGATTCTCTTCTTCTAAGAAACTATGCAAAATACTTGCATGAGGTATACTTAATAGTACGTGAAGAATCAGTATTTATTAAATTAATTGTGTGCTATTTTGTTCAATTATAGTTAGCTTGTTTAATTTTTTATATTTTAAATTAACAGGTGGAGAGGGATATGGTGAAAGCTGAAGAGTACTATGGAAGAGCTATACTAGCAAGCCCTGGAGATGGAGAAGTGCTTTCACTTTACGGAAAATTGATTTGGGAGACTCAGAAAGATGAGAGCAGAGCCAAGTCTTACTTTGATCAAGCGGTTCATGCATCCCCCGATGACTGGTAAGTCTTCTGTTAGCTCCATATACGTGAAATCTGGTTGGGTATATTTTTTTGCTGATTTCTTATTTTTTATGGCAGTATGGTGTTGGGATCGTATGCGCAATTCATGTGGGAAACAGAGGAAGATGAAGACGATGAAGAAGGGGCGGTTCCAGCACCTGCAATGGTGGGAGCACATTAGCAAATGCAAAAATCACTAAACAGCTTCATCATCAAGGAGATGTGACCATGAATTAATGCTAAGTTAACAAGCTTTTTATGTACTTTGCTATTACTAACAATGCTTGTAAAATAGGAGTATGTATAATAAGAAGAGTAATAACCTGAATGGCTAATGAGTATGAACCAAAGAGGCTTGTAAATTTCCCCTTTTACTAATAATATATCCGATGAAGCAGGCCGCATGATGGAGGCTGTGGATTTTTGTACAGTGTAATTCCGGTTTATTAAGTATAAATTGCGATCTTTAAATCTGATTATGGTCTTCTTTGTATCTGGAATCTCGAATCTCGAGTTTATAAGCGAAACTGATGTCGGATTTACTTGTCAGATAATTAACTTATCGAACAATATTCACTTTTGAATTATATTGATAATATTTATTTATAATTCATATGAATATGAATATATCTCATGCTAACATGACATAACAAAACATTTATATTTATAGTTTCAATGGGAGACTTCTGATCAGAATGACCAGCTGGCCTCGGTAAAACACAATATCACCATCCTTGCATGAGATCTTGGTTAAACACGATGTTAATTACCATCCCTACATGTAATTTTAACACTTGGTTAAAGCACGATGTTATGATTCCTATTCTTATATATATGAAATGGTGACACGTGTTCATACGCATTACTCAGATGTGTCAGCCCTTGTTACGGTTATGATCCCCAGACGTCCTCCGGCATTCCTCCCATTTGGTTTGCCTACAGCGAAGGAGTAAACTTTTCGTCAACATAAAGAAACAGATACTTCACAGCTACTCTTACAAGCTGTGACAATTCTTCACTAAGATGCATGGGAATTTGATGCAAAGATAAAATAATAAAGCCATGTCCATGTACATACGTTTCCCTCCACAGCTCATGTCATGGATTTCCTCATCTATACCATGGAGCTTCCCCTTTCTTTCGGATCGTAGTCAACTTCTAGAAATATATTTTTCCTAGATTCAAGGTCGTATTTCTTCTCTACATGGCATGTGATATTTCAAGAGTTAGTTGAACACTATGTTTGGATTGCAAAAAATTAGTAAGAAAATAAAAATGATTTATGATTCTTTGTTTCAATTGGTAAAGGAAAAGAAATGAAAGATTAATTTTCAATAAAGAATTACTTAAATGCTCTTTTCATATATTATGATCGCGTGGATTTGCAAGGGGTTTGAAGTTTGAGAGAAAAATAAAAACTTAACTTTTTTTTCCCCTTCTTGACCCCCAATTTTGGAGGAAATAAAAATGCCCGCACACACGCGCAAAGGAAAAGGAAATTGTCTACTTTCTTTTCTCCCATACGAAAATGCAATCCAAACGAGTAGAGGATTCTCTAATTCCTCCTTAACTTTTTCTTTCCTTTAAAAATTGCTTTAGTGACTCATTGACCGAGAGAGCAGATTCAGCCCATTATCACGCCAATCCACAAGGCTACAATTACAACTGGTTCATACTTTTTTTACTCTCTCTTTATGTTCCTTGAACATTGATGATGCAAGCTCCAACGTAGCCCACTGGGCTCTTTGCCTAGTTCCTCTATTTTCTCACTCGTAGTATTTTCCCTTTAAACTGTTTTCGGTTTTTGTAAATATATAATATTGTGAGCAAAAATTAATAGTTATGAATTATTAATTCAGTTACAAAAAAATATTGTGAGCAAATAATAACTATTGGATTTTACTTATTACTTTTATAATATTAAGAAACAATCTTTACTCTTGATTTTTGGCTAATCTTCTCTACCTCTCTTTCTAATACCTTTTTTTTTTTTTCAATGACTCGGCAAACTAAGATAAAATTGATGCTTCTCAATAGAATTAAGTCCGGCCGGTGACATATTCTCTTGTGTAAGAGGATGTTTAACTTCTTTTTAAAAACAAGGTGCTACTTATTAACCAACTACACTAATAGTGAAACATGCTTAAATAGTAAAGTCAATATTGTAAATGTATAAGTCAAACTTACTTAAAAGGAAGGCATTTGTAAACACCTGAAAATGAAACTTTTAACGTTACCAAGTATGTTAGATTCAATTATAAATACCTTACATGAATACAAGATATTACACTCTTCATAACTAGGTTTTTTACATTGACAGAGAAATATTTTCTCTTCATAACTAGTGGGGATGGGGGGCGGCGGGGCGGGGGGGGGGGGGGGGGGGGGGGTTCGAGTTCAGTGTGGAGTACACTATTCATAATTAGTTTTTTTTTTTTTTTTTTTCAATTGAGGTAGAGGTAGGACTATTCAATTTGCTCTGCAAAGGGATTAATCTGCCAAATAGAACAACTCTCTTGAAAATGCAAAAAATTTATGGAAGATGAATTTCTCGTATGATTTCGCTGACATGCGTGAGAGTTGAATGTCTCGCACGGCAGTCGATGAGTGGAGTTAATTCGAGTAGTTGAAAAGGCGACCTTTTATGGTATAGGTTATGAGTTTCATTCATGATCAAGACATTTTTGTATTCTTTAACATAAAATTAATTGAGATTTGTAAAGGCCAAAGGTCTTATCATATTCACAATTATTTTTCCTGTCCAATATTGTATTAGCTCTAATTTCTACATCTGACATATTTGTGATATCACGACTTCTTTTTATCCGCAATTAAGAAGCACAAACTACAATAGTTTTAGCAATACATCCCAATGGGATCAATCTTGAGATTCACGTATAACATCATGACAACTTAAGCATTACATATTGTTGGAGAATATCAAATGTATAAATTAATACTTTCAATACTAGTGTATATATAGGTTTTTGAATTATTTCACTTACTATTAATTATTTGTAGGATAAAAGTTAAATAGATCCATTAACTATGTGTAAAAGTCTATTTTAGTCCCTCACTTTTGAAAAATATCAATTTTAGTCCCTCTAACTATAATCCAAGTAACTCAAAAGACCAATTGCCCTATGCATAAATGTTAAAATTCATATATTTTTTACAAATTATCTTAAAGTATTACACATCATCCTAAAAGCAATACAAATCATCCAAAAGTAATACACATCATCCACAATAAAAAAAAATATTACAATTATATTCATCCATTCCAAACATAAACAACGTAAAATTTATTTAAAAAAAATAAAAAGTCAAAAAAAATAAAATATCACAATTTGTAGCAAAACATAAAAATTCATAATTTGTTGAAAAAAATAAAAATTCATGATTTGTCGCAAAAATTAAAAAATAATAATCAAACAACTAATTCTTCCGACTAGTACTTCCTTTCCTAATTACTCGAAAGCTAAACTGAACTTCATCTATTTGTTCAAGAACATGTTATGCTCCTAACTAAAAAATTAACACCACCATATAGGTTTTAAAAAAAAAACAACATTAAAAAAGATCCTACAGGATTATAGCTCATATTACAAGTAATCTCTAATTAAGAATTAGTAATAATATAACATAAAACCAACAATAAACAACAAAAATAATAATTTTAAAAAAATCACAAGTTGTGTAAAAAATATTAAAGCTCTTGTTTGTTTACCTTTGAAAACAAATGTCTCAACTCAAGCCAATAAATTTCCCTGACACAAATGAAGGAAGAAAAATATCAGTAACAAAAGTTCAAAAAAAAACTATTACCAAATAAAAAAATATTAATAAACATAAAAACAAACGTAATTAAACTTTAGAAAAAGGAACAAATATTGCAAATAATTAATTAATTAAAAAAGGAACAAATCTAAGAGAAATCACATCGCATAACATGTGCTTGAACAAATAGATGAAAACCGGTTTAACTTTCGAGAAATTAGGAAGGGAGGTACCAGTTGGAGGAATTAGTTGTTTGGTTATTTTTTATTTTTTAAGACAAATTATGACTTTTTTTACGGCAAATTATGACTTTTTATTTTTTGCTACAAATTATGACTTTTTATTTTTTTGGGGTAAATTTTACGTTATTTATGTTTGGAATAGATGAATATAATTGTATTTTTTTTATTGTGGATGATGTGTAATGCTTTAAGATAATTTGTGAAAAACATATGAATTTGTTAACATTTCTGCATAGGGGTATATTGGTCTTTTGAGTTACTTAGAATATAGTTAGAAGGACTAAAATGGATATTTTCCACAGGTAAGGGACTAAACTGGACTTTTATACATAGTTGAAGTACCTATTTGACTTTTTTCCATTATTTGTAGGATTGAATTTTGAATGATGTATTTTATTATTGTGGTATCAGAGCTTCTTGTTCCAAATGCTAACTCTAGTACACCCAATTCTTTTAAATTTATCGTCTCTTCGACAACATCATTGCACTTTATACAATTAATTATCAGTTATACGTGAAGTAGAATGTTGGATAATACCAATTGTTCCTAATGAATAAATCCTAAGTTCCAAGATGAGTATATAAGTTTTTTTTATTACTCTATCTAATAGCAATTGATTTAAATATAGAATCTTAGGTGATTTATGTAACACATATTTCACCAGTTTGCTCTGGTTTTAAACAAGAAAACAAAGAGAAAGAATTGTTCTAATTATGGTAGTCTGTCTTTCACGAGCAACACCCTTGTATCGTAATTAGCGTGTTAAACATAGAGATAATTATACAATTAGTCTTTGTTGTTGCCATGTTTTTTCAAGTTAATCACTATTCATTTTTAACGAAATTAATCTCTATTATTTACAAAAGTTAGTCATTTTAATCCTCACTATAAAAATAAGGTAAAATCTTATGAAAAACACATAAAATGACTAAATTACACTTAGAGCTTGGTCCCCATTATTTGTCAAAGCTAATCAAATTAGTCTCTGTCATTAAACAATCTGACACACACAAACATACACCTTCACCTCAATTAATCTCACACACACGATATATGCATATGTACAATCACACACCAATACATACAAATGTGTGTTATGGGGATCAAGAAGGAAAAAAGGGAAGAAGAAAGAGAAAGGAATTAGATTGAAATTATTTTAAAGATCTAGGGACTAGATTAAAATATATGAAAATAATCTTGACAAATTTGAACATTTTAAACAATGACGACTAACTTTAAAAAAAAACAAAAACAAAAACAACATAAATTAATCACATAATTAACTCTTTTAACATACAACATGAAATTGCAAATACTCATGTGCTCTTCATACCATATATATGAATTATGATAGATATTGTTTGAAAACATGGGTTCATTGTTATCTTGTGCAAGTTAAGGTGTGCATTATTCCACAATAGCCTTCCCCATGGAGGTAAATGATAAAATAATTAAAGGTCCCAGATCAGTTTGTTCAACAAGTTGAAGTACTAGCGAATAAATGAGAGTTGTTATTAAGTTCCAACAAATCATACAGGGGTTGAAGCATCTCATGTTAATTAATGAATGAATGGGGTCACCCTCCCAGTTGTATCATGAAGAATGTCCATGAAATTTTAAGGAAAAGCTCGCACCAACTATGTACGTGTCCATCCCATGGAGATTTTTGAGGTTGAATAAAATGGAATATTCTTACACATTTTTATTTGAATTTGATGTTTCCATTTTTCATATTGACCCCTCACCTTGTTATTTTTGCAGAAGTAGTCGGATTAATAACACGTAGCAAAGAACTAAAATGTAGTTTTGTGACTCGTTCGTGGGACAAGGAGATGATCCAAATCCGACTTTTTAAATACTTTATATATATCCTGAAATTTTCATCTTTATTTAAGTTTAAGCCCCCATTTTTAAAACGAACTAATGAAAAGAATAGTTTTGAGATGCAACATTTGTAAGAGCTTAAATAGTCTAGTGATGACATGGAATATAGGTAACCAAAGCATAATCTAACATCTGAACAAGTAGTTTTGGAAAAAGATTCAATTCGGTATTAGTTTCAAGCTTGGGCTGGGAGAAAAATTTGAGAAAAACTCCTGTATTTTTATACTTCAATGTAAAGCGTGGAACATTAAGAAGAACATCCTTATATATGTGAATCGATTTGTTTTTGGTGAAATTGGGAAGCAATTCGCTTCTGCCTTTTCTTTATATATATAGTATTAAAGTTGTTGAAATGAAATGATTCCTCTTATTGATTAAACGAAAAAGATAAGTCTTTATTTAAAACTTATTGCTCCTTAATTCCCTTGCACATTTGGTCAGAAAAAGGTCGTTGGAGAAACATATAATTTAGCAATATAAAAAGAGTTGCGTGTAGTATCATTCCATTACAACTTGGTCACATGATGAAAACCGACCGCAACAAGAGTGATGATAGACAATGGATAAGCATGCAAAAGTAGAAGCAAGAGCAATTAATGATCAAGGCCTTCATTAATGAAACCATGACATTTTGGAGCTCATCTGCTAGCAGTTTCAAAGTCAAAATCTTCACCAGTTCACCTCCCAACTGCAATGTCTAGTAGCTTACATCACTTGTTTTTCAAAGTAAAAATGGGTTTTTTTGCTTCGAAGTCCACTTTGCACTCAATCTCCTCCAGTCTGTTTCATTTAGAATTCTTGACACAAAAAATGATTCTTCTTCCATGAGATATGTGATAAATCTGTTACAGTCATATAGATAAAAAAATATTTTAATTAGTTGATAAATGTCAATCAATTGTCATAAGTGGGGGCATTATAGTAATTAATTTAAAATTTTGTAAGACCAAATTAGTAAAAAGAGAAACTTCTGACATTTTGACATGACATATTTGCACGATACAGACTAATATAAATTAGTTTCATAAAATAACAACTTGACATGTGTCTGTGACAGATTTATCACATGCCTTATAAAAAAAATTTCCAACATTGTGATAGGAAAATTATGTCGTCAAAAATTGTCTGGCTCGCACTACCTAATCATCAGACGCACAAAAAAGAAGCAGACATGCGTGTGTGAATTTGAAACGTTTTAATTGTTTCAAATTTCTCTTATGGGTACCTGTGCATAATCATGGTCTTGCAACCCTTACTCGTTTCAAATTTTTATTTAAAATATGTAAATTTTTAATATATTTTTAGATTGAAAAATTAATTTAACTCTTATTGAAAAGAACTATTTATAGCTCAAGTATTGAATTGTGAAAGTTTAGCTCATACTGTGCAAAAATTCTGGATCCATCCTTAAACATAATATGTCAAATAGTTAAGAAATGCAACATAAATGGTGTATTTCCATGGGGGATAGATTTAAGATTATTGTTCAGTGAGGATTATAAATACATAATTTAACTCGTATATGGAATTTTTTTTCAATGAAATCTAAATTGATTTTTTAGTCTAAAAATATCTTAAATATACATATTTTCAAAAAATAAGACTCGAACATTCTTTTTAATGGTTTCACTCTTAGGATTAGTGGGAGCTATAACCCCGTTGGCCCATGAATAACTCCATCATTGTTCCACGGAGTACTAGAGGTAAAATTTATGCTACATAAATGATTAATCTTAGATTTTCAATGTAATTGCAAGACCAATTTTTGTTTACCAATTTTCATTGTTTAATTAAGTCCCTTTTAGAAGCATGCACATTGCCAATTTTTAAATTTCTTTACCGGAAAAGAAAATCCCTTAATTTTTTATTTTACTTTGGACTGTGCAATGACTTCCACTTGTTCAGCATATTGTACAACCATAACTTATCAGTTTAAATTTAATGTAACACTAAACTCAATAGCTTTTTTGGTATAAGTTTGCTTTTATCAATTTGTTATTGAATTTTCCAAGAAGCTTGATGAACAAAATTAGTTAAGCTTTCATTAATTAGGACCAACAACTTAAATAAATCGTTTTTAATGTGTTCAAATAAAGTTGGATAATAACTGAAATTCCCCAATGTTCCATTAGAAGATTTTTAGGAACAATTTAGATTAGTAGAGTAAAGTTAAATTGTAATCTTTTTCTAATACTATACAATAGTCATGTGAACAACACAAACTTTGTGTTACGTTTATGAAAAATAAAAATAGCTTGCTAAAGGGAAAATTAAGAAATATGATGCTTTTGTACAAATTATGCGTCGTGTGAGAAAAATCATATCTTAGCAATTAAGGTTCACTATTAGTAAGAGAAATAATTAAGGAACAAGTACAAGATCTTAATATATCTAGTATCATGTATACTCTATTTTTTTCATTGATTTTTATCCCTTCATTTCATTTCATTTTCTTTATTTCCCGTTGTCGACTTTCTTTCTTTTCTTTTTTCTTTTTCTTTTTGTTCAAGAAATGAAATTGGAAGCCTGGACAAATAATTTGCAAGTTTTGAGAATCACACAGCAAGCAACACTTTCGCAACCAATACTTTATGGTCCAATTTGTGTGCCCTTTTTAGCTCTTATTAAGCGCTTTAGCTGTTTAGCAGGGCAAGAATTAGTTACAAAAAACTTCAAAATGCATTTATGGAGGTGAAATACAGTAGTCCACCCCCTAATTTAATACTTTGGCACTTTTTTCTGTATTTATCAGTAATGCACCTCAGTAGGTGCAGATAATCACTGGCCAGAGGCCAGGTCTTACCGAGTATCACCATCAAATCGTTGCATACCCACAGAGTCTTCCAATTGTGCAGTGAAATGGTCGAGTACTGAAATAATTGGATAATTACTCGTTATGAATTAATAAAAATTGAGTTTAAATTTATATTCTTTCATTATATTATTGTCTAATTTTCGACTGAGTTATTTAGAATATGTTTTTGGATTTACTATTATATTACAAGATTTGTAATCTTAAATTAAATCCGATATAATCTTAATTAAGATAAATTCCCGAAACCCATGTCCATAATCCCAAAGAAACAGATGATAATTCTCTCGGCTAGGAATTAGGATGATGGGTGGTGGTTGCATCATAATTTCATGAATACAACTGTCTCACGTAAAGATAAAAACCTCCATAAACACATTCAACCTATTCGCTTCGTCTTTTTAGCTCATCTTAAATCTTGCAATCACTTCTAAGCCCTACCCATAAAACCACTCCCTTTTCTCCTTACAACGTCCATTTTTCTCCCCCTTTTATATGTTCCAACACATTCTAAACATAGCCAAATAATCTCCATATATAGCATTCTCTCGATCGACACTCTTGGTGGGCTAAAAATGAACCACCAAAGCTCATTCTCCATTGATGCATCATCAGATGAGAAACTGAAGAAAGAAGGCAAAAGCGAGAAGCCTCAAAAAGTGCCTTTCTTTAAACTCTTTGCATTTGCTGATGCTTATGATTACTTTCTGATGTTTGTTGGATCCGTTGGTGCTTCTATACATGGTGCTTCTGTGCCTGTGTTCTTTATATTCTTTGGGAAAGTGATCAATGTTATAGGGCTGGCTTATCTTTTTCCTGCTGAAGCTTCACATACAGTTGCCAAGGTATGCAAAATCTTTCACCATTAAAAAGAAACATATATATTTTTCAAAACCGGGTGTCGCCTAATCCGGGATGCTCGTTTAACCTCTATATTTATTTCGTTCTTATTTATCTGGGTGCACTGCATTTTTAAAAGCTTCAATATATACATGTTACTTTTGTATGGGTTTTATTTAATTGAATGGTTAGGATTATTTTATCACTTTTTGTTAATAATGGATTACGAGATTACTTTTTTGTTACGATTTTAAAAATACAGTTTAATTATTTATTATTTACAAAAACCTTTGCAGTAGAAAATTTACAATGAATCCATATACAACGATTTTCAACCTTTTCAATAGTTTTAAATGTTGCAGCAAATAAAAGATGTGGTAGTATTTTTTCATTTGTTTTTTGACTTAGAAAAGTTTACGCATGCATTTTCTTTAATTTGTTTTGCAGTACTCGTTGGATTTCGTATATCTAAGCGTGGTCATATTATTTTCATCATGGACAGGTAATGAAAAAGATCACAAATTTCTATTTCTCAATCATAAATTTACTTTATTCTTAATCCTACTAATTTTGTTCACTTTTTTTTTTTCTTCTGGGAAAATAATCAAGAATGGCTAATTAATGATTAATTAAATGCATATATATAATTTATAGAGGTGGCTTGTTGGATGCACACTGGCGAACGGCAAGCAGCTAAGATGAGGATGGCATATTTAAAGTCGATGCTGAATCAAGACATTAGCCTTTTTGACACCGAAGCTTCCACTGGTGAAGTAATTTCTGCAATTACTAGCGACATAATTGTTGTCCAGGATGCTATTTCTGAAAAGGTACGTAAAAAAACAATAGTCCAGTACATAAAATTTTGTTATATACGGGTTTTAAAAAAAAGTCAAATTGGATTCACTTTTAGATTTATTTTATACCGTCTTTAATAATTTTACATTTTCCAAGTGATTGTTTTCACGATTTGAACCCGTGACTTTTAAATTACAAAATGAAAACAGCAATAATATTTGATAAGTATATTTTGACGTAATTAAATATGGGATGACCCTTGTGTATATATATTTGATAATCGTGGACCAATTGTCCAAACACAAAAGACAATATTATCCTTGTGAATTATGTCGAAGAGCCAACTACATTTTCGGTTCGGTGTGCATTAAAAGAGGACATATTCAAGAGTTGGCAGCTGGCACATCATTTAAATTCCTTTAATATATTTATTTTCTCATCTTAATTGAATTTTCCTTTTTGTTTCTTTTTCTAGTTTCTTAAAATAAATGTTTCTTTTTCGTCGTTACCCTGATAAAAAGTTATTTTACTAATATATGTCAATTTTAGGTCTTAACCCAAATTCTATGTCTATTTTTAGCTAGCAAAGAGATATCTATTTTCAATTTACTTTTTACTCTCCTGGGTGGCCATGGATTTTCAATGAAAATACGGTCTTCAATTTCGCTCAAATCCATTTCCGCACCCGTGACAATTGAATTGGTTTAATTGTCATTCTTTTTTGTATAACATAGGTTAAAAGTGTAGTTCAAACAAAGAATCTCTAATTGTAGTAGGTTGCTACCCGATCATTCTACACCCAACTCTTGAGTGTATTAGTCATTTTTTTTTGTTTTTTTTTTGTAAGAGACTTGAAACTGGTTACATAACTATACTTTTAAGAAAGGAAAAAAACCATTTTAGTCCCTGAGGTTTGCTCTAAAGACTAAATTAGTCACTCAGGTTTGCAAAAAGACCAAATTGGTCCCTCCAATTAATTTTTATTAGTCAAATGTTAATAGTCAAAGGGTTGACCGAGTTAAAAGACCATTATATCCTTAGGCAACATATATTATAAAAGAAAATTACGATAAAAATTTAAATCAGTTTAAAAAAATATAATTCACAACATTTGTGCAGGAAAAAAAAAACTAAAACTAAAAAATATCAATTCAAACATAACAAATTAAATTCAGTAATATATATTTAAAAAATGAACAATCATCATCGACATAATTAACAGCGAGGGTACCGCCCAGAAAAGAGAATGAATCATGATTGTTCATTTTTTAATGATATATTAGTAACTTTAATTTGTTTATGTTTGAACTGATATTTTTTAATTTTTATTTTTATTTTCCTATGCGAATTATGTGAATTATGTTTTTTTTAGATTGATTTAGACTTTTATTGTAATTTTCTTTTATAATATATGTTGCCTAAGGATATAATGGTCTTTTAACTCAGTCAACCATTTGACTATTAATATTTGGCTAACAAAAATTAACTAGAGGGACCTTTTTGGTCTTTTTGCAAACCTGAAGGACCAATTTAGTCTTTAAAATAAATCTCAGGGACTAAAATAGTTTTGACCCTTTTAAGAAATGTCTCGCTCTTTTTTTCTCTCTCAATACGAATTTTCAACTTACATAGAAAGTTGCCCAATTCTATCATTCTAATAATTTGTCAAACATCAAAATTGACCTAACCAATCTGAATGATGTATGATGTATAGTCATTTTGATATTGAATAGAAGAGCAAATTATGGTTAAAGGTTAACATCTTGACGTGATTCTCTCGGTGCACTCAAGTGGGCCATGGATTTCAAGTGATACCGTATGGTTTTTCTACATTGAAAACCGATTTGGGGCGATAACAAATGCCTTTTCTCGCATTTATGGACCGCTTACGCTATAAATGTAAAGTTTTGTTGGGCAGAGTAGTTGAGGATTAACTGGCCACCCCAGAATGCACATGCACATGCACATCAATAATAAGGCAGATAGGAACATGAGATTTTATTCAATGCCCACAAATGGTTACTCTTCTATGAAACTCATCTTGGCTGTTGGTTGTCTTTCAAATCAAGGACTAAAACAATTTTTAGCAAGTTTTACAATAGATCAAATTTAACCTTTAATTACTCTTCTTTCTGTTGAAAGAAATGAACGTGTTGAAACGTACTCTACGATGATTGCATGATATTTTATTTTATTTACCGATTTCTCTTACGTATAAACAAAAAAGTTAAAAAAAAAAAAAAAACATGTTGGCAGTAGTACATATTATCAAGTTCTAGCTGGATACCATCAAGAATTACTGACTATTGCATGAGAGGAGGACTGGTTAGGTCCAAGGCCGCATTATGCTTGACTTTTGATTAATTTCTCTAGCTCTTTGTAGCGTTCTGTTGGGTGTTGGGGAAAAGTTCTCATGGTGTCGACTTTAGGAGGGTCTAGTGCTTACCTTCGTGCCTGAATAATTAATGCTCAATTTCTTTTCCCCTTTTCTTTTTGAGGGGATTTATTATGAATTTTATTATGCCACTTTCGATAAAGGGTTGGGGATAAGGGTCACAAATTTGAGAAAATGAAAGCTTCTTTGTCAGCATCATTGAGAATTATTAAGCCACTTAATGAGCCATTTAATGTCTTTGTAATTCGTGACCTGTAAGGATCCAAATCTTTGCAACTAACTTAAGGGTCACCCGTTTCTGAGAGTACGATATGATATTAAATGCTGACATGCATCATCACGAGTCATTTGGTCTAATGGTATGATTTTTATTTTAAATGTAAGAAGTTTCGAAATTCATTATCGTGTGTAATATTGTAAGTAATGTAAAATATCTTTGGACTCTTTTAAATTTTTAAAAAAGAAGAAAAATGTTGACATGCATTAATTATATGAGAGCAATCCACTATATGTTTTTTGCAAAGATAGGATGTTGGTTTTAGATGCGAGAAATCTCGAAATCCAATGTTCTCTTGTTTTTTAATGTTTGAGAGAGAGTTCTATAGATTTCACATGAGTATGAAACTTACACCCTAAATAACCGATCAGTCTGGTAGACCTTTTTTAAGATGTGCCTAATTTAAGTCAACTTTGGTTTTCGAGGAATACCATTTTGGTGTACATCTATGACAATGCCATTATTTTTGTTTTATGTTTTCTTACAATGAAATGACAAACACTTCGCTTCTTATAATATCTACTAGAGTTAGATGCCAATATGCATAAAGCGTAATGTAAAAGTCTGCATGTTATTGAGCAACTTTCTTAGCGAGCTTCAGGTGCTAATATACTAGACTACACAACATGCACGAGCAGATATCTAATTAGAATTAGAGTATGTGATATGAATAAGAAAGGTTCAGCTAAAAAACTGATATACTAAAAGAGAATGACACTGCAGAGGCTTGCAAGTTTTTAGGCTATTAATTATAGGGTACGTAAAACGTAAAAATATCCATGTTTTGTCGAAATTATACGTTAGACTCTGAGATATGGTAAAAATCTTTTAATACCAATGATTTTACAAGAATGTGAGTTACTGTCCATGTGCCAGGTAGTTACATGAGATTTTATCATACAAATTTTTTCTCATGTTCTTTTACACCATAGGGATAATTAGATTATTATAGTACTAAATGGTATAACGTACAATTTTGACAAAATACAAAAGTATTTTATAGTAGACCCTTGATCATACATACAATTTATTCTACTTAATTGGTTTAATTCAGGAAACAGGTGTAACAGAAATGGTACAACGATCATATAGTTTTGCAATGATATTATTTATCCCATGTTTGAAATACCAAGTGCATGAAAGCCATTGGAACTATGAAATGTTGATTTTAATTTTTTGAGGTTATTGATTCCTTTGTGTCCATTAAGGTTGCAAATCTGAGTGGGTGATGATGGTGCAGGTGGGGAACTTCATGCACTATATTAGCCGATTTATAGGAGGTTTCGCTATAGGATTTAGTAGGGTGTGGCAAATCAGTCTGGTGACACTGGCCATCGTACCCTTGATTGCCCTCGCTGGTGGCGTCTATGCCTATGTTGCAACTGGTCTTATTGCCAGGGTCCGTAAATCCTATGTAAAGGCTGGAGAAATAGCAGAAGAAGTATGATGTTTCTCTCTCTCGCTCGCTCTCGCTCCCCCCTCCCCCCTCCCCCAGCCCCAATATATGATTCATTGTTATGCTATGCCTATATGTAATGAGATGATAGAATATGCTGTTTAACAAGATTCATGCATGATGCATGATATGATAAAAGTATACACTGTGATTTGTGAAAGTCTTCTTAATAATAAGTTTGCTATATTTACAACCAATGTCTATGCTTATTAAAGTTATAAATTGGGGCAACTTCTGCATAGTGATTGCTCTATCTGCTACATTATTAGCAGTTGCAGTTAAAGTTAGAATTATGTTGGCAACTTAAAAGGGAAAAGATGAAATTATGCATCAGACGCGTTAAAGAATACACTTGCCTCATATGGATATGAATTTCATGACTAATATATAAGATTCTAGGTTGCCCCACCTAATATCAATTGATTTTAAAATAGAACCCATGTTTTTCAACAATATGAAAATGCAGACTTTATACCATAGCTAATTTCTTTTGCAATTTTTAGGTGGTTGGAAATGTCAGAACTGTGCAAGCATTTGTTGGAGAGGAAAAAGCTGTAAAATCTTATTCAGCAGCTCTAGAGAACACTTACAAGTACGGGAAGAGAGCAGGGCTTGCCAAGGGTCTTGGACTGGGCACTCTTCACTGTGTTCTTTTCCTTTCATGGTCATTGCTTGTTTGGTTTACTAGCATTGTTGTTCACAAGGGTATCGCCAATGGAGGAGTATCTTTCACCACCATGCTCAATGTTGTTATCGCTGGCCTGTAAGTCTTTATTACATTCAAGCACCTTTAATTGTCTCTCGCCGAAATTTTCTTTGCTTACATAGCAATAACTTTAAGCAGTGTAATGTCTATTTTTCTAGGACAAGTGTAATCTCACTTATCATCTCACACTTGGCTAAGTAGGCTGGTTGTATTGTCGATCTATCTTTGCTTTTTGTATTGTCTGAATTGGATTTTATCATTAAAATATAACTTCTATCATAGCTTTTCACATTGAAAAGTTACCACAATGGTTCTTAAAAATTTCAATTTCATTTGCAACATTAAGGGTAGTGTGGCTCGTATCATGAAAATCTCAAAGTGATATGTGGTACATCATAATCCTTTTGAGCTTGATGATTTTAGTTGAAGATAAAGGAGCTAAAGTTTGGTTGCTCTGGTAGTAAAGCATTTCTCATATCAGTGGAATCAAGCTATCTATGTAGGTTTATGAGAAATTGATCACATTATGCCGTGTCTAGGTTATTCAGCTTCGAAAAAGAAAAAAGCATCCTTTCAGTTGTCTAGGATGACATGATTTGCTATTGTGTGTTCATAGGTCACTGGGGCAGGCCGCCCCAGACATTACAGCGTTTCTCCGGGCAAGGACAGCTGCCTATCCCATTTTTAAGATGATTGAGAGGAATACGGTCAGCAAAAGCAGCTCCAAGAATGGCAGGAAATTGAATAAATTGGATGGCTACATCCAATTCAAAGACGTCTGTTTTAGTTATCCATCGCGCCCTGATGTGATGATATTTAACAAGCTCCGTCTTGACATTCCTTCTGGAAAGATTTTAGCCCTTGTGGGAGGAAGTGGATCAGGGAAGAGCACAGTTATATCTTTGATAGAACGCTTCTATGAGCCAATTTCTGGGCAGATACTTCTAGATGGGATTGACATTAAGGAGCTCGATGTGCAGTGGCTTAGGCAGCAAATTGGGTTGGTAAATCAGGAGCCTGCCCTTTTTGCTACAACCATCAAGGAGAACATTCTTTATGGGAAAGATGATGCCACCTTTGAGGAGATTACTCGTGCTGCAAAACTTTCAGAAGCCTTGACCTTCGTTAACAACCTTCCTGATAGATTTGAAACGCAGGTATTTTGTTAATACAAGTTACATTTTTCATTTGTTCATATTATTGAATGTATTTCACATATATCATAATTTATGTCCTCCTACAATATTATCATGTTCTTTATATCATGTTCCTGATAACAGGGTGCAATAATCGTATGGTAGACAAAAGAAACTAGAAAAAATTATGGTCTTCAGGTTACATCTCCTTGCAAAATGTTCAGGAGTATGATAATTGATAAAGTAATGATATCATAGTGAGCCACATATATCAAGATATGTCTATTTCATAGTAAGCAATCTCAAAACCACATAAGTGTATGCAGAATTATTTAGATGATTATTTGCAGGTGGGGGAGAGGGGGGTACAGTTGTCTGGTGGACAGAAGCAAAGAATTGCAATATCACGTGCGATAGTGAAGAATCCCTCAATACTTTTATTAGATGAGGCGACAAGTGCACTTGATGCTGAATCAGAGAAAAGTGTGCAAGAGGCGCTTGATCGTGTAATGGTGGGACGAACAACTGTAGTTGTGGCTCATCGTCTTTCCACTGTTAGAAACGCCGATATCATAGCTGTTGTTCAAAATGGTAAGATAGTTGAAACCGGAAGCCACGAAGAGCTTATTTCAAGACCAAATAGTGCCTATGCCTCACTAGTTCAACTTCAAGAGGCTGCTTCCTTGCGTCGCCTCCCCTCACAGGGACCTTCCATGGGAAGGCCACTCAGGTACTAATTTACTCACTGGAGAATATCCTCTTAAGAATATTCCTGCCTCGCGTGTAATTAACTAAATTTGGTAGGAGAAATCAAAGATCTTGGCAAGCGATGCTTTTGTAGTCTGATAAGACACTCACTTTTTCTGCTTGAGAACGTGTGTGATATACATCAATTCTCGTATACACATTAAAAATGCAAAATTAGAGATAAAGCCCCTTTGCTTTGATTTTCCACCTTTGATTTTCTCCATAATGCAGTCTCTGGAATCATGGAAATTGCTTCCAAAAATATGTTAACTAAGTATTTCTTAGCATATTTTACATATGTACGTGATCAAAAATATTATACTGTCTCATTGCAGCACATTTATTTCAACTACAGAACATTTTTCCTTTGAAATATCTTTCATACGTGCAGATTAACTTCTAATTCTTCTTTTCCTTTCTTTTAATTCTTCTCCGGATTATAGCATTAGGTATTCACGAGAAGGTAGCATCAAGTATTCGCGTGAATTATCCCGCACAGCAACAAGAAGTCTTGGTGCGAGTTTTCGTTCCGACAGATCTGCAAGTCGAATTGGTGCTGAAGGAGTGGAGAATATGAAGTCACCAAGTGTGTCTTCAAGAAGATTGTATTCCATGATTGGTCCAGACTGGACTTACGGGGCTATGGGGACTGTTACTGCATTTATTGCTGGAGCTCAGATGCCTCTTTTCGCCCTTGGGGTCACTCAGGCTCTTGTGTCTTACTACATGGATTGGGATACCACACGCCGTGAAGTCAAAAAGATTGCTTTCCTGTTTTGTGGAGGTGCAGTTATAACTGTCATTGTTCATGCCATTGCACATATGTGTTTTGGGATAATGGGAGAGCGGCTTACTCTTCGTGTTCGAGAAAGGATGTTCTCTGGTAACAGTCTGACGCTCACATCTTTTCATTTCATAATCATTGTTCAATTGTCATAATCTAGAGCTCTAAATAATGCAGTACCAGTAGATGTTAAGTACGCATAGTTAATTCGATTCCAAAATCATAGAGTGAATACAATTGCAATTTATATTATTAAGAATTATATTTTCGTGTTTAGCTGAATAATTAACCTTTTTGGAGAGATGTTTTTCAAAATTAGCCTATAATTAGATGACAACAAATAACCTTAGGCAATCAGATAAATGAAAGTAAAGGTACCGTACAGAAATGGCTAAAATATAACCAATAATTTATCTCTGAGTGCTTCTACTATCTTGACCCTTAAATTTTCTAACATTTGAATGCAGCTATTCTGAGAAATGAGATTGGATGGTTTGATGATGTGAACAATACAAGTTCTATGCTAGCATCACGTTTGGAGAGTGATGCAACTTTGTTACGAACAGTGGTGGTTGATCGCTCGACAATTCTCTTACAGAATGTAGGGTTGGTTGTCACTTCATTCATCATAGCCTTCATCCTGAATTGGAGGCTCACACTCGTTGTCATGGCTACATATCCATTGATCATTAGCGGTCATATCAGTGAGGTTTGTCTCCTGCCATGCTGTAATAGCAGTAGTGAAGAATTTTCTACATTTTGCTGAATTTCTATTTCATATCTTTCAGAAACTCTTCATGAAAGGCTATGGTTGTGATCTGAACAAAGCCTATCTAAAAGCAAATATGCTTGCTGGCGAGGCTGTGAGTAACATCAGAACTGTTGCAGCATTTTGCGCTGAGAATAAGGTACTTGATCTTTATTCTCGTGAGCTAGTTGAACCTGCAAAGCGTTCATTCACTCGAGGACAGATTGCTGGGGTATTTTATGGAGTATCTCAGTTTTTCATCTTCTCATCCTATGGGCTCGCCTTATGGTAAGTAATTTCAAGCGTTAGATTACTGAATTTCTTCCCTGATAGGTTGCCAACTGAGAAGTGACTAGGTTATTAAATATCCGCCCCAGACAATCATGATAAGGCTCTTCTTTACTCAAATCAATTCATTTGATAAGATTAGTAGAAGGTCGATCTAGCTTATACGAGGAAAAGAGTGTCTATGAAAGTTTAAGATGCTATTGTTTATCTTTGTTACTTGCTGTAAAGATCAGTATATCATACATACATTTTCTTACTTCAATTCACTTACTCCAGTTTGATTGCACAAGTCAAAGTGGCTCATCACTAACTATTTCCAAATTTAACAGGTATGGATCTGTTTTGATGAAGCAGGAGCTTTCTAGTTTTAAATCTGTCATGAAATCGTTTATGGTGTTGATAGTAACTGCCTTAGCAATGGGGGAGACACTGGCGATGGCACCAGACCTCCTAAAAGGAAACCAGATGGTTGCATCAGTTTTTGAAGTGCTAGACAGGAGAACAGAGATACTAGGAGACGATGGGGAAGAGGTAACAAAAGTAGAGGGCGTGATTGAGCTCAGAGGTGTTGAGTTTAGCTACCCTTCGAGGCCTGATGTTCTGATTTTCAAGGACTTCAATCTGAGAGTACCTGCAGGCAAAAGTATGGCATTAGTCGGGCAAAGTGGTTCCGGCAAAAGCTCTGTGCTTGCTCTCATACTGCGATTTTATGAACCAACATCTGGGAAAGTAATGATCGATGGTAAGTTTCTGGATCAGATTATCTATTACTACATTTAAATACAAAAATAAAGGGGTACAATTGCAGGACGTGTGAGGTTATTTCATAATTCCATATCCAGAATATACGAAGCTTTCTATTTCCTCTTCATTTTTCATTCAAACTTACAGTTTTTTTCTTTAACGGTCGTGTGACATTCTACAGGCAAAGACATTAAGAAGCTCAAGGCCAAATCTCTCAGAAAACACATTGGTCTAGTCCAGCAAGAGCCGGCTCTCTTTGCCACATCAATCTATGAGAACATTCTTTACGGTAAAGAAGGAGCCTCAGAAGCAGAAGTGATCGAAGCAGCAAAGCTTGCTAATGCACATAGTTTCATAAGTGCCCTTCCTGAGGGCTACTCAACCAAAGTTGGCGAGCGAGGAGTTCAACTCTCAGGAGGTCAGAAGCAGAGAGTAGCCATTGCCCGAGCAGTTCTAAAGAACCCTGCAATCTTGTTATTGGATGAAGCCACTAGTGCTCTTGATGTGGAGTCTGAACGCGTTGTACAAGCAGCGTTAGACAGGCTGATGAAGAACCGGACAACAGTTATGGTGGCACATAGACTGTCTACAATTCAAAATGCAGATCAAATATCTGTATTACAAGATGGAAAGATAGTAGAGCAAGGGACTCATTCTACACTAGTAGAGAACAAGGATGGAGCATATTATAAGTTAATTAGCTTACAGCGGCACCAACAGCAACAAGTATGAATGCAATACTTTGAAGTGTATTGTTCAATATCACCTTTTGCTCTTACAATTGCTATTGCCTTTCAGCTACTATATATGTAATTCTATTTTGGTGATTATTTTGTACAATACATAGCCATTGCACATTGGAAATGTATATCACAAAGAATGTTTTCCATCATACTATTGACGTGCTTGTACTCGGTTACACCTTACAGTGTCAGCAGCCTGACTTCTCTTGATCATAAAGTCTATATATGTCAGCAGCCTGACTTCTCGATACATCTTTAATCTCCGGGAGGGGGAGGGGGGGGGGGCGGGGGAGAGAGAGAGAGAGAAGGGAAAACGAGATGGTCAGTGAATTGTGTTAGTGAAGTCATGGCTGCTGGATTGACAGCTAACTTTGCAACAGAACTATCTGTCATTGAGAATGTCTTCATGTTGATAAATGCTCAACCTTGTGCCATTTTTACTGAGATGAGGAAGCATTATTTGTTTGAAAGCTATGTATTAGTTTTTAAACTTCATCAGGTAAATATTGTATCAATGGAATCAGTCTTCTTTCTATGTGACTACATCCTGGCAAGTGATTTTCTGATGTTGCAAACAAATATCATTTTGAAGCAACAGCTTTTCATGTGTAACACATGTGGGGCCTACTCTCCACTCACAGTCAAACGTTCACAGGCCGTTTTGAAGAGTTTTGCCATTTTGAAATTCAGGATTGGGGGTTCTCCTGAACATGATTTATTGCATAAATTATCATTGCTTCTCCCTCATAAAAAAAAAAAAAAGAAGGAAAAAAGACTGTCTTATTTGGGTAAATTTAAGTGCAAAACTTTAATCTTGCCATGTGAGTTTCATTTCTTGCTGGCTTTAGTTGGATAGTAAGCCTGAACATTCAATGCCCTTATTATTTCTCCAGACCAGTTTTGATCCATTGGACTGAGCTAGGCCCAATAAAAATTAAGAGGTCTCCTATGTTGTGCTTTAGAATTGGACTTTCATTTGATCAGCGCCTCATGGAATTCAATGTAATGTTATGGAGATTGAGAATTTTAAATTACTACGACTGATTAGGGATGATGAATCTAGTAAGGCTAAAATGAATATTTAATAATTAAAAGAATTAAATATAATATAATGGATTTAAGAGGAACCTTGAGCAGGATTGTTCTACGGTTTCATTTGACAACTCGAAATAATAGGGTCTCCGAGATCAAAAGGGACGTTTGAGGATAAAATTCCCACGAAGAGCTAATAAACTGCCTTAAATGAAACTAGTTAAGTTTCCTTAAGTCCGACCATACTGACTTGAGTGTCAGAATTATCTTCTGAGATAAATTTCACGTCTCATCTTCTCCTTTTATAGGTTATATTACCAAAAAAGCAGGTCGGGCAAATTTTACCTTAACAACGACACAAAAAGAAAAAGAATTTCAAATTCTCTATAAATGAATCTATTGGAGAATCAGATTGATGAAATTTTATAATCGCATATTTTCTTAGCTTTAATGATCTAGTTAAGAAACAGTATCTCCATGTTTAATCATAAAATAGCTTTTAGCAACTATTAATATAATTATATAGGAAGACATACTTTCTTAATTTTCAAAAATAATCATATATAGTTTTAATTGTTGTCCAATGTGTATTTGGACCAGTGGGGGCTAAGTTAAAATTTTTATGCATTTTATTTTAAAAAAAAAATTAAATATTTATACATTTTTAGTTAAAAAGATTAATTAACCTCTGCTGAAAATATATAGAAAAATTATGAATTTTAGTTTTCACTGAAAAGAATTCGTGTATCAGCCCCTGATTTTCAATTTTGAAGAATTAAAGGGACAAACAATATGATCTATCATCCTCGTGACCAACACCAACAATTTCAAATAAATCTTTAGAACCATATTCACCCTTCTAATTCCTACAATTTAATAGAATCTATGCAATGTGTTAACTGCGCAATCATATTTGAAGGAGATTTAGAAAATGATACAAGGATATGGCTGATTCGAATATAGTATCTTAATTGATAGGAAAGCTTCGGCGTGGATTTGAATTTTCTTAGCTACCAACTAAGTTTTTTTACTAATTTGATGCATGTGTTTGGTACACCACTGAACCCGAGATTTGATTATTTTGAATAAATCTAAAGGGTCTTACCCATAAAGTGTTTTACGTCATAAAAAAAAATGATAGAAAAGTAAAATGGCCTAATATACAATTCTATTCTTATCTGACGTTGAGGTAAATTCAAAAGAAGGAAAGATTCAAAAGATGATACGGTAAATTTCTAAAAATTTGGAATTCAAAAAACCGCTCAACAAAATTGATTAGTAAATGAAATGACCTAATAATTCTACTCTTATGTGACGTTATAGTAAAATTCAAAACAATGAAAGATTCAAAAGACGATACAGTAAATTTCTAAATTTTTTCTATTAAACCAACTTGCTAATTAATTAACCATATCAACCCGTTTACTAAGCATACTTTCTTTTTTAACCCATTCTCTTATGAGATTCAAGTTTTGGTCTCCCAATTGTAAGGAATAACACACCACTATACTACTCCCAAATATCCGTTTACTAAGCATACTTAAAAATCCCAATCATTCCAAAATTAATGGTTGAGAAAAGGCTCTTATGTTAAAACCAAGTCCACAAGCAAGAAATAAACAAAAGACTAGTGAACCATCCCCACCTGAAATTTTTGGAGTCTAGTATTTAATTAATTATGATTGTTTCTTTGTACTTTCCATTTTTTACCACTCGTTATTTTTTCATTATCTTTGGGTAATTACATATACATATATATATATATATATATGGTTGATGTACCTGCATAAGCAAATCATGAGGTAAGAAAGTTGAATGATTTTCCAGCATATCTTACCCTCTTCCTAACTCCTCATTGACAAATCGAAGCAAAGTGATGTCAACATTTGCAAGTGAGAATAAGAAAACCTTGATCTACCTTTATGAAAAGTCAAGAATGAATTTAATTAACTGAAAATATGTTCGAATGCTTCTTTAGGACATGCTTTTTTTTTTTGGGCCTGTAATTTTTGTTGTCGGCTGCATGGGGGGCTACTAGACGTTACACAACATGCATATGCACGTACAAGTTTGCTGCCATTTTAGAATCTTCTAGAGAAAGGACCCTCTACAGTTAAAACCTATTTATTTTTGGATAACAAAAAACTGATAACCCTAACAAGGTTATATTAAATCCACTCCTAAACTATAAATATTATGGTGCATCAGTATGTCCCAAGATATGCTTCGAGTTAGTTTATAACAGATAGTGGCGGATGTACCTTGGATTAGGTGGGGGTTGCAACTTTCATTGACCCAAAAAAATATTAAAAATTCTATGTATTTATTCAAAAAAAAAAATTAGATATCTATGTATTCTTAGTTAAAAAAATTAATTAGATCTCAATGAGAAAAAATATACTCATATAGTTAAAAAAATTATATGTTTTAGCTCTTCAGTGAGAAAAATTCATGGATCTACCCCTGACAACAGATAATATTTGTAATAAAATTATATAAATTCAAAATCCATACTTTTGGTTATAACAAATCACTACAAGAAAAATCGGTTTCGGCGACGGCCCTCGCTTTTCGGCGAGGGTTGGGCGAGGAAGGACGTTTCCTCGCCAATTCGTTGAGGGACATGCCTTTCCCACCCTGATTCGGCTAGGGCAAAGCTAGTCCCTCGCTGAATCGGCGAGGGGCACGACCTGCCCTTGCCGATTCGGTGAGGGACACGACATGCCCCTTGCCAATTCGGCGAAGGACTGGCCTTGCTTTCGCAAAATTGGTGAGGGGCAGACCCTGCCCTCGTCGAATCGGCAACGGACACAACCTGTCCCCTCTGAATCGGCGAGGGACAAAACCTTCCCTCACCGATTTATATGGTATTTGCGTGTATATTTCAAGGCAAGGGCCCTTAGTCGATTAAAGTGAATATGAATGTGTCGAAGCACTAGCACAATAACCCTCATTGGATTATATTTGTGTGCATCTTTCCAAAGAAGCAATTGAATGTGTCGAAGCACTAGCACAATAACCCTCATTAATTATTTCATGTAGTTGCAAAATATAGAATTCATCAGGGCCACTTTCACCTCGCATCATATCATATTTTGTTGAAATTGCATCACGAGAATAAAAATATATAGAACACGAGACCCTTGTTTTTCTGATTCATGAAGTATAATTGTATAACGTACGTAGAATCACACATTGTATATACTATATATGTCATAAGCTAACCGTAATTCAATTTTTTTTTTTTTTTATGTTGTAATTTGTAAAAACGTCTTCGCAGCAATAAGAATCATAATCAAAGCTCTTTAATTGATACCATAGAATGGATTTCGTAACATCAACTTCTATAAAAGTTTAACTTGAGAGTTTTGATTTTTCTTGTGAGAAATTTTTGGTCCAGCCATTAAGCTTTCTCCTATCAGTACTACCATATTTTTTTTTATATGTTTGCGACATTTAAAATTATTACAAAAAGACTAAAAATATTACAAATGACTTTATACAACTGTTTTTCAACCGTTGCATATGGTCTCGTTACAAATTTTTTATTATAACGATTTCTTTTTGTAAATTTTAACCATTGTAAACGTTTAGGTTATACAACGGATAAAAACTGTTGCAATAAGATACCTATTATAATGTTTTTTTTTTTTCCTCAAATGGAGTGTTGCAAAAGAGTTGAAATGTTGTAGTGGGTGTATGAAAAATTTAGTCAATTGGGTCCTTCAGTATTTATACACCTTGGTTTTTACAATGTATGTATGTGTTTATTCAATGTTCAAAGAGGATGTTATTTAAAACATTACTAGATTTGGTATAAGATTCTTGCATGACTCAAAAATTAGTGCTCATTAAATATATGAGACATTAAAAAAAGAATATTTAGTTATTAGCTAGGTTTTTCGAAGACAAAAGGACAATTGTATGACGACGGTGATGAGGATGTACACGACGTGTATCATGAACTAAGATTACTATACAAATCAAAGAAACTGGTAGAGCCAATGAATTATCGTATTCCATTCAAGTTGTGAAGATGATGGGTAATTGATTTTCCACTTAATTCTTTGTATTAAGATATTACCAGGGGTTGGGGAGTTAGGACTCAAAAGATCAACGGGTACATTAATACAGTGAGAGAGGTCAGTAACTGTATTCATGCAATGAGAGAAGTCCAATATATATATATATTTTTTTTATCAACACAATGTGATCTGCACATTGGATATTACCACCTTGTACGATTTCTATTATGTCCTATATGTACAATGAAAAATTACTTAAATACTTATACACATACGTATGAATACATTCTTCTTGTTGTAACATTAAAAAAAAAAAATTAATACATTCTTATTAGCTAGGAATTCATAGTTTGTATCACGTTGTGAATCTTGGTTTGCTGTGGCACCTTAATTTTTGGTAAGCTTCCTGCCGCTATCTGATGACACCTCTAGTTAGTTGGCTTACTAAATAAATCATTACTCCTTTTATTTTATTTTTTTGGCTTACTAAATAAATCATTATACTCCTTTTATTTTTAATTATAGGAAATGCAAGTAGTAAAAGAGTAATAACTACTGCATGTTTAGATTTGATCAAAAAGTTTAATAATTTGGATCTATTATTTGATTAAGTGTAATGAATACTTTTAACGACTAACCCAGGGGGAGGGGGGGATATACTAAATGGGGGTGTATTCGGATAATGAGATTTGATCTTTTTAAATCTCAACAATTCATTTCAAATTTCGATTTTGAAAAAGACAGTTAAAATAAATTTGAAATAAACAGTTGAAATTTTAAAGGATTAAATCTGATGACTGCCCATAAAACCCTTCAACTAGTAGATAAGAAAATAAATAGAGGAGAGAATCCAAGTCTGACTAGGATGCCCGACTTTATATTGCTGCCAAGAAAGTTACAACAAAGACTTAAAAGCGACCTGTATTTTCAAGATACAAATCAAAACTTTCTGTATGAGTAGTAAATTTGATGGTCGTATTTGTTTCATATGAAGCAACACATGGAGAAGAGTTGGCAATGTAATAGTAGAAGCAAAAATACCTAATTCAACTCCTACAATGTGATATCAAGAATGAAGCTAGACGAAAAGGAAGAACAAAGGGATAATACTATTTTTGGTCTCTTATCTTTGACGTTATTGATTATTTGGTCTCTTATATTCAAAAGTGATACATTTCAGTCTCTTATCTTTTCAAGTTAGGACACCGTTAGTCCTTTTTTGTAAATCTGTTAAAAATCTAACGGAAGATGCACGTGTCCAATACTTGTATCTTAATAATTTTATCAAATTTTTAACGGATTCACCGCAAAGGATTAACGGTGTCCCAACTTGAAAAAATAAATGAGTGAAATGTATTACTTTTGAAGATAAGATACCACATCGTCAATGAGATCAAAGATAAATGACCAAAAGTAGTATTAACCCAAAAACAAATTATCTTTGTATTTCAAATACAGTGTATAAAAAATTTGGCATCGCGCTTGGATAAATGGGTGAAATATAGTAAGTTTGAAAATCCATTGTATCTTCATATATATATATATATATATATATATATATATATATATATATATATATATGGGTTTTTGACGAAATGATTGTAGAATATTCCTTTAATTGAGAGTATGCTATGTTAATAAATGTTACTAGTTGAAGAACGAGATACATGAGTATGAGTAAGTTAACTTAGCTGACACAAGCTCTAATATAGTTGATCGTCAAAGACATTTTAATGCAAATTCAAAGTAAATATTCTATAATTACACTATATTACTTCCTGATTCATTAGAACTATTACATTTCCATTTTTATGAGCCAAGAAATGAAACACAAGACCAAATCTCATAATCAAGTGGTAAGTGAAATTCAAAACTACGTAACCCCAATTTGTAATTATTTTTAAATGATAAATAGAACGACTTACTTATCTAGCAAAAAAAAAAAAAAAAACTATGTAGCCCCAATTTAATTTCGTGAAATCATGGCAACAAAATTAAGTTTGCCACCTGCTATAATGATAATTGAAATGCCAATTAACTAAAAAGTATGCAATATAAGTTGTAATTAAAGTCCACTTATATCTGATATATAAGTTAAAGTACAACAATGAGGTAATTTACATTGA
Organism: Ehretia macrophylla; assembly: GCA_037974665.1. Classification (NCBI taxonomy): domain Eukaryota; kingdom Viridiplantae; phylum Streptophyta; class Magnoliopsida; order Boraginales; family Ehretiaceae; genus Ehretia; species Ehretia macrophylla. The sequence goes on from CM075764.1 coordinate 43,915,273, forward strand.
TCTTATTCTCTCTCTCTCATATATGGCAATTGTGCAACAAATAGTATACTCCAATAAAAGATTAGTATTTCCTATTACTTATTTTTAATTTTTTATTATGAAGATCAAAAGGTCATTGTGTTAGTTATACAAGTGTAAAAAGTTCTCTTGAATTCACTACAACAAAAACCTGTAATTCGCGGGGGTTTTTTGTTCAAAGGCGGCAGTTTTAAACCGTCACAAAAGACTACACGACGGTTAACCAACTGCTGTTTAAAGTATCGCCGCAACCTATAGCGCTCATAAAAAGCTAAAAAAATATTTTTTTTTTAAAGAAAATCCATAGATTGTGGTTTATGTCTATGACGAAAATAAATATAAAATCTCTAAATATTTTTAAAAAAAGTTAATTAAAACATTCAAAATGCAAAGAAGATAGAGCCCTTTCCCCATCTCTCAAAAATTTCCCCCAAGGCCCTTTGCAAGTTCTGGTTGAAAGAGATAGAAGAAATGAGACGTCCCCACAAATGATTATGATTATATGGTAGAGGAGAGAACAAAGTCCAACTTGAGTTACTCCCTTCTTTTATTCTTTTTTGAGTGTGTATGTGTGTTGTGTGATTTCTAATGTCAGTGCACGATGAATAAAGATCGTTCCCACGAGGACTAAGATTATAAACTACCGAAATTGGTTTAGCTTCAATTTTATTCAGATGACCAAAATTTGAGAATTTTGCAATTAAAAACTAATAAAATAACAAAACTAATGAAAATAACAATCAAACAATTGTGAATTTGATGGAAAATTTGATTAAATAATTGGAGAGTTCTAGGGATTACGATTTTACCAAGATTTATCCTACTCGAATCTGTTGATTAATTCCAATTGACGACTATTCCTTATGCTGTCAGCAATCTCGCTAATGTAAATATTAATCTTTCTCAAGCACTAATACGCTATCCCACTAAGCAAGCTACCTACATCTCTGTGATAACTGTGAACTTATAGAATGCATTAAATCCTAGAAATTTAAATGCTGCATTAGATCTCATAACTATCTCTAGTTTATGATAATTTAATGATACTCCACACATGGTCTGGTTTTGTTATCACTTCTCAGTCTCAAACTAAACCACAAAACAAGCAATTATTAGCCAGATAATCACAAGCATTACGTATAGAGTGAAATATTCAGCATAAAAATAAAATAATCAATCAACCAATCAATTCAACATAATTCGAGTAATCAAAATCTGGCTACATTGTATCCCTAGAAAAATAATCTAACAACTCATAATAAATGTAAATGAAATTCCAAGTCTATTAAAATTCATGAGGAGAGAGAGAGAGAAAACTAGAAATCTCAAGAAAGTCGTGGCTAAATCTTGTCTCTGATCCGTCCTTCCTCATCAATCTTGCAGTTTCCTTGCGTTTCCTCCTCTCCAAACTTTGGTTTTTCTCTCTAGAACTAGCAGCCTCTAAAAAAACCTTTCCAACGTCTGATGTCTTATTTTTATTGTAGGGTTTTCTTCTTTTCGCGCCTTTTTATCAAATTGTCCTTAAAAATCCTGCGACACTAACTGCGCTACTTCTATTTTCTCTTTAATTTCTTCACGAACTGCATAAAAGATTGCCCTTAGTTATTTTTCCTCAATCTTGGCCTCAAAATCCATGTCTTCACATAAAATTCACCTACATAGCAAAACAAACATGAAACCAATCAAATTATTCATAAATTATTCAAGAACAAACCAAATTTAAGTGAAAAGGCGCTGAAATAATATATCAATATTACACCCAACAGTGTCCGCGTTTGGGCCCGATGCCATATAGGTTTCTATCCGTCTCACGTCATTGTGCAATAAAATCGACTTTGATAAGTAAAAATCCTACCAAAAATATTTGGACGGTATCTTTGAAGTGCTTTTCCCTTGTTTCATTTATACCCACGGTTACATATATAGTAGACTTTTGAAAGAAGCGAATGAGATAAGAAAACAAGAAAAAATACTCAATCTGTTACCTTATTCTCAACTCCCCATTGACTATAGGAAGATAAATGTCACTGTTGTCAACTCGCATAAGTAAACTAATTGAACTATATATATATATATATCGCTTTGAGATACAGGTCAAAACACCAAGAATTAAGGTTAAGATAAATGATATTAGATCTTCCACGTATATACCTTCGAAGGGAAAAAAAAACATGTTGAATTTAGTTGTTTAGCGATTGTCTCGTTTGCTTAGAGACTCGTTAATGGGTCTTCAAATGTACGTACGATACATAACATTAAGACATGCATTCGACCATAACAGAAACTCAATTGCTCAAAAAGCGAGGCGTACCCGTAAAACGTGATTGGTGCTAGCTGTTCGTGTGTTTCCTGCGCATTTCGTGTTTATTCATATCATTATATACTGCATTGACAATAGTATTTGCCTTCTTTTCCTTGCATGAAATATAAAACGAATTTTTTCTTTTTTAATTATTATTACAAGAGAGGCTAACGCCAAAGATTAAGAGAACACAAATTTTAAAAATGTTTCACCTCGTTTATCATACTCCAACAAAACAATTTAGACCCAAACGAATTCTATGAGACTATCATTTTTCCTTTATATTGTACACATATTTACATAGTCAAGAGCTTGTGAATTATATATTCAATCTGATCAAAGTTGCGTGTATTGACCATTGTATTTACCTGCTATGTTCCTAACCAAATGACTTTAATTATATACTAATGGGAGTTCTATTACTTGATGGTTCCATACTATTGAGCTGTATTAATTCTTAACACTTGTTTTCAATTTTCTTCGTCCTTATAGGAAAATTGGAATCTAATTGCAAAACATGATGATTCATTCAAGAGAAATAAATTGGCGTTCTTCCTTGATGTCCATCTCATACGTGTTGTTGACAACAATAAATAATTATAAACTCGTTTCTAATAGTTCAAACTTTTAGATGAGTAGTTGATAATGGGGAACGCATACATTTAGCTCTACTATTAATTCCAATATGCCTGCTATATAAAATCGAAATAGTCTAATATAGGATCCATGCAAAGAAGATTGAGACTTATCTCAGTTGTTATTTGGGCCTATATTAAGACGATAATTTCATGTATTTTTGGGGTTGGTGGAGGGGAGATGAGCGTTCTATTCAACAAACACCTTCAAGGAGTAGTTAGCAGACAAATTTATTAAAATCAAAGGATTCTATTCTTCATGAAGCAAATTAAAGAAAAATTCTCAACGTTAGTGCTGATCTCCAACATAGTAAGAAAAAGGACAAAAATGATGACAATTTAGATGATATAATTACGTACAGAATTGAAAGATATAAAACCTAATCATTGAGAATTGACAGTATATTTAAGGTAATGATTATGGAAAATACTTCTCATAAAATATATGCTACTTGCGTAAGAAATATTATCACGTTGGATTAATTAAGGATTTTATCTATACCATAAAATTGACTCAAGATATTAATTTAGCAATGATCAAAGGTCTGAAATGGTGCTATTAGAAATAAATAATGTAGGGCCCAAGGGGCACCAATGTCATTAGACAGGAGAGGATTTACCCAGTGTAGGATTCGGTCTAAACCACATGCATAAGCCTTTTGCCCATCTAGCGTGGATAAATGACTTTATATTTTTTTAAAAGAAATAAATAATGTAATAATATATGAAAGAAAGCGATCTAGTAATGCCATGAATTAATCACGTCCAAAGGGCTTCAAGTGAAAATGTTGCTGTAAGATGTCATTAGTTCACTAAAACGGTTCAAATCAGAATTTACAAAATATATATCAATCCGTTCTTCAATTGTAGGGTTTACAGTATATCGATTTAGGGATGAATATACGTCTGAAAAAGGGGAAAAATCTAAATAGATTATTGCTATACTACCTACGCAATGATGTTAAGGAAAACACTGGAATCAAATACAGCTTATAACCTAGCGTAGTTGAACCTCTATGAATTACACAGCCCAAAATGAGTATACATTTCCTTGATCAGCATACTACATTACGTGCTATGACTCGAGTTTGAGTCACCCCTAGATAGGTGAAGAACCATTGTTGACCTCCTTTAAAAAAAAATAATAATAACTACATAACGTGCTATATATGAGACCTTTGCAGTGGAAAAGAGAGGCTGAAAACACCGGAAGCAATGAGGAACAGATCTATTTTTTAGGTCGTAGAAGCTGTAATCCCTACTAACCTTACAAAATACTTTAAAATACTCTTATACGTCATATCTCCACTATTTTTCGTTTTTAAAACTCCTCAACTTTACTGATAAAATAGTCTAGATTCACCCCGGCAGCAAAAGAGAATTCGAGAAAGACTGATCAAATAAGTCCTATGAAAATGACACTTAATTACCTAATTCTTATTTAATTGCTCACGTGATTTATCTACAGCAAATCGAAATGAACCAAGAAATTAAAGTTGCTTGGCGATTTACCCAATTCTTTGCCTTGTCAGTAGAAGCTAGGCTTAAAATATAGAGAAAAAGTTTGACCTCATCGTTGGAAACATGTCTTTAGAGCCACTATAAAACCAGACTTATCTGTTCAAGCTATGCCGTGATTTTCCTAGTTTATTCGTTTTTGTTGCATTGCTTAATTTGTCTGCTCATGGGGAGGTCTCCGAGTACTTCCGGCGATGATGGTCTGAAAAAGGGGCCATGGTCACCTGAAGAGGATAAAAAATTGACAGATTATATTAACGAACATGGCCATGGAAGCTGGCAAGCACTCCCCAAAAAAACAGGACTAAACCGGTGCGGCAAAAGTTGCAGATTAAGATGGACTAATTATCTCCGACCTGATATTAAGCGAGGAAGATTTTCAGATGAAGAAGAAGAAGCCATCATTAAACTTCACTCAATTCATGGAAACAAGTAAGTATTACTAATGTTCTGTCATATATATTGTAATAGCCCGAGCTCAACTAGGGTTTTGAGCTCGAGGCATGACATATGTTTAACTTTCTTTTAGATCTTGTCCATCCCATGTTGATGGAGAAAAGAACTTTTGATTATGTTCATGTAGGTGGTCAACAATTGCATCTCACCTTCCTGGAAGAACCGACAATGAGATCAAGAATTACTGGAATACTCATCTGAGGAAAAAGCTTATCAGGTTGGGAATTGACCCCAAAACACACAAGCCAATATACGATTTCAATCTCCTATCTAATCTTTCTCAGCTGCTGTCTACCTCAAACATGTATAATTTAATGAATCCTTTAGAGACTGCACTTAGTCTTCAGGCCGATGTTGCTCAGGTGGCCACTTCCCAGCTCCTTCAAAACATACTACAAATCATGAATTCTAGTACACTTCCGAACAATCTTCAAGAAAATTTCATCTGGGGGTTAAATAATTTTCCCAATTTTGATGGCCTTGTAAACGGGACGAGTTCACACTATTCTTTAGATCCATTCCAGGGGTTGGCTACGCTTCCAAGATCAGGTGATGTTGAGCAACTGCTTAATGCTCACAGTACAAATGCCAACTCTCCTGGTTTTTCCAATGGTGTATTTACCCCTGAAATTCCCGTTAATGGCGTCAAAAACTTTAGCAGTGGATGTTGTTCTGAAACAGAATATTCACTTCCAGCATTAGTTCCAGCTAGTCCTGGCACATCCAATTTCAACCAAATGGACAGCATCGACAAGACTGGTTATATCCCCACATGTACTTTCCAGTCCAGCTTCTTTGATAATGATTGGGAAAACACCGTGGACAAGGAAGAGAATAATTGCTTCTGGAAAGATATAATCCCTTGATTTATATTGATCACATCTTTGCAGCTCTTGATTTGGCTACACTTCTGTAAATAATCCATGAACTTTTTTATCTGTGTTGTACTTCTTTTTCTAGTACATGATTTAACCTGAAATACCATGGAAAATAAATATAGTAAATACAACTTGACGAAGTTTTTTCGCAAATCATTGACGTGGTGCAACAAGCGATGCTCTTTGAGTTGATGGCATTATTTCGTTTACTGTTTTGTAACTATTTTCACTAAACGCTTTTTTTTGTTTATTTCTCTCTACGTTAAACATGTTGTGCATTTGAATTTAAAGTTTAATCTATTACTTAATTACCCAATAAAAAGAAAAACAATTATCATAGATTATTCCTTAAATTGCAAATACTATTTTTTATATTAATGTGATATGCGAAATTGCCCCCAGGATCATGGTCCAGCACTAGTGGGGGTGAAATTACTCCTGTGAGATTACAGGTTTGACACTCCCTTTTATTCTAGAGTTCTGCCCTTACCTAACATTTTGTATGTGTGACGGTACACTGCTACACTCGGATATTGACCAATTGATCTACCAATTAAGTTCTCACATCATAAAAAAAAAATGTGATATACGAAATTCGTAACAACTATCTAGAATAAGATTTACAATGACATAAAATTTGCTGCGATGCAACAGATGTTCTTGTCAAATTCATTTGATGTTAAAAATCAGTTAGTTGCAACCAGCTATAGTTAATTCACGTAAATGCATGAAAACAATTCGTGATTTAGAAATGTTGTTTCTTTGATTGGCGGCAATCCCACTGATCCACATATTTTATTGGTGGCCGATCTCAGGAGACGCTTTTGACTTTTGGTACTACAAAGTCAACAACGTTATCGCTCTTTTTTTCTTTTGCGGGTTGGTACACTATCCTTCTCATGTCCAATGTCTTCCAAGTGTTTAGCGTAGGAGTGACTTCTGCCGATGCCTTAACCAAGGTACACTTGGAAAGAAAGAAAATGAAATAGACTAGGGTTTTCCTTTAAAGATCTCGCCTTAAATATGATTACGTCATTGCATTCTAACACATACTTTAAATCGATCGAAGTGTTAGTCATTGAGTTCTTTTGGGATTAGGTAGAGTAGTTCAGTATTTCGTAAAGTGGTCTTTAAATATGTGATTTTTTTTATTATGTAAAATTAATGTATGTTCTAATGCTTTTTCCATGTGTGACCTGATGAGAACTGAGAATCAAAATAAACATTAAGATGAGTGACTCAGCAAGAGTAAAACAGACAACGGACAGACTGATGGGTCACATTTGGATGGACATGACTGGAGTAAGGCCCAACTTTGACACTATGTCAAGAATTATGACTTCTATCATAAAATTTTAGGATAAAACCCCATAATTCTTAACATAAAGATCATGTAATATTTGTATGAGAAGACATAGATTTAAATTTGAGACATTTAACCACAATAAATCGTTACTTAACCACGCTCTCTAAATCCTTGGGGGCAGACAAGGTTATTGTTTCTTTGGTAATTTAGCATTTAATCTACTAGCTAAAACCATGTCCAATATTTTTTACAAAAACTTTCCAATTACTAGACAATGGAAAGAAAAAAAAATGACAACACCTGTGAAATCAGGAAGCAGAATCATGTTCATTCATCATCTCTGTTTTGAAAATTATGCAACTAAAATTGCTATAACTCAATTATATTCAATCTATTAAAGGAATATGAGGCAATATTCTTGGATTTTATATTATGAAGATATGACAAATGTTCAAAGAAACTTTATGTCATGAATTACTTCCTTTGACCAACAATCATTATCCTTTATGCTTAAAAAAAAAAAAGAAGAGAAGCTTTTCCCTTTAACAATTCTCCAATTGTATAAAAGCTTGAAACTCACTTTTTAGAGCTAGAAGAATGTAAAGTAATTTGATATTCTCGAATTTATCTTTCCTTTTCACTACACGAAAAATACTATTCAGTGAGGGACAATTCTTCTCGCTTGGCCCTCGCCGAAGGCTTCGTCACTGAATTGGGGTCCCTCACCGACCTCACGCCATTTGGTGAGGGGTCAACGAGGGACCATTTTGGCAATGACTGTGCGAAGGCAACAAGCCTACATAGAATTTGTCCCTCGCTGAGCCCTCGCCGAAAGCATCCCTCACCGAGCCTTCACCGAATGGGTCCCTCATCGTGTCCTCGCTTAAATCGTCCCTCGCCATGCCCTCATCTTTTTCGTCCCTCACCATTTTTGTCCATCGCCATGCCCTCGTCGAGCCCTCGAATATTTGTCCCTCACGAAGCCATCGCAAAAATGTAATTTCTTTTTTTAATATTCATTATAAAATTTACTATAATAAGTTGTTTGACCTGTCAATTAGATATTTAATAATGCAAAACAAGTTATAAATCACATATTTATAAAATTAGCTAATAAAAATCTACCAATATTTTTCAAAGTAAACCCAAAAGTTATTGCAGTCCGATTGTAATGGATTTTTAAAATGTCATAATATTAAAGAAAGCCAAAATTCTATTCACTTCCACCATCACTCGAAGATGAAGACGACGAAGACTGCTATTGTGCAGGTAGAGGAACAAGTAACCTTGAAGCAAGTAGTGCAAGCTTGATAAATCCACATTTTTACTAATTTTAACCCATCAAATCATGTATATTGCATTATTATTTTAAGCTTAATTGTATATTTTACACAATTTTAGTGCAATATAGGTTTTGAAGAAGAAATAGCAAAAACGACCACAAAAACCAGCATTTGAACAAGAAATTCAGCGCAACACTAGTGAATAATGGTAGAACAACTTTAAAACGAGCAAATCGAGATTAAATTTGGCCAAACCGAATGTAAAAATGGATTCAAGACGCTAAAAAACCTTGGAATAGACCTGGTCAACTTTTTGGTCAACGGTCAATGGTCAAAGTCAACGAGTTAGTCAAAGTTCACATACTGCAGCCAAAGGTGCACTCGAGCGCCCATTTTCCGCGCTTGAGCGCCACTTTTTAAAAATGGCGGACAAATGGACGATAAAGTGTGAAAGGAAAAGACGAAAAAAAATATAAAAAATTGTTAGTGCAGAAGGGCGCTCGAGCGCCCTCTTGAATTTCAGCCTATAAATAGCACGATTTTCATTGTTGAAAACCGAACCATTTTATCTCCTTGCTTAACTTCTGCTACTCTAGTGTTTGTGAAGTGAGTTTTGAGTATTTTAATTATTGTTTTTAGTTGTGTACAAAGTTTTAATCCCGAGGGAGGGTCTAGTGAGTCATCAATATACCGAAGTCATACCGGTCTACCGAAATTCGTTCAGCACGATAAGTATTCTTTTATTTCGGTTTTCGTTATGATTTCTTGTACTTTAAAGTTTATCATGACACACTAGATCCGAGATTCAAAGTGGTACGTGTGAGGTTACTCTTGTACATATATTTTGATTCAGATTTATTAAAGTCTCGTATTTTTATTTCTAAGAATTCTTTTATTAATTGTACGTATACTTGTAGTTATGATATAATTAATTGAAAATACATAAACACCCAGTTTTGTAAACTTGTGACAATACGAGACTACCTCGGATGGACTCTAGTCTAGTTGTACCGATACCTCCAGATTACATAAGTGAAAGATTAATTGAGAGATTGGATATCGTTAGATTGTACCAACACATCCAGTCTTACTAATTAATTAATCTTAACACTTACGTAACTAAAGGCTCATCTTAGTAGTAGGAGCTTATAGCCCTATTTCTGAAGGACTTATCTTTTAATTTGAATCAATAACTTTGTACTTGCGTATACCTAGCTATAACCACCCTGAATCATTAACCCTTTGGATTTTCATTTTATTGTTGAGTGTTGTTATTCTTCAATTTAGTACATTTGTTTAATTCACTTTTGGATCTCGTTACTACTGTATCTTTGGATATTTCTTGGACTTTTGGACTTTTGGACTTAATTTACCGTACCTTTGGACTTTTGGAATTAATCAAACTTATCTGTGATGGGAGATAGCCAAACAATTCTAAATTAAAAGATTGAACTTAATTTGATAATTCAATCTCCGTGGATCAACCCTCTACTCGCCACAGCTAGAGGTAATTCAAGGTAAGCAATATTTCCAATCATTTAACCTTCTTACTATTATTTTTGATCGTAAAACGACGCGATCAAAACTGTGTTTGGAGATCATGTAGCTACGATGAAGTTTCTTGTTGGAGTTTGCAGTACGCCTCATTCTGTTGATCCAACTTATCTTGCAGTTTGTAGTATGCCTCGTTATATTGTTCCAACTTGTCTTCCAAAGATGTTATGGCTCGAGCAACTGCCTCTTGAAGATCTTGTTGTGTGATGTGGCTTCCGACAGCCGAGTAACTGTGTGAAGTAGATGCCACAGAAATCTGTGATCCGACCCTGTATAAACGGCCTTTACTGGGTCTACCAACAGCCTCTAAGAACACTGCGTTACGATCCACAAGCTTGGGAGGTGAATCGGACTTGGATGCCTATGATGCCTATTGAAGCAGTTCCTCGTATCGAGCCTATAATGCAGATATATCAACATGTAGAGACATGAATAATATTGAGATGTTTGGAGTGATACAAAAAAAAAAATGACAAACCATCAGAGAAAAAAAACAAAACAAACACCTGTTTAAACATACATATACAATCAGCTTATGTCACGGCCCGACCCGACCCCATGCTAAAAGGGTAAGTCCGGACTCGACAAACGGATATAGTTTCCTCTGTACCGTGGACTAACTATGTAACACCCCGATCCCTCTCGAGACCGGAAGTTCTATTAATCAATCTAATCGCAACCCAATTCCAAACCCGGGCATAAAATTTAGGGAAAATAGACGGAGTCTCCCCTGTTTCTAGGCAAAATGCAAACCTGCGACAATATATAAGTGGACCAGTACCGTGTCCAACCATTCATAATTCCTCAAGGCCATCTGAGCCTCGGTTCTCAACAATTAAACACAACAAGTATATATACATTTCCAAGTACCCAGACTATTCTAACTCTTTCTTTAAACAATACAAACATGCATTGAAGTTAATAAGCGCGCAACCACCTTATAACATCCACTGAGTGTACTCCGGATGTACCCCGACACATCTACGATCCAAATCTCCCAGGGCGGCATCCCTAGCGAGAATGGGAATAGGACACGGAGCTAGAGCAAACCAACCCTGGCAGCCCGAGACTGCCCAGAGAGGCCCATCACTCACGCACTTGACACTATGCAATGCAATACGAGATACAAGCAATAAACGAGCGATAGCACGAAAGTGCAGATTAGTGGCGATATACGAGATATCAAACATTTACAATCAATATTAGCATTCAATTAACTTTTCAAGAATGATTATCATTAACATCAACAAGAACATCAATTAAACATGTAATAGCAGTTCAAACACGAAAACGACAATATCACTATTCAATCTCTAACTTCCAAAGGCAATTACGAGCAAACAAGCTACAGGATTAAGAAACCGATTTCACTACCTTCACTTAGGCACTACAAGGCACATTCCTATGTCACGAAACTTCACTTTCCCAACCAAAGCCTGAAAGTCCACCTACTACATTTGAACTACAGCTATGTCAATCGGACACTCAATCAACGCCACAACAGCACCAAAAGTGCTTCCATGCCCTCAATAGCAAAACCCCCAACTCAATTCGAGCACGGTCAACACTTGGTCAAACGGACCATTTACGTTTCTTTGTCTAATTTCTAATTTTAACAAAAGCCAGTCCATTTTTATTGCACATTTTATCTTTCTAACATTAATGGCACTTAACCAAATCAAGAAATCGCAATTCGGATAAAAAATCTGAAAATCTAGGGTTTTACTATTCAAAAATACTATTCATTATTCTTCCCCAATTTCAATTTGCGTTTCTAGCCTTAAAAATTGCTAAATAACTAACAAGCAATACTCTACGATCCCTAAAGAGACAATTTCAAGGAATTTCAAGCATTATAACGCATTAAATATCAAATCTAAGAAATTGAATCAAAAATCAAATTCGAATAAAAATGCACAAAAACATGAAAACCCTCACAGAAATTGAAGAGGAAAGCTTGCAAGGACCCGAGCCATGATCCTCGTCCAATTCCACGCAAGATTATAGCTTAAAAATGCAAAATCAATTTTTTTTTTCTTTTTCCTTTGAGTTTCGGCCATGGGGGGACAATTGGGGATTTTTTGGTTTTGTTTTTGAGTCAATTTTTCCTTTGTTTTGCTTATTTAAAATATGACAAAGGCCCAAGGGCATTTTGGTAAAAAGGCAAGGTCAAATTCAAGTTAAAAATAATCAAACAAGCTTATTTAATTAGCATTTAGTCTAATTCAAATTAAAACAATGCAATTTTAATGAAAACCATCTAAAACTAGCTAAATTAAACTAGAAATGCTATTCACTAAATTCGGGAAATATTCCTCTAACTTTCATTTTCAATGCGATACGATCAAGCGGTCAATAAACGATTACGATAAGTATGGTATATAATAATATCAAAATATACTTTTGAAAAGTAGAATAGTGAAATAGTTTAAAACCTACTCTGCCTCGAAGTTACTTTTCCATTTTGTTAAAAATAAAGTAATTTAAGTGCAAGAAAATAAATCCGAGTTTTGAAAACAATCAAAATAGTTAATACTCATTTAAAATAAGTATTACTGAAATACTTTTAAAAAGAAATATGAAATCAATGCAAAATGAATAAACTAAGTTAAACAATCAATTAAATGCATCTAAATGCCATTAAATGCGTGCCGGGTTTCGGGTTATCACATTCTTCCCCCCTTAAAACAATTGCGTCCTCGCAATTCTTCTTCCAATAGGACTCAGCATCACCTGAGATCCAACTCTGACCACTCTTCATTGGTTGCCAAGCAAGACACTGAATAAGATACTCGTAGGAAAACCCTAATAGAAATCCCAACCAAGAATGTCGAGAAAATACCAACTAAAGACTGAAGCAGAGATACTATAGATAAAATTAACATAACATATTAATGACAAGAAGAATGCCGAAGAAATACCCCACATACGAATCTCCAGTAGAAGTTCAACAAGTACAAAACAAGGAAGTCAAATGATAGCCAGAGTAGATGCAGCACATATAAGACCAAACTCCAAGACCTCATCACTATTTGCCGAGTGCAAACTTTATACAACTTACCACCAAGAAAGCCTAAAGTATTCCACAGCATACCGTAAGCAATATGAGATAATAAGTCTGAACAAGATTCCAAGTGTAAAACTTCCAATAAGTGCCAACAGAACTCTCCAAAGAATACCCAATAAGTAAACCAAAGAATGCTCCAGAGAACAACCAAATAGAATCCCAAAAGAAAGCTACTCTTTCACAACTGTTAAGCACAGAGGAGGACCTTAGAGATTCGCCAATAACCAAGCTCCAAAAGCAAACACCAACTCCCAAATAAAGGCTAGTCAAATACTGCTCATTCCCGTCAATCCATATAACTTGGAGGGCCTGCTACTAACCACTTCTCTTCAGGGGGAGGAATAAGTCTTTCTTACCATTTCAATAGGACATGTATGAATGCCAAGATATCACATTTATACATATATGCCTTAATTTATTATGCAAGCATGTTTGTAAAATAGTTTATTCAACAAAGTCACTCAAGCACGACAATCAAGTCAAGCACAACATAATCAATTCAAATCATGGCACAACCAATTCAAGACATTCCAATACACACATTACAAGCAATACTTCAAGTAAATAACAATTCACAAGGTCGATTCGATTCACGATGCCAATTCGATACACGAGTAGTCACTTCATTTCACGTAACACACATTTAGCACATAACACATAACTATATCACATAGGTGCACACATTTAGGTCAAGACACACAATCTCACATGCAGGCACACACTTTCAAGACATACTTAACAAGCACACATTCAAGGATCACTACCCACCAGACCGAGGACCCTGTCCCGGCTTATGAGCTAAACAAGCTCTAATACCACTTGAAATACCCCGATCCCTTTCGAGACCGAAAGTTCTATTAATCAATCTAATTGCAACCCAATTCCAAACTCGAGCATAAAATTTAGGAAAAACGGACGGAGTCTCCCCTGTTTCTAAGAAAAATGCAAACCTATGACTGCATATAAGTGGACTAGTACCGTGTCCAACCATTCACAATTCCTCAAGGCCATCGAGCCTCGGTTCTCAACAATTAAACACAACAAGTATATATACATTTCCAAGTACCCAGACTATTCTAACTCTTTCTTTAAACAATACAAACATGTATTGAAGTTAAATTATACTAATTGAATACATAAACTAACTTATCATACCACTTCAATAATCTAGTTAAACTTAAATTACATTCCTTTTAACACTAAACACATACATTACATGAAAATATATGTCTTCACATCTTTGACAACTCAAGCCACATAGCACGCAAGGCAACTCTTCAAGCACAATCTATCACATAACCACGAACTTTTCAGCTAACATGGTATTTCCTGAAATGTGGCGGTGAGGAGTGAGTATACACAACACGTATACTCAGTGAGGGCGAGACAGATATCGAGGTGGGGAGAAAGAAAGTCGTGCAATGCAAATAAGACAGTTAAGCAATATATCCGATAAGAACAACAATCAATATAAACAACAATACAATAAACAATTAAAGAAAGCATTAACGCAACCCATCAAAGCTATACCACACTTTAAAGGCTATGGTTCACTCTTACGAGCAATGTACCATTTCACAAGCGATACATCAATCTCGAGCTTGATGTTGACAACGATGACAATAAGCGCGCAACCACCTTATAACATCTACTGGGTGTACTCCGGATGTACCCCGACACATCTACGACCCAAATCTCCCAGGGCGGCATCCCTAGCGATAATGGAAATAGGACACGGAGCTAGAGCAAACCAACCCTGGCAGCCCGAGACTGCCCAGAGAGGCCCATCACTCACGTGCCTGACACTATGCAATGCAATACGAGATACAAGCAATAAACGAGTGATAGCACGAAAGTACAGATTAGTGGCGATATACGAGATATCAAACATTTACAATCAATATTAGCATTCAATTAACTTTTCAAGAATGATTATCATTAACATCAACAAGAACATCAATTAAACACGTAATAGCAGTTCAAACACGAAAACGACAATATCACTATTCAATCTCTAACTTCTAAAGGCAATTACGAGCAAACGAGCTACGGGATTAAGAAACTGATTTCACTACCTTCACTTAGGCACTACAAGGCACGTTCCTATGTCACGAAACTTCACTTTCCCAATCGAAGCTCGAAAGTCCACCTACTGCGTTTGAACTACAACTATGTCAACCGGACACTCAATCAATGCCACAACAGTGCCAAAAGTGCTTTCATGCCCTCAATAGCAAAACCCCTAACTCAATTCGAGCACGGTCAACTCTTAGTCACACGGCCCATTTACGTTTCTTTGTCTAATGTCCAATTTTAACAAAGGCCAGTCCATTTTTATTGCACATTTTATCTTTCTAACATTAATGGCACCTAACCAAATCAAGATATCGCAATTCAGATCAAAAATTCGAAAATCTAGGGTTTTATTATTCAAAAATACTATTCATTATTCTTCCCCAATTTCAATTTGCGTTTCTAGCCGTAAAAATTGTTAAATAACTAACAAACAATGCTCTACGATCCCTAAAGAGACAATTCCAAGCAATTTCAAGCATTATAACGCATTAATATCAAATCTAAGAAATTGAATCAAAAATCAAATTCGAATAAAAATGCACAAAAACGTGAAAACCCTCATAGAGATTGAAGAGAAAAGCTTGTAAGGACCCGAGCCACGATCCTCGTCCAATTCCACGCAAGATTGTAGCTTAAAAATGCAAAATCAATTTTTTTTCCCTTGAGTTTCGGCCATGGGGGGACAATTGGGGAATTTTTGGTTTTGTTTTTGAGTCAATTTTTCCTTTGTTTTTCTTATTTAAAAGATGACAAAGGCCCAAGAGCATTTTGGTAAAAAGGCAAGGTCAAATTCAAGTTAAAAATAGTCAAACAAGCTTATTTAATTCGCATTTAGTCTAATTCAAATTAAAACAATGCAATTTTAATGAAAACCATCTAAAACTCGCTAAATTAAACTAGAAATGCTATTCACTAAATTCGAGAAATATTTCTCTAACTTTCATTTTCAATGCAATACGATCAAGCGGTCAATAAACGATTACGATAAGTATGGTATATAATAATATCAAAATATAATTTTGAAAAGTAGAATAGCGAAATAGTTTAAAACCTACTCTGCCTTGGAGTTACTTTTCCATTTTGTTGAAAATAAAGTAATTTAAGTGTAAGAAAATAAATACGAGTTTTGAAAACAATCAAAATAGTTAATACTCATTTAAAATAATTAAAATAAGTATTACTGAAATACTTTTAAAAAGAAATATGAAATCAATGCAAAATGAATAAACTAAGTTAAACAATCAATTAAATGCATCTAAATGCCATTAAATGCGTGCTGGGTTTCGGGTTATCACAAACTAGTTACTTGCACTCAGAAGAAATAGCCACAACACAATATACAAGCATTCACACTCAAACACAACCTTCATTTTAGAATCTAAAATTTTCTTAAAACTATTTAGTCAATTTTAATTTATAATTAGTTATTTTTAATTTATTTAATACTTAGATGACAATGAATTAATAAAGACTAAATCATTTAATTGATTTATTTTAAACCTAGGGCTTTATTAAATAATTATTATAATTATAAAATTATAAATTTTTACACATACATTTAATATAATAATGTAAATTCATGAATTTTAACTTAATACTAATTAATTTTATTTATAATAAATATTTATTTATTGTTCATATTCAGCGAGGGACGGCTCTATCCTTCGCCCAACCCTCGCATTTTTGCAAGGGTTGGGCGACGACCCGTCGCCGAAAATGAGTTTTCCTATAGTGGTTGGAAGAAGTTTAAGAGTTCAAAATTTGTGCCAGCGCCATCTTCCAAATAAAAAAATTAAAAAACTACAGGGTACTCTATCCTACAAACGAACTATGGAATACTTGCCTCCAAAGGGTCGGCTAGTGGCGAACAAGAAGAAGTAACATTTGGTAAGTTTGGGTTCGAAACTCAGTTATTTATTAGGTTTACACTCTTAACTGACTTGAAGCATGTGTTGGAGTGCACCGTTACACCCAAGAGTAGGAGCGGACCTATTTATACTTGAGGGGGTGCACAACATGAAAAAAAAAAAAAAAAAAATCTTTTTTTGTGGTTTTTTTTTTTTTTTTTTTTTAAAAAAAAACTATTATATTTGACACTTTTGTTGTATAATGGCATATCTTAACGTCTTTCACTGCACGAGTACACCCATAACCTTGGGTACTTAGATCCGCCACTATCCGTGAATTTACTAATCAATGGTCGGACTCGGTCAACTGAATTCTCACGTTAACCAAAAAACAAAGAACAAAGAAAACTATGCAATACTACATCTTGTGGACTGATAGTTTGATCACGTACTATGATATGCGAGGTGGAGGTTTTCTTTCTTGGAGTGAAAGAATAGAGATAAGATTTATTCAAAGACTCAAAAATAGATCTCAGTTCGTCAAAAGCGTTGGCGTGATATATTGAAGTAGACGACCACTTGAGACTCGTCTCCTAGGTGCATGGTATCTTTCATGGGAAACAATCATAATTAAAAAAATTAGCCTGATACTAGTATACTACATTAAAAGCAACAATGTGACATATTTTTGTCCAACATTTATTCAGCAACTTGAGTGTTTGATCTTGATTGTTAATAAAATATTTGTCTTTAATATTAAACAGTTAAAGAAAGAAAGAAAAAAAAAGAATAAATTTTCCATCAGTCCCAAGTCATTATCCTATGAAATCGTGTTTGATAAGTAAAATCCTACCAGAAATATTGGGTTATAGCATTCAAACTCGAACAATTATTCCAATATTTCTTGTTTACCGCAGTATATTTTAATGTTGTGTTGAACGACAGACTTGTAAAAGAAGCGAATGAGATAAGAAAGGAAGAAATTTTCATGCATGTCTTACCTTCTTCCTAACTCCCATTGACTACCAGGAGAGAATATGTCACTGCATGTTGTTAGCTGCCATAAGAAAACCTGTTTTTATGCTTGAAGGAGGTCAAACTCAATATTGATACTATTTCTTCCTCCTTAGATAACTTCTCAAACAAACCTGTCGAGTATAGTTGTTTTGCAATTTGTTTTTAGAATAATGTTAGATGTCATCTTATTTTTTATTACTCAAATATCATATTCGATGTGTATACCTAATTAGTATATTTACTTAAGAAACTTTTTTAATTCTCTTCTTTATTTTAACATGCTAACTAGGCGTACACATACAAGGTGATATTTATGTAATAAAAATAGAGTGACATCTAGCATTACTTTTATTTTTTACTTATGAAATAATTTATTATTAGCTATCAAATGTAATCGACGATGCAAGAAAGTATAGGGGATGTTTTTTAGTTAGTTTTAACGGATTATCATTTTTGGTTGAGACAATAATTTGTTAAATGTAATTGAAAAGAAAATGGAGTAGGTAAAATGAAATAAAATATATATATGTGTTTATGGGCCAATTTGAAATACTACAGTTACCCAATTTCTATGTTTTTCATATAAATCAGAATCAAATGTGGAACTATGTTGAAAATCATTGGGTTTTAACTCAAGTTTCAAATCCAAACTAATATTGAAGACAACTAGGAGTTTATACGAGTAGAAATAGGAAAGCCTAACCGGGTAGGGTTAACACTTAATGTCTGCTTTTGGTGAGTTTAAAATTAGCTAAACAAATTGGAGCTTTTAAAAAAAAGGCCTTCCGAAACTATTTTTACATAATACGAGAAACTATTTTTCTTCTTGTTTTTTTTCAAATATACCCTTGCATATTTTTGAAAGCCCAATGTCGCCCTCAAAATTTCTAAAAGTCCAATATTGCCCAACATAACCATCAACAGCTTCTATTCGATAGCATTTCTAAGCAAAACTCTACTGCTAAAAGTTTTACAACTCAAAATCTAAAATTTTACAACTAAGCCAAACAAACTTTTTTTTCTATAAATAGAGCATTCTAACTTGTAGTAAATTAGCACACAAAATAGAGCGAGTCTAAAGAGGTTTTCCTACTGTACATCCAAAAATCTCTGAGAATGGTTTAAATTTTTTGCTACAAGTCATACTGTGTAACTATCAATATTCAACAATAGTGTATTATCTTGATAAAGGGAAATTTCTTGTCGAGTCATAAATTCCAAAATGCCCTTGATACCCAACCAGAGTAAACTTGAACCGAGGACATTCCAAGAGATCAGATAGCCAAACCCGACCCGAGGACATCCCAAGAAGTCGGGATCGATAACAGAATACTAACACAATCCCGAAAAATTCAGAAATAGAATATTCTAAACGATCATAAATAACTACTATACTTGGCCAAAAAGGTAACAGATTCAATTGAGTTAATTATTCAATTATATCTTCTTCAAGGCAACTCTCATTCATTTAAGTATCGGAGTGCTTATACAGAGGACCACCTCTGCCGTTTGTTGCTCGTGTGTGCAGGTTTAAGAAGCTCACTCAAGCTGCTTACTAAAACTGAAATTCTACCTTAACATATCTAAATGTGAGACGTGAACTATAAGATTTGAACTACGTTAAAAATATTATGTTATTTTCACTGTTCTGACGTTTGAGTTCTTTCCTCAACTCTTCCCAACGCAAATATGGAACTATAGTGGATTTAAATTTACATACAAACTTGCCTTGGTCGTGTTCACTAATAATCATGAGCAGAGATGGCTAAATATATAAGGGAGTGATTCTAGCACTCATCGACGAAAGAAAGATTTGGAAGGAGGAACTAAATCATGCTTCAATATTCACACAGATGATAATTCACTCGGCAATCCGTATAGAATAGTTGGGTCATGCAGGCAGCAGTCAGTAGATCGCATTTTCAATAGTTTATCTTTTTCCTCAGAAAAATATATCAATAAACTTTTATCCCAAATGGATTAGAGTTTTCATGTTCGTGAACTTAGAAAACGTATTTATCAAAAGTTCCTTGCATTGAATATTTTACCTGCTATATTTCCAACCATTTGACTTTTAATGTAATTAAGATTACAACATTAGGAACTTAATTAGGGTATCCGTTAAGTGATAAAGAAACATAGGATTCTATGTAAAGTTAATTAATAATAAGTAAAGTATTATATAATATATTGATCTTGAAGCTCATGATTTATGAGATAATTCAGTCCTCTAACATCAACAGGTCTGAGCAATCATAACGTTTTCTAGTTCAAAATTTCATTTATTTTCTGCTAATTTCATGGAAAGTTGGAATCAAACTATAAATTATGTCAATTGATGCAAGAGTCCA
Organism: Ehretia macrophylla; assembly: GCA_037974665.1. NCBI lineage: Eukaryota > Viridiplantae > Streptophyta > Magnoliopsida > Boraginales > Ehretiaceae > Ehretia > Ehretia macrophylla. The sequence continues at coordinate 43,935,581 of CM075764.1, forward strand.
TTTCTCTTATGGTATCAAGGAAGGTGAAACAATTCGACTAGTCTGTACTTACATCAATCTCTCACATATTAGTGAGAAACATACGTGTCGGTTCCACCAATTATGTAAGAGATATTCTGTCTATCCGAATTGATATACCCAAGAATTTTCGATGCAAAGAAGAGAGAGACTTATTCAGTAATTATCTGCTGTTATATATACTAAAAGGTTGCTTTTTCATGTGTTATCGAGTTGGTGGATGGGAAGATGTACTATTCAACACCCACGTTCAAGGAGCAGTTAAAGATCACTATTAAAAGCAAGGGATATTTCAAAGTCACAAGGCAAAATAAGAAAGGCTAGACGTAGGTTACTGATGATATTTGAAAAGACAAAATGATGACAACCTCGATGATGGAATTAATTAGAGAATTCAAAGTTGCTAGAACGAATCATTGAGAATTGTTGACATAATAATAATAATAATAATAATAATAATAATATTGAGAATTGACAGTGTATAAGGTGCAGATCATGGAAAAAAATACATATATAAAACCATGTCTAATTTATGAAAGGGTAAAGTTATCATAGGTCACTTAACATACACGAAATTTCAAAGTGTACACTAAACTTTTTCTGTTTCATATCATTTACTGATTTTATTGTTTGTTCCATTTAATTCATTTCGTTAGTTTTAGTAATTACATTTAGCATAATCACGTGAGAATTTCCTCGCACGTTGTCAAGATTCCGTCAAACTTAAATATTCTCTGAAATTAATGGTATGGATTAACAAAAAATATATTTACGGGACGATTGGAAGCTCAAAAAATATTTATTTTGATGGCAACGTGATATATATAGCCTCTACAAAAAGTAGAATAATATCTTGTTGAATAAATGCTGAATGTAAATTAACTTTTTCATAAACTATTAGTGAGTTGTTAGCCCGACGTCAGGGACTATTTGCATTATATTAATTGTCTTTATTTTTGGTAAAAGATTGTGCAGGATTTTCTCTTATATGGAAAGCTATCAATTTTTGCAAAGGAAATTATGTGGCGATTCTGATGTGGTTTTGATAAGGCAAGCAGATTCTTGATTGAGCAAATCTTTGAAGATTGACTTGAGTAAAGACTCCTACAAATTGATACTCACGATTGCACGTTTGCTTGAAGCCCAAGATTGAAGCACTCTCACCTATATATAAGCTGAAGACCTTGCGAAGGTTGATGTAGAGACAGAGGGAAAAGTCGATAGAGGCTGTTATGTATTTATTAAATCTGTCTAGGGGAACACTGTGGTGAGAGTTAGCACTGTGTCTAAGCTGAACAGGTTTTGTTGGTAAACACTCTGATTATTTATTGTATTAAGTCATCCTTTGGGAGAAGGAGGTGAGTATTCGGAAGAATACGGTAAGTCGAGAGGATCTTGCTAGGTTGTATATCCTTAGGTGGGTTAGATAGTTTAGGCGGTAAGGGTTACAAGGGAGTTTTCAATCACATAAGTCCATTGACTGTTGTAACCGTGAAAACATCTAGTGGATTACCTATTTTGACCAGGGAGTGGTCACGTGGTTTTTTCCCAGTTAGGTTTGATACGAACTACGCCAACATGTGACGCGACCTAACACCAAATATGGCAAACAACCCAAGACCCTTCAGGAATGGATGGAACCGCGACCCTATGCTTAGCAAAGCTAGAACCTTGGTATAATTAAGGACGCCACAAACGAGGATGGAGATCTCGTTTGATAAGTCAAAGTTGAACGGCACAAGAATAATCTTGATAAGTTCGAAAAAGTTCTTGAGAACTTAAGGAGAATAATCTCACAAATTTAATATCAAAGTTGTTTTTTTTTATTATTTCTTGAAAATCAGCCTTATATAGGCAAAGAACAAATAAGTTTCCTAATTAGAAAAGACTCCTAAACCCTAGCTGAAATAGAAAAAAGTGAATAGTAACTAGGTCAAAGGAAACAAACTTGGAGACCAAGAAAAGACTCCTATTAACTATTCACATGAATAGTAACTAAAAAGGAAGCAAACTTGCAGCCCAAGAAAAGCTCCTTTCTAATGTCAACACTTAATCTTACAGCCCAAGAAAGTCTCTTTCCTAGTGTGAACACCTAAATTCGTCCATAGGGAATTAAACTAAAACTGAAAACTAAAATTAGGATAGAATTACAAAGAAATCAAATCTTGACTAAATCTTCAAATCTTCTTAAAACTTCTTGAAGAATCTTGAAGTTCTTGAATCTTGAAAATAGAATCTTGACTTGAATCTTTGCTGGAAAATTCGCCCAAAAGGTTCAATGAATGTGGAAGCCTAGTTGGCTTTCTTGTGGATCTACTTGGAGGAGTAACACCAGCCTTTCTTCATCTCTACTAGCCAACGCACTTTCCTCTTGTTGTAGAACTTTCTCAACCAAATTATTCAGCTCTTCCTTGAACCTTTTAGCGCGAGCTCTTGTCACTGGACCAACTGGCACTTGCATTGAATCTGGAACATTCCTAGCAGCCTTGATGTCCTCATCATTCCCCTCCTCTTGAGAAGGATTTGCCCTCAAATAGTCACCTACATCAAAAGGACTTAAATCACTAACATTGAAAGTAGCATTAACACTGTACTCACCTGGCAAATCAAGTCTGTAGGCATTGTCATTGATCCGCTCGAGGACTTGAAAAGGACCATCTCCTCTAGGTAGCAACTTAGAACGTCGTTGTGTTGGAAATCTTTCTTTCCTCATGTGTACCCGCACCCAATCTCCAGGCTCAAAGACCAGGTTGCGACGTTCCTTGTTAGCTTGCTTGATATATTGCTCAGTTCTTCTCTCTATGTTGAGGCGTGCTCGCTCATGGAGTTGTTTCACAAATTCTGCCTTCTTCTTACCATCTAAGTTCACATGCTCAGACACAGGTAAAGGTGATAAATCCAAAGGAGTTAAAGGATTAAAACCATAAACAATTTCAAAAGGTGAAAGCTTAGTAGCAGAATGAACAGTACGATTATATGCAAACTCAACATGTGGTAAACAATCTTCCCAAGTCTTAATGTTCTTACTTATGATAGCCCTCAATAATGAAGATAAAGTCATATTAACTACTTCTGTCTGACCATCAGTTTGAGGATGACAAGTTGTAGAAAACAAAAGTTTTGTCCCTAGCTTGCCCCACAAAGTCTTCCAAAAGTAACTTAAGAACTTAGCATCACGATCTGAAACAATTGTCCTAGGCATACCATGCAACCTAACAATCTCCCTGAAGAACAAATCTGCAACATTAGAAGCATCGTCAGTGTTATGACAAGGGATAAAATGAGCCATCTTAGAAAATCTATCCATAACAACAAAAATTGAATCCCTTCCACGCCTACTCCTAGGTAAACCCAAAACAAAATCCATTGAAATATCAATCCAAGGTGAACTAGGAATAGGTAGTGGTGTGTACAATCCATGTGGCTGAACCCTAAACTTAGCTTGCCTACAAGTAACACATCTTCCACAAGTTCTCTCAACATCCCGTTTCATGTGTGGCCAATAAAAGTGCTCTTGCAAAAGAGCTAAAGTCTTAGCAACCCCAAAGTGTCCCATTAAACCACCACCATGGGATTCCCTAACTAACAAGTCTCTTAAAGAACAGTTAGGCACACACAACTTATTTTCTCTAAACAAAAACCCTTCATGCCTATAGAACTTACCTTCTGCAGATTTCTCACTAGCCCTATAAACTTCACTAAAGATGTGGTCATCTTGATATAGGTCCTTAATATGCTCAAAACCCAGAAATTTAGCATCAAGAGTAGAGATTAAGGCATACCTTCTTGACAATGCATCTGCAACCATGTTTTCCTTACCTTGTTTATAGCGAATGACATATGGAAAAGTCTCAATGAACTCAACCCACCTAGCATGTCTCTTATTCAGCTTGTGTTGACCCTTTAAATGCTTCAAGGATTCATGATCTGTACGAATTACAAACTCCTTTGGCCATAGGTAGTGCTGCCATGTCTCCAAAACTCGAACCAGAGCATACAACTCTTTGTCATAGGTTGGGTAGTTAAGTGCAGCCCCACTAAGCTTCTCGCTAAAGTATGCAAAGGGTCTTCCTTCTTGCATAAGAACAGCTCTTACACCTACACCTGAAGCATCACATTCAATTTCAAACGTTTTAGTGAAATTAGGTAAAGCAAGTAAAGGAGCATGAGTAAGCTTGTATTTAATAAGCTAAAATGCCTTCGCTTGATCTTCACCCCATTTGAACCCAACGTTTTTCTCGATAACTTTAGTGAGTGGTGCTACGATGGTGCTAAAATCTTTCACGAACCTCCTATAAAAGCGAGCAAGTCCATGGAAACTTCTAACATCACCTACACTTGAGGGGGTTGGCCATTCTTGGATGGCTTTGATCTTCTCTTCATCAACCTCAATACCTTTAGTACTAACAAGAAAACCTAGGAAAATAAGCTTATCCGTGCAAAAAGTACACTTTTTGAGGTTAGCATACAACTTCTCCTTTCTAAGCACATCCAAAACTGAATTTAAATGTGAAACATGTTCATGCAAACTCTTGCTATAAACCAGAATATCATCAAAATAAACAACAACAAATTTACCGATGAAAGCACGCAAAACATGATTCATTAAGCGCATGAAAGTAATAGGTGCATTAGTTAATCCAAAAGGCATGACTAACCACTCATACAATCCATATTTAGTTTTAAATGTTGTTTTCCATTCATCTCCTTCTTTCATTCTTATCTGATGGTATCCACTTTTAAGATCAATCTTAGAAAACACACAAGAACCATGCAATTCATCTAACATATCATCTAAGCGAGGAATAGGATGTCTATACTTTATTGTTATGTTATTGATGGCTCTGCAATCAACACATATCCTCCATGTCCCATCCTTCTTAGGCACTAAAATTACAAGAACTGCACAAGGACTTATGCTTTCTCTCACATACCCTTTCTCCATCAACTCTTCGACTTGTCTTTGAAGCTCCTTCGTCTCCTCTGGATTGCTCCTATAAGCTGGACGATTTGGAATTGAGGCTCCAGGTACAAAATCTATCTGATGTTCAATCCCTCGAAGAGGTGGTAGACCATGTGGTATCTCCTCGGGAAACACATCCTCAAAATCCTACAAGAGAGAAACAACAACACTAGGCAATGCAAAGTCAAGTTGGTTAGTGTTTGAAATAGCCTCTTTGTACATAAGTACAATCATTGAACTTTTTGAAATCAAAGCTCTCTTAACCTTACTTGTTTTTGCATAAAAATTTCTTTGTTTTCCCTCTGTTTTCACCTCCTTGGCCGAATTATTTTCTCTCCTCACTACCTTTCCAGATTCGGCCTTGTTCTTTTTCTTTTCACTCTCCATCTTTTGCTCACTCAAATTCTTTTGATCACTCAATTTTTGTAACCTCACTTGATCCTCATAAACTTGTTTTGGTGTCATTGGAACTAGAGTGATTATCCGTTGATTGAACATGAATGAGTATTTGTTGGTGAAGCCATCATACTGCACACATCGATCAAATTGCCATGGCCTTCCCAAAAGAAGATGTCTAGCATGCATAGGTACCACATCACACAATATTTCATCCTCATATTTTTCAATGCGAAACAGCACCACAACCTGTTTTGTAACCCTTACCTCACTACAATCATTCAACCATTGCAACTTGTATGGACGTGGATGCTTAATTGTTGTGAGCCCTAGCTTGTCAACCATTGAAACACTAGCAACGTTAGTACAACTACCACCATCAATAATAACACTACATACCTTATCTTTCACGTGGTAGCGGGTATGAAAGATGTTTTCACGTTGCACTACTTTTTCTTCCTCTTTAGCTTGCAAGCTCAAAGCTCGCCGTGCCACTAATCCAAGCATCTCTCCATAATCTGTCCCAAATTCCTCTTCTTCACTACTTCGGTGTCCTCTAGTATGGGCATGTTATTAGATTGCGTTTCATCTTCAGACTCACTTTCCCCACTTTCCAAAACTACCATTGCCCTCTTGTTTGGACATTGGCTAGCTATGTGCCCTCGTCCCTGACATTTAAAGCATTTAATATCACTAGAACGAGTTGTAGGAGGGGCTGTTTTACCTTGAGAAGTCGTGGCATGGGTGGATGTTTTGGGCTCAGGCTTGACCTTGGAAGTAGTCGAACTCTCCTCATTTCTTGGGTAACTCGACCTCCAAGGTGATGCACTTGAGTGTTGCGGGGCTGGCCTTGGTCGTGAACCACTCTTCTTCAATTGCTTCTCCACCTTAATTGTCATATGCACCAAATCTTCTAACTCAACATAATGATGCAACTCAATGGTGTTAGCAATTTCTCGATTCAGCCCATTCAGAAATCTAGCCATTGTCGCCTCCCGATCTTCCTCTACATTGGCTCTAATCATAGCCATCTCCATCTCTTTGTAATAATCATCCACACTTTTATTACCTTGATGAAGACCTTGCAGCTTGAGGTATAAGTCCCTGTAATAATGACTGGGTACAAATCGCCTCCTCATTACTCTCTTCATCTCATCCCAAGTTGCCACAGGATGTTCTCCATTCCGCCTCCTATTGAGACACAATTGATCCCACCACACAATAGCATAATCAGTAAATTCAATGGCAGCAAGCTTTACCTTTTTCAACCCGGAATAGTTGTGGCAATCAAACACCAACTCAATCTTCTTTTCCCACTCAAGATAGGCTTCCGGATCACTCCTTCCTTGAAACGCAGGAATCTTCATCTTGATGCTTCCTAAGTTGCTATCAACTCGATCAACACGATCCCTAGCATCTCTATCCCGACCATGTCGCCTATTGCTGCCCACCAAAACTCTATCAAACTCTTCATCTAAACCTTCCTCATCGATCTCATCAACATCTTTAACTCTTTGCTGCAATCTGTTCATCCTTGGTGCATTTGGAACAACTGGTGGTTGCACCCTTTCCGGCCTCTGTTCTACCCTATCCAACCTCTCATGAATCTGCTCCAATTCAGCCCTCATCATTCGTCTCATCTCTCCCATCAATGCCTGCATCTGTAAGTTCTGTCCAACGGGTTGTTGAACACCTTCATTAATGTTGTCTGCTTGATTTTGAGACATGATTAAATTTCACTCCCTCACGTGTTTCACTCAACTCAATTTGGCTTTTACCCTCTAATATTCTCACACACTCTGCATTTTTCCTCTCGTATTCTCCTTCAAGTCCCTAGAACTTACCAAGAATACCAAGCAGCGTAATAATCTATTTCGGAATCTTACTTTTTTTTTCAGACCTCTAAGACTCTGGAAATAAGGTTAGAGAAATAAAATTGACCAAAACTCGAAGAAGGAAACCTAGAAAAATAAGAAAAGTTGAGAAAACACTATTAGAAAATACAAAAATACCTAAAACTCATAGAAAACAACGGAATTAGGACCTAAGAGGGTGGTTCCCATAGCAAAGCTATGGGTTATGCTCAGAACGTCGTTTTCCTTTAGAAAAGTTTGGCCTCGCAGGCTATTTCAACCAAAAAAATTTTTTTACTGTTCACTGTTTTTCGATTTTTCAGCTCCGAACTATTTTTTTTTCTTCTCTTTTTTGATCTTTTCTTGACCTTTCTTTTCTTTTCTTGATTTTCAGAAACGAAAACAATGACTAAGTAACCAAGATTTCAGATTTGAGCACACCACCAATTAGGGTTTTGTCCTAATTGAAAACCTTAACCCTACCCACAGATTTGATGAGAAAACAAGAAAATACTTGAAAGCAAGACACAGATTTCAACAAGAAAACAGACTTGAAACACAAGATAAGAAACGAAATTGAAGCAAGAACGGAATTGAAACACAACCTAAAACGAATTGGCAGCAAGACACAATCAAGAACAAAGAAAGGAATTTAAACCTAGACCTAGACTCATGGAATTAACTAAGAAAACAAGAAAAGGATAGGCAAACCTGATAAACCTAAGCTCTGATTACCAACTGATACGAACCACGCCAACATGTGACGCGACCCAACACCAAATATGGCAAACGACCCAAGACCCTTCAGGAATGGATGGAACCGCGACTCTATGCTTAGCAAAGCTAGAACCTTGGTATAATTGAGGACGCCACAAACAAGGATGGAGATCTTGTTTGATAAGTCAAAGTTGAACGGCACAAGAATAATCTTGATAAGTTCGAAAAAGTTCTTGAGAACTTAAGGAGAATAATCTCACAAATTTAATATCAAAGTTGTCTTTTTTTATTATTTCTTGCAAATCAGCCTTATATAGGCAAAGAACAAATAAGGTTCCTCATTAGAAAAGACTCATAAACCCTAGCTAAAATAGAAAAAAGTGAATAGTAACTATTTCAAAGGAAACAAACTTGGAGACCAAGAAAAGACTCCTATTAACTATTCACGTGAATAGTGACATGAATAGTAACTAAAAAGGAAGCAAACTTGCAACCCAAGAAAAGCTCATTTCTAGTGTGAACACTTAATCTTGCAGCCCAACAAAGTCTCTTTCCTAGTGTGAACACCTAAATTCGTCCGTAGGGAATTAAACTAAAACTGAAAACTAAAAGTAAGATAGAATTACAAAGAAATCAAATCTTAACTAAATCTTCAAATCTTCTTGAAACTTCTTGAAGAATCTTGAAGTTCTTGAATCTTGAAAATAGAATCTTGACTTGAATCTTTGCTGGAAAATTCGCCCAAAAGGTTCAATGAATGTGGACGCCTAGTTGGCTTTCTTGTGGATCTACTTGGAGGAGTAACACCAGTCTTTCTTCATCTCTACTAGCCAACGCACTTTCCTCTTGTTGTAGAACTTTCTCAACCAAATTATTTAGCTCTTCCTTGAACCTTTTAGCATGAAATCTTGTCATTGGACCAACTGGCACTTGCATTGAATCTGGAACATTCCTAGCAGCCTTGATGTCCGCATCAGGGTTTTCCATGTTAAAATACGGTGTGCAGTTTATTTACTGTCTTTTAATTTGTTTCGCTGATTGATTTAGGTGTATCACTGTAATTGATTCACTTATCACTGTGGTTAACATGTAAACGTGTTTAACTATTTCAATACACAGTAAGACATGAAGCAGGAAACTGGGTTTTCATGACTCGAAGACGAGTGACGAGGGGAATCCCGAGCTGAGGTAAGATACCCGCACCGAGCTGAGGCGGGCTAATCCGAGCCAAGCCCAACATATTCAGCTAATGCCCGACCTGAATACTGATCCGACCTCAACTTGACCCAGGAAAACCCCGACCTAAGTGCCAGTTGTTCTGATGGGACATAAAGTCTTGATGGGACATAAAGCTACACCGTATTAAATGCTGTCAGGTCCGAATTTAGTATAAATAGAGCTTCACCCCTTCATTTCAGAGGTAACTCGTCATTGAATGCTCTCAGCTACCTTGCCAGCTTGGACATACTAATCATTCACACGCCCGAGGGAAAAATTCAGGTCATCACCCTGTATTTTCCTTCCCTTTCATTGTGCAAGTGAAGTGGCCAACCTGAAAGTTCAACTCAGAGGCCAACCTGAAAGTTCAGCTCGGTAGGAGTAGCCACCCGATCTCAACTGTGATTTTCTCAATCTCGACAGTTTGGCGCCGTCTGTGGGAAAGAGTTCTTTCTATCACTCTTTTCACCGCACATTGAGAAACCATCATGGTACAAACAAGAAGCCACAGCGCACCGGTAGAGGACTCGCCCAACCCGGATGGGGACCTCGAAACTACGTAGGTGCCTAGCCAAGACCCAACCCAAACCGATGTTGGAACGAGCCAACGTATACATTTAGCCTCGCTGACCAACCTTCAACAAATGAAGACCTCAACTCCAGCCTGTTACCAGAGATGAGGATGATGTTCAGGATGTTCGAGGAACTTAAAGAGCAGGTAGTCCGGCTAGCTGCGGACCCCCTGGCTCCACTAACAGCTACGTCGCGGCCCACTCGTTCACAGTTCCGCATCCCAGCCCCAAGGCAAAAGCGGGTGCAAGCAAAAGAGGGCTTCCTGGAGCCGATGGCGGGACCCGAGGAGGCGAGAGGAAAAAGCGCTGTACATGCCGACCCCGAGCAGGCCAAGACCGTAGCTGCCATAGCCAAGGTCATAAACCAACTCGGTGTAAGCCCACTCTTACCCGAGGTACTGGCCACGCTACTACCCACCGGCAACCGGATGCCCAACCTGGCGGTCTATAATGGGGACGGCGACCTAGCCAGCCACCTGCTCAACTTTGATCACCACATGACTCTGCATGATATGTCCGACCTCATGAAGACGAAGATATTCTCAACCACCCAGGTTGGCAATGCCTTGGACTGGTTCCAAAAACTTCATCCCGGCTCTATTGCAAGTTTTCATCAGTTGGCTGAGGTTTTCTTGTCCCGCTTCGTAGGAAGCCGATGTGCAACCCACCACACTTCAACATTGTTGTTGGTGAAGCAGCATAGAGGGCAAAGTTTGAGGGGTTACACAGCTCAATTCAATGAAGAGTCCCTCAGAATTCCCAACCTGGAGGACTCCATGGTGTTGATGGCGTACCAGAATGGGCTCAGGTCGGGCCCCCTCATGTCCTCCTTGGCTATCGATCCCGTGGATACTGTAGCTGAGCTGATGGTACGGGTAGAAGGGTACATACACTCGGAAGAAATCCATCAGGCGAAGAGGGATGATGACAAGAAGAAGGAAACCAGGAAGAAGGGAGAGGCCTCCCGAGGCCAACCTGGGGGAAGGCCCAAAATAACCGAGGCAAGTAGCCTCAACGGCCAAAGCAGAACCCCCGGTTCACCATGTTCACTCTACTTGACACTACCAATGAGCGAATCCTGATCGAGATCCAGCACCAGAACCACCTACCTCCAGCGCCAAGGATGAAAGACCGACCTGAGAAGCGCAATATGACCAAGTATTGCCGCTACCATATGGATTACGGCCACACTACCAAGGAGTACAAAGATTTGAAACAGGAGATCGAGACACTGATAGCCCGGGGTCACCTCCAGAGGTACGTAGATCAACAGCCAACCCAGGGTCATGATCAGAGAAATAGATAGAGAAGTCCACCCAAGCGCCAGGCTGGGGGCGGACGTTTCTGTGATTGAGACCATTGCAGGAGGATTGGCGTCGAGTGGGGAAACCTCGGCTGGTAAGAAGGGTTATGTTCGGGTTGGAAGGGAGTATGGGCCGGTGCGGGGTCCGGTCCCGAAGATGAAGGATCTCACTTTCTCCTCAGAAAACTTGGAGGGGGTGATATTGCCCCATGATGACCCGTTGGTGATCAGCGCTGAAATAGCCAACTTCACCGTGAAGAGGCTGATGGTGGACACCGGGAGCTCAGCAAAAATCCTATTCCTGGGCGCATTTGAGCAGATGGGGTTAGACAGGAGCCGACTCAGACCATTGAGGGGCACCTTAGCTGGTTTCACCGGACAAGCCCACCGAGCCGAAGGGGTCATCAACCTCCCACTGAAGCTGGAAGACGGAGAAAAGTGGGTTTCGATCCAAGCCAACTTCATTGTGATGGATTGCAACTCCACGTAAAATGGGATCTTGGGTCGGGTGGCACTCAATCATTTCAGGGCCATTCATTCAACTTACTATCAGGCCTTGAAGTTCCCGACCCCGGGCAGCACCGCCACCATTCGAGGAGCTCAGCTCTATGCTCGGGAGGGCTATGAAAGCTCTCTCCGCCCCAAATATCAGGTTGGCTGGGGACCAGATTTGCCCGAGGAGAAGAGGGATGCGAAGAGAGGAAGCCCAGCTGAAGACCTTCAAGAGGTGAAGCTCTCCGATAAAACAAAGAGAGCGAAGAACGGGAGTGAGCTCTCTGATGACCTCAAGAAACGTATAAGTCAATTTCTCTTGAAAAATGAACATATATTTGCATGGTCTGCTTCTTACATGACAAGTATTGACCCGAGTGTGATTGAGCATCACCTAAATGCCGACCCAAATCACTACCCGGTAAAGTAGAAGCGCAAGCACTTCCATTATGATAAGCAACAGATCATAGCAGATGAAGTGGACAAGTTGGTAGACGCTGGCCACATTAAGGAAATTCAATACCCGACCAGGTTATCCAACGTGGTACTAGTGACCAAGTCCTCAGAAAGATAAAAATTATGTATTGACTTCACCGACCTCAATAAAGCTTGTCCCAAGGACTGTTTTCCCCTATCTCGGATTGATCAGATGGTGGATGCCACCTCCGGGTTCAAGCTACTCTCTTTCATGGATGCCTTCAAAGGCTACAACCAGATTAAGATGGCACCCGGAGACAAAGAGAAAACTGCCTTAACTATCGATAAAGGTCTCTACTACTATGAGGTCATGCCTTTTGGCCTCAAAATGTTGAAGCTACCTACACTCCGATGGTGAATAAGGCATTCAAGAATCAGATTAGCCGAAATATAGAGATCTATGTAGATGACATGTTGGTCAAGAGTAAGAGGGCAGAAGACCATGTAGCCGACCTGGCTGAAGCCTTCGCCGTAATGGAGCACTTTGGGATAAAATTGAACCCGAAAAAGTGCACATTTAGCGTCAAGGCGGGAAAATTTTAGGCTTCATGGTCACGGCCCGGGGAATAAAAGCCAACCCGGAAAAGGTTCAGGCGATACTTGACCTGGCACCGCCAACCTGCGTGAAAGACGTCCAGGTGCTCGCGGGCAAAGTTGAGGCGCTGAGTAGATTCATGTCTAGGTCGGCCGACAAGCGTGCTCCTCTCTTCAAAATATTGAGGAATCCTAAGAATTTCGAATGGACTACGGAATGCCAGAACGCCTTCCAAGAGCTAAAAAGGTATCTAGCTTCGCCACCCCTGCTATCCCAACCTGAGGTGGAGGAGGAGCTGGTACTATACTTGGCATGCTCAGGGAAAGCCGTGGCGGCGGCACTGATCCGTGAAGAAGGGAATGAACAGAAATCGGTCTATTATGTTAGCAAAACCTTGCAAAGGGCCGAGGCGAGGTACTCCTCCTTGAAAAAACTCGTCATCGCGCTCATCACAGCGGCAAGGAAGTTGAAGCCATACTTTGATGCTCATCCAGTTAAGGTTATGATGGATCTGTTGAAATGGGCAGTTGAGCTGAGTCAATTTGACATCACCTACCAACCCAGAACAGCCATCAAAGCCCAAGCCATCGCAAACTTTGTGGTGGACTGTACTGGCCGAGCTGAACATGACCCGAAGGATGTGTGGAAGGTCCATGTGGATGGGGCATCAGGGAAGTCTGGAAGCGGAACCGGAGTGGTCATCCTCGACCCGACCCGGCATGAGCACTAATACTCCCTCAAGTTCGCCTTCTCGGCGTTCAACAATGAGGCTGAGTACGAAGTAGTGATCGCGGGATTGAAAATTGTGGCTCAGCTCGGGGCACGAACAATTGACCTGAACACCGACTCTCAATTTGTTGCTAGTCAAATATTAGAAAAGTTCGAAGCTAATGACAATGCTATACTGGCTTACCTCAACAAAGTTAAGGATTTGACCTTAGGGCTCAAGAGGCTCACGATGCAGCAAATCCCGAGGGAGGAGAATATGAAGGCTGACGCTCTGTCCAAGTTGGCCTTGGGCGAGAGCTCACCCGCACTGGTCCATGTGGAAGAAGTCTCCGAACCAAGTATCCAGTTGGGGAGACAAGCTGTAGCCGAGCTCAATTTAAGCCCAGATTGGACCAAACCAATCATGGACTACTTGGAGGGGGGATGACCCCGGAGGATGAAAAAACAGCTCGAAAACTCATGAAACAAGCCTCAAGGTTTGTCATAATAGCTAGGCAACTTTACAAGAGAACTTACACCTGGCCTCTCTTAAAGTGTGTCGGGCCCGAGGAGGAAAACTATATACTCTGAGAGATCCATGAAGGAGTATATGAAAACTACTTGGGTGGCAAGGCTCTGGCTCGGAAGGTATTGAGGCAAGACTATTTGTGGTCAAACTTAGAACAAGATGCCAAAAAGTATGTAGAAAAGTGTGACACCTGCCAAAGGTTCGCCAACATACAGAGAAAGCCTGCGGTAGACCTGACAATGATGGTAAGTCAGTGACTATTCTATCAATGGGGTCTAAATATCATTGGCACATTGTCAACCAGTGTTGGCCAGAAGAAGCACGCCTTCGTAGTTGTAGACTACTTCACCAAGTGGTCTGAGGCTGAAAGTGTTGCTAGAATAACAGAAAATGCAGCTCGGGATTTTGTATGGAAGAATATCATTTGCCGATTTGGGATGCTGAAGGTCATCATTACTGACCACGGCAAGCAATTCGACAATGCATACTTTCGAGGAAAATGTGCTGAGATCGGGATCGACCTTAGATTCTCATCTATTGCTCACCCTCAAAGTAATAGCCAAGTTGAAAGAACTAACCAAATCATTTTGCAGGGCCTGAAAACCAAGTTGGAGGAAGCGGAAGGCCAGTGGCCATCGATTATCCCCGAGGTACTGTGGGCTCAAAGAACCACTACCAGCTCGGCAACGGGAGAATCGCCCTACGAGCTGACCTTCGGTACTCAAACAGTGCTACCAGTGGAGATCGGGTCTTCGACCAGTAGAACTCTCCATCACGATCTAGTAATAAACGGAGCCCTAATCCGTGAAGAGCTCGACCTCGCTGAAAAACTTCGAGCCAAAGCTCAAATTAAGATGTTGGTCAGCAAAGCTGCCATGCAAAAAGCCTTTGCCAAACAGGTCAAGCCTAAGCCTATTAAGGTTGGCGACCTCGTACTCAAGAAGACCATCTTTTTACCACGTTCGGGTAACAAGCTCTCCCTGACCTGGGAGGGACCGTACAAAGTCGTGAAAGAAGTCCGACCTTAAACCTTTTACCTCCGCGACAAGTACGGAAAACCATTGAAGAATGCATGGCACTCAGAACACTTAAAACGGTATTTTGTCTAAAGGCCCCCGAGCCGAAATCTTTTGTAAAGGCCTCCAAGCCGAAATCTCTGTAACGGCCCCCGAGCCTGAATATTTTGTTAAGGCCCCGAGCCAAAACATTATCTGTAATTGGCTCCCGAGCCCAAGTACTCTATGTACGACTTTAATACAATGCATTTTGTAAACCAGTGCAGTACCCGACTTGGGCCCAAGCACCTCAGCTACTTAGCTACTGTCAACTAGGATTAACGCGATGGCCACGCTTAATTACGAGCTAATAATAAAGTAAACCAGCTCGAACAAAGTTCCAGCTCGGGTATAATCAATAACAATTTGATTCACTTTACCAGTTCAGATTAGAGTCCAACTCGGTACTAGCCGACTTCAGGTCCATATGTTAGCTTGGGTCTAAACTCGAGTTCAACGTTTGTCAACATTAGTTTGACCAATTTTGAATCGGACTGACGAGTCCAGGTCGGTGACTATTATATGGTTACCCAGTTTACCAGCTTGCATTAAGATGAAAATTCATTAATCGCATCCAGATCGGGTCATTATACTTTAATTAAGTTTGAAAGACCCATTATATTGGTTCGACCCCACTTACTTAAGAAAAATTTGCGAAGAGAACGGTACACATGTACAAACTCGAACAAAACGCAAAAAAAACTAGAATATTCATTTCATTAAAAAGAGTAACAATTACAAGGAGCCCGACCTAGTCGAAATTACAAGAGCCCGACCCGGGCGAGTTTACAAAGCTCATTTAGGCGCAGCGGCAAAGGTGGTAGTGTCGGTTTCATCCCCGATCTGGTCAATGCCCTTCTTAACAAACTCGATCACCTCCTGAGCTTGGGACGTCAGGTCGGCTGGAAGCTCAGGAATGTCCCAGAACTTCGGCGGTGGAGCCTCAAAGATTTCGATATAGTCATTCTTGGAGGCTGGAAGAAAGGTCTTCGCTGGCTCCCGAGCTGCGACTTGGCCCCGGAAGTAGTACTCCAGCACGGCGTACTGGGCCATCGCCCCACCTTCCGTGGCCAACCAGTCCACTGCCGCTTCACTGGACTTGAAGGCTTCCACCGCCTTCTCCCCTTGGGGGCTAACCCGATCTACCAGCTCCCGGAGCTTTGCCTCGGCTTCGCGCCTCTCCAGCTTGTAGCGCTCGACATCCTTGGCTGCGGCCTCGCGCCGAGACTTCTCCGCCTCGAGTTTCTTTTTCAGCCGGTCAATCTCCGATGCATCCACTTTGTGCCCCTAGGCAGCCTCCTCCCTCAAGGCCTCAAGCTCGGCTCGGGCATCGATGTATCGCTGCTCGAGCTCGACACAATGAGACTGGGCCCTGGCAAGGAAGTTGGGTGCTGAAAGGATGTGGGATTCGGCCTGCACAAAAGATAGCAAAATGATCAGCCAAGCTAAAAAACATAACCATATCAACACGGTCAAAGATGCATCACCGTGACTATGGCGATCCTCAAGTCGAGCGAGAGCTGCTCCGCCGGGACCATTGCCAGCTTGGGGTCGCGGCCGACCTTGGTTGCCTCTACAAAATCCTTGCTGGGAGGGCTCACCTCCGTGGCCTTGCCTTTCCCGGAGTATTCAGCTCGAGGCCGTTTCTTATTCTCAAGGCAGGACGCTGAGCGCTCCGAAATCGCCACCCCCGAGCTCGATCTTTTAGGCAGGGGAGACCCCGACGTCCCCTTTGAAGAGACCTCGGTGCCGATCTCCTGCACTTGGCCACCGGGCTGCTGCCTCTGCCCTTGAGGGACGGTGGAGCCCAAGCCGGATCTAGCCAAGACTTCACCACTGGCCTCGGTCTTTCTCCTCCTCTGAGCATACGCAAGCTTAACCGTATCCGCCATATCTGCAAAAAACAAAAGAAAGAGAGGTGAGAAATGACCAAATGCAAACTGAAAAGAACAACGGTAGACAAGGAGATGGGGAGGTCGAGCATTGATCCTGCGAACTAACCCTCTTCTGAGCCGGACTCCGCATTCTCTTCAGGCTCGGGAAATAGATGGGGATGCTTCTTTCTCATGTCGGATTCTCTCCCGAATAACTTTCATTTCCAGATTCTGTCCCACCTGAGGACGCTGTCAATGTTAATCAGTATACCCGGCTCGGGTCTCAATACCCCGACCTCGGCGAGTTTCGCTTCTGAAAGCTTGGGGTCGTCCTTCACATTCTTCTTTAAGGAGGGATTCCAATCCACTCTGCACCCCGGGTTCACAGCCGGCTCGACCCAATAGTAGTCGTTGTGCCAGCCCTTGTTAGAGGAGTGCCACTTGGTGAATATGGCATTGCTGGCCCAAGCTGTGAAATGAAGCCACCCTGGCTGCTTCGGGTTGGACTTGTATACAAAGAACTGCCTGAACCGACGCAGGGTCGGCTCTATTTCCTTCTCGAGGCAGAATATATAAAACGCCACCACTACGACCTAACCATTGGGTGACATCTGACTCGGTCTAAGCTCAAAGTAATTCAGAATGCCGGCGATGAAGTCGTGAAGCGGAAGCCGAATGACATCGAATGCGAGGTCATAGATAGTGAAGTGATTGGGTGGAGGATAACAGGCGGATTCGTGCCGACCTGGAACCTTCAACTTGGGGTGTCGGTCCACCGACCAATCCCTTAGCCTGGAGTTAGCCATCTGGACGGTTGAATGGCACTCGCGCTTACAACAGGCAAACAACTGCTCTATCATCTTCCCCTGAGCCGACGAACCTAACTGGGACCGCTTCAATCGGCTCCGGCATAGAGGCTCCAGCTAAGTACTCATATGGTATCTCGACTCCCTCCAACTGGTTCAACGACTCCTCATCTTCCCTATCTCCTAAGTCTCCCAGGTCGGCCAAAGGATCCGCCTCGGCTTCTTCTTGCACTCGCCTGACCCCGATGACTTGACAGCCATCATCACTCTCCCCAGGCTCGGATCGCCGAACCGATCCTTGAGATTCATCGGTGCTGTCGCCACCTTGGCCTCTGTCAGAGGTGGATTCCGAGCTCGACGGACTCTCGTCCCCACCATAGGACCTCACGTCCATCGCTTGGGAATCTTCCGACTCCGACCTCCTCATCCTGTTTACAAATCAAAATATGTGCAGGAATAATTAAAGCGAGTCGGGATATACCTACGGCTCTAGCTGTGGAAGATGACCCAACTTAATTGGCCCCAAGCTAACGGATTCCGAGCTGAGTGTCCCGAGAAGAATGCTTTCCGAGCTAAAATTGTTCGACCACCCTGGTTGCCGACCTAAAGCTCTTGAAAATTTGTAAGCAAAATGTTAAATGAATCTCAGACATCAGGGCCCTATTTATAGGCAACTCCTGTAACCGCCTCGGGAATCCCAAACGTCTAATCTTGTCATAACTGCTAGATGACGTGTTAGCCATCTGAAGGGCAAACACCGCTGACGTGGCCATCCCTACTCTGCCAGGGTCGGGTACCTCCAGCTCGGGAAAAACTCTCAAATCTAGATCTCACCCTCTCGATCTCGACTTGGGAGGGTGGGGGATTGACGAAGGGGACCCCGAGCTGAGGTAAGATACCCGCACCGAGTTGAGGCGGGCTAATCCGAGCAAAACCCAGCATATTCAGCTAATGCCCGACCTGAATGCTGATCCGACCTCAACCTGACCCAGAAAAACCCCAACCTAAGTGTCAGTTATTCTGATGGGACATAAAGTTGCACCGCATTAAATTCTGTCAGGTTCGAATTTAGTATAAATAGAGCTCCACCCCTTCATTTTAGAGGTAACTCGTCATTGAATGCTCTCAGCTACCTTGCCAGCTCGGACATACTAATCATTCGCACGCCCGAGGGAAAAATTCGAGTTATCACCCCGTTTTTTCCTTCTTTTTCTTTGAGCAAGTGAAGTGGCCGACTTGAAAGTTCAACTCGGAGGCCAACCTGAAAGTTCAGCTCGGAAGGAGTAGCCACCCGATCTCAACTGTGAGTTTTTCAACCTCAACAATGAAAATTCTAGGGATTATAAAAATTACATGTTAATCTTGATCAAGGATATTAGAAAAAACTATTCCTAAAGTGACTACATAGAATACATCTAGCAATTTTTCATTATATTGACTTCTAAAAGGCTTTATAATGAAATATTTCGCTAAAGAGTCAAATTTTGCTGAAGAGTGTTGAGTTTCATACTGCATTAAATGAGCACACAAAAGCGTATGATGCTTCAATAGCAGATCTTGTGGCAGATAACTTTCGTAAAATTAGAAAAAGAAATTGCCAATATTTTCTCCAACAGTTATATAATGATAATTCCAAGTAATAGGAAACAGATTTTGACCCGAAAAAAAAAAAAAAGTAAAAGGAAACAGATAAGAAAACATTTACTTAAAAATGAGCCTTTAGGGCAAAAGAAAAATACAATTACTTGGTACATGAGCTAAATGATGAGCTTTATAGCTTAGTAGGAAAAACTACGTGTAATTCAACATTATTGAATCATATATATATACAAGAGTGGATCCACATTAATCATTGTAGGAGTTGCAACTTTCACCGCTCCCTGCAAATACTTTATAACCGCTTCGAACTATCTTTTATATTTTTATTTAAAAAACCACTTATATAGCCCCATGGCCCCACAAATTTTAGTGTTCAAAACTATTTGGTTTCTTTTGATAAAATATCTATATTCCCCCCTAACCACATACCCTTATAATAAAAAATAATAAAAAATAAAAATAATCGCTCACCCTAAAATCGATGCACATTTCTCTAAACAGCTACTAAATTTTCGAGTTGTATATTATGCATAATACTATAAAATAAAATAAAAAATACTAGATATTACCCCATTTTCATAATACCATTGCATATGCCAAAAAATGAAGAGGTAAAGATTGTCTAAAAAAATACTAGCCACATGAGAGCAGTTTAGCAAAGATCAGAGTTAACAAACCATGTTGCTTCTACAACATATATGCTTATTATAGAAATTAATATTGCAAACATTTTCATCTCATGAAGTTGACACTTCATTAATTACCTAATCCTTTATTGAATTGCTCAACAGTCTTCCCTTTGGTTGAAATCAAAAAGATGCTACGCAAATTTCCAATGTCTTTGCCTTGCTAATGGAAGCTAAGTTTAATTAATATAATATATATGCAGAAAATCTTTGACCTCATCGTTGGAAACATACTTCACATACAACTATAAAACCAGGCATATTTTGCAAGCTATCATACAAGCCAAGACATTGGTTTAATTTAGTACTATTAACGTTGTTTCCTTTGTTGCAGTTCTTGTCAGCTCATCATCAATGGTGAGGTCTCCATGTTCAAGCGATGATGGTTTGAAGAAGGGTCCATGGTCACCAGAAGAGGATCAAATATTGATAGATTATGTTAATAAACATGGCTATGGAAGTTGGCAAGCACTGGCTAAAAGAGCAGGTTTAAACCGATGTGGTAAGAGTTGTAGGCTAAGGTGGACTAATTATCTTAGGCCTGATATTAAGAGAGGAGGATTTTCAGATGAAGAAGAGAAAGCCATCATTAGCCTCCACTCAGTTCTTGGAAACAAGTAAGTACTACAACCTCCATTCTATGATATTGCCCCTTTATGTTATGGACTTCACTGTTCGGAAAATGATGCACAAAGAAGAAATATGATTTTACTTACTTTTTAATAGAATACAATTGTGAAGTGTATAAGAAAAGCTTTATTTAATAAAAGCTGGGGATATTTAGAATAGAATATCTGACTTCTATTGTATTATGGTTCTATTCAGGATAAGACAAGAAG
This sequence comes from Ehretia macrophylla, assembly GCA_037974665.1. Classification (NCBI taxonomy): domain Eukaryota; kingdom Viridiplantae; phylum Streptophyta; class Magnoliopsida; order Boraginales; family Ehretiaceae; genus Ehretia; species Ehretia macrophylla. Next base: position 43,956,221 of record CM075764.1, read on the forward strand.
TGTTCTATCAAAATCAAATTTATGTTTTCAATTCAATGCAAAATTTAAGTCTGATAATTTCGTGACTAGTGTTTTGTGTTGATGATATCAATTCGTTCATTATAACATTTTAGTTCTTTTGCAACACTCTAATTACAAAAAAAAAAATTGTTGTACTAGGTGGCTTGTTGTAACTGTTGCATAAACTAAAACTTTTTGAAACGATATTATTTAATTGCAATGCTTGAAACCTTTTCTTTATCATATTTTGTTAATAATTGTTCATAAGATTACTTTTTAGCATCGGATTTACAATTATAGTTTAATCCAATGATTTTTTAAACACTGCTTATTATTTAAAAAATATATATATATATATATATATATATATTACAACAGATTGGAATATACAGTGAGACAATATGAAACTGTTAAAGTTAATTGCAACTTTTTTTTAGCCTTTTTATAATATTTTTAAGTAGTGCAACGAATAAAAATTTGATCGTGATTTTTACATGAAAAAAGAAATTTTATAAATTTGCATACAATGTTTGAGTGAATTGAACTACCCCTAACCTCATCAAATGATGTGGACGTAGGTGGTCAAGAATTGCATCTCATCTTCCTGGACGAACAGATAACGAAATCAAGAACTACTGGAACACCCATCTGAGAAAAAAGCTCATCAAATCGGGCATTGACCCACAAACACACAAAAAAATACACGATTTTGATCTTCTTTCTAATAATCTTTCTCAATTTCATTTTATTTCAAACATGTTGAATTTGTTCAATCCCTTAGAGATTGCCCTTGCTGCTCAAATATTCGCCAAGAACCAACTCATTCAAAACATATTGCAAGCCACGAATACAAATCCATTTCCAAATTTTCAAGAAACCTCTATGATCTTGCCGGGATCCGAGAATCTTGTAGTATTGGATGGTCTCATTAATGGGGAAATCTCGAACAACCCCATTAATTATAATGATAGTGCACGATCCGGATTGGAGATTGATCACCGAAATTCCCAACATACCAACTCTTCCTGGAACATCGTTGAGGGAGATTTCAATCCTGATGAAAATATACTTCCGCCAGTAGTAACTTCGACTTCTGCCACTCCTGGCTCTCCTAATCTCAACATAATGGACGACATCGATGACATGTATATCTTTGATGATCTGGAAAAAATTGTAGATAGTGATGCCAATAGTTTTTTTATCTTGGACAGATACAACTAGCTGACAACGTACGTACTTTGCCTATATGTGATTTGAATCTTATTGGATACAAAGTGCATGTGGTATACACAAGCAATTTTTTATCCATTTGTAATTTTTGCATTCTTGCTCTTCCTTGTGAGTGTTTGTATATGAAATAATATATGTTTTGTGTACATTTTTATTTGTTTTTAATACATTTGTAACACCTGTGATCATCGATAGGCTACCGTGTCAGCCAATGCCAGTACTGGTATTGGTTTGGTTTTCCGTCGTGATAAAATTTATAACAACAGTTTTCAATAAAGTTGCTAAGCTTACAGTCGACAATTAATTTAACCTTCGTTATGTATCTTTAAGATGACGCTTCTACTAACCGCCGTTATTTATGTAGTTGGTGATTCTCGGCGGGCCGTTATAAGCATAATAGACGAGCTATTATAATACATACCTTTTTTTTTTTTTTTTTTTTTTTTGTAGCGAGGGGTCTTACATCACCTTGGGTGGTTACTCGATCGCCAGCCACACTTGGCTGGCTAATCACTTGCTAATGTTTTATATTAGCTAGGCCTCCTTTTGAACAAGAAAAAGCAAAAACATCCACCCCGTTGATCCACTAACTAAACACAGATTAACATCATTCGGTACATTAAAATTAATGTAAACGAAATATTGTAGTTAATATCAATCACATTTAAGATCACTTGAGTTTTAATTTTGTTGGTTATTGTGTGGCCTGCATTTGATATGGGCCTTCTGACGTTGGCCCAGCCATTGTTGCGGACCACCTTTGTAACCTTGAAATTCTATATGATGAGGCTTAACTTTGAGAGTAACTTAATAGTGAATTACTCTCCATAAATTATTTGCTGCTCTTTTATATTTTGTCGTAAATACTCATTCACTTCATATATTTTTAAAATAGGCTCATTACCCCCTGTGATTTACAGAATGTAGTTGACCGCTCTCATTCGTTAAAAAAGTCGCCTAATTTAACAGTAATTGCAACACGCGCTTAAAATGCAATTTTTTATGCTTTTGGTTTAAATAAATTCATTGTTGGACAAAAATAACCTTTCAAACATTAGTAATTTACATTCTCTACCTCATCTTCTCCAAACACAATACACACTCATAACCTATAGGGGGCGTTTGGTTCGCGGAATCATATAAGATTCCTAGAAATGTGAAGTTTGGAATATGTTATTCTCATGTTTGGTTCACGGAATAAAAAAATATTCCCAGGAATATCACATTCCTGGGAATGCAATATTCTCATGATTTACTCAATTTCTATTTTTTTTTCTTCCTGGGGAGATTAAAGCCAAGAAACTACAAAACTACAAGCCGAGGGAGTGACTCGCCCCTCCGATCCTTTTCCAATAAAACCAACAGAAATTGAAATAAAAAAATATAAAATATAAAAAATAAAATGAAATAAAATAAAATAAAATAAAATAAAATAAGATAAAATATAAAAATATAAAAAATCAAATAAAAATATAAAAATCAAATAAAAATCAAATAAAATAAAAATAAAAATAGGATAAAAATAAATAATAAAATGATATAAAATAAAAAAAAAATTAAAAATGTATAATAAAATTAAAAAATTAAATTAGTAATTAAAATAAGATATAATAAAAAAATTAATAAGAATAAAATAAAATAAAAGTAAAAAAATAAAAAATTTAGAAAAAAAAAAAAAATAAGCTAAACTAACATGTTATAATTTAAATAAAAAATTAAATAACATAAAATAAAATAAATTAAGATGAAGTAAAAAAATAAAATAAATAAGAATAAAATAAGAAAAATTAATAAGAATAAATGTAAATAAAATAAAATATTTAAAAAATAATAAAATCAAAATAAAAATAAATTAAAATTATTAGTTTTTTTTGGAGTTAGGGGAATTGTTGGAAAATTGCTCAAGATTCCTAAAAATATTGAGTCTAACCAAATATAACAAAAAAATATTCATAGGAATTTGACAAAATATTCTTTGAAATATTTTTGACGTACCAAACAATTTTAATCACATTCCCGAAAATAATATTTCTGGAAATATTATTCCCATGAATAAAAATTCAATCCATGAACCAAACGCTCCCATATTTATATTTACACACCCAAACATGTATATTCACACACACATGACACACCAACACGCATTTCACACACATGTATTTCGTGTTGGTGTATATTTATATGTGTATGGTATATGTTGTGTGTATACATATACACATAAACCCACCCACACACATCTATACATATACATATAAACATACCCGCACAAACACACATAAGTGAGAACTTCAAAAGTAGGATGATGAAAATTTAAAAATAATGGCGTGATTGGTGTTGCTTGTGAGTGATAATGGATGGCAATGGTGGTTGGGTTGTGTTCGCAGAGAAAGAGAAACGAGAAAGCATCTAAAATAGAGAAACGAGAAAGCATCTAAAATAATTTGTTTGATAAACTAGTAAGACATCACAAGTTTATCATAGTGGTTACTGGGTAAAGCTTTGACGTCATATTTCCTTTGTCCATGTAGGTTCGAATCCTGCAGCTTACACGAATATTTTTCTAGTCCAATAAACTAGATGAAGTCGCTTAGAAAGAAAAAAGAATTCCTGCTATTGCTTAGATTTGAATCCAAGACCACTTTTACAATTAAAGTGGACTTTTACCACTAGAGTACAGCGACATGTGCAACATTAAGAAGATGAAGAAAGAAAATGAAGGAGAAAGTAGGAAAGAAAATAAAACGGAAAAAGGAGAAAAGGAAGGGGTAAAGTGGTCATTTTATCACTTCTGTTAACTTTTTTAACAGTGTTAGCGGGTTAGGTGCATCAACTACATTTCAAAAATTATAGAGGGGTAATAAACCTATTTTAAAAACATAAGAGATGGATGAGTATTTACGACAAAACACAAGGAGATGACAAGCAATTTACTCTAATTGAAAGACGAGAGTTCGAATTTTATGGAGTTAGAAAAAAAGAAAAAAAAAAAAAATCCTTGTTGATAACAAAATGGTTATGATGAACAAAGGTTAGACGTTTGTTACCCACTCAGTAACACTATATTTTTTAGAAATCTCGAAAAATTTAGTGTTAATTAACTTTAGCCCTCAATTTTTCCATAATTACATATACCTTCCCTCAATTTTTGTATTTTGAAAAAGAAAATCCTACCAAAATTTTCTTCATCAAATGTCCCCTTCTTTTAGTTGTTTTTCTAGTGGTCAGAAGCAACAAAGAACGTCCCATGCAATAAAGTGCAAAATATAACTGAATCAATGGAAAATTTTCCAATCCCACAATCGTAGGATCAGAGGGCACACCTAATATCTCTTCCAGTTGCTACAAATAATAAGTTTTATAGCTTGCTCTGACTCGTCAACACTGCACCGCTGGATGAGCGCATGAAATACAATTGTGTCCGTACACAATCATTTGTGTAGTACAGGCGAAGCGAACCAAGCTCAGCCCAAAATTTTCACATTCATCTACTCAGAGCTCAAAGTGACTTCCATTATCGTTGTTTTTCTTAAAATGCTACAAAGGTTTTGTGGCCTAAAATGCTACAAACACCACTAAACTACAAACTTAAGACTCTAAAGAAGATGGAAGAAACACTAGACCCTCATTTAACCTAGAGAATCTCTTCATAATATTACAACGTTATGAGAGGGTTATAATTGTATCAATAATTCAAAACTATTAGTTCTCGCTCATAACATGATAACGTTACGAGTAGATCTATTTCCTATTTAACCGTGTAGAAGTCTGCAGACTGCAGAATGCTACTCGATTCTAGATAAAAAAGAATGCCAGCCGAATTAAGCCGCTATAAGAATAAGCTGAACTTACATATTCAAACTTCACTACAACAGGATGCTTCAGAAAGCTTGAGCACCATCTGTAAATATAGGGATATCAAACAAGAGGACCGGACGAGGCGATAACCCAGACAGATAGTTCTCACAACAATTGAATAAAAGAACCTAAGAACCAATGCTTCCAACTGAAAAATATTAGCAGTGTCTCCAACATACAGCAGAAATCATCCACGCATACAAGAACCACAAAACTCAATATTACAGGCAGAGACAAGATTAAAAAACAATAAACGCCAGCATAATGTGTCCATGCTATGCAGAGTGAACAGCACCTCACCCATATTTGATATTCAATGAAATCATGCACGATAAAGCAGTTTTTAATAACCTAGTGGCAGCAGAAAGCATAGAAAATATAAAGATAACATGTAACAAGACGGCAATAAATGGTAACTAATTGGTGATAGCACGAAACAAAAGAGTTGTGCAGAGTGCATCCATGTCTCAGAAAGAAAATTTATTCAACACAATCATCATGTATCCTTAGCAATCTCCTCAAGAGTCATGTCAAAGTTATCTTTCGCTCTTGTATGCCTTGGACAAATTAGCCAAGACAAGAATAAAGGTACTATCAATGATATCTCAATACACGGATATGGTACTTTTACTTCAAATGATATATTTAACCAGATATAAAATATGAAAAAGTCCACCCTGTGTTTCCATCGTGTTACCGAGATTTGAACAATTAAAATAGATGACAAGTGCCTAATCCAACTGATCAGGTTGTGTAGGAACAAGGTTCCTATTCCTTAAAAGGTCCATAAAATAAAATAATCTCTCTTAATCGCTCTAATTTCTACAATACTTTAGGAGCAAATATAAAATGGAGATGGTAAGAAGACACTTTCAAACATTAGTTCCACAATGTTAAACGGAGAGGTTGTAACTATTTAAGATGGTAATTCAAGGATGTCCAGCATGACTAATGGGAGTCTTAACAGGTTACCTTGTACGTATAAAAGGATAGCAGTTTTTCGAGGACTAAGGTCATAAAGATACTAACAGAAATGACCTGGAAATTTCTCATATTCCACTAAACTCTATGATTTCTTAGAAGTCCAAACGCTACTTCTTTCCATCTCCCAAAAGTCTAATAATTTCTCATTGTATAGAAACCCAACAGGCAAAAAATGATTCTAGGACATGTTCTAATTACCCTGCCCCTACCCAATTGAACAAAACCAAAAAAGTATTTAAGAACAAAAGAAAAATCAGTGCCAACCTCGTCCATAAGAAAGATCTAATGAGTGAAAGCCTCTCTGACCAACATTGTTGATCTTGTAACTCAAATATTATCAAGTGAGACTGATAAGAACTGAAAAATGAAGCAGAAAGAGAACCAGCCATCAAAACTATGTGCGACCCGTGAAAGCATCCAAAATATTGAAAGCCAACCTTCATTACAAGAACACAGATATTTGTGAAACTCAAATCTTGGCGGTCTAGCTAGATATATTATCTGTTCTGTTGCTGCTTTCATATATCTATATTTTCTGCTATGTGTGTGCTCTAAGTTCCACCTATGCAGTCATGAATATTAAACGTGCAGACACCCAACATGTTAACTCCGTAATTCTCTCAAACTTCCAATTACTATAGGGGATGAAGCTTGCAACAGTAGGTTATTAGAGTTTGCAACTTATTATCACCCCACTTCTCGCTTGATTCAGTTTATACACAACAACATCTAACAAACTGATGAGCAACACACAAAAATCATGGTTACCCCAAGTAGCCAGCATATGTATATATGTATAGAGAGAGAGAGCTTCAGATGTCCCCTGTATCATGCACAAAAGTAACACTCCTAACTCTTTATGATAGTCAGAAGACTGAACTCTTTATTCAAAGTTGGAACTAACTTAGTTGGGCACTCCATCTAACAACAGTCATGCCAATCAATTTATGAGAATGCATCAATCATTTTTCTTTCTCAAAAACTAGAAGTTTATTCATTATGCACCAAATGCGTATACATCAATCACTTATCCATATGTTACATAAACAGGTAAGAACCATCACATTCAAGAGCGATTTTAAAATATTCAATCATCAATCACTTATCTATCAGTTTATACATATATATAAATAAATATAAAACTGAAATGAAATGACAGAGAATAGAATTTTCATTGACAAAACTCGAAAATTCATTAGTTGAAGTTGCCAAAGGAAAACACATTAGAACAATTACTGAGCCAGGAGATACATTTGCCTTAGAAGTAAAACTTATCTTCCAAGAGACTTCAGAGTATTTGCAAAGTACCTATCTCCAACACAAATGATGGAATGTACATGATCAACCAGGAAAACCATGTAATGCCCGTGAGAAGGCCGAACAAAAGCAAAGAAGCCTAGGTAGTCACCACTGTACTAACTCCCTAACTAAAAGAAACTCATGTCAGCTTGCTTCAATCCCCCAAAACCAAGAGAAAGAGATCACCTCGCTTGAGCGATAGCCCCATCTCTCAGCCTATCAACCAACATGCACCAAACCCCACATCAGACTTGAATTGAATTCTCTGTTTCTTCCCTCTCAAGAGGAGAAACCGGAAGCGCCCCATCATCCTCACCACACCCGTTATTACCCACCAACAACCGCACCTCTTTCTCACAACTAGCAACTTTCTTCAAACTATCGAAACCACTTTTATCATTCTTACTCAAAACATCCCAGAAAAAGTCCGTTAACACGCTCTCGTAACCAGGCATCTTGGCGTAGCCAGGGAAATAGTTTATATCAATAACAAGGTACCTATTCCCAATCCTAGTATCTCTAATCACATCAAAGTTAAACAAATGCAATCCCGTCGCCTTCCTCAACCCTATCGCAATATCCCTTATCAAACTCTTCGGGGGAAACTCCGCATCCTCCAATTCCAAATTCATCATCTTATAATATTCAATCTTATCATCACACTTTTCACACGTATTCAAATTCGATACCTGTGAGAACGACACCGAACCTTCTGAATTCCCTAAATTCTCGTCATCTACGTCCGGCAACGACTTCCTCTTCACACATTTCACATACTCATTCACTACATACACCTTGAATATCACTCCACCGTGGTTCACAAATTCTTGCAACACAATGGGAGGCTTCACTTTAACCGCAGTCAATCCATCATAATTGAACACCAACGACATTTTATGCGATTTCGCGCTCCCATCTGCCACCAACGGCTTCGCAATCACCGGAAACTTCAAACCCTCGTTCTCAACCCTCACCTCCGAGATCGCCTCCGCGCTTTCAATAACAAACTGCTTCGGGATCCCAAACGACGCCGTTTCAGAGACAATTTCGAGCTCCGTCACCACCTGGAGCATCGAGATACGGTTGTGTAGCCGTTCGATGGCTTCGGGAGAATCGATGATGAGGACGTTAGGGTTTTGAGAAGAGTAGTGCCGTAACTGATTCTGCCAATCCTCGCCGTACAATTTGTGTAGTACGCAATCGAACGGTCCTTGTTCGATTAAGGGTTTCTCCGTATCGATCTTGATGAGATCGATGCCTTTCTCTTTAGCGAGATTGATCAACGAGACTTGTATGAAGCTCGCCTGCTTCTTCGGAGCCAACGCGTAGCCCACACCGTACCGCCTCATTGGCTCCGCCGCCATCAATATGTATATATCTCTCTATATATATGTATATGTATCTATATATTATTTTTTCTTTTTTTTTCTTGGAGAAAATATATTTTTTATTTTTGGGAAAATTTCAATATTGTAACAATTGCATTGAGGGATAATGCAACCGCATTTCGGTAACTGAAAACCCTAATTTTATGGAAAATATTGATTTTTGAATAAAGCCTGATGTGTATTTTTGTAAATTTTTTCTACTTTTTCTATTTTCGTTGGGATTTTTTTTTTTTTTTAAAAAAAAAAAAATCTACGGTTTGTGTAATGAGTGTGTAGGTTAGAGAGACGGTGGAGATAGAGAGAGAGAAAAAGAGAGAGGGGAAAAATGGTGAAGGGATAGAGGTATATATAGGTTGGAGGAGGGGAGCGCGTGAGGGAGATATAGGGTATGATGAAATGACAGCTTTGTTGAGGGGTGGGATTGTGGCGTCCACGTGTTGTATTTTTTATAATGATTGTACGTCGTTTGATGAATATGTAATAAATTCACTTATCGTTGTTATATCCGTTGGTATGGCTCACGTCTTGCGATTGGATAGCCCATTCGCAATTGATGAATGAGACAAAGGCTGACTATCGTGATGGGGTTTGAATGATAGTAAATTATTTAAATTATTTTATTATTATTGTATGAATAATTTTTTTTATTGAATTTTTTTTTATATTTTATAACATTATAAAATGATCAAGTCTTATGATGAGTAACGTGTTTATATTTTTACAATAATATTCATTGTTAGAGTGTATATGAGCTGAGTTAAGGTTAGATAACGTGTGCACGTGAGTTGAACCAAGATTAGAGAATGAAAGCACAATTTATGGGTAGGATAAAGGGGAAAATCATTCCTTCGATGGAATAAACTAAGAATATGTATTGTTGCGGTGCACGTAGGTTGAGCCAAGGTTGAATAATGCCTGCATAATTGATGGATTGTATCGTTGCAGTGCATATGAGTTGAACCAAGGTTAGAAATTGAAAGCACAATTTATGAATAGAAGGAAGGTGAAAATCATGATTTTGATGGATTAAACTAAGAATATGTATCGTTGCGGTGCACAAAGACTTAATCAAGGTTGAATAATCGTATACAATTGATGAACATGTATCGATACGATGCACGTAAATGAAAGCACAATATACAGGTAGGATGAAGCTAAAACTCATGACTTTGGTGGAATAAAATAAGAAATATGTATCGTCGCGATACATATAAATTGAGTCAAACTTCAATTAAGCGTGCACAATTGACGCATAGACTATAGGAGGAGGGTGAAAATCAAGGCTACAATGGGTGGAAATAAAAACATGCATAGTTGCACACGTGAACAGAGCAAAAGATGGAATAATGCGTGCACAATTAATGGGTGAAAATTATGGTTTGATAGGATGGAATGGGGATGAGAAAGGTCAACTAGAAGAAAAACTTTCTCTAGATTCTGACTATATGGTCCTGCTGTATCGACAGATTTTGTGTGGCATGAGAATTGGTCGGAGGGAGTCGCACCAAGGATATAGATTTTTAGATTGTGGAAAATTTTTATTGTGAAAAGTGGGGGGATTTAATTTTTTTTATTTTTTTGGTCAAGGGGGATTTAATTTGTTGGGTGGTATGCAGTTGGCAATTGCTTTATAGAGAGGCCTACTTGGTGACTGTCACAAGTTTGACTACGTCACTTGACGAGTATGTGCCACGTGTGTGGAACCTGGGTCAAACCATCAAAAGATTACATTTCAATTAGAATCATCGCCCGACAAAAAAAAAAAATTAGGATCATCGCGTTTCTTGATTCTCTCATTTCTACTATAAAGAAAATTATGAGTTATTAAATTTAAAGTCTATTTGGTTTAATTTTTAGATATTTAAAAATATTTTTTATAAATTTAAAAATTAATATTAAATTTGTTTTGACTTATTTTTTAAAAAGTTTTAAAGTAACAGCTTACCTTGAAAAAAGTTAAACAACAAAAAGCTTCAAACTAGAATTTTTCAAAAAAAAAATTTGCAAACCTATTTACACATAATGGGGGAAGGTAGTTTTTTTCTCAAATATACTCCTTCCATGTTTTTAAAGTCTAATATTGCCTTTAAAATTTTGAGTAGCCTAACATTGTCTAACATCGGCCAAATAATATTCAACAGATTTTGTTTACCAGTACTTCTAACTAAACCTCTAGAGCTCAAAAGTTAAAATTTTATAAATAGACCAAACAAAACTTTAGTTCTTCAAATTACATTCAATGTTTCAAAACTTATTTTAAATATTTTGTTCATTTTTACTAGTTGCTATGATTAAAAATATATTTAAAATAAATTAATAAGATTTTTAAAGATCAAATTTAATAATTCATAATTTACGTTATCGTAAAAAACAAAAACAAAAAAAAGGTGAGGATTTTTTCCGGTACATATATGACAGAGAGAGGTTTAACTTGAATAGAAAAATGTTTGAGAAAGGGAGAGAAAGAACTAAGATAGAATGTCCACCATAAAAAGATACAACAGGCATGAGTGGTATGTAAAGTGAATGTCGAAAGTTACTTTTTAGAAACAATGCATGCACCTAAAGAATTCTTGTTTATTTGGTTAATTATTGTCATAAGCCGGTTTTTTAAAGCTTTGGAAAATTTGAAATTTTGGATACACACTTCAATAAAAATTTTGAGAATAGATAGCTGCAGTTTTTTTAAGGTGTATATTCTTGTGTTCTTACCAGATATCTATAGATAAAATAGATAACTGCAGTTTTTTGGCCTTGCCTTATCTTGCTAGTGGAAAAATTTAGAAAAAAAAACTATTTGATTATATAATCAGATTCATCGATATGGTAGATTTATATGTTCCGGGAATGATTTCTCCGATTATTTGAAAGAATTGTGAACTTATTCAATTTTTTTAGATTGGGAACATTTGTCCTAGTCCATTATTGACCGGAGGATCGAACAGGGTGATACACCATTTTTTGCACGAAAGAGATAGTAAGTTTTTTTTTTTTTTTCAACAAAAATAAAATGAAGAAGAGTCTTTATGATGGAGGAATGTAAACATAACATACAATGACGTAGACTCTATGGAACTTGATGACGTGTTTCAGGACATTTGTCGATTCGTTTAGATAAGTTTGGATAAGAGCTTTGCTCTTATTAAATAATTCTCTCTTTTTAAGCAACTATAGATTTGCATTTTGTGTTATTTTAGTCTTGTTATATTGAGATAACTGGGTATAAACTTGAGAATATTATTTAAGATGCGGAGAGAAAACAGAAGGGTGACTAACATCATTGTCCATTGATAACCTTTAGTGTCAAAACATTATTTTGAGAACATTATGAGCGAGACCGACAAACTGTCTATATCATTAATTTATTATTATTAGATTTCTTTTGTAAAATTATAACGTTATTAAGAGATCCAACTTCGATATATTACTGATGTTACATCACAAAATTTTGATCTTAGTCTTCATAGTGAATTTGTAGATAGATTTACAGAATCAGAAACCGGCTTTCAAACGTAACCTAACTCCAAGTGGATAATAAAAATGGTGAATTTACAATGACCATTAACCAATAATATGTTGTACCAAATTGGACACACTCAAAAGAGAGAATATTTGAGTTTTTATAGTTTGGTTCATGCAACTGTCGATTTTTTCTTTTTTTTTTTGTATAAGAGAGACAAAACTGTGTATTAATAATGAGAAAGGGAAATGAATAACTATGTGACAACCAATCGAATGACAAACACAAAAATTGACTAGTTAGTCAACACTATATATAGTTTGTCTCGAGATAAAATGAATTAAATAAATATAATTGGGGAGGAGCGTATAAATGTTGTTGTTGTTATAATTTGATTCTGGTTTCTTCTCTACCTACAATTGACAAGTGCTTATGAATGTTTCATGGGAAATATGCTATCAGACTGAACTCGTTGATTTCGCGTCGTAGAAATGTGTATTGTAAGTGATCCGAACTATTTTCTTTCATTTGCAAAAAATTTGAAGTAGAACTATTTCAAATGCATGCATTATCTAAAACAGAAAATCTCATGGTACAAGTTTTATATGTGGTTAAGGCTTCATCGTGTGGGATAAGTTATACGCCGTACGGTTTGACATAGAAACAAGAAAATCACTTTCTGCGATGGGATATGTTTCTGCTTCTATCTTTAATGCTATCCTTGGTGCTAACCTGAAGTCAAAATGAGCGGTATTTAGATCGAAAGATTGCTACTGAAGTTTCAACCAACGAAGATTTTAGTGTATTCAAACAACTGTTAATCCTTTATAAAAATAAATAATAATTGTTAATCGTGTAACAGATTGAATTGCAAGAAATTGATAAAAGATTCTTTACCATTTAACTAATTAGGAAATATTTATCTCTTTTTATTTGATTCGTTATTGAAAGACTATAATTCAACTGAAACTAGATAAAACTCGTGGGGATGAAAATTGCAATTGGCAAACATTTAATTTAACTTTTAGCACATGCAATTTGCTCTCACTACAACATTTAAAAGCTGAAAAAATTAATTAGTCCTCACTACAACTAAATTATTAATATAAACATTATATTGTATTTTTCAAAACTTAATAATAATAATAAAAAATCTTAAATCCCCCGCGACTACCGGGAGCATCCTCCGATTGCATGGTTCTCTTGAGTGGGATCGGAAGCATCAAGCATGTCGGCTCAGCTAGACAGGTGCGCTTTAAACGTGAGAATTTGGTTCACTTTGTGGCTTTATGGTGGGGTTAATCTTCCACAAGCTTTTAAATTCTCTGCTGGTTACCATTTGCAGAAAGCAACACTGCCAAATTGGTTGGTGCTCGAGATTTGTCGGATTCAATTGATAATCAAGTTTCACCAACTAAATTCTTACGTTAACAAAAAAAAGTGAATTCTCACGTTAACAAAAAAAAAAAAAAAAGACACTGCCAAATTGGGAGAAAGTACATTTCAGGAAAATTCAATAATACAGCATGCTAAAATGACTCAACTCTCACCAACAAAAGCTGCTGCTTTTTCTCCCAAGGCAACTAGCAAAACTTTTAAGCTGATTCCATAAGTATTCTATTTGTTTGCTAGTGAGACTAGGAGCTAGCTATAATTGAAGCGGAATCAAAGTAAAGAAATTCTGAATTTATTATGTCCCGAATCATTAGATAGGAATTCAACTAGCAAGACTTTAAGCTGATTCTATAATTATTCTATTTGCTTGCTAGTGAGAGTAGGAGCTAGCTTTAATTAAAGCGGAATCAAAATGAAGAAATTCTGAATTTATTATGCTCTGGATCATCATATAGGATTTAAAGATGAAGAAACAATTCGCGTAAACTCTTGAGACAGAGCATGCGTATGCATAATATTCTATTTTGATGGGAGATATTTTAATTTAGATTTTTTCTTTTTACTAGTAATTTGAGGTTCAAATAATTACTTTTTATGCATAAAATATTAATTTCGTTTATAAGTCTAAAATTTTAAGCCTGAAACGTAACAATGTGATTCGCCCTAATAACAAAGTGAATTAAAGCGGGAGGTCATTAAACAAAGAAATTGGACTCTTAGCTTCTCACAACATGCAATAAAATATAACGCATTAAAAAGAAATTTGATCAAGTTATATTATTTTAAGCACCACGCGTGTAGGAATGTTAAATCCTAGATAATGAACTTCAACAAATCCACTTTCATGATCCTGCCCTTAAAACAAATAATGCAGGCACAAAACTTAGAGAAGTGAAGAGAATAATTAGTAATACATGAATAAAACTCGAACTTTGAGAGAGAATGACCATTTTATTCAACTCATGATATATAAAGTTCAACATTAACCTTCAGCGGAGGAATTTACATCTCAACCAATTTGTTATTTTACAGGAGCATTTCGATACATGAAATTTTTATTATGCGCGTGTTTGATTAAATAGCATACCCTCTATGAGATACTAACCGGGCAAGGAAAAAAAAAAGATGACTAATTATATGATAGAGTATATTCACTGTTTTTTATTAGTGGATACAAAAACGAAATTAACTAGCAATTGGGATATACAACATATTAATGACTTCATATAGTCTTCATTAATTAAAATTTTAAACATGTTAGATCCACCATAAGAATATATAATTCCTCGCGTGGCTCCATGACAAAATGTTAGTATATCTCACTTAGATTTATCCAAACTAAGAATCATTTAAAATAATCATTGCATGCATGGACCTTTTTTTACAAGTATAAAAACTTATGAAACTTGACCAAATTATATAATATATGTTGAGAAAGTGACGGATTCAATTAAGAACCTAGCTAGACCAGTAACTCTAACAAGATACCATCAAGATTAGGCATACTTTCCAACCTGTTTATTGATGTAAAAATGGATAACATATTCTATGTTCTTTTCTGATATTTTTGATACTTTTTATCATGGTTTTGAAAAGATGATTACATTATCATGGATGACCAATCCAAGCTCATCATACAACATAAAATAATCAAAGTGGTGTAGGATGAATCAACTAGATCTTTCGGATGTGATAATTAAGTCGTCTAATAGAACCTTCCTAGAATTAGAAACCCTTTGTTAGAATTTTCTTTTTCCTTTCACGTTTTTTACCCGACTTTACCTAATAAAATAAGGTTAGATTTGATTAACATTTTATCTGACTTTACCTAAGAGAATAAGATTAGATTTTATTAACATTTTATCCGGTTTTGTAGTGTGCATGTGTACACATAAAGAATATAAACTTGGGCATATTTAGTATGTGTGGACATGTTCGTCATTTTCTTTTTGGGTAAGGATCCATTGCTTTGTTGATTTTCTCATTTTTTGAATGAGGTGTGTTACGGGCTATTAGATTTGGTCGTTTTACACACCTCATTTAGAAAATAAAAGAATCAACAAAATAGAGGAACAAAACATTAATTATGCATCTATATGTATAAATGTTGCGTGTACATATGTGTGTATTTATAAACAAATCAGATGGTCTTCACTGATTGAATTCAAAGTTGTGATTAAAACGGCGGCTGATGTCTAAGTATATTTTTCGGTGAAATGGTTAATAAAGAGCTATTTGATTTTTCTTACTAGTAATTTTCTTGTTTTGCTCCAATAATTGTAGTAAATTATTTTCATAAAAATTAATTATTACCCCAATTGGCTAATTGGTTTTATTTTGTATATTTGATGCTTTTGATGGCACAAGGAAAAATACTATTTTGAGCGCCAAATTAATGAGGTATTAAAATTCACAACAAGTGTTCCCCATGTACTAAGCTCATTCACATAGTTGAACTGACTGCTGCAAACACACAAACTTAAAGACTTTCCAGAAAAAACACATTAGATATATGCAGAGCTATAAAGAGACTGCAGAAGAAGAGAACAATACAATTGCTTTTGTAATGATATACAATTGTCCTGCGCAATGAAGGCCGTCCTTCCGGGCAGCCCAGACCCTTCTCAAGGAAGGCGGCATTTAGACTCAGATTTCTGGCTTTACCGGCAAGGTTAGTTGGTGTCACCGAGGAGCATCATATCTAATGTAAGATAAAGTCCTACCAGTTTTTCCTGGCTTTCTTCTTCTGGCGTGCGCTGTCAGGAGTTCGGTTTTCTAACTTGCGCTTGGTGCCACCTTGTTTTAAAGCTACATTAGCCTTTAGAGCTTTCACCTTTCTAGCAGCAATAGCTGGTCTTTTTCTCTTGCGCTCCATTGGGCTTTGTACTTTCTGCATCTTGGAATTTAGATCCACCGGTTGAACAGTCTTCGCATGGGCTTTCTTAGGTCCACCAGATTTACTTGCCTGGAGCCCCTGGTAAGACGTAGTTTCCTTTGCTTTTGCCTTATTACTCCCTGGAGTTCTTGAATCTTCTGCAAACTTCTGTGATGAAAATACATCTTTTCCTGGTGGTGAGATATTCTTCCTCGTACTAGGAGGGGAGCTTGATTTGGCATGATACAGTCGCAACTTACAACCCCTAAGCTTCAAGTTATGCTTTTTAACCACCATGTTTGCAGCATCCTGAAAGCCCAGTATAGGAAATTTGTAACCAAAGAGGAAAAGCAACAGCTAGCTATAAACCAGGCAATCCAAAACATGTTACTTTATATTTAGGTTCAGTCCTTAAGTTTTATTCACCTTCATGAGTGCTCCAAAATTCATCACGAGGATCTACACTTAGATATGAAGTTTAAATGTATTAATTTCTCATTCCGAAAATACTCATACTCAGTTATAGTTACTATTCCTAAAAGATTGATCAAATCACTCATAGTTTCATTAAATGAAGGGCTACAATGATTTAATTCAGTTGCTTTAGAATGGAAAAAAAATTGAGAAGGAAAATGTTCAAGGAAAAGACGAGCATATGCAATGCCTTCTTCCTTTTGTCCAGTGTAGCCATATCACCTCGAAAAGTAATCATACAATTAATGTTGTCCATGCTAAAAAGTACACACTGTCACCCAGGCACTAGAAAAACAATTGTCATTCACTAATCCAGTGGAGGCAGTATCATAAATTGCCAAACAGAAATCAATAATGTTACCTGATCTCAGGCTACAGGCAAGAATTCTGAGGGAACTGGACATAAATTTGGATAAATCAGGTCAGATATCAACTAATTTTGATATCTATTACTTGTAAAAATACTGGTTTTCACACGACTTGATAATTAACATATCGTCACAAATAATTTCTTAAGTTAGAAAGCAAAGTACCTCAGCCATTCTAAAACTCATTTTCTCTCAGCATTCAATGCAAATGGAAGCAAGGGTTTCAACTTTTTCCACTCATTGATTCAGGATTTTGGCGGGACAAAATGAGCAAAAGCAAGCAGAAAGAGAAAAGATCCATTTTCCTCCTCATCCGAAATAGCTGTTGATTTTAAGAGTCTCTTACTTTAACCTCAACAACATGCCAGAGTTGGTACATGTAAAAAAAAGCACACAAGAACACAAAATAAATACTTCAGATCTTAAAAGACATTATGCAACATTTACCCTCATGAAATTTCACAAAATTGCAAGGATAGTATATACTAACAAAGACGGTCTTGGGGGAAAACCAGAAAACATGCTATCGCCATTAAAAAATAACAACATCCGTTAACCAGACTTACCCCTGTTTTGAACAACACGTAAGCAATGCCCTTCCCTAAGCTTGTATTGGGATCTCTAATAACCCGATTAGCCTCAACACAGGATTCCAGATCTTTCATACAAGTAAATAACTGATAAAGCTCTTCATCCTGCAAAAGATACGAGGAAGCATTCAACTAACTTTATCAATCCCATTTTTGCTTCCTTTTTTTTTCAATTTCCGATGGGACTTCATGACCAATCAGGCAATGAGAAAAGCAAATTAAAACTCTTTGCCAGAATGAATAGACAAACAACTCACCTTCACATCAAAAGGGAGGTTACCAACAAAAACAGTCCTCTCATTATCATACAAAGGAGCAGTATCTCCCTTCAACTTCTTGCGTGGTGGACATGCCCTGTCAACACGGATATGATTTCCTCCAATCTGTCACCATAGAAACAGATAAAAGTAACCCAGGAAGAAGTTAGTACATGAGTTCCATTTGTCAGGAAAACTTTGATATCCTTCTAGAAAAATAAGCAAATCGATCAATGTTGTACAGAAACCTACCACTGCCATATTATGGGCCAATGACGCCTGGGCGGAATCCTCTGTTTTGAAAACAATATAAGCATGGACACTGCAACAGTAATATAAAGATTTAGAGTGGTGCTCTGGACATAAGAAGATGAAGAAAGATGTAGAGATAACCATGGGAGCAAATCATGTATGATCAAGGAACAAATTTTGATTTTTCAATCCAACATCTGTTAGACCCAAACTTGAAAAACTGCAAAATATGCAATTGCACAACAACAAACTCAGAACAGACAGGAAACACACAATTTCAAGGAAAGTCTCATAATTCTTTGAGTTAGTACTTAAGCAATCAGGAGTACCCAAAACCAGATTAAGCCCAATAAAACTTGAGCAACTAAACAAGCAAGCATTGAGGAAATTAGTGAAGGTTAACCGCTGTGATTTACTTCAAAAACCCAATCACGAGAACCACATTGAATAAATCTAATAACGAGGAAGTAATTGTGCCCTTGAGAATCAAACCTGTCAGCATTCTCATTGAGTTGCTTCTTAATGATGGCGCCCTTCCTAGGTGTTTTGCTCTGAAACCAACAATCAATTGTCAAAACACAAATTATCACGAAAAATACACAATGAGCCAACTGCCAATAATTCGACTATAAAAAGGAAAAGTACTCACATCTGCTACTGGAACAGAACGAATCCTCCCGGACACTGGCGGAGCTGTATTGTGTTCAGTGGGGGCTGCAGCCCCCACTGACCCATAAAAATCGTTAAAATTTTTATGTATTTTTTTAAAAAAAATTAGATATTTAAGCATTTTTAGTTAAAAAAAATTAATTAGCCCCCACTGAAAAATAAAAGTACTAGTATAGTTCAAAAATTATGAATTTAGCCCCCACTGATCCATAAAAACGTTAAAATTTTTATGTATTTTTTAAAAAAAAATTAAATATCTATGTATTTTTAGTTAAAAAAAATTAATTAACCCCCACTGAAAAATAAAAGTACTCGTACAATTCAAAAATTATGAATTTTAGCCCCCATTGATCCATAAAAACGTTAAAATTCTATGTATTTTTTGAAAAAAATACCTGTATAGTTCAAAAATTATAAATTTTAGCCCCCACTGACAAAAATTCCTGGCTCCGCCCCTGCTCCCGGACTCAACCTCACCAAACTTCCCAAACTCATTGATCAACACCTTTTTCTTAATCTTCAACGGCAAATCCCAACAAACACAGTCCTTAAAAGCTTGTCCTCATCATCAAACCCTTCCTTCGATACCATTAATTCCTCCGGATTATCCATTTTCTTCCTCTTCTCCCCTACCACGACACCTCCCTCTTTATTCCCTTCCTCATTCTCTCCCTCCCCTACCGCCCCGTATTGTTTCTTCTCATATTCCACCTCAATCTCATCTCTCTTCCTCTTTTACTTCTTTCTCCTCTCACTTCCCTCATTCTTCACACCCACATAATCACTCCCTCCCTTCACCTTCTTCGCCGATCCTTTTGATTCTAAACCCAAATTTGCCCTTTCTTTTCCCTCCTCTTTCGACATTCCCTCCAAATTCAACCCCACATTTCCTTTCTTTTCCTTTCCCTTCTTCGAATTCGAGAGCTCGTTCAAATTAACATTACCCTCTTCTTCCCCATCTTTCTTCAACTTTTTACTTACTTCAATTTCCTCAACGATCAATTGGGCATCAAAATTCGAACTTTTTTCTTTTTTCCTTTTTCTTTTCTTCAACTCAGCAGAATCGTCATCAATACCAAACCCTAACCCTAATGGCTGCTTTTCCTCCTCCACTTGATTCTTTTCTGGTTGATTGTTAGGGGCTGTTTGGGAGCTGTCATCAGCTTTTCTTCGGAAGGGATTGGCGTCGGAAAATAGTGAACCCGCCGTGGCATCTTCGGAGGTATCGTCAAACAGGGTCTTAAAAATGTTGCCTGAATTTGAATTAGAGGAATTATGAGGGTTTGAGTTTGAATTTTTATCTCCTTCTTTTGATTTCTTTGCCATTACACAGAAAAAATAAATGTGTATTTTTGGAGGTAATTTTTTTTTAAGAAGAAATTTCAAAGTTGGAATAGAGACCTAGGCCCTAGCTTGAGGTTGAGAGTCTGGGCTTGGGTCGGACCAATGAAGGAATGAGAATTGCTATAGGCCCATTGTGCCATTAAACGTTTCGAAGTCATCCTTGTGATAGATTGAATTGTTAAAACAATTAAATTGGGTTTGTAATTTACCTTTAGAACTTTTTTTGCTTGTATAGTCGGACCGTGAGTCCGCTGGCAATGGTTGATGCATTTATTAATATAATCAACTTCTATTCTGACAAAAAGAAGGTCTACAACAAAAATACGATAATTTACATTGATCGTCAGAGACTTAATATTACCGTCTTCTTTTATTTATACTTAGAGCCATAAATATTAGAGATAAAAACCTTGACAGAGACGGAGTTTTTGGCCAAAATGTATATCCTAGTATTTGTTTATTTTACTATGGGTCAATTTTTATCGTTTTAGATTAGGGGAAAAGTCAATTTAATTCCTAAAATTTAGCATAAAGACTAAACAAATCCCTGTAAAATTATATTTTTTCAAAGCATAAGAACCTATTTAGTCTTTATGTTAAATTTCAGAGACTAAATTAAATTTTTTCCTTTTAAATTATAATATTCGTTATGATAAAGTAACGTTAAAGAATTACTTATATTGTCCTGTTTCCAATATTTTGAAGATGCTTTTAGTTCTAATAAAATTCCAAGCAAGACATTAATTGATCAATGGATCATGAATTCGGGATTCTCAACCTATCAATGAATTTTCAATTTTCGTTTGTAATCTCATGGTCAATATGGCTACCACACAAGTTTCTCATGCAGAAAACACACAGATTGCTCAAGTAATAATTTATTATAATAAAAAATCCCAAATTTGAATATATAACCTCATATAAGATGAAAGCCTTATTTCATATCACATCACAAATATTGATTAGCCCTTCACTACCTGAAACATATATTAAGATACACTGTTATATTTTAGTCTTAGAACGGATCCAATGTAGGGACTAGCCTAAAAAATGTAGACAATGTGTATGGCGGGTAAATCTCACGCGCATATAAAACCCACATCTCACATATATAAAGTTCAGACGTGTCGCTTTAAAAAAAAATTCTGAGTATAATTCCACTTGAAGTGAATTTCTCATCATAAAATAAACAGGCAGTTTTACATTACAAAGCTACTGATCTAATATGATCATTGCGCTAGTTCTATAGAGATGATGCGACTAAGCGGATATAAACAATAAAAATCAACATATACAGTCAAACGACTTAAATTATGACTACCCATGAAGATGAAGCTTGTGAATCAAATTCATGAATTCTAAAGCTTTATAAATTCTCACCAACAATAAATCCGAAAAGGCTCAAAAGAAACCATCTGCACAAACAAATCCAATTCGTACTTAAAAAAGAGTAACAGATTTCTCTCCTCTTATTCTCCAATAGTCATTACCCGTTGAGCTGGTGGGGAAACATTTCTAGCAGATTGCTCGGACGCAGCGGCAAGCCCCTGCAGCATTCTCATTATCTCAGAGGTATCCTCTAAGTAGTACTTGGCCTTACTGGGTTTCTGGCCGACTGTGCAAGGAAACACCTCGGCAACTGGGGAGAGACGGTCACTGGCCACAGCCTTCATTATCACCTCAAACATATCCTCATCAGACCGGTCATCCCCAATACAGAGCACAAAATCTGGTAGCATTCCCCTCTGCCGCATTGTAGATAGTAGGCGATCAGCAACAAGGCCTTTGTTGACACCCTAATGGGGCAGAAAGCAAAGTGTCAGATGTATACTGGTCATGCATTGGGTAAAGAGGAGAAAAGAGAGAAATGAATCTTCAATCTAGTCAACATATTGGATGAGCAATTTGTTTCCCAGAAGAATGTCAGATAGAAAAGATAGTGTAATTTCACATCCAGATACCCGAGTCTCACGAGAATCTGAGAGGAAATCTTGCAACCACAAAACTGTGGAATGGTATTAATCATACATGCAGTAAATAATGTAAATTTAATAGACAATGTTGAACATAATCCAAAACACTTTGACGATGACCACAATGTAGAAAAGAAAGATTATAAGAAGGAAGAACGAAAAATCTTGAACAAATGGGAAGTGAAATTGTGGCATATTAACTTGGTTACTGCAGCAATATAGAGGACATCAAGTTAATGGATGAAATTAAGCACACAAATTATCTTAGATTTTCATGGCCAAATACACTCCAGAGATTTATGGAAATCAGTCTACTTAAACCTTCAAGATAAATCTTTCATTATATTGTTGAGAATCATTCACAATTGTCCCACTGGAATTCTAACCATTAGGTCGAAATGTCACGATGTGCAGCAACTATATGCACTGTATACCAAATAAGCAAATCTTGACTAGTCTGTCCTTAACTACCACTGCTACGAACAATCAAAGCTTCCAATTGCAAGCTCAGCAGAAAACATTTCCTTAAGAAACCCAATAAAAGGATTCCAGCGCACAACAGACTGACTCGTTGAAGTCAAAATTGCTCAAGAAATGAAATCCATGTACAATTCAAATATAAGCTTCTTTATATCACGATATTACCAAGCATAGTAGTCCAATAGTGAACTTGCATTGAGCTAGCATATGAAAATGACCAAACTTGTAGTTATAATAGATCTTTCTTCATTTTTGTACTCCTTCCTTGACACTGATAATTTGAAGATAGAATCATTACATGGCATCATTACATGTTTGCAGATTGCACAACACGCAAAAAGAAAATTACAGGAAAAAACTTCAGAAAGAATATCACGATTTAATAAATCATGTTACTTTTAATTATTTCCCGAGTGTATGAATCAAGTTAGGCTAAAGCCCAAATCAATTTCCAGGTTCATAAGCAAACAATTACTCTCATAGTCTCCATTTTAAGTGAGATTGAAATAGAAGATATTGCTGCTAACCTGAGGTTTAACTTCTATAATGTGTTGGCCGCTCTTCACAGTAACAGGTTCATTGGCAAGAACACTTTCTAGGTGATCAAGAAGCTCCTTGGCTTGACATGATCCAAAATCTGGATCTGCATACTGGTAATTCCAAACAAGTGCACTCTCCTTGGTGTCTATGAAAGAACCGTCAGTTGTTTCAGTATACAGCTGCATTACAGGCTCAGCAATCTGCTTCCAGTAAAAATCAGGCACAGTAATACACGTTTCCCATTCTGAATCTTGAGTTGGCCTGGAAAACAAATGTAAGGATGTTAACTACATTAAACATTGAATATAGCTTTCTGAAGTGAGCAAAAAGTGAGTCAGTCAGCTACATAGATAGCTAGCCAAGTCGATAGCTACTCCTGTTAATCTTGTGCCATTCACTAGAGTAGAGTATATGTCATTTTTTCTCTCTGTTCTCTACTTTATCTTCTTTTAATTTTCCCTTCTGGGTGGGGGGAGACAGGGTGGAAGATGGAAAACAAATGAAATTAAGAATGAAGAACAAGAAGAAAAAATTTTAGAAAACAATGCAAAGAAAAGCCGAACAAGTCAAAGCGAAGCAAAGAAGTGGAAAGCAGAATAACAATTTACTTCCTACAGCAGCTGCTAGTCCAACATTAGGTCAACTCATGTGATAGCTTCCACCAAACAGCTACATCAGTTTTTTCACCACAGCTGTAACTATAACCTGGAAAGACCAGTGTTTCCGTTTCCACAGGAACTTCCACTCAATCAGCACTACAGAAATTATGGCCGGTACTGCTATTGCATCATATGGCAATAGAACAACTTACTGATTGCTAGGTTGCGGCTGTGAAGTAGGAACATATAGCTTAGAACTGAAAACTAGTTTGATAATTTCAATCTGTAAGAGGTTGAGAAAGTTCTGGTGAGCCGCATGGCTCACCAATGTTGAAGCAAGCTTAAAAAAACACATAAATTCATTTCTAGATCCCTTGTCCTCAGATATGGATCCCGCGAATTATCTGCTCCCACATTAAGTCTCATAAGAGGTCACATTAAGAGCTTCCAGTTGTAATGATCTGTAAATCACTACGATAACACAAGACTATACGCAACTATAGATGATCTTAAACTATCATTAGTTTCATTAGTGGCCGTAAAACAATATGAATTACCAAAACAGACCCATTCAATTATCAAGGACATCAAAGCTGTTTCCCCCACTGGTTATTTTTTCGAAATGCAGACAGGGGAGCTAGAAATAAGTCAAACAATTGGGATGAGGAAAGAACAGGCGCAGACCTTCAAATGCAGAACCAGAAAAGTTTCACATAGATTCTATTCTCATTATATTTTATCTCAATACAGTGCAGAGCTAGACCGACGGTTATCATACATCCACAAAACCATGTAGCTCAGTTGCAGTAGGACAAATGGATTTCATCAGGTCTTCTGATGTTCTATAGTTATTGTCATCCTTCCCATACAGACTCTATCTCATTTAAAGACTGGTATTAATATCTCCCTACCCCTAATTCTAAAATGTACTTTCCGAGATTAAGACAAATAGCACAAGAAAAATTAAGAGATGGCTAGATATCAAGATGCATACCTCACAAAATAACCATTCTCTGCTGCAACCCCTAGATTCTCACAAGAAGAAAACCACTGAGTTAATGTCTTCCTATCCTTTCCACTGACAATGAAAACCATATTCTTGGCATCTTTGCACAAACTATTTAAGATTCCAACAGACTCTGCATTTACACTCGTGCTAATAGGACTTTGTAGTGTCATAGCACCATCATAATCCAAAAGAATTGCACGGCTCTTTGTCCTCTTATAAGCAGATACGATATGTTCAACTGACAACTTCCTGAAACTTGGGTCCAGAGCAATGACACGGAACCCCAAACCAAAGCCAATACCCCAGCATCTCCTCCTTACATGATCCCTACATGCCCTTTCAAGATCTTGCAAAAAGCTGTGAGCCCAATATGCAACATCATGGGTGCTCACATATCTATAATGCTTCTCATGCCTCATCTGTTTCTCTGCCTCTGAGACTATTAGAGCAGAGTCCATAGCTTCTGCAACTGCATCGATATTCCATGGATTTACCCTTATTGCACCACTAAGGGATGGCGAGCATCCAATAAACTCAGAAACCACCAACATGCTCTTCTTTGGGGCTGATGGGTCCAGACCCAAGGTAACGTCCAGCTTTTCAGTTCCCTGCCTGCATATAATATATTCATAAGGAATTAAATTCATCCCATCCCTCACAGCAGTGACAAGACAACACTCTGCAATTACATAGTAAGCAATTCGCTCATAGAACTGAAGTGGGGTGTCAATCAGAACCACTGGCTCATATCCTGGTCGACCGTGATTCTGGTTGATTCTTTTTACTGTGGCATAGGTTTCTGACTGGACCTCCTGAACGTCTTTTCCTCGGCCTCGAGCAGGGTTGGCAATCTGAACCAAAACAACGTTGCTTCTCTTATTGGGATGCTGGGTGAGCAATTGCTCAAAAGCCAAAAGTTTCAAACTTATTCCCTTAAATATGTCCATGTCATCCACCCCAAGCAACACAATTTGACCCCTAAATCGATCGCGCAGCTCTGCAACCCTGGATTCTGTCTCAGGCATGTCCAGCACAGAATGAAGTTGGCCCATATGTATTCCAACTGGAAGAATCTTAATGCTTACAGTGCGGCCATAGTATTCTAGGCCTATGTAACCTCGTTTGGATTGATAAGAAATCCCAAGCATTCGACTACAACACGAAAGGAAATGCCTTGCATAATCAAATGTGTGGAAGCCAATAAGGTCAGAGTTCAGGAGTGCCCGTAGAATTTCATCCCTTACAGGTAGTGTTCGGTATATCTCTGATGACGGGAATGGGCTATGGAGAAAGAACCCCAGCTTCACCCTGTTAAACCTTTTCCTCAGAAATGTCGGTAATACCATCAAATGGTAATCATGAACCCACACAAAATCATCATCTGGACTGATCACTTCCATTACTTTGTCCGCAAATATCTTGTTCACTGAAACATAAGCTTGCCATAGAGATCGGTCAAACCTACCCCCAAGGTCTGGTGATAGAGGAAGCATGTAGTGAAATAAAGGCCATAAATGCTGTTTGCAGAAACCATGGTAGAATTTACTGAAGAGATCAGGAGGGATGAAAGCAGGGACACATTTAAAAGTTTCAAGCAAAGTTTGGGCTACTTCATCTTGTTCACTTGGGTCAATTTCTTCTTTGAGACTACCGACATAAATTACTTCCACATCTTCTCCAAGGCCGTCTTTAAGTTGTAAAAGAAGGGAGTCTTCATCCCAACTAAAGTCCCACCCTCCTTCTTCTTCTGATCTTCTATGTGCGCGAATTGGAAGTTGGTTACCAACAATAATCATCCGTTCTTGGGAAACAGTCGAAGGAGCGTCAGACCCAACATTACTTTTATTGTCATCATCTAGTTCAGATAATACCCCAGATACAGTTGCAACTCGAGAGAGCTTCTTGCCCCCTCGACCAAAGCTTGGTGACTCACAAGAAGTAAGATCCAAAAGGTTGGAGTATGATCTCGAAACCATTTTCGGGTTAACGGTACACGGCAGAAATAAAACTAGGAGTGTGTAATCCCTCCTCTATCCAATTTACGAAGCCAAGTTCTACAAACAAAAGCCATAGCAAGACAAAGTCAAAAAGATAAAGATTAAGAAACAACTCAAAAATCTCAATGGAAAACAAAAAGAAGTATGCAATTATCAGAATAGTAACTATACTAATCCCTTTAGCAGACTTAACAACACCATTAGATCAATTGGGGAAAAACTTTTCCAGACACTACAAGTAAATTCATTAGATAATTGTCAAATGATTCTACTTATACAACAATACCAACCTAAGAAGAACAAAACAAAAGTGATAAAAATCAAATTTTATGACCATAATGACTGGTTTTTGAAGAAACGAAGGAATTAAAACATCGAATATATCTAAAACAAACATAAATCTTGAAAAAAAAAAAACACTAATAGATTCTATGATAAAACTTATAACAATCCAAAAAAATAAATAAAGTTGAATCTAATTATTGAGAATCAAATGTTGACAAGAATTACCTCCAGAAGCCAATCAAGCTAGAAACCAGACATGTCCATCAATGTTAACCCGTCTTTTAGCATAACAGTGACCCTACTAGCCAAAAATATAAACATGCAGAATCAACCCTTCTTTCCTCAAGAAAGAAGGTTCTAATAGAGACAGAGAGTCAACTTCACATGTAAAGGGCACATGCAATGAACTCAAAACATGTCACAAACAAATTATAGTGGAAAAGTACTATTGCTACTCTTAACTGGATGAAATAATGACCCGATATACTTAAAAATTTTAAATTTAAATTATTATTTGGACACCTATCGTATCCAAATAAAAGAAAAGAGTACCATTGCTAGTGGATGCAATGAAGTAAACAGCACAAACAACTAGAAAAGTATATAAAGATTTTAGTATAGCTAATGAGTAATAGGAAGAATTTGAGTGAAGGGTTGAGAAGTTTGAGCTTTACCTTTGATGTCAGTAAAAAAGAATGGACTAGCTTAGTCAAAAAAAAAAATGGACTAAAAAAAATCCCAAAAAAAAAGAAAGATTCCCCACTATAAATATCCAAGATTAGATTCCCAGCAAGCCACTGTTGCACTTGCACTAACAACAGGCTTTTCACTATTTTTTGCTTAGTTTGTACAGCTAGAAATGCCCATTGTTTGGCTAAACATTTTAAGCAGAGCTAAAAAGGTGTAATGTCTTTTCAGAAAGAATTGGATTCTTTTCTTTAATTTTTTTTCTCTTTCTCTCTCTCACACACACAGAGTGGTAGTGTTATTGTGCTGCTGATGTGAGGAAGAAAATGCAACAGCTAGAAGTGCTGAGCTTCTAACTCTAGTTACAAGTGACCTCGTAATCATTACTAAAAAACACAAAAATGGATCTACCTAACTTAACATGACATAAAGTGGTTCTTCTCCACGCTACAAAATAGCGCGTTTCACACGCGCGAATCATTGGATCTGATACTGTGCTGTGGGTACACGGAAAAAAAAGGTTCAGGAGGTCTTTTCACGTTGTGGGACTGAATCTGAGAAGTGCAGGCACGCGCCATAGAGTCGTGTAGGATTTAATATATAAGAGGAATCATTTACCAGGGCGTGTTCGCTTGTTTTTTTAATGTGATAGAGCTGTTTGCGGTTTAATGTGCGGGCAAGGCTTTACCGTCCAAAATAAAATAAAATAGTAAAATATCTTTAGGTCCTTCAAGTTTTGTAAAAGTAATTTTTTGATTTTTCAATTTTTGAAAAGTGATCATTTAATTCATTTTTGATAAAAAATTGATAGAAAATATTAACTTTTTTGTGATTTTTCTATTTTACCCTTAGACTCATTTTCTCTCTCATGCATGGTATTATGCACCATTCTGGCAGTCATGAGATATCACCAAAAATCATAAAAAAAATCACCAAAAATCACTAAAAAAATTCACAAGATATACATGTCCAAACCAAAACAAAAAAATACAATTTCTATAAAATGACTTCAACATCATCATCCACCACAGTTAGAAAAGAAATAAACGGAACAATTATCAAGTTAAAAAATATGAAATATTTTGATTTTTCTCTTTTAAAATCAGAACAAAAAAAATGAAGTGGTCCACTACAAGAAAAATTGAAACGGGCGACGAATTTTTTTTCGTCACTAAGTGGCAATAGATTTAGCGAGGAAAACATTCAGTCACTAATTAGTAACGGATTACTGACGACTTTGCAACGGAAAAATTTATAACTAAATTTCGTCACTAATCTCTCGCAACATTGCGACATATTAGTGATAGCCGATAGATTTGTGACAGAATAGTGACGACATGTTGCAATTCCCTTACTAAATCCGTCACTAAATAGAGACAAAATTAGAGACGGAATTTAGAAAAAAAATTAAAAATAAGCAATAAAATAAACCCGATTTTGTCGATTTTCATTTTGAAAATGGCTCGGACATCAAATTATGTTGAAAAATACTTGTTCATATTGTCAGTGGAGTGTAAAATGCATTTTATAAGAAATTACGATTTGTAACATTTATTTTTTGAGATAAATACTTATGTCATTCGCTAATTCCGTCACTAATTAGCGACGGATTTAACGACGGATTCTCATATTTCCTATTCAGATATGCGATCAGTTGCTTTTGACCCACAATAATATCTCCTATTTTTTAACTTGATAATTGTTCCGTTTATTTCTTCTCTAACTGTGGTGGATGATGATGTTGAAGTTATTTTGTAAAAATTGTATTTTTTTATTTTGGTTTGGACAGGTATATTTTGTGAATTTTTTTGTAATTTTTGGTGATTTTTTTTCTGATTTTTGGTGATATCCCATGGTTGCCAAAATGGTGCATAATGTCATGCATGAGAGAGAAAATGGGTCCAAGGGTAAAATAGAAAAATCACAAAAAAGTTAACATTTTTCGTCAATTTTCCGTCAAAAATGGACCAAATAGACACTTTTCAAAAATTGAGGGACCAAAATGTTACTTTTACAAAACCTGAGGGACCTAAATGTTTTTTACTCTAAAATAAAATAAGAAAGAAGAGCAGACAAGGCGTTGGGTTTTTGGATTGGGGATTGCAACTTGGAGATTTTTTTCGACAATTAATTTAGTTACGGGTGCCAAGTACTAAAATAAAAACAGTACGAAATGAAAAGTGTATAGTTATTTTAGGAAAAGAGATAACTTACATTTTTACTATTGTTCATGCATTATTTAGACTATTTGATAGGGATCTTTAGAGATATGCAATGATTCTCACAAATCTAAGAGAATTTGTCCATAGACACATCACGATAAATTAGTTAGGATAGGTCGGACACACATTTGTCCTGAAGAGACTGTGTCCCGAGCTCATGGTGTTATGCACTGTCATACTAATGATTTGGGTCTTAATAGGTTCAATGCGCAGGTCAGATATAGATTATCGGGTCGGTCATTTTACCCATATCAAAATCATTCTATCTTATTAATTATGAAATATGTTCCAAATGGACACAAACACATTGGCATGACAAGTTTTTTAAAATTATTGTATGAGAAGTGAAGGATGAGTAATTAAAGTTGCTTTAATATTTTTACCTAGCAAGTTTTTATAATCTTACAGACAATAAATATATGGAGTTTAAGTAGAACAAATATGGTTTTTTCATGCAATTTAATTCATCTAGTACATAAACTATGTAAGAAATGCCCATCACGCAGTAAATAATTTTTGTTTTGTTAATAAAATAACTTACATTAAGTTAGTATCATGATAAAAGATGACATAAGTAAAAAAAAAAAAAAAATCAAAAAGACTTTATAGAGACATGAATTAAAAACAGATCTCTGCATATCTCAAGAAATTACATAAATCATGTCCCAATCGAGACTAGAAAGTGTCCAATGTGGGGGAAGAATGATTACAAGGCGGATTTGGATCCTCTCATTTCAAAAATATGAGAGGATTTAAGTCCAAGTCCATTAAAGACATGTCAATTAAATGTTAGAAAAATTATGAAAATTAAAAAGTTTTTAGTTTGATATGTGTGAATAACACGTGTTAAAAGAATATCAGATGTATGTGTCTGTCACATGTTGAACAGTTGAAGGAGTTCCAGATACATGTGTTTGTCACGTGTTCAAGAAGTACTGGATGTATATGTCCAACATGTATTAAAGGAGTACCATATGTCCGACATGCCTACTTTCAAAATTATTAAAGAGTTCAAAGTTTGAGGATTTTATTTATCCAAGGGATTTTTATCATCTTTCTTTATTTTATTAACTCATATAATTAGTTAAATACTTTTTTCCTAATGCTTTCTGAAATATCTCACTCAATACCCCAAATGATAAATTTTCTAGGAGTCCTCAAATTCGATCATAACAATATACACTCTTAGGCTACGTTTGTTTGCCATAAAATATTATCCCGAAAAATATTTTTCCAATTTTACGGTGTTTGATAACACCGTAAAATTGATCAACTAGAAAATATTTTCCAGTCAAAAATGGTGGGCTACTTTTTGGAGATTTTCCGGTGTTAAGGTCAACTATAAAATATTTTCCGGTCAAATATTACGGCTAGTACAAAGTTTGGAAAAATATTTTTATGTTTTTCAGAAGAGGAAAATATTTTTCGGAACTTAACCACCCCTACCCCTACCCCTACCCCCACCCACCTCCCGCCCCTACCCACTCACCCCTTCCACCCTCACAATAGATATATATTTATATGTTTTTTTTTTAATAAATCTCATGTCGAAAAATATTTTTCATTGTACATCTAAACACCATAAAATATTTTTCAGTATTCTGTGTTTCAGGAAAACATTTTTCCCTAACAAGTTATTTTACAGCAAACAAACGGAGCTCAGGAAAATATTTTCCTTTGAAAACATTTTTCACAAGCAAGTTATTTTACGGCAAACAAACGGAGGAAAATATTTTATTTTCCAAAAATACATTTTCCACTGAAAATATTTTCCACAAGCAAATTATTTTATGGCAAACAAACGGAGCCTTAGAAATTGTTCGAATGTCCTCATGCATCATCAACACATATAAAAATCAAAGTTTGTACCAAACACATGGAAAAAAAAGAATTAAAAGGCTTTGTAGGGCAAGTCCAACAAACTCCTTATTTTTTCTTTATAATAGATAGCGAAATTAATGACTCTTTACTTTTATAAACTCTCTATTTCAGTTTTACTCCAACAACACTCTCTATTTAATTTCACTCTTTCTTTTCATCTTTCTTTCCTACATTCCCTTTCCTTTTCAGCCCTCTTTCTTTGACTTTTGGTGGTTTTTTTGTCTATTGTTGCAGCTTTTTGTTGACAGCTTGACAAACAAAACAAAAAAAAAGTTTAAGCGAGCTCCTCACAACTCGCTACAAGCAGCGAGCTTTTGGTTTCAAGTGGCGAGTTTTCCAATCTAGTGAGATCAAATGGCTAGTTTGTTGGAGTATATTTTTTTGGGTTTACTCTCTACTTTAACTAAAAAGTCAAAGTAAAGAGCTTGTTGAACTTGCTCTAACAATTTGATATTGCAATTTATAGAAGATCTCAAACTCTATTTCCCATCTAGAGCTTAGATAGTGCCATCAATATTGTCTAATGAAAGAATCGATGGGGTGCAACTTACAAATTAAGACCTTATTTGGTTTCACTTGTGTAAATTATTTTAACATAAAAAAGAGAAACATATAGTTTAGCACGCTTACCAACAAATAGCATTGGGAAAAGTAAATAATTAGAAACATTTTTTAAAAAAAGAAGTTATACGAGTGTATATATTACTATACGAGTGCTTGTCAAATTATATGTGTCAAAATCTCAAGTTCAGACATTCATCACGATTGGTGTTATAGACATAAGAAATAACTATTCAAGCCTATTTTCTATTGGCCTAAAATATTTAACCCAAGTTATTCCTTATACGCATAACACCTACTTATAAAATACACAATCACACTATTTTTCATCGATGTGAAATGTCATATATACGCCCATATTATCTTCCACCGATGGTGAATGTCATATACATGTCCATTCTCGTCAGGGCATACACACATTTTGGTGTAGCACTTTGTCCCGCATAACACTTAACTCCCACACCGGCTAGTGATCGACTTTGATACCATCCTGTCATACCCCGGGCCTGAGGACTCTGATACCATTCTGTTATGCCCCAAGCCCAGACCCCCAGGCCCGCCCAGACGCGCCTTCTTGGTGTAGTACTTTGTCATGTTGGAAAATAAGTAGTTTAATTTGTGCAAATGATAGAAAAACTAAAGAACAGTAAAATAATATATTAATATATTTATAATGAAATACACAAACTGAGGCTCGAGTTTAACTCGATGTCCTTAAGGTTATAACGTTCCGCTAAGGTGCTTACGACTCGATAGCACTAACCTCCCAGGATACAATGATATTACCTTTTGTAATAGAAGCACTGCAAATTACAAAAGCTTGCGAACTCACAATGTTCGAACTCTCTCACTTATGCTGAAACTAGCTTATTGTTACTGTAAGAATGCATGACTCAATTATGCTAAAGGGCCTGCTATATATATAGGCAAAAGTTGCCTAACATGGACTTCAATGCAATAAACGTAACCATAAAAAATGCAATGAATAGCAATGTCTCTCTAGCTTCTTTACCATAAAGTAGGAATGTGAAATGAATGTAACGGCAAGCAAAGCAGATGAAGAATTTGCAATACTAAAACTCACTAAAACCCATAATCATGATAGTAATGATTACTACCATTATGACTATGAATCAATTGCCATTATAATAAGTTGCCTTTACATTTGCCATTGTAATGACTCTACTACTAGTCATTTGACGAAAATGTAAATAGTAACATTCAAAAAAAAAGAAGCTAGAACATATACCCATCATAACTTTATTTTCTTGACATGGGAAACCCTACTTTACTATTTTTTTCAAATTTCTCATTCACCAATTATTCATCAATTCTAACATTCCCCCATATGAATGAAAATTAGCTAGAAAGAGTGCCGACAACATGCAGACACTAGAGAGAGTTCAATAGAAAGATACTACATCAAGATAGGTAGCTTTTGGTCTTGAACCTTCCTTAGTGAAATCTATCGAATTTACTTGCTAACTAATGAACGCGATGTCTTAAACTGTTCAGCTTTGGTGTAAACCAAGACAATAGAGATCACACAGCACCTCTCTGACATTGTAAAGTTCTCACGGTTGTGTTCATTTCGGCCCTGAACAACTCCGGGTATTCATGAGTACTCTAGAGAATTCAGCCCTCAAATTCTCGTAGGATCGGCCCCCTCCCTACTCATATAGGTGATGCTTATAAAGAGTATCCTTGCAATACCCCACTTGGATTTCCAAGATATAAGAATCATTAAAAGTATAACTTAACCTAAGAAACACACAGGCAGCACTGTCTCAGGTGCCCCGATTATGACCATAAGTGCAATTATGTGTATATTTGAAGTTTACATGCGAATTTCGTGTTTAGTTAACTTTTATAAGTAAAATCATTGTGTTTATTTATTTTAGTAAATGAGATATGTGCATTTAATTGTTTAAAATGTTTCTTTGTCATAATATTTACAATTTCGTGTTTATTTGTATTTTACGTGCAATTATGTGTTTAATTAAATTTTATTAACAAAATTAAGAGTTTAATTATTTTAGTATTTAATATATGTGCATTCATATTATTTCATAAAGATTTTTGAGTGAAAATAGTATTTAAATGACTTTTAAATCTCATTTATTAACTTTTTCTTCTAATTCTTAAAACTAGTCTTTTAAATATTTTAAAATTTAGTCTACCGCTATGATTTAAACCATGACTTTGTAAAATTAATTTATAAACAAACCAAAAAATTTAAGTAGACTTTTTGCGAGAAAAAGTAGCGTTTTAAAGTAAAAATAGTGGAAAAACACCCAACATGTCTTCCTTTGACTTTTTAATTGACTTCACTTAATTATATAAACACAAAAAATGCTCAAAATTGCTCAAAAAAGGCTTCAAATCAGCACCCAACAAGACCTACAGGAATAGTAATTTTCTTGCAAATTTTGCTATTGGAAGTGAAAGAGAGTGATCCAACGGGCAACTCGGATATTTTTGAACTCGTCTCAACTTCTACTTCGCATCTACCGTTCGTTTTTCAACTTTCATAGCGAAAAATTTGTGAGGGCTCTTTTCAAAATTGCTTCAAAATGCATCGTTTAAGTGTTGTATCGTTAAATTTACATTTTATACTTGCTATTTAGATGTTATGGCACATGTTTACCATTTTAGAATTTACTTTTAACGTATTTTATTTTTTAGATAAATAATAGAGCTATTTGAAGGCATATTTGGTTAGAATGTGTTAAAAGTTGATTTTAGCTTAGATATGATGTTCATAATCACTAATATGTGTTAATATACCAATCTAGTATGATATAATAGCTTGAAAATGCGAAATTGGGCAAAGTACGTTTGCTATATTTTTTTGAGAAAATGGTGTTTTAGAGCATTTTGGATTATTTTTGTATTATGTAGATACTTAATAGGCTAGTATAATGATACGTAATGGTTTGGGCAAACTTTGTTAGTTTAAATGCTTGAAAAGTTGAAGAGTAATATTGTTTAGCTTAGGGTTTTTATGTTTAAAGTTAGTTAATGTGTAGTTGAACATGTTTTCTTGTTGTGCAGTATTGATAAGTCTAAGTGGTGTCAAATGTATGTGTTTTAATTGAGGGCAAATGTGGATGTATAGTGTAGTCTAAGTGGTTGGTTTCTTGGCTATATGAATAAGAAATATGTATGACTTGTTTAGTTGTTTGATTATTAGATTGTTAAAATGTTGAGGCAATGTGTTGTAGAATTAGGATTCTATCCTTTAGGAATACGTGTTATCTTGAATGTGTTGTCTAATGTGGTTGGAGTCTGTTTGTATATAATGTGTTGTGTAAACTAGATTGTCTTATAGTTGCATGATTAGTTAGTTTATTAAATGCATGATTAATGTGAATGTCATTGGGAATCAACCTACTTTGTTGATTTCCCTTATTTGTCATTAATGTGATGCGATGTGATGCGATGCGTATGTGATTGCATGTTATGTGTTAAGTGTGCATGCGATGCAAATGCGTGGTTGTAACCAAACAGCTGCGGTTGGTTCGTCTCACCCTGGGCGGTATCGGGCTTACCAGGCGATGACACGACCATCGATGTGCTATTCTCTATCTCGAATGGACTGGGCGGAATACATCCATGAGGTACTGGGTCGTAGGTTGAGTCAGCATACCCTATGGTATTGCTTGGTATATAGGGGAAGATGTTCGTGATAGTGTGTGGGAAATGACATCAACAGAACGAGAGTATCCTTTTTAAAATATGTTTACTTTGTTAATGCGTACCATATCAAGGTTACTTTGATTGTATTGTTACTTTATTGCTTATTTATAGCTTTGATGTGCATAGCATATTTCGGAAAGATAAAATAGTTTTCAAAACTTCCTGCATCTACCTCCCTTACTGAGCTATTTATCAGAGTAGCTCACCCCTCTTTATAACCTTTTAGGTGCGCAAAACTTAGCTTATGTGGAGTACGTGCATGATGATATGAATAATCCCACTGTGTGAATGCTTGATGTTGATGTTGTTTGTATATAAGTTAAATAGTTTCTTTTATAGTTTTGAGGACTTTAATGTATTTGGCTAGTTAGTTGTCTTAAATTAAGGGTTTGTAATGTATAGCCTTTTCTTGATATGTATTTTAATGTTGGATTGTAAAGTTTATATTTTGAACCCTCGGTTTGTAATATGATAGGAAGTGTAGTGAGACGGATGGCATGGTACTCAAATAACGTGTGAATGGGTTATATATGTATGATTGTGGATTATATATTGTTGTGGTAAGTTTTTGTGTGCAGGGTTATTTTCAAGCTAGTGTCTAGTTACAGATGGTACCATGTTGAATTTTTCTGTCGCATCTTGACTTGGATCCTAGGAGGGGTCAAGTTAGGATGTTACACTGTCTGTTCATCATAGGAATAGGTGGGAGTATTACCCCCACAGTGTTCCCACTGAGTTATACATAATTCAGTTTTTCCCTTTAAACCTAGATCTAAGGATCTCCTATCAGGAAGGTAGGGTTTTCCATTACGATAACTCTTAAGAAATAGGCTTAAGACTCATTCCCCTCGATGATTTATAAACTTGGTTTCTAGGTAAACCTTTGGTAAGCGGATCCACAATATTATCCTTTGACTTTATATAGTCAATAGAGATAACCCCATTTGAAAACAATTGCTTAACGGTATTATGTCTACGACTAATGTGTCTAGACTTACCGTTATACATACTACTTTGTGCCCTACCGATTGCCAATTGACTGTCACATAATATACAAATAGCTGGCATAAGTTGCTGCCACTTTGGAATATCCTCTAAGAAATGTCGGAGCCATTCAGCTTCTTCAACAGCTTTATCCAAAGCTATAAACTCATATTGTATTGTGGATCTGGCTATACATGTTTGCTTAGTGGATTTCCAAGATACAGCAGCACCTCCTAACGAAAAGACATACCCAGTAGTGGATTTTGAGTCTTTAGTATCAGATATCTAGTTAGCATCACTGTACCCTTCTAGTACAGCTGGATATCTTGAATAGTATAACCCGTAGTTCAAAGTGTATCTAAGATACCTTAGAACTCTCACAACAGTAGTTCAGTGGGCTTGTCCTGGATTACTGGTATACCTACTTAGTTTGCTAACAGCAAATGCAATATCGGGTCTTGTACAATTCATAATATACATCAGACTACCAATAATCCGAGAATACTTTAGTAGAGATATCCCTTCACCTTTGTTCTTAACAAGGTGGCTATTCACATCCACAGGCGTCTTAGCAACACTATCATCATCTTTACTAAACTTGTCTAATATATATTGTATATAATGAGACTGGGACAAGACTAGTCCATCTGATGTTTTAGTGATCTTCACACCCAGAATTACATCAGCCACACTCATATCTTTCATGTCGAAGTTCTTGGATAACATTTTCTTAGTAGCCTTAATAACATTATTATCACTCCCAATAATAATCATATCGTCTACATATAGACAGACAATGGCATATTCTTAACTTGTGCCTTTCACATAAACACACTCGTCGCACTCATTAATTCTAAAGCCATTAGATATCATGGCTTTATCAAATTTTTCATGCCATTGCTTAGGCGCTTGTTTTAATCCATAAAGGGATTTTACAAGCCGACATACTTTCTTCTCGTTACCTGGAACCACAAACCCTTCGAGTTGTTCCATGTAAATTTCTTCTCCTAAATCTCTATTCAAGAAGGTAGTCTTTACATCCATTTGATGGATCTCTAGATTATTAATAGCTACAATTGCTATTAACATCCTAATGGATGTAATTCTCGTAACTGGTGAGTAAGTATCAAAATAATCAAGACCCTCGTTTTGTCTATATCATTTTATGACAAGTCTGGCCTTGTATTTATCAATTGATCCATCATCTTTCATTTTCCTCTGGAAAATCTACTTACACCCTAAAGGCTTATTTCCAGGAGGAAGATCCACCAGTACCCACGTATGATTATTCATGATAGATTTTATCTTACTGTTGACAGCCTCTCTCCACAAAGGAGCTTCAGGGGTTGTCATAGCCTCGTTAAAAGTACGAGGCTCATTTTCTAACAAATAAGTTAGAAAACCAGGACCGAAAGACTTAACCGTTCTAGCCCTTTTGCTACGTCTTAGTTCGTCTTCAACATCATTAGATATAGTCATTTCTTGCTCTTCAGTTCCACAAGTTCTCTTAGAAGAACTTGGTTCTTGTGTTTCCTTATAAGGAAATCTATCCTCAAAGAATTTTGCATTTCTCGATTCGATAACTGTATTCTCATGAATATCAGTTATTTCTGACTTAATCACCAGAAATCTATATGCAGCACTGTTCTGTGCATATCTAATAAAGACATAATCCACAGTCTTTGGACAAATTTTGACAATTTTAGGTACAGGAACCCCCACCTTAGCTAAGCACCCCCACACTCTTAAGTAATTATAGGAAGGTGGTCGACCTTTTCACAACTCATAAGGTGTTTTGCTCAACTTCTTGTAGGGTACCTTATTTAGAATATGATTTGCAGTTAACACTGCTTCCCCCCACAAGTTCTGAGGTAAGCCTGAATTAATCAACAAGGCATTCATAATTTCTTTAAGAGTTATGTTCTTACGCTCAGCAACACCATTTTGTTGAGGAGAGTACGGTGTCGTTGTTTGGTGAATAATACCATGTTCAGCACAAAAATCCCCAAAAGGAGATACATATTCTCCTTATCTATCGCTTCTCAACATTTTTATCCTTTTGCCTAGTTGATTATTAACCTCATTTTTGTATAGTTTAAATACTTCAAAAGCCTCATCCTTGCTCTTAAGTAAGTAAACATAACAGTACCTCGTACAATCATCTATGAAAGTGATGAAATATTTTTTCCCACCTCTAGTTTACACAAATTTTAAGTTACAAACATCACTGTGAATTAACTCTAGAGGTTCGGAACTTCTTTCCACTGATTTAAATGAAGCTCTTGTTAATTTTGATTCTGTGCACACTTCACATCTTTTGTTTAGATAAAAATCAACTTTAGGCAATAATCTTAAATTGACCAATTTACGCAATGAATCAAAATTAACGTGTCCTAATCTATCATGCCATAAACTAGGAGAATCCACAACATAAGTAACTGATTTGTTCTTATTGTTAATGGAAATAAATGGCTTATTAGCCTTTACAATAGTCATAACATTAAGCTTGAACAACCCATCATATCATAACTCTTGCCCAAAAATACCCCATTTTTAAACAAAACAAACACACTGGACTCAAAAACCAGCTTGAATCCATTTTTACTCAACAAGGATCCAGAAACTAAATTTTTCTGGATGTCTGGGACATGCAGCACGTTGTTGAGTGTCAGCTCCTTCCCTTAAGCCATTTTCAAAATAATCTTTCCAGTCCCTTCTACTTTTGATGTGGAGGAGTTCCCTATGTAAAGGGTTTCTTCAGACTTCTGGTAGGTGGTGAAACTATTCCTGTCAGAACAAACGTGACGAGTAGCTTCTGTGTCCACCCACCATTGTTTTGGATTGCCAACCAAATTAACCTCTGACATGACCGTTGACAAATTCATATCAGACATTTCTTCTCCCAGGTCTTCAACAGCATTAGCCTGAGCCTTTCTTTTCTTCTAAGCTCCCTTGTTGGCGCGAAGTCTGCAATCTATAGCCTTATGCCCCGTCTTGTCGTAAATATAACAATTACCAACAAACTTCTTTTTATCAGTACCTTTATTTCCTTGATTCTGGCCATTGACCTTCCTCTTTTTGTTACTTGGCCCATGCTCCACCACGTTCGCTTTTGATTCCAAAGGCAGGAGTCCAACCCTTTTTGTCATTTTTATGGTTGTCTGCTTTAATCCTCAACCTCAAAACTATGTCTTCAACTGTCATCTCCTTTCGCTTATGCCTCAAATAGCTTTTGAAGTCTTTCCAGCTAAAAGGTAACTTCTCAATGAGTGCACCAGATTCGAAAGTTTCACCCATATTCATTCATTCTACATGACACTCATGAAGAATTAGTTGATATTCTTCTACCTGGGGCAATAGAGGCTTGGAATCTACCATTTTGAAGTCTAGCAACCTGGCAACTATAAATTTCTTTGTGCCTGCATCCTCCGATTTATACTTCTTATCCAACGATTCCCACAAAGCCTTTGCTATCAGGATTGGACTATAGACATAAAACAACTCATAATCCAATCCGTTAAGGATATAGTTTATGCATAGGAAGTTCGCATGCTTCCAGGCATCAATTGCAGCAACGGTTTGCATATCAGGATTCTTACCCAATTCTGGTGCATCTTCCTTCAAAAACCGAGTCAGACTCAAGGTAGTCAAGTAAAATAACATTTTCTGCTGCCACCTTTTAAAGTCCCTCCCATCAAACTTTTATGGCTTGTCGCCATGTCCAGCAGGAGCTGCCGGCACAAACGACATAACAGAGGCAATAGTTACCGATAGTCTCGCCAAGGGTACATTTTCATTCCCAGTGGATCCACCAATTGATCCACTTCTATGCATAAGTACTGATCTTGATCCATTTCCTCCATTTCCATTTCCAAGAACGTTAGGGATTCCAGTTTCGGTATTCATTTTAAATTAGGTCCAAAATATTACCAACTGCACTTAAAAGGTAGAAATTAGTCTAATAAGTAGATAAATGAAGTAGAAACTAGAAGTTGAAGAAATAATGAAAAACCAGCCAAGAAATAATTAAATCTCCATTGAAATATGTCTCAATAGATATTGATCTAAGAGGACTTAATTTCAGCACCAAACAAAAAAATTTAACTTGTAAGAAATAGAAAATAATAGCAGTAAGAAAACTGTAAATTGAAAAAGCTTCTGAAAGAAATATGTTCTAACAGAATTTTATTTCAGTAGAATGCACAAATTAAAACAAAAACTAGTATAACCTTCAGATTGTTAGAAAATAAGTAGTTTAATTTGTGCAAAGGATAGAAAAACTAAAGAACAGTAAAATAATATATTAATATATTTGTAATTAAATACACAAACCCAGGTTTGAGTTTAATTCGATATCCTTAAGGTTATAATGTTCCACTAAGGTGCTTACGGCTCGATAGCACTAACCTCCTATGATATAACAGTATTACCTTTCGTAATAGAAGCACTGCAAATTACAAAAACTTACGAACTTACAATGTTCGAACTTGCTCACTTATGTTGAAACTGGCCTATTGTTACTGTAAGAATGCATGACTCAATTATGCTAAAAGGCCTGCTATATATATATAGAAAAAAGTTGCTTGACATGGACTTCAATGCAATAAATGTAACCATAAAAAAATGCAATGAATAGCAATGTCTCTCTAGCTTCTTTACCATAAAGTGGGAATGTGAAATGAATGTAACGGCAAGCAAAGCAGATGAAGGATCTGCAATACTAAAACCCACTAAAACCTATAATCATGATATTAATGATTACTACCATTATGACTATGAATCAATTGCCATTATAATAAACTGCCTTTACATTTGCCATTGTAATGACTCTACAACTAATCATTTAACGAAAATGTAAATAGTAACAATCAAAAAAAGAAAAAAACTAGAACATATACCCATCATAACTTTATTTTCTTGACATGGGAAACCCCACTTTACTATTTTTTCCAAAGTTCTCATTCACCAATCATTCATCAATTCTAACATGTCCCGCATAACACTTAACTCTTACACCAACTAGTTACCAACTTTGATATCATTTTGTCATGCCCGGGGCCTGGGAACTCTGATATCATTCTGTCATGCCCCAAGCCCATACCCCCAAGTCATTTCAGACGCGTCTGGTGTTGTAAGCATAAGAAATAACTACTTGAAACTCTTTTCTACTGCCCTAAAATGGTAAACTCAAGTTATTTCTTATATCTACAACACCCACTTATAAACCACATAATCACACTATCTCCTACCGATATTTGATGTTGCAATTTGGAATATAAAAATTATTGTTTTTGGCAAAGCAATTACAAGAATAACATACATTACTTTTATTAGAGTATTAGTATATGTCACTCATTTACCATTTCACTCATACCATACATAATATAATTTTTATCACATATGTAAAAATTTTGAAATTTTAATACAAAATTCTTATCATACAAAAAAACGAGAGAGAGAAACATAAACATAAAACGTTAGTCTATTTACCCGTTCATTTTGCAGTCCCTTTCAATTGCCCGAAGTTATAATGCCACGAAATGCTTAGGCTAACAGAGCAAGCTAAAACTTCATTAGCAGTCTCTGTAAATATTGTAAGACCATTACTTCATGAAACAAAAGCACCAGTCGGCTACGCAGTAATCAAATAGATTAACAAGATTAACTCACAAAGAATTTTACTTACATAAGCAGCTGAACCCATATGTACGCTCCCAGATACTTCTTTAAGTTCTTCACCCTATATTGGATAAACTAAATTGTGCATACAGTGCTTCATTTAGGGTTAGGTGGAGTGATCGAGTATTGATTTATTATAATCAAAAGTCTGGAGTTTGAACCTATATTATCTCGTTAAAAATGTCGCTTAGCTCTTGACTGACTTGGAGTACATGTTGAGATGCGTCACTGTATCAGAGAATTTATAGTCTTAAAAATAATTAAATTAATATAATCATACTTAAGATTAATTTCTTATTATTAAAATAATAATAATAATAATAACTATAATAAAGCGCGGGCAACAATAAGGAAGGGGTCTATGTAGCTGTCACACCCGACCCCTTCTTAATTAATGGAGCACGGCAAATTCGACATCTACTACCAAAAAAAAAAAAAAAGAGAAAAAAACTATGCTCACAATGATAGGTTTCATAGACCCTTTCGATCCATGGAATGTATGACAGGAAATATGGATTATCCGTTTTATTGTTTTT
This sequence comes from Ehretia macrophylla, assembly GCA_037974665.1. Taxonomy (NCBI): domain Eukaryota; kingdom Viridiplantae; phylum Streptophyta; class Magnoliopsida; order Boraginales; family Ehretiaceae; genus Ehretia; species Ehretia macrophylla. The sequence goes on from CM075764.1 coordinate 43,999,793, forward strand.
ATCTTTGATTTTTAGAGTAGCAGCTTAGCAATACTGTCGTATGTCCTTTGCCGATCAAAAACATGATTTCAGCTTCAATAAGTTGGAAAATATCATCTTGGGTTCTGAGATGATTGTTTCTGCAGAAATTTGTCCAAGCCCAAAGATCCAGAAGGTTCTAGTCCACTTAGGTTGAGCGGCACGAAGCCCATTAAGAAAGGTTTAGCTCCACAATGATAAACTTGCTGAAACACTGTTTCCACATCTGTTCGTCTTTGTAGGAAACCATATACTAGAAGTTGATGAAAATAAATGGCTTGTCAACCTATTTGAAAATGGTCTACATAAGCAACCTTTCCTATCCTTCCTAAAAATTGAAGATCATGAGTTAGAATTGTTACAAAAAAATTTAGAATAGTTGTAAACTAACTCACAAGTTATCCTTGGCTAGGATCAAAATAAGATTTTGTATAAAATTTAAAAAATGACAGTTTAGCTTTAAATACAAAAATCAGGATAGTTCGTTAAATACAAATAAAACTATACTCCTCGAGCTTCCTAACATCGAAAGCGATACATGGAGCAATGATAGCGTGTTTAAATCTAGACGACAAGGTTTCTATTATAAAAAAAATATATTTACTTTTTATAAAGGGTTACTAACAATTAATCCGATTGGATTTGATAATAGGTTTTGAAAAAAATAAAAAACTTGAGATTTGAGTATTAATTATTTCTGTCAAAGAAATAGAACTTTATTTTGCAGATTTTCCAAACATTAGAAACATATGCTTCATTGGCTAGTATGATGTTATAAATATAGTATTTATATTTAGACAAATCCACACCCCACCTCACATTCTATTGTAGCTAGTTCGGATTCATGAGATCACAAAGAAAAGAATCATAAATGAAAAGAAGGAAAATATTTTTGTTTGATTTTTACAAAATCATAAAGACGTTCATGTTTTCTTTGTTTGGATCGTAGAATGAATTGAAAAAAAAATATAATTTTATATGACAATTCACATATACAACCAACTTTTTTTTCCTTCTTTTGCCGCCTCCCTATGTTCTCTCTTTTTTCTTTTTTCTTTTTAATTATTTTTCTTCCTAGGTCCTACACAACCTCCTTTTCTTCTCTCTCTTCTGGCTCTTCTTCTCTCGCAATCTTCTTCTTTTTTTACTTTCCTTCCCATTTTTCTTTCTTCTTCTTTTCCCTTTTCAAAATGGCTTTAGTTTTTTATAATAAAAAAAAATTAATGGGGAGACTAAGCCTTACATAGGAATGACAACGAGTCGAATACCTGTTAAAATTTATAAAATCAAATTTGAACCGGTTTAAATTATATTTTACCAAACCATGACGAAAATCCATCGGGTTTAGATTTTGCTTATCAAATTTGAACCCGTTAAATATTTAAAAATTCGTGGATACCAGACCCAACTCATTAATAAATAGAAAAAATAATTTTTTTTAAAAGAAAAACTTAAAAAGTTTTTAAAGAAATAAAAAAAGTACTAAAATAATGACAAATCGTAATAGATTAGAAAACGTAAATTAAATTTATTATCTATTATCAAACGTAAACTTAATAGAAACATTTAACAAAATTTTTATACTGAGAAATTATCATCATTCCATAATAATATGAAATAATCTGAAGAAAAAAAAAAACATAAAGTACTTGTCATAATTATAAATTATCACTCTCGTTTGAATTATTCAGTAATTGAGCGGTTATATTAGTTGAATTAAATAAAAAGAATAAATAAACATAAATAATAAGAGTTGAACTATAACCTACAACTATTAATCTTATATCAATATTAAAAAATTATATTTTCTTAAGTAATATATTATTTGTATATGTATGTAAATATATAAACATTTTTGTTAATTTATTTTTACTAAATTACTAATCAGGTTCTCGGGTTTCGGATTTTTTAAAATTGTTATTAACAAATCCTACTAGACTACCCGTCAGTAATCACTTGTAAAAATCAAATTCTAATAGATACTCTATCGGTTTCGTAAACGGATTTATAATTAAGTTGGATACCCGTTAAATTCAAATTTAAAACATACCTGTTGCCATCCCTAACTTTATAGAGAGGAATTATTTTCAGCTTATACAAGATAAGTAATTAATGGAGAGTACTCTTCATAATATATAAATCAAAAGACTGCCATAATCCAAAATTAGCAAATTAAGGCTCCGTTTGTTTGCTGTAAAATATTTTACCGGAAAACATTTTCCGGATTTTACGGTGTTTGGTAACACTGAAAAATTAGTCAACCGTAAAATATTTTCCAGTAAAAAATTGCGGCTGCTTTTTCTTAATTTTACGGTGTTTGGTAACATCGGAAAATTGGTCAACCGTAAAATATTTTCCGGTTAGCAATTGCGACTAGTACAAAATTATGTAAAATGTTTTCATGTCTTTTGGGATAAGAAAATATTTTACCGAATTTACCGTACATCCAAACACCAGAAAATATTTTTCAGTATTCTATTTTATAGTAAAATATATTCCCTCAATAAGTTATTTTACGGCAAACAAATGAAACCATGTAAAATATTTTATTTTCCAAAAAAATATTTTTTACGAAAAACATTTTATACAAGTAAATTATTTTACGGCAAACAAACGGAGCCTAATTCACGAATATATTCACTTCTTGGTGAAAATGTTTCACTTAAAAACCGAGTTAATTCAATAGTCTTCAAGAATTTGAGAGAATCACTCCGCATCCCTTTAATCGAGTGTCCAAAACAAATAAGGACCCACCTCAAAGCGCTCCCTTCCCGCCATTTCCCCAAGACAAACAAATTTCTCTTCTTTTTATTTTCTCTCTCCCCTTTCTTTTTCTCTTTCATGTCTCCTTTTTTAACTGTTTTCCTTCACCCTTTATCTTTAACCTTTATCTCTCTTTAAATTCTAAGTAGCTTTGCTAATTGCAAGCCCTTAACATGTTCTCACTTCATAGCTCAGCTCAACATAGCCATGTCCGCCACCAGAAGAGGAGAAGTGGGCTACAGAAGAGTCCAAGCCCGGCCCGCAGAAAAATACTCTGCCGGAGAGGGAAATTTATGGGAAGAATGCGAAAAAGAGGAAAATTATATTGAAAAAAGAAAAGTAGTAGAAGATAAAAGGTTGGAGGACTTGAGATTAGGTTCCATAGAACCTGAATTGTCGGAGGAGCAGCTGAGGATGAATGATCAAGCTCAAGAAGATGAGGTAAATATCACAGGGTAAAAGTCAAAAAATTTCCATGATTTTACGGTAAATCCCAAGCATTCTTTTGTAGTAACTATTATGCCAATGCTTCAAATATGTATTCTCAACGATAACTCTTAATATTAACACGAGTTACTATGGGGGATTTTTTTTTTTGACAGTGTAAAGATTACACATTCTTTTAATTTACTCTTTGAGGAAACTAGATATTTCTGATTGATTTTATTAATTCATTCTTCATATATTGCAATTCACCGTGTTTGTTGTAGGATAGAATTTAGTACGCATTCATCCTAGTTAGCAGTTCCAACAGCTCCTTAATATCTGTTATCTTGGGAGGATCATATTGCTATTTTAATCTAATCTCATATGGATATGGATTTATCGAGATGTTTGATGATGTCTGTGAGATATTTAAATGAGAATGAATGGTAGTGGCTTCTCATAGTATGGTAGTTTGTTATTTTTTCATTTTGAAAGTAATCGTGGTTATTTCTAGGGCTATATAAACAGTTACAATTGATGTGATATCTCTTTTATTATGTATAAATATAGTGGTTTCTCATATTTCTCTTATATTAATATGTCATATGTTATGATTTTTTTATTCTTGATTTGGGGTTGAACATAGTGACTTGACAAGTACAAATATCACGGGCCGTTTTACTTCATTTTACTATTATTGTAGTTTTTCAAGTTTTCTTGAGGTGGATGTTAGAGTTGACATAGAGATGAAAGCAAGAAACCCCCCTCTTTGGCTTTGTGGTGCCGGGAAGATCTGAGATGGAAGGGGGTGGGGGGAGGGGGGAGGGGGGAGGTGAGTGCATTTGGAAGTTGATGAAGTTTGGTTTTGTTGTGCAGATGTTAGCTCTCAAGTCCATTTATGGCAAAGATATTTTCACTCTTGATAGTCAGAGTGGGCTGCGATCTTTTCAGGTTTGTGAATGAAGAGATCTCTGTCTGATAAGCGTAAGATACTTAGCAAGGAATCCAAAAATCATCACTACAACTTAACTCAATTGTGATCTATGTTTTCAAAGAACAAATTATTGTATCATAACTAGGCACCAAATCTGGAACACCATAGCAGAAACGTGGGTTTCATTGCGTATACACACGACATGGATTCATCTTCAATGTGTGTGGCAATATACAAAACATTCAGCTTTCTTCAATCTTTTACTTTCTTCTCTGAAGAAATAAAATCTCTGACGCCATTTAAAATTTTTTTTTTTTTTTGTTTGGTATGTAGATTCACGTACGTATTGAAGCACCTAAAGAACTTACAGTCTCTGCAAAGCTGAATGCGGCCCAAAATGAGGATGCATGTGACTTCCCATGGACATTTAAAATCAATTTCTTACCACCAATCATATTAACATGTTTATTGCCTAAATCATATCCAAGTCATCTTGCTCCTTATTTCACCATATCTGTTCAGTGGTTGGATTCTGCTATAATTTCTAATCTCTGTCACATGCTTGACTCGATTTGGAAAGAACAACCAGGGCAGGAGGTTGTATTTCCGTGGGTGGAATGGTTACACGGATCCTCTCTTTCTCATATTGGTTTCGATAGAGAAATAACTCTTGGTCCTTATGGTGTAAGAGATACGGGAGATAGGCGTGCAATATCAAGAAGTGTCTCCCCGGAAGTTGATATTCCATTCATGAGGAGCTACAATGACGAGCACTGCCATGAGAACTTTTGCACAAACTTCCACGAATGCTGCATCTGTTTTAGCGAGTTTGCTGGTAATATTCACTATTCACTGTTATGATTTTGTCATTTTATCGCAAAGAATAAAACTAGGAGTCTAGGATCTCCTGAAGTAGAGGTACACATGCTTACAATGATTTTAGAAACTTATTAATCTCAGACATGATTAGTGATGTCTGAAATATCAACAGAGATTTTCCTAGGCATGGTCAGTACTAGAGGAAGATATTGTATAGCAGTTTTATATTTCAAAAGAGAGGCAAAGAAGGATGGTGATTGCAACATAAAATATACACATAGGAAAGTGAATCCTTCAGAACTTGAACAAAAGGAAAAACATTTAAGAAGATAATCATTTTTTGCAATATTGCTGTGTATAATTTTGACAAGAAAGAGACCTTTGGCTAAAGCTAAGGTTGTCTCTATAGGATAAGAATATATCTAGATGTCATAAATGCGCTAAAGTAATCAACACACTAGATGACTTCTTCCAGTGATAATAGATAGCTATGAAGTGATGGAGGTGTTAATTATATGATAAGTAGAGGTGAATTCTCTCCTTTGGTAATCAACAGCAATTCGTGTGGACCCTTGTCCCCAGAATATTAGGAGCATAGATTATATGTTCAAAAGGGTATTTGCTGGAATTTCTGCATGAACTGACTACTTTTCGCATTCTACCATATGGTTAGGGCACTAAATAGAGAGTAAATATATCCCAAATGCTTCTCTCTTTGGCTCACTAAATAGAGAGCAAATTTATCCCAGATACTTCTCTCTTCTTTTTAGGAGTTGGTGGGTGGGTTGCTAGCTCAATTATCCTAGGCAATTGAAGCATTTTGAAAACTTCGTTCGTCGATTAGAAGTACTGTATTGTGATGAATGTAGATAGTATCATTCCATCAACCAATTTCAATAATGTACGAACTATTCCAACATATGCAATTGTCCGTCATTGTCCCAAATTCTTAGAACATATTGCTCAATCTGAGACAGTAAAATTTCTGTTGTATGATGCAGTATCCCATCTCTTCTTATTGTCTGTATTTGCTTCGGATTATGTCACTGTTCCTACCATGTGTACTTCTTGTGGTACTCTTACATAGCATCTAATTTGATTCTGAAATCCTTTTCTTGTTTTATCAGATATTTATCTCCATTCTCAAGATTCCTCTCCAAACCATACTTTTCCAAGGAAATGATTCAGTTGCACAAAGTTTGGTGCATAATCCATGTGTGATGTTATAGTATGAAATGATTTTGCTGACGGCATATCTTGCAAGCAATGGCTCTTTTCTACTTAAAACGTTCTGTTTTTAACATACTGCTAAAGCCTCAAACTCATTTCATTAACTTTTTCCTACTATTTTTCTTAACAGGTACAGAATTTATTAAACTTCCATGCCAGCACTTTTTCTGCCGGAGATGTATGAAAGTTTATTCTGACATGCACGTTAAGGAAGGTACCATAAACAACCTTCAGTGCCCTTATATGAAATGTGGGGGCATGTTTCCTCCTGGTTTGCTGAAGCAACTACTAAGTGATGCGGATTTTGAACGATTGGAGTCACTGATGTTAAAGAAAACACTAGACTCAATGCCTGATGCAACCTACTGCCCCAGATGCGAAACAGTCTGCATAGAGGATGAAGATCAACATGCGCAATGCTCAAAGTGTTACTTTAGCTTTTGTACAATTTGCAGGGAGCGCCGCCATGTAGGAGTAGCATGTATTACACCAGAAATGAAGCTTATTAGTTTGCAGGTTAGCGGTCTCTACTCTATGTGCATTATTGTGGTTTCTTTACTGTCCCTTGATGTATGTAGGACACAATTATCATGTGAAGATGCAAATTATAGCTTTGCCTTTTCCCCCTTGTTAGTTTACTATATTTATCAATGCAAGGGTCGTGAGACACCAGTGACTGCAAGGCCATAATTTAGGCTCCAGCATGCCATAATTCATTCATGGTGAACTTTTAACTTCCTTTAATTGTGGATTGTTAGTGCCTGAAGATTGTTGTCCTTTGATTTAGGCAGGAGGTGTGAACATTATGTACTAGATATTTCAACTCAAGAAAGGCATTATTCTCAATGTCTACGGAAAGCTTAACTGCCATTGCCCTCCTCGTTGCCATATTACTATTCTTCCTTTCAAGTGAAGCTCATGATGCACATGTTTGGCATGAGAGACTTGGTCTTAAATAGAGTTAGTGTGTTTCGGCTTGTGGGATGTTTGTGGAGGGTATTGATTAGATGTCAAAGGGCATTTCGGAGCATCACCTTATGCATTCCAACCAAGTCTTTTTCTTATTTTTTTGGTTTAAATTTCACTTCACTTTTTTCTAGACTGGCCTTTGATTAGATGCTTGGTTATCCATCTTTGCTTACACTTATATAGTTGCAGTATGACATAGTTTATATAGGCTGACATTTTAGTTTTTGTTTTAGAAATTCTATTGTGATTTAGTTCCTTCTCTTCATTTAAGATATGTTTCCAAATTTATCAAGGATCTAAATGATATGATTTCTTGCATCAGGAGCGTCAGAGTTCATCTGAATTGAAGGATGAACAAAGGCATCGGGAACAAGAAAAGATCAATGAGCTCCTTAATATAAAGGAAATACATCGTATTGCAAAGCAATGCCCTTCTTGTAAGATGGCTATATCACGAACTGAAGGTTGCAATATGATGCTTTGTATATATTGTGGGAAATATTTCTGCTACCGCTGCAATCAGATGATTGATGGAGATGAGCATTTCAGGTTTGTGATTCACCACAGTGATTTTATATTTATTTATGTCGGATCCTTGTGTCTGTGACAGTATGTTTGTCTTATTTTGCTAAACTAACGAGCTTTTCTTGTCTCTTCCATCTTGTTTAAGTGAAGGGAAGTGTGAATCTTTCCCTCAGGAAATAGTTCAGACGTGGGAGGAGAGAATGAATGCTCGCCAAATTGTGGGTCAGATCCAAGCTCAAATTGATCCTGATCATGTTCATAAATGTCCTAATTGCGGTCAAGTAAATAAAAAGGTGAGACTTGAGAGGGTGTACCAGGATTTGAAGAATTCATATATATATATATGTCTGTCAACATTTATAATGATGAGATGATGATGGTGTTTTTGTATTAGTTAAGTGCCAAGAACTGAATATTGAAGTAATAAGTGTTGAAAGGATTGCAATTTAGAAATTCACAAATTCACTCTGAGATTGATCATTTAATTTGTTCTTGTTTAAATTTCACTAAGCCGACCTCATCCAAGTGAGATAAAGACTTCGTTTGGTTTGGTTTGGTTTGGTAGTATTTTATTCGTTTAACCAATTTTTTATTTTTTATTTTTATTTTTACTTCTGAAACTTGGTCTTGCTGAGAAAAGTTTGAGATCTGATACACCCTCCTGTTTTCCTCTTTTCTTGGCAGGTTGACAATAACAATCACATGTTCTGCTGGGCATGCCAAAATCACTACTGCTACTTGTGTCGAAAGATGGTGAGGCGGAGCTCCCAGCATTATGGGCCTAAAGGGTGCAAACAACACACAGTGGGATAGTGGTGGGCAACCTTTGTCAACTCTAGACAGCATCCCTGCCAAAACCTTGGGCGATGAGCGCGGCCGTGTATGTAGGGTAGTGGAAGATTACGGGAGTTGTAGTCGTCACTGGCTTGAAAATATTTTCAATATAAAGGTATTTAAAAGTGTTTTTAATTTGAAAAATCAATACGTAGTGTGCATAGATTATATAGAAGAAAACTTGGTGAATTTTATTCTTCTTGTACATATGTTGCATACTCCTTTTTTAATTGAAAAGGAGGTATAGCCTTGAATTATAATGAAAACGAGGCGAGGAGATCTCTTCTGCCTCTTGTCTTGATCAAGAAGGATCCTCAAAGGAAGAGGTATATTGCCCATATCATGACAATTAAGAACTAAGTTCGGGTCAAAATTAACTAATCAATTCGCACATCGATTTGTATACTTGTTACAAATAATCCTATATTTTCTCCACATATTTGACGTCCCCGCAGTTGTACATTTTGCCGATTGAGCAACATTGGAGTAGTGGATTAAAGGTTTAAGATTGTAGCACACTATATAATGGATGTTTGTCCCTACTAATCAGATAAATTAACAAGATTAATCCATGAAGGGATTTTTTTTTTTTTTTTTTACCCTTTTGGAGAAGTAGAGCGCCAGCTATGTAACAATCATCTTGGAACATGTCTCGATACATATTCTTTACAGAAAAAAATTTGGTAGGGCAAACTGGATATTCGGCCTACAGAAGAAATGTTAAGTATTACATATATGTGAGACTTGTTCATGTGAATGTTGAATGCATTGTCTTGCAGGATATCAAGGATCAAGTTGCCATAGAGTTATAAAAGTTATCTCTCCTATATTGGATTCTTAACCTAATTCATATCATTGATGAACAAAATAAATTTCGTGCATAGTGCTCTCAAGAGTTTCTATAATTGCTTATTCCCAAGGCAAATGAATGATCTATTTTTTTATTTGACTGAGATGGGTTAATTATAACAAAAATGATATAAAATTCTAACAAATATAGAATATTTTAAACTTAATATAATAAAATAATTAAAATATAATAAATAAACGGCGTCTTCTTTTATTCGAAATGCCTCATGATCTTCAACCAATTATGTACTTCAATATAATTTCCCGGAGTAAGCGTAGGTAGAGTAATCTGAATAATGATTTTTGTGGCCAAATATTTCAAGTTCAAACTTATATTCTCTTATCATTAATATTATTTGGTTTTTAACTGACTTAAAATATAAATTAAAACGTGCTACTATACCATATAATGTATAATTTTAATGTGAATCTAATATGGTTCAATCTTACATTAGTTCGTGGTCAACCAGGAAACTTTATTACAATTGCAAATTAACTTACAATTCATCCTTCACTATGAACAAAATTAAACTAAAATGAAAAAAGTAGCTAATTTAGCTTCAAGTAATAAGGAGACAACCATTCCTATTTCATTAAAGATGATATCCATCGGTCCTTCTAGCATCGAAAGGGATCCGTGGCGCAATGGTAGCGCGTCTGACTCCAGATCAGAAGGTTGCGTGTTCGATTCACGTCGGGTTCAAATCTCCCGATCCTTGATGTCCCTGTATATTCCTTTTCTTTTTTGTGTTTTGGCCATAATATATTCTCTCTCTCTCTCTCTCTTTTTTTACTATGAGTACACATTGTCCTTTGAAAACTGTCGCTGCGTACTACCCTACAGCTGCTTCAATCAATGTTAAATCTTACTATGAGATTTCTTCGTGGATCAAGATCATAGGTACCAGAAGAGAGAAAGACAGGAGAGGAGCAGCAGACCAATTCTCAAAATGATGATTCTTTGGAGTACTATGCAAGAACAATGAACCCAAAGATACATTTAATCATGCCCCAAATTGCATTAAGTAAATAAAAATATAAAACACTTTTGAAAGCCTATCATATTATGAACTTTGAAGTTACAAGCAGGTCACTGAAAAATTTCAGTTTACAACTTTTCTTACTAAATAGCCCCTAAACAAGAATGGGACAGCAAGAGGTGACCTTGATTTGAAGAGCACAGCGTAGTGTCAAATCTTGAACGTTCTAAGCAAAACCTCGACCTGAACTATTCCGAGTGTAAACAATTTAGAGATATCGTACGTTTAGGCCATTAATACTTTCATTTCTTGTGAAATACCATGAACTGATGCTGCAAGCCATTTTGTTAGGCTGTTGGTACTTCAATCTACTATGAAGTATCATGACGAAATTTTGGTGGCCATCTTGTTGATGGTATTCCACTAGTCATTTATGGTGTCTTCATCAACCTCTGGCTTGACAAAGAATTCAATATAAGCAATACGGCTGGGTTGCTGATAGCCGATAGAATCAATATGAGGATGAGAAACAGATGGCCTTGCAACTGAAACCAGATGTTGAACTTTCAGTATTCCACCTCTCCCTATAGACAACTTGCTCCCTCTATTATCTCTAATGACACTGCTGGGAATGTTTGAAGTAGTGGCACGGAGGAATTTGTACTTGTATCTGTCCAGATCAAGGTAAGACTCAGATCAGAAAGAATTTAATGGATATACTACTTGTCATGTAACAAGTCTAATATTATCAATAGAAACCTGTGAGAGATGTGACGATCACAATTAAATGCAATCAACAGCTCAGTATTTGCATAATACATGAAGTCAATCTGCAAGAAAGAGCAGTCAACCATGTGAAGAGGATGGAAGCGTAGCAGCATACACTTGCTTGTAAATGGAGTCAAGCCTACCTGTAAATCACCATGGCCTTCACCTTTAAAGGTGACAGATGGAGGAGCTGGCTCTAGAATTATCTGAATACTTGATCCTGGCCATTCAAGATCATCGATAGCTTCCTTCAAAGCTGCAGACTATTGATCAGAAACATGGAAAAAAAAACATTAACATTCATTAAGAAAAATAGATTTCTCATTATTCATGAAAGTATATCTCCTAAAATTTTTGAATTTTTGAATTTTTAAGATAACTTCATGATGCATTTGCGAGAATTCTCCAGTTACTGGATTGCTCAGTAACTGCGGAAGAACCAGCGTAAAGCTTCTAAAAATGTGCAAAAATGTAAAATATAGGATGGAGTTGCTATTGAAATGAGAATGAGCCCAAGAACTAAATGCCCAGGGCATCCTGCCAACAAGTGCTATGCACATAGTCAATCAGGATTTATATGATGTTTGTAGACATAGGGGCGCCGGCTATAGGATCATTAAACTGCAAGAAGGTAGAAATAATAAGAGTACAGAAAGTTGTTTGATCATCAGATGTGGAAGGCTAAATCCATGGTTGAAAGAAGAGATTGCAACAGCTTTCCGAAAGTATGTGTACCAATAAAAGCCTTGGAACTAGACCTTGAATAAAAAAATGCTGAGAAAAAGTAGCCTGCTCTCTGTCTGTTCTAAGAAAAGCATGATGATTCCTTCTTGTAGAATTAGCGTGCATACCATTCAACTTACAAGAACACCCGTGCTTCCTACAATTCATGCAGTTCTGCCTAGAAACGAAAGAATCCTCAACAGTGAGATCGAGAGGGTGCTTCATTCAGTTCAAACCTTTACAGTGAAACTGATAGGAGTGCTTCCAGCAGGTTCGAAGTTATAGTCCCAGGAGACTGTTTCAGGGATCCTCGTTCTAATCTCCGCATAGATGCAAGCATCTACTGAATCAACGGATCTAACCAGAGTAACAAGGATAGTATTAATAAAGAAATGGGATACTGAAGCAGCAAAATATATACTAAACAATCCGGAAAAATTTAGAAAAATTAGTCCCAAACAATCATACAATCAGATTTTGGTAACTTCGTCAAGATAAGTTGCTCCTTAAAAGCGCATTAACATAAATCTTTTAGGAAGCTACACTACTGCTGCAAGCATCTGACTACTTTCTACTGTGGTAGATAGATGATCAGTTGCACTTGCATGACGCACGACAAAACTGTAACAGAAAAAGAGATTGAGTGAAGTGAGACAAACTTAAAGGTTGCTTTGCCACCTAAATTAGTCATATTCAAGGTTGACCTGATAAAGATTTGAGTTAGACCACTAAATTCATAAAATATATTGATTTTGCTTCATCCTCTCATTTTGTGAAATCAAGATAAGCTAGCAACCTATTAGCAAGAAGTAGATATCCACTGGAAGAACTAAAATTAGACTAAAGCAAATAGCTTATCAACCTACATGGCTCCAAGTTTTACCAATAATATCGAACTCACCTAAGATTTCAGAAAAGAAGGGTTCAGTAAATCTAAATATTTCTAATCAAGACAAATATATAGGAACTAACACGATCTTCACAAAAATTTATAAAGCATTTCACATTTCCTTTAGAAATGGCAATGATTAATTCATATATGATATATGCCTTATTAATTTTGACAACTCTTTTTGACATAGCAGCCATAAAATTATCAAATTCCAATTAGAGGCACATTTATTCAATTATCCTAAATTTGTACTGGAAACTAGCCGAAATGAGAGTAAAAGACAATATTACTTGAGAAGAAGCTGCATATCAGGCCCCGGATACCGAATCTCAATGGGATTCGAACGCCCTGGAACTGAGAACGTATTAAGACAATCAACAAATAGCCCTAAGCTCACCCCAAAACGCGGCCGCCCTTGTGCACTGTACTCATACTTAACAAAAAGCTACACGCAAAACCACCAAACAAAATAAAATAAATAACAGCATAAAATTTAAGCAATTCAAACCTCACCCTTCTTAAAATAGAGGTCATCCCAAGTGCACAAATTTAAGGTTGTACCCAATGTGATGTACCACAATGAAGTGAGATATAATATGATAGTAGTCTATAGATTAGTATTATCCATATCTATTCAAATAATAACTTGAAGTAACCATTTTCGTGTGGTTTACGTAATATTTTGAGGTAAACCTCTTATGCCAATGAATTTAAGGTACAAGACAATTATATTGATAGTTTATAGTTACAATACTAATTTCACTTACTAGTTCGGGGTTATTGGTCTAGGGAGCAATGGTGGATCTAGCTTCAGGCCAGCAGGAGCTGCAACCCCATTGGCCTAAAAAGATTTATATTTTCCAAAAAAAATTAAATAATGTGTTTTAATCCCCATCGGAATATATATATATTCATATAATTAAAAAATAATGTGTTTTTATACCCGATAAAAAAAAAAAAAAAAGTATATAACACAACCTTATCCAACAGCCATACCCTTTACCAAAACTTAAGCTCGATATCAAGTATTCAAAAAATGAAGGCATTCAAGTGAGCACTTGACAATCGCGCCAAAACGCGACTTTTTTCATGCTTTTTGAAATAACGAACAGGAAAATAAGGTGGGTTGAAATTGAAAATACCTCGCGTTGTAAATAGACCTTGGCCTGAAGACAAGCGGTTTCTTCAACAATTAGTACGATGCCGTGCTCTGATATTTCGATGACAGCGTCCTAATTTGTAGAAAAATAAGATTCAAGTTTGATTCAGTGTTTTTTTAGAACTTATCGAAGACAATAAATAAATATAATAAACACGTCAACTTTGACAAAAGTTATAAGATCAGCTGTGCTGTGATTTCGATTTACCTGATGGCGCTTCCAACGGACTGAGGTGAGGGCGTCGACGATGCCTTGCACGTTGTCCAGCTGGCACACTAGGTCCGGTGCCTCCGGTTCAATCGCCGACGAGCTCATCTTTTTTCTCTCTCTTCTTATCTTTTCCTTTCCTTTTCCTTTTCCTTTTCCGTTTCCCGCCAAATACGTGAAGTAAGGAGAATAAAACCTGCGTAGGCTAACTGTAGTGGGGTGAAATCCTTCTGCGTGAAATTTTATTTTTGATTTATCTAATATTTGTGTAAAAGTTATTACTGTATCTACAAATTTAACTAATTTTTACGTTATTTAAATAAAAAAAAAAAAGAATAAAACCCAAATTATTTTTAATTTTTTGGTGTCGTTATAGATTCTAGTTAAGTGTAATGTATTCTCTTCTCTTGTTATTAGAATAAGATAAAATGGGTAAATATATTTTAAGATGATTGTTCAGTATTCGATTTAGTCTCTTTTTTTTTTAAGAAAAAACAATCAATTTATTTTGGGGGAAAAAAAGAATATAAAACACTAATTTATGTCAAAAGTCAGTAGTTATTTATTTTACGGGAAAAGGACATCCAGGTCCCTGTCCTTTTTCTCTTGTCTCAAATAAGTCATTCAGTTTTTAAAAATATCTTCAGAGGTCCTTCAGTGAGGGACAGTTTAGTCCTTAAGTAATAATTAAATAAAAAATAAAAATTATACAAAATAATTAACAATTATTCCCATAAAGTTTAATAAATTATGCAACACACCCACCAACACCTTGACAAAAAAAAAAAAAAAATTCCACCAAAACCAACCCTAGTATCTTGGTTCAGTTGAAAATTGTTCCCAACGAGAGTATATGCTCAATGGAGAAAACCTTGCAAGCCGCTCAACTTCATTGAGCAGTTTTAACTGTCGAACAAGCATCGCATTCACACGGCCTTGACGACTAAAGATCTGTTGCTAGTTGTTGTTCACCTTGACCAAGACAAAGAAGGTAATGAGTGGGCACGCCATGTAGGATAGTTTGGGCTGCGGGATGAATAGAGATCAGAGTTGGGGTTGCTGCAAGATGCCATTTCTGACGCTGAAGAGGAGAAGAAAAAACCGTTTGGATCGATATGCTCAATGGAGTTTGGTTATGCTCTGGATATCATATAAAAGGTTGTAAAAGCTATATTGAGAAGCACAACTTTGATACATTCTTATTCCTATTTATAACTACAATAACAATATGAACAGGGAATTTCAAATCCCATCATTACATACATAGTTTCATATCTTGTCTAATCTACAATAGAAATCATTGACTTGATTTAAGCTGCTGCCTTATATTGTTGCTCGAGTCTTGGCTTAGATATAGACAAAAAGGAAAAGGAAAATACAAAATAATTGTGATGTATGTGATGGTAATGGTGTTGATAACAGTTGGGATTAGATTTGAGTTTGGAGTTGATGGAATTGTTGATATGTAGATGTAATGGTGGTGGTGTTGGGTTGAAATTGATGGCTTTGTTAATATATATGTAATGGTGGTGTTGATGTTGGTGGTTGGGGTAAAGAGTTTGGTCGGAATTGATGGGTTTGTCTGTGTATATGGTGGATTCTGATGGTGGTGGTGGTAATGGTAGTGATGGTAGGGGTGGTGTTTGTGTAAGGGTTGTGTTGGATAATTTATTAAACTATGGGATTAATTATTAATTTTTTTTTTAGGGTGTGTGTATAGTTTCTTAAATTTATACTTTTAATTATTTTTTATTTGGTTTATTTAATTATTATTAAGAAGACTAAACTGCCCTTCATTGAAGGATCTCTCAAGACATTTTAAAAAACTGAGGGACCTATTTGAGACAAGGAGAAAAGGATAGGGACCTGGATGTCCTTTTCCCTTTATTTTACTTGTTCAAATAGTCTCTTATTTTTAATCCTTGAAGACTGTAAAACTTTTGTTCATATTCTTTATTACTACTAGAGTTCCTTCCAAGGTAAGAATCAAAATTGATTATTTACAATGAACAAATTATCCCATAAATTTGTAAAGAAAAAATTTACTTAATTTGTTGTCGGCGCGTGAAGATTTTTGTTCTTTTATACATGTAGAGATTATCGATCTATTATCACTAATGCAAAGCTAAATATAAATAGGAGCAATTGATTACAAATTTTGGTTAGGTTAATTGGAAATTCCTTGTGGCTCGTGAAATCTTTTATTTTTGTACTTAGGAACTCCAGTTTATGTTAAGATGATTGTGTTTTAGAATATACAGGAAAAAAATAATGCAAATTGATAACAATAACCTATACATCTTGGCCTAGACATTCTAACGTTTTACTTTTATCATCTTTAAGTTTTTATTACATTTTTTAAAGTATTCCCGATTCTAAATGTTTCCATATTGGAGTAGAAGACCTCATCATTTAATCTTTTATCATTACTTATTTGTTGCTTCTTCTTTTTTTGTTAATTACATTGCCCTTAATATTTTCCCCTTAAACTTCATTTAATGTTTTCAATAATTACTATATGTTACATATCTTTAATTAGGCTATAGACTATCATAACAAAGTACAAATTAAGATAGTATACATGTTACTATGTACATAATAAGTGTATATACAAATATAACACCAAAAACTTATATGCATTTTGGAGTAGAATTTGTTATAAATTTAACATATATCATCTTCATGGAAGACAACTTATTTTTTAAAGAGTTTAGAACTTGGTACACTTTTACTAACATATTTATCTTGTATGAGTTTATTACTAAAGGCATATTTAGACTAATAGGTATTGTCCGATTTAAAGGGAAAAAAATGATGTCTATATAATTTATTTGTAAGATAAAATTAAGGTCCTTTTCAATTCATCACCTCTCATGGCCCCTATCGAAAGAAGGTTTCTAAATTTTAATCGTACTCCTTATATTTGACCATAGATTCATGTAATGTATGAAGTTGTTTGCTATAAAATACGAAAATATTCTTCATTGATTTGCTAATACATATTTCCATGACTAGAGTGGTAAGGCATAATGTAATGCTAATAACTTTGAGGTTGTAAGAGACAAAGTTAATATATTTAACACGATTGTCTACTAGTATATTATCTCATCCTATTCATTGCTATTAAACAATTAAATGATCTAAATTATACAACAATGTTTTCACATGAATACTAAAGCTTTATTTATATTTGTCGAAATTGTAGAATAAAGCTCGGATTGTTGTCTTTGGTCGAGCACATTGGTCATCACTTAAGTCATAAAAATCTAAACAATATTAGTACACTATTTTTATGTTTTTCATTATTTTACAATTTACACGTTTCAACATATTCTACTGATCATTTTAAACGAGAACTTTACGAAAACACTCACATTTAGTACATCCACTTTGTGGGTATTAGCACAAATGGTAAGACTAATTTATCACAATTCATTAGTTAATGATTTTTTGTGAAAGAGAGCAAGTATACCTAAAGATACAAATTCAAAGAAAATCTTAACCTAATGTATATAAAACCTCTCCTCGAAAAAGAAATTAAAAAAAAATGTCCAAATTTCTTCACTTCCAAAAATACCCCCAAATTTTCCCACTCCAAATCAGAACTCCATTTGTTCCCGCACATCTCTTCCCAACAAACGGAATATTCCAAGCCTAAAACCCCTGCCATCAGACAAATTAACAGTGGCAATTCCGTCATTTCACTTCCTCTTTCTTTTTTCTTTTTCGGGACCGTACTATCCAGTTTCTCTCTCTACAGTCTTTCACACACACACATATACGCACACTACTCTCTCTCTCTCTCTCTCTCTCTCTATATCTAAAAACCTAGGGTTTTTCCATTTTTTCTTAAAGAAGCTAAAAGAAATTGTAAATATTTTGTATATATTCAAAACATTCGCATATATAAACATATATATGTGTGTATATATATATATATATATTGCTATCTTAGCCATGGGCAATTAAAGATATTATTTTTTTTTTTTGAGTGATGGAGACGTCTACTTCGGGTGGCGGGAAGGCTGCGGCTGCGGCTGCGGCTGACGGTGCTCCGCCGCATCCGGCGGCGATACCGAACGGGAACTCGCCGCCGCCTTTCCTGGTGAAGACCTACGACATGGTGGACGATCCTAGCACCGACAAGATCGTGTCGTGGAGCCAGACGAACAACAGCTTCGTCGTGTGGGACCCGCCGGAGTTCGCCAGGGATCTCTTGCCTAAGTATTTCAAGCACAATAATTTCTCCAGCTTCGTTCGCCAGTTGAATACTTATGTATGCATCAGTTTGATTCTTTTTCCTGTTTTGTAGTACTTTATCGCCTTTTTTTGAGTCTCGTTTAATCTATTAAATTTGTGATTTCAGTGGCTTATTAGTTGACTGTTTCGCAATTATTGCTTAGTCGAATGATTTGTGATGTTGAAAATGGATGATTGTGGAAATGTAATTGAATTAGGATTTGTGTGTAGGTTGCCTTTTTAGTTATATACTTCACCGTTCCACTCATTCTTGCTGAGAGTCTTTCTTCTGTAACCTTCGTGCACATAATTCCCACCGTAATTGGACAATATAACACTTTCTTGATAGGGGATGCCTTCATAGCAATACGATGATGTCTCACGTCCATAAGAATAATCCGACATAGTTTATGCTGGTGGTCGGCTACCTTTTTTCTTAATCTGAACTTGGAACTGTAGTGCCAAGGATAAAAGTTAAAACCCCTTAACATAGGCAGAGTTATTCTTTCACTGTTGACTTGAATATTTAACCCTAGGGTATTCTTAGAATTTAGGTTATTTAATTGAGTTCTTTAGTTGTTTTTGTCCGTGCAGTGATGCTTTGATTCTTGGGCTTTTAATGGAAACAGGGTTGAGTTTTGGTTTAAATGACTCATATTAAAATGGGCATTGGTTAGGCGAAGAGCACGGGAACGTTGTTTGAATTAAGACTTGAATTAGCTACCATGTATGTTTTGCCTCTAGGAATCTCTGCTTGTTTTTGTTCTTATTTTCTTACTATTTCTTTCTTCTTTCATTCATTATGAATGGATTGTTTGATTTGTGATTTAAGATTAGACCTAAGATTATGCTCCCAACTAAAATTACTAACTGGTATACAGTACAGAAATCTTCTAAAAGCACCCATTGTTCGCGTGACCCATACTTCTAACTGACTGTGTACTTTATTGTATCTCTGAAAATTTTCCTGTGTTAATGTCCTACAAGACTTGCCTGTCATCTTTCGATCTCTCTGAGGTTTGATCCTTATTCGCTCTTTTCCCCCTCCGGAGAGAAGATAAAAGTAGGTTTAAATGCGTAGTGAGACAAGTATAAATATTTATTCATTTCAATAAGTACTTTTCTTATTACTTTGCTTAGTGAGAAGAGTGCTTGTTTCATAATAATAAAATTGGAAGATAACAAGGAGTTTAGAGCGTCACAAAAACCTAAGTTTTGCACCTCTACTCAAAGTGCCAGCTTTCCTTGAAGAGCCTATGAGTTTTCTGGTAAACCACAAACAAAGATTTAATAGTCACATTGTTGCTTGTCCAACATGTCAGCAATAAATGGTCTATGTTGACTGCAAATTTTACTTTAATGTGCTTGAGAACAAAATGTATTTCTGTGTTTCTGAATGGTTGTTATGAATCATTAAGAGCTTGAGTGAAACTCAAAGAACTGATTTCTATGTGTGCAGTAGATGCCTGATTATTCTATGTGTGCAGTAGGTGCCTGATTAAGTTCTGCCGATATGTAAGAGGCAATCGTTAGGTGCATGAGAAAGTATTAGAGGATTAGACAAACTGAGAGCATGGAACTGTGAGTTTATGTGCTGATGCTCTTGGAGCAAAGAATATTTAATATGTTTTCCGTTTGCTAAGCATGCAGCAGATGGTCACTTTGTATGTGCACATATATCTGTTATCTGATGTCTACCTGTGGCTCAAGGTAAACAGTGGCATGCGACTCTTGAAGTTCTCATGATGCTTCAATTGATTAATAGTATCATAAAATGCACCAACGGCTCTATGTTGCAATTATTCGTTTTATCTAACCTTGCTTTCTTATCTTTGGTGTTGGAGCATCTTGGTTGTTCAAGTCCTTTTCTGTGTTTGGTTGTTTCTCTGCCTTAAACTTGGTTTCCTGTTGGCATTGGATACAGATTTAATAGATAATGGGTAAATTTTTAAACATTATAAATTCTTAATACTTATCCCGTCCGCCACTCGAACAAATTGAAGAATTAAGATAGTTTTTCACGTTTGACTTGGCAGATCGATATAACTAATCCTTTTTTTGTTGGCAACTTGTTGGGCATCATGATTATGAATTTCAGAATTGTTCAATTATCTTTATTCTGCTTATTTTTCCGAACATTATTTTCCAATTACTGTTTTACATTTCTTGTTGGGTGTAATGTGGACAAATAGGGATTCAGGAAGGTTGATCCAGACCGCTGGGAGTTTGCAAATGAGGGATTTTTAAGGGGTCAAAGACAGCTACTTAGGACTATAACTCGAAGAAAACCTGTTCATGGACACAATCAGCAACAGCAGCAACCGCAGCAACCAAGTTCGTCTGTTGGGGCATGTGTTGAGGTTGGAAAATTTGGACTTGAAGAGGAGGTAGAGAGGCTGAAAAGGGACAAGAATGTGCTGATGCAGGAGCTTGTTAGATTGAGGCAGCAGCAACAGGCAACTGACACTCAGCTGCAAGCGATGGTGCAGCGGCTTCAGGGTATGGAACAGCGGCAGCAACAGATGATGTCATTCCTTGCGAAGGCTGTCAATAGCCCTGGATTTTTGGCACAATTTGTCCAGCAGCAAAATGAGAGCAAGCTCATTACTGAAGGCAACAAAAAGCGCAGGTTAAAACAGGAAGGTTCTATTGATGGACAGATTGTTAAGTACCAGCCGTTGATGAATGAGGCAGCAAAAGCTATGCTCAGGCAGATGATGAAAGTGGATTCTTCTCCTAGGATGGAGAATTTTAGCAATGGTCCTGACAGTTACCTGATTAGTGATGGTTCATCTGCAGAAAATGTGTTGGACCATGGGAGTTCTAATCGTGTTTCAGGAGTGACTCTGCAGGAGGTCTCACCAACTTCTGGGCAGTCTTTTGCGCCTGTTGCTTCACCATGCACAGGTACTAGTTCTTCTGCTACCATATCTGAGACTCAATCTCCCTCTGTCGGTGCAACTTCTGAAATTGGGAATAGTCAATTTTCGGGCATAAACCCACTGATAGGAGCCCAAGATTTTCCTCCTGTTACTCTTCCCCCAACAGATATGATCTTGCCTGAGTTCTCTCAGTTACCAGAAATCGTGCCAAATAGCAATGTTGACATCATGGGAACTGAAACAGAAAACGGTGCTTTCATGGATCCATCCGCTGTGGGAGTTAATGGTAAAATACCTTTAGAGATTGGTGGGTTTTCTTCTGATCCTTCAATCGATTGGGATGATCATTTGCTGGATGACATACCGGACCTTCCTGGCATAGGTGATCCATTCTGGGAAAAGTATCTCCAGAGCCCGCAGTCTGCCGAAACTGAGGATATGGATTCGTCTCCAGCGGAAGATCTTCTGATGGGAAGTGAGAGTAAACCATTGGAGAATGGGTGGGACAGAACTCAGCACATGGAACAGCTCACAGATCAGATGGGGCTTCTATCTTCAGAGGCCAAAAAGGCTTAATCTTCTTTGTGAATGTAAATGTTTCACTAATATCAGTTAAATATCAAACATGGTCACTAGTCAGTCTAGTTTCGTGATAGGCCTCTTCATTTTTGGCCACTGAAAAAGCAATTAATATACCTTTATTCGGCCTATTCTCAAAGCTTTTGATTTGGTTGCTTGATGTTAGCTTTATGCATTCTTCCAGCATATGATGAAAAAGGCTTCAACTTGCATCAGATTATTCTGTCTGTTATTGCTTTTCTTTTCTTCATACACGGGATATTTAGGGCATCGAAAAGGTGGAATTTTGGTGCAAAAAAGGATCAATGTCCTATTTAATCTTAGACATTTATAGTGTTTTGATAAGTTAGTCATTTATTTTTAAAAGTGTGAACATGTGGTCACGTGACGACAATCAATTTCTGATGGAAAGTGATCGAAAGATTAGTGGTAAGGACTAACATGTCAAATTGGTAAGGACCAACATGTCAAATACCGTAAAGATAGAAGACTAAATAAGGCACTTACCCGGTGCAAAAAGATAAAGTTGATGTGCCAAGTGATTGATTAGGCTGTTCAACGGACAAATATGACGGGATTCAAATAATGTTACGAACGAGATTTAGTGGTACTGATCTATCCTTGTAGTTATAAGATGAGATAATCTAAACAATTTCTTATTAGATCTCTCATAATGTTATAGCGTATAATGTAATGAGGAGACCAACTCTAGTATATAACCCCGAGGGGGAAAAACAACTTTTACTAATATAAACCTGTCATTACACCACGAGAAATACGCATTGACACCCATAACACTATTATACACAAAGCAATCACAAATCAAACCTTGCAAACAGAAACAAATTAATATAGATATTGTTATACAACTTGGATTCAAGAAGTGGTACACTCCGGTGAGCCACAATGCCTTCAAAAACAAAAGAATGCTTCTCTCAATTGAAACAGCATTCTGATCAGGCAGCAAGCACTACGATCACAATGAGAATCACGATGCCGAAGATCACCAGGAGTAAGCAAGTCTGCAGCAAATATAAGATGTTATCAATGACTATGGAGTATATGGTCCAATGAAGATTCAAACTAATTGATAATGTAGAATACTGTATTCTTGTAAATTAATAGAATACTAAATGTGCAACCATACAAAGCAGCTACAGGGAGAGCTAGGTCCACCCATTTTCAATGATATATGATCTATCGTATTCAAGTGTTCTTTCCCTTTAAAACTACCAGGAACAGGCATATGGTATGGCTCTAAAAATAATTTTATTGGAGAACTAGGCATAGAGGCAATTCTATGGACTCTCCACTCGGCAAGATTAATACGTGGACATGTATTACCATGCAAGAGAGTTTATGCCAAAGACGGTAAATAACTGCTTTAGTCATCAACCAGTTGACAGGTACAAATAACATTTCTAGCCTAGAATAGAGATGACTACTCAATAGTCTATGCAATCTTTGATTTCAAAATTCTAGATGGACCAATATGTTTTTTCATCATACAATACCTACTCTAAGTCTAGTTGAGTGGGCCTACAGTGGTGAATGTCTGCTTTAGCAATGCCATTCATCACCTTTTCCTTTCAAGAAAAAATAATAGAATTAACATCAGATTACCAGAGATGAGTTTGATCTTTGGGTCTTGGCAGCCTTAGCGAGTTGGGATCTACCCTGTGCCGTTGCAGCATGAGAGTTCTCAACATTTGAACCAATGTCATCTGAAAAAATTAAATTCTCTCAGCATTTCATAAAATTAGTGTTTCCGGGGAATTAAATATAAAGAGTGGAGTATCTACCAATCGTAGTTCCTTGTTCATGAACCAACACTGCAAGATCTTTGAAAATCTCATTCACTTCACCAATTTGTTGTTGAATTTCTTGTATACCTTGATCCCTTTCCTCTATAATAGCCTCATTGAAAGAAATCTCATTGTCCAACATCAAAACCTCCTGTCTGCACAAGCAGTTAGAAGTTGAAGAAACTTTTTACTTGCTTAAAAGGAAACACAAATTTGCCAATGAAGTCGAGCTGTGTAGGGGACAGACAGTTGGATTGCATTACATGAGAAACAAAGCCTAATAATCAGTAGCAATGGACAGACAGAGGGGATGTAAAATATTAACAGTTTTATATAAGCCTCCCTATATATACTTCCACAAATAAAGTTCAAGCATAATTCACTACAATTAGCACCAACGGTGGGAACTGGCATAGTATACCAAGATTTTCCTGTGGGATTGCATAATGATGCTCTAAATACACAAGATTAATCCAGATAAATAACAATCTTCCATAAATAGAAAAACATGATATTTAAAAACCTCGTTAGGAAAGGGCATTTAGTCTACCAATAAATTCAACATATGCCATATGTAAATCATATGTGAAACAATTAATTATTTCTTTGTTAAGCTCAGAAATGGTAGCAGATCAAACCTTCTAGATTCCACCAAGAGAGCTCGCTGCTCTGGAGTCTTCTCAGAACTTACATCTATCTCACTGGCAGTATAGCTGTCAACAAAGTATAATCATAAGAAAAATATAAGACTCACAGGAAAAACAAAGTTCTATGAGAAGAATATATAAATTATTTCCATTCTTGACCATTAAAATCTACATTCCACTAGTGATTACCTAGAAGGAAGAACTGCTTGTGGAGTAAAAGGAGTGTATGCGGTCTCCCTCTCTGCTGCAAGCCGTTGTGCCTTTTGAAACTCTTTCAAGACTGCTTGGAAGTCTTTAGCAAGTTTAGCATCTGTAATTTTCTTGCTAGCCTGCAGGTCAAGAATCATCAGACAGAAAGAGAGGAAGGGGAGGATAGGAAGCAGAAGAATGAAAGAAAAACACTTCGGGGGGGTCTTTTGTTGCTCCAAACAACTTATAAAGAACTGAAAATGTTTTATCTAAATTGCCAAGGTTTCAATAACCCAATGGCATAATGTTGTGTTCTCTCCAAAAACTCAAGGGATCAATTCTGTTTCCCATTGTCATGTAATTCGTAAAACTGAAATACCGAACTTCAGCACCGGGCAATGCCTAGTGATATGGTGCAGTTAGACAGAAAATCAAGAAAATAGACATTAGAGATATTAAGGCAAAGGAGGAGGAGAAAGGATGGAGGAGAAGGCGGAAAGAGGCAGAGAGGGAGAACACATGAAATGGTAAAGCTTAGGAGAAAAACTTACACTGACTTCAACACGGTGATCTGTTTCACTAGCTTGCTTAAGTTTAGCTGAAGTATCTTTCACCAACTGTCCAATATGTAGCCTTGTCTTGTGCCTACAGTAGTGCAAAGCAAGTGTTAAACAGCAGAAGATGGTAAGATGCAGACTGTGCATGAGTCTAGAGTTGCCAATTGCAGATAGATGAGTTCATCATCTGGCAAGAAAAGATTCATACCATTCATGAAATATGACCGCACGATAAGTTACAATTACAATTGACAACAAGAAACCACGATCATTTACTTGCATGATGGACGAAACACATTCTAGGATTGAAGCAAGCAATACAATGTCAATAACAAAATTAACAGATAATCTCGCCTTACATCCAAATTGTCCACAAGTGAAGCAGCAAAGAAGCCTAATTCTGTGTAAATTGTTGGTCAACATTCTCTCCTTTCCTAAACAGCTAAAACCTAAGCTAAATTTAATCATTTCAAGCTGGCAAGAGCCCATCACCAAAACAAAATCTCAAATGCCATATAGCTAAATCGCAAAGTCCATGATTCAGTAAGTGTAATTCATAAAGAACATCATCAAAATTATTCAGCTTAAGATTAATTTACACTTAAGCAAAAGTTCACTACACAAAAGTTCTTTTTCCATTTCTTTTTCCCAAGTAATTTACAACTCAAAAACTCACCCGTAGTAAGCATCAACTATTCTCCTACTACTACATTGGCCAAACCATGAAAACTTGCATATAAGAATTAACCCAATGCACTAAACCTTCAAATTAACCCATTTACAGGATCCAATTATGAACAAGATCAAACGAAATGCACAGTGCTCCTGCAAATAACAGGGTTAGCCGTCAAGGCTTATGTTGTACTGGGTTTGGCCCACTTGTTTCTGCGGGGATGTAACCCTTTTGCTCTAATTATCGTTCACCATTATAATTTCTATTTCCTGACCAAAAAAGAAAAAAAACGTAAATATAGGCAACCTAGGGTGTCACCGCAGAGACTGTTTTCAGACAATCCAAAAATGGAGGCACTTCAATCAAACTCATCAAAAAATCAATACCCATTAAAAGAAATGGCAATTCAACATAATCAAAACACGCAATTCAACCCAAGTCAAACCCATTAAAAAAAATGACAATTCAGCAAAATCAAAAAACGTAATCCAACACTAGTCAACCCCATAAATCTCAAAAACAAGTATATTATATAGACACATATACATACATATATATATATATATGTGTGTGTGTGTGTGTGTGTATATAAATAGAATAGAAAATTACAGCTTCTCGCGAAGCTCAGGGGTATCTTTGGGAGTTCCGAGGGTGTTGACGAGGCGCTGAAAAGTCGAGACGGCGGTGTTGATCTGGAAAATCCCCGACGCCACGGCCTGGGTCGGGTCTTGTTTCCCATTTACGTTACGTGACCCGATGGCCCGACCCGATTCCAGATCCTGAAAGCTCATCTCTCCCTCTCTCTCTATATATATACACCTCACAAACTTCCCCCAAAACAAAAATTCAATTCAAAACTTCGATATATGTGGGCGCGTATGTATGTATATGTATGAAATTGTTGTAAAATTGAGAATCTTGACGAGACAGAGAGAGAGAGAGAATTATTATGTGTGTGTGTGTTTGTTTGTTGGTGTTGTGGTGGGAATGAGCTTGAAATTTTGCTTACGGGAGGGCTGTTTGTAACGTGAAGAATGTATGTGACACGTGGATTTGTGATGGGTATGTATTATTATTATTTTTTTCCATAGGTAGTTTGATATGTAAGCATATGATTATTTGGCATATTAATTTAACGTGTTTTAGTTTAGTTTTTAGATTTGTAAACTCATTAATGTGTCCAGGATTTTCGGTTCAGAAGGCATAGATGGGGTAGAATCATGGATAAATTTTTCACTCGGGTTTGTGAAGTTCAAATTGTAATATATGAATAATGAGATAATTCAAGATGTTTAATCTCGTGTTTGGAATCTGTTATATGGGAGTAGAATCATATTTTAATCACGTGACAAACTCTTATTGAAACTTAATTTTATCTATATCAATTTAACAAAGTTAAGTTGATGATTTAGTTTAACGGTTAGTTATATATAATTGATTTGACGATTTAATTTTACGGTCTAATTAAAATTTAATACTAGGTAAACAGTAAATTAATATTTAATACAATAATTATTACTATATAAATGGAGTAAACTATTACACAAATGACATAAAATAATTATGGATCCAATATATTTGTTTATTTAATCGTAGGCATTTGTTGACTCTTAAATGAATTACCTGGTGCAATTATATAGGTTCTAATAAGAGTCAAAGAAATATAACATTGAAAAGGACTCAAAAGCAAAAGCAAATTTTGGTAATATCTTAGTCAAGCATAGGAAGTTATTCAAATAGCAACACAAGCTAGGTCGCGTGTAAAGCTTGAGCCATTTCTTATGAAAGGCACTGAATGCATGTGAAGCTGTCATTTGTTTGGACCTATATGCTCTGGAACTTCTGCTTTTTTCATTATGATGTTCTTGCATTGGCCCAAAAGTAGAACAGAGTGAGATCATGTACATGACATTGTTGTAAATTTGGGAAAAATATTAAAAAACGTAAGTTGATCACGCTTTAATATGGGATGATTTCTATACACACTTACGGCGCACCACCTATCTTACGATCGAACCCCTATGTTTGCCGTTTTCAAAAGTTTTCTTAAAATTAGACTAACTCTTGATGTGCGTGACATTGTCATAAAATTCATAAAATCATATTGTTACCCGGTTGTTATGGCAAAAAGGTATTTATTAACTTGAGTATACAAAACATAGTCAGGAAGTTGAGAGTATACGTTGGGGTAGATTTAGATTTTTTTATTTTTTTTAAATTGAAAAAAGATATCATACGAGAATTCAAAATTAATTACATATGTTCATTTGTCCTTCACAAAGAAATTCTTTACATCATTAC
Organism: Ehretia macrophylla; assembly: GCA_037974665.1. Taxonomy (NCBI): domain Eukaryota; kingdom Viridiplantae; phylum Streptophyta; class Magnoliopsida; order Boraginales; family Ehretiaceae; genus Ehretia; species Ehretia macrophylla. The sequence continues at coordinate 44,027,762 of CM075764.1, forward strand.
ACTTGCTCTCGATAAGTTTTTATATATTAAAAGCGTTGTAATATCTCTTTTATTAGCACTATCAAGCGCATCATTTTTTATATATATCATAAAACAATTATTCATCCAAGTAGATGTGGCATTTGGGCTAGCCCGGTACTGTCTAGTCGAATCGTGAGTTAAGAAAAATGGGTCTGATTCGGCACAAATGTTTAATAGACTGACATGGGTTAGGTTCATTTCTCACAATATAGGACCCAATTCGACCTATGAGTCCGCTACCACGAGTCACGAGCTGGGGTGGGCTAAGTTAGGTCAACCCATTTTTTTGTAATTAGTGTATTCTAAATATATATATGTTACTTGGATTGGATAGTTGGATTAATAATTTAAAAAAAATTAAACTTAATTTTTTAAAGAAAAGTTAATTTAACTATTAACGAGACAGTATACAAGTTGATTGATAAAATTAGCAATTAATATAAATAATAAGACATTACATAACAAATTACAAGTTAATGAGATACAAATACATTAGTCATATAAATATAAAAATAAAACATTACATAAACGTTTGAGAAAAGTTAGTGCAAAAGTTCTCTATTTTGCTATGCTCCTTGTACGGATGTTGGGCTTGCTGGTACTGGTAGTGGGTTTGGCGGTGGCGGTAGTTGAACAACTACTTCAGGATTAAAATAATTTGTGACATTTAGTTGTTGAGATACAAAGTGTTTTACAAGTGTTTTAATTCCAAATTTACGTAGAAATATAAATTGATGTTGACAATAATTACAAACTACATACCTCTATTTTTCATAGTACATAAGATGATTCCAAACTTCTGACAAATGTAATCGTCGTGAAAAATTTTATTATTTCATAGACATAGTTATATATAATGTTGTAGACTTGTAGTAAAATAAAGTTGAATATATTAAGTGACTAAAGCACTGTCACTAAGTATATATAGAAAAAAATTATATGCACAATTATAAAAATTGTAAAAAAAAAAAATTGTACCTACAATCTTTTAAAAAAATTGTGTGAAGTTAAAGTTGCAAGTTGCAAACTTGCAATATTATAAAAAAGGTTTAATAACAAGTCATTTAATATTAACTTAAAAAATACATTTGCTACTTTTTATTATTAGTTTGTCAAAAAATATAATTACTACGACTTACTATTATTTTAGGGTAAATGACTCCATGGACCACTAAATTAATCCTAGAGTCCTATTTTGACTACTAAACTAGTAATGGTTCCAAAGGGACCATTAGTTAATATAATGGGTCTCAAAATGGTCATTCCATCAGTTAACTAAGCAAGACTCACTAACAGAACTGTAAAACATGGGTAAAATGGGAAACTTACCCTAAACAATTACAAAACAACCTCAAAATTATTATATATTTGCTATACAACCCCAAATTTCAAATTTCTTCTATATCTTTTTTTTTTTGTCGAAAATTTCTTCTATATCACCTCTAATTTTTCTTCAAATTCCTGCACACTTCTCGCCATTCACCTATTGCACAATCTAAAACTAAATAAAATGTACATATACTTGCAACTTAAAATGAAACTTCAAATTCCTGCATGCTTCTTCCCAAATTCCACTCACTTGTTACACAATCTAAAACTAGATAACACGTACATATACCTGCAACTGCACACACACTTACTCACAATCTAAAATGAAAGAACAATTTGCCAAAACATAAAACTTTACATTCAAGATGTTGAAATAGTATATGCATCAAATTTTGTGTGATGCCGTGCAATAAAGCAAAGAAATCTCATGAATTTTGGGAAAAATTGTTGGAAAATTAAAGATTTCAAAGCCCTAATTTGTTTAAAGCATTTCTAAGCCCTAAGTTGAATTTGAGCTTCTTGTTTTGTCTGGTACCCGATGGATATAAGAGTGCTTTGGGCCAAAAATGAAAAAACTTTCATTTGGTAGTTGTTTTGTAAATATTTTTACTAATTGACTACTTTACCCCTGTTAAACCATGTGCCAAGCACATTTTTTATTGTTCCATTAATTTTTTAGTTAGTTAACTGATGGAATGGTCATTTTAAGACCCATTATATTAACTAATGGTCATTTTGGAACTATTGTTAGTTCAACGGCCAAAATAGGACTCTAGGATTAGTTAGGTTGTCCTTGGAGTCATTTATCCTTTGTTTTTAAAAAAATAGTTACTACAACTTACATTGCATGCATAAAGCATAATATTTTAATTGATTTTAATAAGTGAGCTCAAATTATGCTTAATTTGTGTTGGACCCGAGTTGGGCTTGAGATGAGCCTTATCTGGGCTCAAGATGGGCCTTATTTGGGCTTGATCTGGGCTCTGAGCTGGGCCATGCTTCGAGTTGGGCTGGGCTCATGGGCTGTGCTGAGCTGGGTCTGAGCTCAAATGGGCTAGGTCAGAAATTATATGACTCAACCAACCCACATATAGGTGGTAGGTTGGGCCTGGTCGAGCCCACTATCAACCGAGTTGGGTTGGGCCTGAATTTTCGTGTGCTGGGCTGAGTTGGGCCTGTGTCGACCCAGCCCAAATTCCACCTCTACATCTAAGAGTATCCCATTTGACTCCTTAATTGATTTTTCATGATTTTTGTTGAAAAAAAATAAAGATAACTTAAGAAATAATATGAATCTAACATATACTACAAAGAAATATCAAAATGTATCATGTTCACATATCAAAGTCAATTACTCAACAGAAATACAAATACAAAACCTAACAATTATCAAATGGATTAGAAAATAATTAGCAGATTACTAATAATATGGGCAAAAACTATTTAATTAATAAAGAAGAATTGTGAATATATGACTTAGACGTGCAAAAACACGGACATAAGTATTGAGAACCTTCAACGATATTGATGGGACACAACACTCGTTGTCCAGCTTAATGAATAGAAAAGGTAAAAATAAAAGTATTAAAATAGGATTTTGTGTCCCGACAATAAAAAAAATAAAAACACAAAGAGGTAAAAGGATGGGATTTTGACCTTGATCTTCTTATGTAAAAGTCTTTATCTTATTTTGATTCTTCTCATGTAAAAAGTCCTCTTGCTTTTGGACCGGTGGTTTGGAATTAATATATGATCTTTTGCTTGACTAGCAAAAGAATAAAAAAAAAAGGTGGGATCATGTAATACTACTCAAACCCTAAGGACCGCACAGTGCAATTTTACTATAATAATAGTCCAAGAAAAAAATTAAATGATAATATATATATATAGGCCAAAAATCATTTTGGTCCTTGAGCTTTAGTATAAAGTCCAAACTGGTCTCTGAAGTTTGCAAAAATACCAAATAGGTCCCTCCCATTATCTATGACTTAAGAGTCAAATATTTGACCAAATAAAAAGACTTAAATGCCCTTGCTTTAGTGGTTGGAGATTTGGAGGGAAGGAAAAAAAAAAGATTGAGACCATGCAACAAGCACAACTATTTAAGCACTCAAACCATTTTTTCTCGTCATTTGAAAACAAAAAAGAAAAAATAATAATAGATGAAAAAAATACAAATATTAAATGTGAAAAAATAATTCACATGTAACGAATTCCTCATCTATTATTATTTTTTCTTTTTTGTTTTCAAATAACGAGGAATTCGTTTCATGTGAATTATAGTGAATTTATTACAAGATTATACATTATATTGTCTAATATTGTACGTCAATACATTTTTTAAGTTAATTAAACGTCAGACAACATTTATAGTTGGAGGACATATATCTAAAATTCAAGACTTTAAAAGCCACAATTAGTGGCTACCCGATACTAAATTCAACTTTCGAGAACAAGGTAGTTGTTATAGATATACTTGACTTTCTCTTTAATTTACATTTAATTTTACACTATTATAAATATAAAAAATTACAGATTATTCAGTCATAATATTTCTATAATCTGAGAATGATGAAGGAGATTACATAGTTGATCAAATAACAACCCAATCAACATTACAAAAGAAAGAAAAAAAAAGGTGTATTCTACAAAAATTAAGAGCCAAACTCTTCTAAGTAGCAAGAATTTTGTTATTGTCGTTGTTTTTTTTTTTTTTTTTTTTGGGTGAGAAAGAGCATGAATTGAAAGTGAGAAAAGAAAAAAAAATGGCTTGGGTGCTTAAATAGTTGTGTCTGTTGCATGGTCTCAATTTTTTTTTTTTTTTCTTTTCTTCCAAATCTCCAACCACTAAAACAAGAGCATTTAAGTCTTTTTATTTAGTCAAATCTTTGACTATTAAGTCATAGATAATAGGAGAGACCTATTTAATCTTTTTACAAATATCAGAGATTAATTTAAAATTTGTACCAAACCTCAGAGACCAAAATAATTTTTGTCCCATATCTATATATATGAGAAGTATGTCAAGGGTTAAGTGAATGGTTGACGAATTTATCCATCCGGAACTGATGCAAAATTTTTCCCATTATAGATATGGGTCTCCTTGGGACCAACAGCAGCTAACGTGGTTGACTCTGACCCCACCCTTGAATTACGAATCCATTGTCGGCCCTCTAAACTGGTAATAAAACCATCACAGCATAGTCTATAAACCACATTAAATCCTTTTTAGTTCTTCTCTTTGATCTGGGATCTCTCAAACTCAGTTGCAATGTCGGTTAGTATATACTTAACATCACATTTATCTCTATTCTTGCCAAATGTTGTCTCTAGCTCTCTATATATACACTCATACATACATAACATTTGAATCTTTTTCAGGACCCATTTCTTTAAATCTTGTCCTTTTATTTGTTATTCACTAATTATTTGCAGTGCTATTTGGAAGATCATGCGATTAGTGTGTGTAGGGATGTGTTCTTAACGTGTGCTTTTTTGCCTATTGATATTATTAGTTGCACTGTTATTGATGACAAAGTTGGAAAAAATGTACCTATAATTGTTTTTGTTAGTTTTTGGGCTTTCAACTTTATTAAGTAGACATCAAAGTTAGTTAACTTGGGTGCGATGTCAAATATTCACTTGTTGAATACTCGGTGTCAGATTCAAGTATTTGAATTAGCCTTATCTGGGAATTGAGGAAAGGCTGCGTACACCTGCTTTCTCTGTACATGTTATATGCGGGCGCCTTATGAGTTGCGCTAGGTACGGCCTTAGCTATTATTACTACTGTATACTACCATGGTTGAGTTGAACTTGAAAGAGGGAAATGAGTGTCACTCTGTTTTCACAATGCTTGCAATTTAGGATATAGAGTAGTTGTTTCTCTTTAATTGTTCAATTTGGGCAACAATTTTTTTTTTTAAAGAAGAGGTGGACGAGAAAATTGGGACGAAGGGAGTAATCTAGGAAAGTTTGGATGTGAGTTGAGCCAAAGATTGAGCATTAAGAGGCATGTCTTTGTGGTGGTGGACGATTGTTACACGATTACTTGATCATGGCTTTTTGGCTCGTTTAGTTGATGTTCAATAGGGGTATTTCATTTATATTAGTAGAAGAGTGATGTGATAGCTATGAAAAGCAAGATAAGTTGTCACGGATTGAGACAATGAAATGAATCTGAGAGCTTATAATTTAGCTATACACATACTTGCAACTCATTACAACTGAATGTAGTGACATGATAAGATGTTATAATTTCAATGGGTAAGCTTATTGAATCTGGATAACTTAAAATGTGTTTTTGTTAAACTCTCAACCCATTTGTATGTTTGATCAGTTGCTCTTTGATTATCCTAACTGAGCCAAAGATTTAACTTAAGTTTTTGCTCATATCGGTCATCACATGAAGAGTAAACATGCCTCTGTTTGTCTTGGGTGCAGGGTAGGGTGTTGAATAGAAAACCTCCTAAACAATGTCATTGGATTATTATTGTTCCTGTAAATATGTTGCCCACAACATCGTTATTTATGATATTGTTTTATAAACTGGTAAAATGTATGTCATTGAGCAGACATGTTGAAATAGTTTGATCGTGGGTGAAGTGAATTATCTTGCCCTTGTACTTTATGTAACTGGATTTCTTAATAATTTTTAACTTTGCAACAAATGATATAGATAGCTGAATGTTTTTGTTTATATCCTGCTTTCAATCATGACTTTTATATGTAAAGTAAGAATATGTTTAAAGAGTGTTCCAAATTATCATTTACAATTTGCATACACTGTAATCACATTCTCAAATGATTTCTGAATGAAGTGATTACTTAACAACTTTGGTCTTTGCAGCCAAGAACTGTTAAAGTTAGCAATGTTTCCTTAGGGGCATCTGAACAAGACATAAAGGAGTTCTTTTCTTTTTCTGGTGACATTGAATATGTTGAAATGCAGAGGTCTGTCACTAGTTTGATTTTAGTAGTACCTACAGTTACATATCTTTTTATTTTGCACTAGTGACCAACTCACAAGCTTATGCAGCGATACTGAACGAAGTCAAATTGCATTTGTTACCTTCAAGGATCCACAGGGTGCAGAGACTGCAGTCCTTCTTTCGGTAACTTACTTCTTATAATCATTCTATATTCTTTGTTTTTATCTTTTCAATTATGAGTTAATCCTATTTTAAGTAGTCTCCGCTAGTTAGGAACCTGAGGAATCTTTTCTTGTGGGTGATCTTTGGGATAAATTATTGAAGCCTTTTGTGCATGGAATGGTTGAATTCATTATAATAACCTCACTCGAGCAAGTTTGATGCTACCTTCGGCTTTATCGATATAGAATCATGAAATTGATATTTATTCTTCAGGGTCTTTCTTTAGCTAACGTATCAAGTAGTTGATATCACATTGTAGCTAGATGTTTTAATTGAAATGGATCTTGTGTTCACATTGCAAGAAGAGACGCTTGTCTAAATCAGTTTCATGAATTGGATTTTCGTTAATTAGGGACATGAATTGTTAAGTTCCAGAGAATGTAGAACAAGGTTGTTACAAAACAGGCATGGTTGTATTGTGAGATAGTCAAGCATCTCCTTCCACATCAGTTCTATAAGAAATATGTGTTCAATTTATAATGACATGGGTTCACTATTACTATCAACACACACTTAAGCATTTTAGCCTAGTTGATTAGGCTCGAAGTGTTAGCATGCCAGTAGTTAGGCCTGAGTCATTATAGATGGTACCAAAGTAGGTTACCAGGCGAAATTGTGGGCTCTCCCACTGCTGGACTGTGGTGATATGTGTTTAATTTATAATAAAATGGCTTCACTATTACTATCAACTCATGTTTTAAGTATTTTGGACCAGTTGATTAGGTTCAATGTGTTGATAGGCTAATATTGGGAGAAAAATAAGCTTCCATAGTTTTTTAATGTTACGCTAATTTTCTCTCTACATCTCCAGAAAGCGAAAATAGAAAAGGAAAGAATTTCTCTAATTTAGGACTCATGCTCCATTATACCAATCTGGATTGCATTTTCTTATCTATTAACAAATCAGGTGCTCAACGGGAAGAATAACTTGTGTAAAACTGTTTCAAGTGACACTCAAGCTTGTTGACTCTTATTCTTCAGCCTGTTTTCACCCTAGAGGTAGTATGAGGTGTTTGAAAGGTCTAGAGATGCTGTCTTTGAAATTATGGTGCTTTCATGATTAACAAAGAAGGATAAATGTCATCTTCTTTTTCTTTCTTGCATTCTTCTTTTGCTGATACTCTCAGAGCTATTTCTCCTTTCGAGACTTTCCAAAAATATCTTATGGCACGTGGCAACTGAAACTGCCTACTACTTATCATAGAAATACATCCAACTTGATGGTTCACAACTTCAGCTCTTCATCAGCTTCTTTGGAAAGAATGATATAATTGCTTTTCATATTGTCACATGAACTGAGAAGTAAAAGCAATTTTAAATATTGATTACGTACAGTACAGTATGACATGTATGGCTAAGGCAGATTTTATTAATCTCTTCATATATTACCTTATGATTTTGAAATCTTGGCAAATGACATGTATGGCTAAAGTCCCGTCATTTACACAAGTGATTATCTTTAATTATTTTTTATTGTCGTTACCATTAACATGATGTAAACTTAAACACATTCTTCAAGCTTCTTGATTCTTGTATTGAAGACCGAGTGAGTCATATTTTTCTGTTTATATCTCAGGGGGCAACAATAGTTGATATGTGTGTCACCATCAGTTTGGAGCCAAACTACCAGGTTCCCGTGGCTGCTTCTGCACCAACCATGGTAAGAAATCAATTAGATATGGTATGTTGCCTCAACTATGGAGATTAATCTTTCTCACATTCAAATCAACATTTTGCAGCCAACAAACAATGCTGGTGGTGGCGCAGAATCTGCTCTTAGAAAAGCAGAGGATGTGGTCAGCGGCATGCTTGCCAAGGGATTTATCTTGGGTAAAGACGCTGTGAACAAAGCAAAGTCCTTTGACGAGAAGCACCAGTTGACATCCACAGCAAGTGCAAAAGTGGCCTCATTTGACAAAAAGATTGGGCTCACTGAGAAGATAAGCATCGGTACGTCCATTGTGAATGAAAAAGTTAGGGAAGTGGATCAAAAACTTCAGGTATCAGAGAAGGCAAAATCTGCTTTCGCAGCTGCTGAGCAGAAAGTGAGTAGTGCTGGATCTGCCATCATGCAGAACCGGTATGTATTTACTGGGGCTAGCTGGGTAACAAATGCTTTTAATAAAGTTACTAAGGCAGCTGGAGATGTAGGCGAAAAGACAAAGGAGAAAGTGGGAATGGCCGAAGATGAAGAGAGAAGAAAAATGGTAGATGATTTTGCTAAAGTACATTTATCTGAATCTCCTAAGGCATCCGAACTCAGTGAGCAGCAGCCTTCCAAGTCCGCGCCTGCTCAAGGTTTGATCCTTTGATTTACTGCATTCGCGTAAACTGGTTTAAAACTTGCACCTACTGTTTGATCATCTGATTACCAAATTGGTAGAATGTGGTGAACGTAAGACAATGCATCTTCATAATACCCGAGATGAAGCATCCCTGTCTTGGTCGTCCTTGGTGAAAATTCTATGTCAAACTTGGATGAACCCGTTAAATAGATTTTCTTTTCACAGAAAGTTGTTGATTGCATTGTTTCTCCTTATAAATATATATTTCAGTTTGCGAGCTTTCTTTTACCTTCCTATTATTGCGACTACATGCAAATATTTTGCTTCTCTAGTTTTCATTATTTCATTTGTTTTTCTATGTGTAGCCTTTGAAAATTCAAATTAGGCCTACTTTTTCCCCAAGTTTGACCATCTTGAGAAAGAAGTCGTCTTGGTATTGGATCCTCTCCTCTGCGCGTCAGATATCCAGTATCTGATATTTGTAACTAACTATGAGATTGACCAAAATTGAACAAATGGTAGGTCAAGATCCTCAAGCATGTTATCCTATTTTTAAATTAGTTTATTCAACAGCCGCAAATGCTAGGCAGTTTGTTTAGGGTTCCAAATCACCGATGCTTCTTTAAGCAAGTTCTCAATTTATGGATTTTTTAGCCGATAAATTCTTTTGGACTTCCCCAGATGTTGTCCTATGTTTTAATGCCTTCTACTTACCTCAGCCACATCTTCATTGTGCAGTTCTAGTTCAATACACTTGTAAATAGAGATCTAATATGGCCTCTTCAGATCTTATTTACCCATCTGTAATTTTTGAATCACTTGCAAACTAGATTCCAACTTATACTAAAATGTTATCCTTTTCATTCGATAAGCGATGCTAGCCAACTTGGCACTGTTTTGCGTTGGGTACCCTACTTAAATTTGGAAGTATATCACCTCAATGCATTGCGGGGCAAACCAGCTAGCTCTAGGTTCGAGTGGGATTTTATCCGTAACCACAACTCATTTGCTAATTCTTCAATATTACTTTCAAACCTCCATTAAGTTTCACATAAACTTCATCCTTGTCATGGATATAGGTCACCCAGGTTCGAGACCATAAGCAGTGATAATTGTTCTACAAAGACTCATTCTTTTGCTATGGGTTTGGTGGGTTCGCTTAACCAAACCATTGCTTATGGGTCTGCTCATTTCTCAACAGACACGCAGTCAGAGTTCTAAGTACCTTAATAGTAATATATAGTTCGTAGTTGGTGGATATTTAGTCATAGAGAATATTTTTATATATACATCCAAGAGTTGCGTAGAATATTCAAATGACAATCTGTTCTAATCAAATGTTCTAAGTTTAAATTACGGCTTCGACGTTCATTGTATTAAAAAGAAAAAAGAAGAAAGAAAAAAATTGATTTATATGATTTCAGAATATAAAATGCAACTAGTAGAGATTGTTTGGGGTATTTGTGGGGCGGTTTGTTTGAGCCAACCACTGCACCACTGGCCAGGCCCATACTATTACGTAATTTAGTGGGTGCAACTATTTTATCGCATCATGATTGCAAGGATGGTGTTTCTTCATGTCACTATTTGTCTTTCCCTTTTCTTTTATAGTTTGGACCATTTTTTTTCTAAATAAAAGGGAAGAAAAAGAAAAAGAAAAAGAAAAAGAAGAATATAACTTTTCTGTTAAAGGTGTCAAAGGCCACGGGAAATACTTTTGTCTAGCAGTCGAATTATATAATTAGGGGAATTTTTGTAGTTTCGGAGGATATTTTTCAACTTTTTAGTAATTTATTCGTTTCAGCGGTCGAATCATATGGGTAAGGGAATTTCTGTGATTTTGAAGGATATTTTCAAATTTTTAGTAATTAGATTAACGGCTTATATATAAACACCATGATCGCTCAAGGCCATTTCCAACAGTAATTTATCTACAAGACAAAAAAGCCATAGAAATGTTTGGGAAGTTTTTCTACAAACGAGGTGATCGTAATGAGATGTGTGTCACCATCACTCTATATTTAATAGGGTCCACATAAATTATTATGAGTTCCACTTATCTGATGATGTTTGTAAAAAAAACTTTTCAATATTTGATATTGAGTTTAATTATGAATGAATTTATTTATAATGTTATATTGAATTATTATAAATTATTAATATAAATTATGATGAAATGAAACGATATAAATATTATGAAATAATTTTTACTCCGCCTAAATCCTTGCAAGATCCAGTGTGACTTTGCAACACCGATTTTCGAGCAATAACTGTTTGACTTTGGAATCACACATGGGATGCTCGTTTATTTTCAGCTTAGAGCTGGTGACATCGCATTGCTGATTATTCTCAGAATCTATTCTTGTCAAAAAAATAAATTTTTTTGTTTGTTAATATTGATAAATATCTCCACTTAATTAATTCACCATACATAAATCAAATTAGACACTATTATGGGGCAACCACTCTAACGATAAACACTCTGACATCTCACTGCTTGGCCTAGCGGCTGAGTGTAAATTAAAACTCAGAGATATAACGACTTGACCTAAAGTATGTAACAGTTCAGTCAAAAATTTAATTCCTAATAACAATTAGGAGTATTTGAACCCAATTTACAATTATTTACTTTTTTTCACTTAACACTGGAGAGACCCCTTAGGATCGTAAAATGGAAAACCTTTAAAGATATCTTTCTTTTTTGTTTTTCTTTTTTTTGTCAATTAACGATGTTAAAATTGAAAAATGGATAAAGAGCATCATGGATGGCCCCATCGTATTGAGCTCGTACTCATTCACGGGATCATGTTTGCAACTTCCCACCACCCGTGATGGTGGATCCAATCTATATTTTTTATTTTTATCAGAATCCATATTTTAATGAGGAAATACAAAGAACATCTCTTCTACTAGTATAAAATTAAACTAATACATAGGAACCATGACATGGGCAAAGTTAAGTTATCATTTTCAATCATGATGATAAGAGGAAAGTGTTTAATGGTATAGCGGGTGATTTTATTTTATTTCGTTTTATTTAGTTCTAATAACGAATAAGTCAATTAAAGTAAGATCGGATTTGATTTATCTATACAATACAAATCTTGTAATTGTATTTGGATACGTATGTTCTACATTAATCAAGATTACAACTTATTTGTGATTGACGAGGGGTCCCCGAGCTGTGGTAAGTCGCCCACTCCGAGTTGAGACGGGCTAATCAGAGCCGGTCCAGTGCATTAAGCTAAATGCCCAACCTGGATGCTGACCCGATCCCGGAGAACCCCGACCTCAGTGTCAGTTGTTCCGATGGGACATAAAGCACTGATGAGATATAAAGCTGCACCACATTAAATGCTGTCAGACTTGAATTTAGTATAAATAGAGCCCCACCCCTTCATTTAGAAGGTAACTCGCCATTAAATGCTCTCAGCTACCTTGCCGGCTCGGACATACTAATCATTCTCGCGCCCGAGGGGAAAATCCTGGTCATCACCCCACCTTTTCCTTCTTTTCCTTGTGCAGGTGACGTAGCCGACCTGAGAAGTTCAACTCGGAAGCCAACCTGAAAGTTCAGCTTGGCAAGCGTAGCCGACCAGTTCAACTGCGAGAATCCGACCTCGACAGTTTGGCGCCATCTGTGGGAACAGTTCTTTCTATCACTCTCATTCACTACTCACTGAGAAAGCAATATGGTACAAACGAGAAGCCACAGTGCACCGGTAGAGGATTCGCCTAACCCGGATGGGGACCTCGAAACCACGCAGGTGCCTAGCCAAAACCCAATCCCAGTCGACATTGGGACGAGCCAACGTATACACTTAGCCACTCAAACCGATCCCGCGGTAGATGGAGACCTCAACTCCAACCTGTCACTAGAGATAAAGATGATACTGAGGATGTTTGAGGAACTCAAAGAACAGGTAGCCCGGCTAGCTGAGGGCTCCTTGGCTCCGCAAGAAGCTACGCCGCGGCCCTCGCGTCCACAGTTCCGCATCCCAGACCCAAGGCCAAAGCGGATGCAGGACCAAGAGGGCTTCCTAGAGTCGGTGGCGAGACCCGGTAAGGCGAGAGGTCTAAGGGCGGCTCAAGCCGACCCCGAGCAGGCCAAAACCGTGGCCGCCATAGCCAAGGTCATCAACCAGCTCGGCGTAAGCCCACTCTCACCCGAGGTACTAGCCACGCCACTACCCACCGGCAACCGGATGCCCAACCTGGCCGTCTACAATGGAGATAGAGACCCAGCCAGCCACCTGCTCAACTTCGATCACCATATGACCTTGCATGACATGTTCGACCTCATGAAGACGAAGACATTCCCGACTACTCTGGTTGGCAATGCCTTGGATTGGTTCCAGAAACTTCGTCTCGGTTCAATTGCAAGTTTCCATCAGCTGGCTGAGGCTTTCCTCTCCCGCTTCGCGGGGAGCCGGCGCGCCACCCGCCACACTTCTACATTGCTGCTGGTGAAGCAACACAGAGGGGAAAGTTTAAAGGCTTACACGGCCAGATTCAATGAGAAGTCCCTCTGAATCCCCAACCTGGAGGACTCCATGGCGTTAATGGCTTACCAGAGTGGGCTCAGGTCGGGCCCACTTACATCCTCATTGGCAATCGACCTCGTGGATATTGTATCCGAGCTGATGGTACGAGCAGAAGGGTACATACATTCGGAAGAAATCCATCAGGCAAAGAGGGACGATGACAAGAAAAAGGAAGCTAGCAGGAAGGGAGAAACCTCCCAAGCCCAACCTGGGGGCAAAGTCCAAAACGACCGAGGCAAGCAGCCCCAACAGCCAAAGCAGAACCCCCGGTTTACTATGTTCACTCCCCTCAACACCACAAGGGAGCAGATCCTGATAGAGATCCAGCACTAGAACCACCTGCCTCCAGCTCCAAGGATGAAAGGCTGACCCGAGAAGTGCAATAGAACCAAGTATTGCCGCTACCATATGGACTACGGCCATACCACCGAAGAGTGCAAAGACTTGAAACAGGAGATCGAGGCACTGATAGCCCGAGGTCACCTCCGAAGGTACATAGACCCGCAGCCGACCCGAAATCATGATCAAAGAGATAGATAGAGGAGTCCACCCAGGCGCCAGGCTGGGGGCAGACGTTTGGCTGTGATTGAAGCCATTACAGGAGGATTGGCTTCGGGATGGGAGACCTCGGCAGGCATGAAGGGTTATGTTCGGGCTGGGAGGGAGTATGGACCGGTGCGGGGTCCGGCCCCGGGGGTAGGGGAGCTCACATTTTCCTCAGAAGACTTGGAGGGGGTAATATTGCCCCACGATGACCCACTGGTGATCAGCGCTGAAATAGCCAACTTCACCGTAAAGAGGCTGATGGTGGATACCGGAAGCTCGGCGGAAGTTTTATTCCTCAGCACTTTTGAGCAAATGGGGTTGGACAGGAGCCGACTCAGGCCATTGAAGGGCACTTTAGCTGGTTTCACTGGGCAAGCACACCGAGCTGAAGGAGTCATTAACCTTTCGCTGAAGCTGGAAGACGGAGATAAGCGGGTTTCAATGCAAGCCAACTTCATTGTGATGGATTGCAACTCTACCTACAGTGGAATTCTAGGTCGGGTGACGCTCAACCATTTCAGGGCAGTCCTTTCCACATACCACCAGGCCTTAAAATTCCCGACCCCGGCCGGTACGGCCACCATCTGCGGAGCCCAGCTCTTAGCCCGGGAATGTTATGAAAACTCACTCCGACCCAAATATCAGGTTGGCTGGGGACCAGATTTGCCCGAAGAGAAGAGGGATGCTAAGAGAGGCAGCCCGACTGAAGACCTTCAGGAGGTGGAGCTCTCCGATGAGACAAAGATAGCAAAAATCGGAAGTGAACTCTTTGCAGACCTCAAGAAAGGTATAAGCCAATTTCTCATAGAAAATGAACACATATTCGCATGGTCTACCTCTGACATGACAGGTATTGACCCGGGAGTGGTTGAGCATCACCTGAATGCCGACCCAAATCACTATCCGGTGAAGCAGAAGCGCAGGCACTTCCATTATGATAAGCAACAAATCATAGCAGAAGCGGTAGACAAATTGGTAGACGCCGGCCACATAAAGGAAATCCAATACCTAACCTGGCTATCCAATGTGGTGCTGGTGACCAAATCCTCAAGAGGATAAAGATTGTGTATTGATTTTACTGATCTCAATAAAGCCTGCCCTAAGGACTGCTTTCCCCTATCTCGGATTGATCAAATGGTGGACCTGCGGGTTCGAGCTACTCTCCTTCATGGATGCCTTCAAAGGCTACAACCAAATCAAGATGGCTCCTGGAGACAAAGAGAAGACTGCCTTCACTACCGATAAAGGTTTCTACTATTATGAGGTCATGCCTTTTGGCCTCAAGAATACTGGAGCCACCTACACTGGGATGGTGAACAAGGTTTTCAAAAATTAGATTGGCCGAAATATGGAGATCTATGTAGATGATATGTTGGTCAAGAGCAGGAGGGCGGAAGATCATGTAGCCGACTTAGCTGAAGCCTTCGCCGTAATGGGGCACTTTGGGATAAAGATGAACCCGAAAAAGTGCGCATTCGGCGTCAAGGCAGGAAAATTTATGGGCTTCATGGTCATGACCCGTGGAATAGAAGCCAACCCGGAGAAGATTCATGCAATACTTGACCTAGCGCCGCCAACCTGCGTGAAAGACGTCCAAGTGTTGGCAGGTAAGGTCGCGGCACTCAGTAGATTTATGTCCAGGTCGGTTGACAAGTGTGCTCCCCTGTTTAAAATATTGAGGAGTCCTAAGAACTTTGAATGGACTACGGAATGCAGAATGCCTTCAAAGAGCTGAAAAGGTATCTAGCTTCGCTACCTCTGTTATCTCGACCTGAGATGGGGGAGGAACTGGTATTGTACCTAGCATGCTCGGGGACAGCAGTGGCAGCAGCACTAATCCGAGAAGAAGGGAAGGAGCATAAGCCGGTCTATTATGTCAGCAAAACCCTGCAAGGGGCCGAGGCGAGGTACTTCTCCTTGGAGAAACTTGCCCTCTCGCTCATCACTGCGGCAAGAAAGTTAAAACCATACTTTGATGCTCATCCGATTAAGGTCATGACGGACGCCCCACTCAAGTCCATCATGCACAAGCCAGAGGCGTCGGGCAGGCTTCTGAAATGGGCAGTTGAGCTGAGCCAATTTGACATCATTTACCAGCCCAGAACAGCCATCAAGGCCCAAGCCATCGCGGACTTTGTAGTGGAGTGCACTAGCCGACCCAAGCATGACCCGGAGGACGTATGGAAGGTCCATGTGGATGGGGCCTCAGGGAAGTCTGGTAGCGGAGCTAGGGTGGTCATCCTCGACCCGAACCGGCATGAGCACCAATACTCCTTCAAGTTTACCTTTCCGTCATCCAACAATGAAGCGAAGTATGAAGCGGTAATTGCGGGATTGAAAATCGCAGCTCAGCTCGGGGCATAGACAGACGACCTGAGCACCGACTCTCAATTGGTTTCTAGTCAGATATCGGGAGAATTCAAAGCCAAGGATAGTAACATGCTAGCCTACTTCAACAGAGTCAGGAACTTGACCTCAGGGCTCAAAAGGTTCACGATACAGCAAATTCCGAGAGAGGAGAATATGAAGACCGACGCCCTTTTCAGGTTGGCCCTGGGAGAGAGCCGACCTACTCTGGTCCATGTGGAAAAAGTGTCCGAACCGAGCATTCAGTTGGGATTGCAAGCCGTAGCCGAGCTCAATTTAAGCCCAGATTGGACCAAACCAATCATGGACTACTTGGAGGGGGTATGACCCCAGAGGATGAAAAAGGAGCTCGGAAACTCATGAAGCAGGCCTCAAGGTTTGTCATAATTGCTGGGCAACTCTATAAGAGAGCCTACACTTGGCCTCTCTTAAAATGTGTTGGACCCGAGGAGGGAAACTATGTACTCCGTGAGATCCATGAAGGGGTATATGGAAACCACTTGGGAGGCAAAGCTCTAGCTCGGAAGGGATTGAGACAAGGCTATTTCTGGCCAACTTTAGAACAAGATGGCAAAGAGTATGTAAAAAAGTGCGACAACTACCAAAGGTTCGCCAATGTACAGAAGAAGCCAGCGGTAGACCTCACGGTGATGGTAAGCCCTTGGACATTCTATCAGTGGGGTCTAGATATTATCGGCCCATTGCCAACCAGTGTTGGCCAAAAGAAGCACGCCTTCGTAGCAGTAGACTACTTAACCAAATGGCCTGAGGCTGAAGGTGTTGCTAGAATAACAGAAAAGGCAGCTTGGGATTTCGTGTGGAAAAATATTATTTGCCGTTTCGGAGTGCCAAAGGTCATCGTTACTGACCACAACAAGTAATTCGACAGTGCATACTTTCGAGGCAAATGTGCTGAAATTGGGATCGACCTTAGATTCTCGTCTATTGCTCACCCTCAAAGTAATGGTCAAGTTGAAAGGACTAACTAAATCATTTTACAGGGCCTGAGAACCAAGCTGGAGGAAGTAGAGGGCCAGTGGGCATCGATTCTTCCCGAGGTGTTGTGGGCTCAGCGGACCACCACCAGCTCGGCAACGGGATAATCGCCCTTCGAGCTGACCTTCGGTACTCAAGCAGTGCTGCCAGTGGAGATCAGGTCCCCGACCAGTAGAACCCTCCACCATGATCCGAAAATAAACGGTGCACGGATCCGTAAAGAGCTCGACCTCGCCGAAGAGTTTCGAGCTAAAGCACAAATCAGAATGCTGGCCAGCAAAGCTGCCATGAAAAAAGCCTTTGCCAAATAGGTCAAGCCTAAACCTATTAAGGTTGGCGACCTCGTACTCAGAAATGCCACATTTTTGCCGCGCTCAGGTAACAAGAACGGGACCGTACGAAGTCGTGAAAGAAGTCTGACCTGGGACCTTCTACCTTCGCGATAAGAACGGGAAACTATCAAAGAATGCATGGCACTCAGAACACCTAAAGCGGTATTTTGTCTAACGGCCCCGAGCCGAAATCCCTTGTAACGTCTCTGAGCTGAAATCTTTTGTAACGGTTCCGAGCCGAAATATCTTGTTACGGCCCCGAGCCGAAATCTTTTGTTAAGGCCCCGAGCCAAAACATTGCCTGTAATTGGCTCCCGAGCCTAAGTACTTTGTAAATACAATGCATTTTGTAAACCAGCGCAATGCCAGACCTGGGCCCAAGTGCCTCAGCTACAAAGCTACTACCAACTCGGATTAACGCGGTGGCCTCGCTTAATCACGAGCTGATGATCAAGTAAACCAGCTCGGACTATGTTCCAGCTCGGGAATAATCAACAACAATTTGATAAGCTTCGCCAGTTTGGATTAAGGTCCAACTCGGCATAATCCGGCTTCGGTCGGTATATTAATTTGGGTCTAAAACTTAACATTCGTCAGCATTAGTTTGACCAATTTTAAATTGGACTGACGAGTTCGGGTTGGTGACGATTATAAAGTTGCCCGGTTAACCAGCTCGGATTAGGATGATAATTCATTAATCGCGTCTAGCTCAGTTCTTTTTACTTAAGTTCAAATGGTCCACTATATTGGTCCGACCCTGCTCACTTAAGAAAAAATTTGCGAAAAAAGAAAAGTGCACAAGTACGAACTCTGATAAAATGCAAAATATTCATTTCATTAAATCGAAATATGATTACAAAGAGCCCAACCTGGGCGAAATTACAAAAGCCCGACTTGGGCAATTTTACAAAATTTACTTAGGCGCAACGGCAGAGGTGGTTGCTTCGACTTCATCTCCGACCTGGTCCATGCCCTTCTGGACAAACTCAGTCACCTCCTTAGCCTGGGATGTCAGGTCAGATGGAAGCTCAGGAATCTCCCAGAACTCCGGCGGCGGAACCTCCAAGATCTCGATATAATCGTTCTTAGTGGCTGGGAAGAAGGTCTTCGCCCTCTCCCGAGCTGCGACTTGGCCCCGGAAGTAGAATTCCATCTCGGCGTATTTTGCCATAGCTCCGCCTTCTGTGGCCAACCAATCCACGGCCGCATCACTAGACTTGAAGGCTTCCACTGCCTTCTCTCCTTCGGCGCCGACCCGGTCCACCAGATCCCGGAGTTTCGCCTCGGCCTTACGCTTATAGCGCTCGATGTCCTTGGCCGCGGCCTCGCACCGGGATTTTTCTGCATCAAACTCCTTCTTTAGAGGGTCGATCTCTGTCGTGTCTGCCTTGCGCCTCTGTTCGGCCTCCTCCCTTAGAGCCTCGAGCTCGGCTCGGGCATTAAGGTATCGCTGCTTGAGCTCCACGCAATGGGTCTGGGCCCTGATTAGGAAGCTGGGAGCTGAGAGGATGTGGGACTCGGCCTGTTTAGGAGAAAGCAAAACAATCAGCCGAGTTAAAAAACAACCTTACCAGAAGTTGGATAAAGACTCACTGTGACTATGGCCGTCCTCAGATCGAGCGAGAGCTGCTTTGCCGGGACCGTCGCCAGCTTGGGGTCGCGGGCCACCTTGGACGCCTCCATGAAGTCCTTATTAGGAGGACCCACCTCCGCGGCCTTGCCCTTCCCGGAGTATTCGGCGCGAGGCTACTTTCTGCTCTCAGGTCGGGAGGCTGAGTGCTCCTGGATAGCCACTCCCGAGCTCGACCTCTTGGTCATGGGGGTCCCCGAAGCCCCGTTGGAGGAGACCTCGGAGCCGACCTCCCGTACTTGGCCGCTGGGCCACTGCCTCTGACCCTGAGTGGCACCTCCCAAGCCGGATCGAGCTGAAGCCTCGCCGCTGACTTCGCTCTTCCTTCGTACCTGGGCATATGCGAGCTTCCTCATGTCCGCTATATCTGCAAAAGGTCGAGGAAAGAAGTGAAAAAGAGCCAAAGGCCAACCTAAAAAGACTAGCAGACAGGGCAATTGGGAGGTCGGGCGCCGGTCCTACAAACAGACCTTCTTCTGAGCTAGACCCCACGTCCCCTTCAGGCTCCGGAAGCAGTTTGGGATGATCCCTTGAGAGGTCGGGTTCCCTACCAAACAGCTTGGAGTCCCAGATTCGCTCCCATTTGAGCAAGCTGTCAATATCTATCTGCGACCTTGGCGCGGGCCTGAGCACCGCGACTTCCTCAAGTTCCTCCTCTGAGAGCTTGGGGTTATCATTGACGGTCTTCCTCAAACTTGGAATCCAGTCCAACCTGCACCTAGAGTTCACAGCCGGCTTCACCCAATAATAGTCATTATGCCAGCCCTTGTTAGAAGAATGCCACTTGGTGAATATGGAGTTGCCGACCCGAACTGCGAAGTGGAACCACCCTGGCTGCTTCGGGTTGGGTTTGTACACGAAGAAATGCCTGAACCTGCGCAAGGTCGGCTCCACTTTCTTCTCCAGGCAGAACACATAGAAGGCCACCATCACGGCCTAACAATTCGGCGACATCTGACCTGGGCTGAGCTCGAAATAGTTCAAGATGTCAACAACAAAACCGGGGAGAGGGAGCTGGATAACGTCGAATGCGAGATCGTATATGGTGAAGTGGTCGGCCGGTGGATAACAAGCCGATTCTTGCTGACCTGGAACCTTCAGCTTGTGATGACGATCCACTGACCAATTCCTCAGCTTGGCGTTGGCCATTTGCACTGTGGAATGACACTCACGCTTGTAACAAGCGAACAACTGCTCAATCCTCTTCCCCCGAGTTGAAGAAGCGCTGGCTGTGGCCGAGCTCCGAGGTCGAACAGCACTAACCGGGACTGCTTCGATCGGCTCGGTGGCAGAAAACCCAGCTAGGAACTCTTGTGGTATCTCGATGCCCTCCAGTTGATTTAGCGGCTCCTCATCCTCCCTATCTTCCAAGTCTCCCAGGTCGGCCAAAGGATCCGCCTCGGCCTCCTCTTGCGCCAGTTTGACCCCAATGACTTGGCAATCATCATCGCTCTCCCCGGGCCCAAATTTTCGAGCCGACCCTGAAGACGCACTGGTGCTCTCTCCACCTTGGTCTTTATTTGAGGTAGATTCCGAGCTCGACGGACTCTCGTCCCCACCATAGAACCTCACTTCCATCGCCTGAGAATCTTCCTACTCCGACCTCCCCATCCTGTCTACAGTCTAAATATAAATGTATAGGAATGACTAAAGGGAGTCGGGACGTACCTATTGCTCTTGACTGAGGAACGCGACCGACCTAGCTGGCTCCGAGCTGAAAATCCTGAGAAGGTTCTTTCCGAGCTAAATGCGTCCGACCACTTTGGTGTCCGACCTAAAACTCTTGAAGGTTGAAAGCGAAGTGTGAAATGAATCGCGGATATCTAGACCCTATTTATAGGCGTTTATGAAAATCGCCTCGGGGAGCCCAAACGTCACTCTTGTCAGAACCGCCAAGTGACGTGTCAGCTATCCGAAGGGCATGCACCGCTGACGTGGCCATCCTTACTCTGTCGGGGTCGGGCACCTCCAGCTCGGGAGAAATACCTAATTCTAGATCTCACTCCCTCGATCTCGACTTGAGGGGGGGGGACTGATGAAGGGTCCCCGAGCTGGGGTAAGTCGCCCACTCCGAGTTGAGACGAACTAATCAGAGCCGGTCCAGTGCATTCAGCTAAATGCCCAACCTGGATGCTGACCCGATCCCGGAGAACCCCGACCTTAGTGCCAGTTATTCCGATGGGACATAAAGCACTGATGGGACATAAAGCTGTACCGCATTAAATGCTGTCAGACCTGAATTTAGTATAAATAGAGCCCCACCCCTTCATTTAGAAGGTAACTCGCCATTAAATACTCTCAGCTCCTTTGCCGACTCGGACATACTAATCATTCTCGCGCCCGAGGGAAAAATCCGGGTCATCACCCCGCCTTTTCCTTCTTTTCCTTGTGCAGGTGGCGTAGCCGACCTGAGAAGTTCAACTCGGAGGCCAACCTGAAAGTTCAGCTTGGCAAGCATAGCCGACCAGTTCAACTGCGAGAATCCGACCTCGACAGTGATAAAAAGGTATAGACTCATATTTTAGACATTTGATTAGAATGTATCTTTGATAAAAAAAATAAAGAGTAAAATGCATTATATCCTCATATATTTTTACAAAATTGTATCATAAATTCTGTGTTTTAAAATATTACGTTATAAATCACGTGTTATATAAAATATTGCATATGACCCCCCGCCTTCTATTTTTTTTATAGTTTTAACGTGATGTGTAATACGCACATTTATGATCTAAGTATGACATTTATCAGAAGGGGTATTTGTAACATTTTTAATATCAGAAGAGAGTATTTGCCACCTTTTGAATATTAGATGTAGGTATTTACAACATTTTTCATTTCGTAATATGATTGAAAAAATACCTTAAAAAAGAGAGAATTAGGATAGAACTAATTATTACACGATTTATTATGCTCAAATTGCAAACACTTTTAACAAATATATGTAAAAATTATAAATGTGTGTATTATATTTTACGTTAAAATAAACAAAAAAATAGACCGTAGAGGTCATATGTGATACGAAACAAGCAAACACAAGACAAGCATAAATCTAAGCAATCTGCTAAGCATGAATCAAGGGATACCCAATAGCAAAAGTCAACTCGTCAGTTATAAATTTTTTACTATAATACATTTTACTCAAAAATAAAAAAATTAAAATTAAAATGACGGGACGATTTCTTACTTTACAACTCTATCAAATCCCTAGGGAGCATAACGAGCGATCTTATTTGACGTAAACATCTGTTACATCAGAGTTCAACTATTTGTACCACGAGCAAATGAACTGAAAAGCTTAGGAGCTAAGGTAAACACTTAGTTGCTCTTAATTAAAGGTAAAAAGAAGGTCCCTTAAGGCTCCGTTTGTTTGTTATAAAAAAATTTCTTAATTTTTCGATGTTTGATAATATCAAAAAATTAGTCAATTAAAATTTTTCTTTTTCAGTTAAAGAAAAATGTTTACTAAAAATGAGAGAAAAACATTTTCATCTCCTTTCCACTCCCCTTCACCCAACCCCTATAACCCCCGCCCCACCACCAGAAAATATGTGTGTGCCTTTTTGTTTTTATAGAAATCTCTTGTTCCCAAAAATAATTTTTACAAGAACAGTCAAACATCAAAAAATATTTTTCAGCAATAAATTATTTTACGCCAAACAAACGAAGCCTCATTCAACACCTACAAAAATTTCCTAGTATTAACCCCTTGATTCATACTAATTAAATAAAGGTCTCAATCAAGTAAATATTAATTAAGCTAATACCCATCAAATCTGTGTCTCAACTTGATTAATTCCTCAAACTATTGACAAAATTTGAGCTCAATCAAAGAATTTTCTTTAAAACATGCAATGAGACAGAGACTTAGTCTACAAACGTGGTAGCATCTCATGGATCCAAGAACATACGAGTCTTAATCTACAAGTATAAAAAATCAATGTATAAACGCTTGACTCAAAAGTTGCAATTTATTATTGACTAAAGTTGAAGCAAACCCATACTAGTCCCTAATGTTTACAAATTGATATTTATCCATACTAGTCCCTAATTTATAAACAATAAAGACTATTTGCATAATTTACCCTTTTAATAGCTTTTATTTACATGGCTCATCAATTTGTCTTGTACTAGTTAAATTCCTTCGTGTACCCTTTTAATAGCTCTATCAAGTCAAGTAGAGCTTAAGTTTTTCTCATTTGTTTTATTTTATTTTATTTCCATCAAGCCTAAAAGGCATTCGTCTTTGATGTGTTAAAAATTAGTGCATAAAGTTTATAACAACTATAATTTCTTTAAGGTGCAAAAAAAAATCGTAATTTAAAATATCACGTACAATCCTTTTAAGAAAAGGAATCACCAATGGGATTTTTTTTCAAAACTGTCATCTATAATATTTCAATGAGTTGTTGTGTAGTCGGATTCATTAGAAGGTGCTGTTGTATTTGTTGTGAAGTGGGACTTGCTACTAGTTGTCATTTTGAAGACCTACTTTTAAACAATGTGCCTGGCACACCGTAATTCTTAAAATTAATTATTTAAATTAAATACTTTATTCGTGTGAAAAGTTAATTGCATATTTTCCTACCATAATATGATATAGTAACTCAATGCCAATAAGAAAGAATTTGACAAATTTCTTTTACTATTCACTCATTGCTCAATAACCTCAAAGACTCGCCCCAAGAACCAAAAAGCCGTAAAACGAAAAATGAATGACACGTGACAATAAATAAGCTACGAAGATAATAAGATTAAACTATATGTGATAGCGCATTGCAATTAAAATATATATATATATATATATACACACAGGTAATTACATCGCAACAATTAATTGCCTTTAAGCTTTTTATAAAAATACCTTCAAAGACACGTTCTTTTTTGGATGATGTGAGAACTAAATTAGTAGAGTCTTAGGCATCCTCAACAGAGTTTTTAAATACAAAACTTTCCTAATTTAGGTATTTTTAAAGGCTCCAGTCTCTAAAAATAGCACTATTTATAACAAAAGTACGTAAAATCCACCACTTTTGGCTTAAAAGATGCCAAAATAGATATTCAGTCTCTATTTTTATCTTTTAAGTCAAAAGTGGTGGACCCTATGTACTTTTGCCATAAATAATCTTTAAAAATATCAAAATTAAAAAAATTTTATATTTTAGAAACTCTATTAAAAATAGCTTTACTACCAACTAATAAACTCTTAATTATAGTAATGTGCCCTCACACATACATTAAATTAATTAAAAATAAAACTCTAAAATAATAATATTTAATTCGTAATAATATAAAAATAATTTCATCTCAGTATCGGTACGGGTGAATCATGCCCCTTACGTTTACTGTTCAAAGAACCATCTGCTGGGTAAGATTACGAAAGCCTGCGGAATCCAAGGACAGCGAAAAGGACAAGTTCTGGAAGGTGATAATTAACAAAGGCCAATAGCTATTGACAAATTGTACCCAGTCCTCACGTTTTCCAGCTGGCAACAATCAAACCGCAGGACGAGGCCAAGCCATGCTACCCTAACAGCACCAAACTCTCCAGCTGTTTTCCATCAATTACTTACACAACCCCACTAAACAGCTACCCATCTCAACCGTAGGTTAACCGACACACAACTGTGGTTTAACATCAATCATTTCGTATTATAATTTTAAATTATTTTATTATAATTATATTAATAATTTACAATTTTTGTATATTATCATTAACAACCATTTTACATTGTCATTAATTTGTATTATTTAGATATCAACACTTGCATGCTTTTATATTGGTGTATTGCCTTGTATTATCTAAAGCATTTCAAAAATTACCAATTTAGTAACGAAAGTTCAACTGTGGTTTTCCATGAACATTGATAAAAAGCTGGTATGTCTCCTCAAAGATTCCCAATTTGAGTGGTTTTAAGGTCACTTTTAACATCTCATCAAATTAGTTGAACATCTCATCAAATTAGTTGGACAAAGTCCGAAATGTCCACAAATTTAAAAAGAAAGAAAAATTCTATAAAACTAAGATTCTGAAACAGAATGACTACAATAATATGGTTGAATTAAGATAAAAATGTTTCACATTCTTCTATACTTTATTGAAATAATGCATCATTATATCCAAATTTCTTACCGTAATTACCTAAAAGCATGGAATTTGTACTCAAATGGAATATAAATTTATTTACAAAGACCATCAAGCTCTTAAGTCAACAAAACAACAAAAAAATTTCACATGTACACACGCATGGTAAAAAGAATTAGCAAGGCACATATATAAGTGTACATATATGGTGCATTAATTAGTACGGCCTAGAAATCGCCGAGTTTTCGGTGGAGCTGATATTTTGAGGAGCTGTACTTATGAATTTCTCGCAGGTTCTTTAAGCTTCGTATCGCCAATATATCGCCTTTCTTAATCTCTAATAATTGCTCCATATCGTCAATATCTGTTGAATCTACAAAATAAAAGCATAATAAACTCATTAATTAATGAGAAAATAAAAGCGAATGCATAATCGCTCATTAAGTTACTAAATATGTAAAAATTGCAGAAATGTAAAATATATATATATATATATATATATATATGTTTTTTTTTAAATGAAAAAGAATAAGCAAGCAAAAAAATTATGAAAAAAATGAAAAGTAAAAAGATAAAACAATGCAATATACCTGTAGGCTTCTGCAACCGCTTGAATCCATTAAACTGAGCCAACTCTGAAAGAAAATAATAAAAAAGTTGAGAAAATTAGTGAAATTATCAGACGTGAGATTGAATCATTGAAAGCAATGCTTAATCGAGGCCGTTGATTTTGCTTACCTATTTGGGAAGGATCGTGAGACGAGAGGTACAAGATGAGAAAGCAGACGATAGTAAGGAGCGGGATGACGTGTATGTATTTCTCAGCTGGCTTTGACGGCGTCGTTTTACGAGGCTTGTATTCATCTTCCTCGAGCGAAGAAGAAGAGGCTGCTGCTTCTGTTGCTGCCGTTAGTGTTACAGCACCGTTATCTTTAACGACGCCGTGTGCGTGCTGAGTCTTCGACGTTGGTGAGCCGCCAAGTGATTGTCTGTGCATTCTGTGTGTTGTGTGTTTGTTCTGTGACTACGTGTGTGTTGTGTGTGTGTTTTTCCGTAATGACAAATGTTGTTTCGAAGCTTATCTTATGTGTGTATGTGTGTGTGTTTTTCTGTAATAAATGGCATGATGTGCTGTGTTGGCTTTACTATGGAATAATGGCACACTTGTGATGGATGGGTTTTACTAACGGGTCAAAACCATTTTAGTCCCTGAGGTTTGCTCTAAAGATCAAATTGGTCCTTGAGGTTTGTAAAAAGACCAAAGAGGTCCCTCCAATTAACTTTTGTTAGTCAAATATTAATATTCAAAGGGTTGACTGAGTTAAAAGACCATTATATCCTTAGTCAACATATATTATAAAAGAAAATTACAATAAAAGTCTAAATCAGTCTAAAAAAAACATAATTCGCGTAGGAAAAAAAAAAAAAAAACTAAAAAATATCAGTTTAAACATAAACAAATTAAAGTTAGTAATATATCGTTAAAAAATAAATAATCATGATTCATCCTCTTTTCTGGTCGGTACCCTCGCTGTTAATTATATCGATGATGATTGTTCATTTTTTAACTATATATTACTGAATTTAATTTGTTTATGTTTGAACTGATATTTTTTAGTTTTTGTTTTTTTTTCCTACGCGAATTATGTTTTTTTTAGACTGATTTAGACTTTTATTGTAATTTTCTTTTATAATATATGTTGGCTAAGGATATAATGGTCTTTTAACTCAGTCAACCCTTTGAATATTAATATTTAACTAACAAAAGTTAACTGGAGGGACCTCTTTGGTCTTTTTGCAAACCTGAGGGACCAATTTGATCTTTAAAGCAAACCTCAGGGATTAAAATGGTTTTTGCCCTTTTACTAACTTATGCTGGAAGCTAAAGCTATTGGATAGTGGCATCTGCTTTTGGATGAGAGAAATTCATTGGATTCTTTCTTCAGTTGACTCGTTTAGCCTTTTTCTTAGCAATTCCCTGCGTGGTTCCGTGACCGTTTTGAAGTGCGTCTCATTTCTGATGCGTTTGGATTAAGAGTAAAAGTTTTGAACGAAAAAAAAAAAAATTAAGAGTGAAAGTTATAAAATTACTTACGGTTGTTATTTTGTTAAAACACGATGAAAGATGATCATATTACCGTATTTTGGAGGTTAATCTAAAAATTTGTGTAAACATCAAGAAACAACTTAAAAAATTGAAATATGATTTTGCAGAGTATAAAAGTAATTTAGTGATTTATCGTGTAAATTTGATGAGTTGAACATTGTAAATATGGTTTTATAACATTGGGGATTAGATTAAAAATTCGTTTAATATTAGGGATTTCTAGTAAAATTACGAGAGGGCCTAACTTGATGAATTGAAGCAAAACAAAGCAAAGCTGAAAGTGGTAAAAGAGCCCAATTGTAGATAAGACCAACGTTGAACGAAAAACCTAACCCAAACGGGCCCAGCAAAAGTAACAAAAGTTGATAGCTCCATGACATGCAGTATCCAATTTTAGACGATGGCCCAAGAGGCCCAAACAATCAGATAACTGGCCCACCATAAAAGACTTAGAACTCGGTCCATTCCTAATGAACGTCAGTGATAACGTAACCAAGCGGTGACGATTCCTGAGAACATCTATCTTCATGACTTGCGAAAAACGAAAACTAAGTTATAACACCACTACTAGCTAATACAAATTGAGCGTAAAACAAGTCTCCTTGTACATTACACATATTCTATAGATACATAAATATATACGTATAGAGAGAGAAAGATCTGGAAGAGAGTGAGAGAAATGGTGTTATGGGAGATCACATTGGGGACTGCGTATTTTCTGGGCTTGAAGAGAACTTACAGGTTGGCTTTGAAGATTCAAAGACGAATCGTGAGCCCAAAGCATCCGAAGATTCGTCAATTTGCGTATAGGTAATTTTGAGACCACTCATTCTTTTATTTTTATTTTTTTATAGAAAGAAATAATTTTTTTATTGATCAGTGTAATGATTTCGGAGGTATTGCTTAATTTTTTTTCTTTTTTTATAAATTTAATTGGTTTAAATGACTAATCATGATTAAAAGTAATGATGTTTGATTATGAAAATGCGTATGTGAGAATATAATCTTAAATATGTCATTAGCGTATAATAATGATGTATATTTCGTAGAGGTAGTTCTTTTGATTATGTATTGCTGTAATAATCTAATAACCGTCTTTTATAAAAATGTGATGAAAAAAACCTCCTATTATTATTATTGCGTGTGTGACCAGTGAACCACATTTTTATAAATTGGTTTAAAATGGTACCGTTTTGCAGGGGCAGATCCAGGATTTTTACTTAGGGTTGAAAATACATAATTGGACTCTCATATATAGAAAAAAGATTTTCAGTGGTGGCTAAATTATTTTTTTAGCTTAAAAATACCTTAAAACTATACACATTTTTTAAAATATTGGTCTAAATCACTAGTTAATAACTCTATTTTTAGGATAAGTGGCGGCTGCAGCCCCCGCTAGCCCGCCTATAGGTACGCCCTTGCCATTGTGTGTGACATGCAATTTTGAGGGATGGTGTTGTGCGTTACCTTTTTGCAATTATATAAATTTTTAGTGAGCTCATGATCCGGTTTCTTGTATATTCCATCTTCCTGAGATTCACAAGTTTCTAGAGAATGTTTTCTCTTTTTATCTGTTTCTTGCTTCGTATTTGTTATGCCTAGCTCGGGAGTTGTGAGAATAATTGGAACTAAGTGCACGTGCGTAGAACCCAAGCTTAACCCAAAAGGTTGAACTATTGGATTTGAGACTATGCGTGTATATTAATAGCTCCTTGTTCATGTATTTGCATTTGATTTCATCTTTGTCGCCTTAGTTCACATGAGAATTCATAACTTTTTGTTTTGGAAAACTATGGTTCATATTGTTTGTTGTTAGATAGATCACCTGTTTTCAGTCCTTTATTCGTATTATTCTAAACATGAAGCATCTGAATCTGCCTGAAATTTATTCTTGCACATTTTCACGTGAACTATGGAGTTTGTTTTTTGAGTTTTTATAGATGCAATTTCCATTGTAAATCTTCTCCGTTCTTATGATTAGGTCGCAAATGATATTGTACAACAAATTACAATATAACAATCAGATTCCATAAGAACACTGTCGCAGGAAAGAAAGTCCGCATGAAGTATTAGATTCTCTTAGCTCCAGATGTCTATAAGAATTATTTCAAGGCGGTAAGATCATGCTGATTGGTTATATTGCAGGGTTGAGTTATTAAGGTTTTAGATTGTAAACGTCTATGGCGGGATTTTCTTCTCGAAACAGAGCCTTTAATGATGATAATTGGATTTTTTGCTAAATACATTCATTTTGAATTAGTATGCAATGAATGTGTCTCTAGCCCATCATGAACAAATTTATTGCAAGAATATGCAATTACTTTTGCATTTTTGATGTCTTAGCTCGCTTTTTGAGCCATTCACATGTGAGTAGACCAGAAATCTCTTTTGTTCTGTTTAGTTAGTAGGTTGGACTATAGGGAGCTTGATTTTGGAGGCTTAGCCTTATGCAGTTCTAATACACAATAATCCTTTTTGCTGAATTTGCCATAATTCCGTGAAAGAAGTGTGTTAATTCAAATGTAACGTACATCAGTTCTTGGTTTCCTGAAAAACCAAGTTTACTTTCTTAACCAACTATTGCAATTCATCGTCTTGACATAGTCAAGATAGAACAGACAAGAAAAACATTTTGCTTTCCCCTTGTGTCAAAATAGCTGCAAAGATCACTTATCATTCAGTAAAACAATTTGTGTACTAGATCAGAGTCTGATGTGAATAATCAAAGCTCAGAATCTGACATTATGACATGAAAGTGATTTCTCGTGATATCTATCATTTGACTTCTTCTGATGTTTCCTTTACTATTATTATTACGGTAATTTCAAACGGTCTTCATATTATTTTCACTTGACCCTAGCTTGTCATAGCAACTAGTTGGTGCTATGTCCATTAACATCAAATTTGTACCGTCTGTGTCTTCTGGGAATTAGAGATTTTATATCCTGTACAATTGACCTTTTTCTTTCTATTTCCTTTATTTAATCTATTGTGTACATTTCTTGCATGTTAGACGAACTCGGGCTGCGTTTGATGTGGCGCTCAAGGTTCATAGGAAAATACAGGAAACAGATATTGAAGCTGGTAGGAACCTTGGCAACTGGATCCTTCGGTGGCTTGATAAAGTGAAGCCAATAGCTGAGATCCAAGCAAAGCACCCCTTTGACGGAAATGCAAAAACAAACACAATAAGGAAGCTTACCGACTCATTTAATCAGAAGCTCTCGCAGAATTTCCAGAAATTTCATGCAAGAAGTGGCAACCTGTATTCTGGTAGGCATCTTTTTACCTCGTCAAGGAATATATGGCCAAAATCCTTTCCTACTATTGCAATGATGATGAGGCCACCAAATCCAGCTGGAACAAATTTCCATTACAGGCATTTTAGCATCAGTACACCTGAGGCTTTCAAAACAAATCATGGAAAATTTGGCTCTGGAATGATGCGAGAGGACGTAATGCAGTGGCTTCTACATAACTAATCAAATAAATTGTAAGTGTTGCTTCTTTCAGTTTTCGTGTCATGGAGATCAATTGCTTTGTAGAAGTCTAGAAAAGGTTATTTTTACGGGAGTAGCTTGCCCGTGCGAATACAAAGGATGTTACAACTACGAAATCTGAAAACAGTTTATTTTGTTGTTCTACATGATCCTGGGGATAAACCCTATTTTCTATTGTGTCTGTGGATTATGTACATTCTCTTACTTTTGACTGATGATGGATTGCTTTTTATCTTTATTTTGTCATTGAATGCCAAGAGATAATTCTATTGCTTAGGTTATTATTTTTTGCTATTACACTCTTACACAATGGTAACATCTCGAAAAATTCTACTCTATTATTTATTGATTCCTTGTAATTCAATGTTGGTGATAGGGGAAAAAATAAAATGGCATCTTTTCCTATAAATTAATTAAGAATAAAAACATTTTTCTTATTTAAATAAAGCAAAAGTATAAAGAAACTACGTGGCATAGAAGCAGAGAAATGAAAACAATGACAAAGCTCTGAAAAATTCCTCAAATGGGTAAAGAGGCATGAGTGCAATTGCGATCTTGTGGTATATACGTTTAGTTTTAGGAGGGCCTCGTTCTTGTTGATTAGTTCGCCTCCGCTCTATGGAAAAGTTGAAGTTCCTATGGCGGTTTTGTCAATGAATCACAAGCAAACAAAATTGTGGTAATTTTTGGTTCTTGTATAGCTAAATCTCATTTTTTCTTTCTTTCTTTTTATTCTTTGATCTACTGTGAAGCATGAAAAGTTTCATCCAATTTTGCAATTCAATATAGAATCTCTATTATTTGATCTAAGACTGCATCTTAGTTATTTCTGGCTTTTGGTGGTTTTTTTTTTTTTTTTGTTGAATTGGTAGAGTAGAACCAAATTTATAGTTTGTGGCATAAAGGTTGATTGGTGGACTTGTTCTGCTTTTTTCAAGGTTAATCGTTGTATTAAGGCATGATAATGATCACAGTCTCGTACCCAATGCACAACAACAGTTGGTCGAAAGCTCTTTTCATAACGTTATGTTATTATAATGTTCAAACGATTGTAAATTGTCAAAATTATTTCATTATAACTATATCATCAGTTCATGACCCGATCTACTCCATCAAATTATGTTAGATCAATAGTCAGCAAATGAAGAAAGAAAAAGATGGCAGTAGTTCTCTGATCTTGTTTCTTTTCAAACGTTCTCAGTTCAAAAAATGAGCGTTTTTACACAGAAGCAGCTGAGAATTTGAAAGAGAGAAAACTTTTTAGACTTGTAGTCACCTGGAGAAGGAATGATCTAGCCAAAAGCAAAAACACAAAGCCTAACTTAAACCACTTATACTGTGAAAGAAAAACCTCCCTTTCACGCCAAGGGCCTCAAGTACCAGAAATGCAAGAATCTCAGTTGTGGCACGATCACAGCTGGGAAATTGCATTACAAGATGATCCTGTTAGCAGGTGTCATCGAGCCATCACTGCGCGCGCTAACTTCTATTCGGGTTTATATATGACCTGCAATGCACAAACAACCATCAACCTACGTTTTTGGTTCGGGGTAAACCTTTGTGTAACCATATGCTATCTAAGTGAGTGCAGAAAAGCTAAATCAGGCCTTGTTTAAGCGTGTGTAAGCATTTATGGAACAATGTAAATCAATTGATCAAGATTGAAGACTTTTCCAGGCTAAGGTATGCCTCTTGATTTGTGAACTTTCAGCACCTGTATATGCAAATGTCCCTAAACAAATTCAAAACTGATCAAAGTGGAGAATGAATCATTTCATTACATCAGACGATGTAATTTCCAGATTCTTGTAGTATATACAATGTTGTTGTTAAATCTTGGTAGGAAAATTCCACGTAATAGTCTTAAGCTCGACCTGATCTAAGGCAGGACAACAATATAATTATATGAGGCTGTTTTCATGATTCAAAACCGTGACCTCCATGTTCCACGGTGATATTTTTACTGTTAGCCCCAAAACTCCCGTTCTGTGGCATAGCTTAATAATATACGATTTTTATACCATTGTTCTTCCTCAGTTCTCTCCCCCCTAAAGGAGCAGGATCAGAACTCTACTTCCTAACAGTGAATCTCATATAATGATGGTCAGATCTTGTCCAAAATATAAGAATTTTTCCCAGAAGTTGTTTCATTTCTTTGACAACTTCATATATCTGAACTGATTTGTGACTTTAACAAACACACTTGGAAGTAGTGGAAAGTTGACAGATCGGATCATCCATATAATATACAAACAAGAAACCGACCTGAATATATAAAATAGTTAGCAAAACTAATTGCAGAAAAGGGGAAATCGAACTACCAATCTGTTATTGGTAAGGATATTCCATAGCTTTGATGCTTCATGTTTTATGCTTAGAGATATCAATTGTTATATATCTCAAATGAATATAGTTTAGAAACAAATTTTCAGGAATCTCATATTTCAACTGTGAATTACAAGGGCTAATTCAGATAGAACTCTGCAAAAACTAAAAATTAATCGAAGATGAATACAAGAAATACCCGAGGGATTTTCACTTGGTTTAAGCCCAAGAATTATCAAATGCAGCTGAAGTAATCGCCTGAGAAAACTCTTGAAAATTGATCATCCCATCCCCATCAGTATCAGCCTCCTTGATCATCCCAGTGAGCTCTTCTGCAGTCAAGGCATGTCCAAGCTTGGCCATGGAATGAGCCAACTCTGCAGCTGTAATATATCCATTGCCATCTCTATCAAACATCTTAAACAACTGCTTCAACTGCTCCTCAGTGTAAGGCGATTTAGCAGGGAGAAGCTCAGGTGCCACCAGCGCCACGAACTCGGAAAATTCAACCAGGCCATTGCTGTTTGTATCTGCCTTCTGGATTAATGCTTCAAGTTGATCAGGGCTTGGTTTTAAGCCTAGTGATCTTAACAACGATCCAAGCTCTAATTGAGTTAAGCTTCCATCGTTGTTTCTGTCGAATGATCTGAAGATTTCTCTCAGCTCTGCCAGCTGCTCATCATCTAACTTCACAGGCTCTTTACTACTCATGTTGGCAGCAAAACCTGGAATTATCTAAATATCTACACAATGAGTTATCTTTTCAACTCACAGAAAAAACAGGAATATTCACTTGTTGTCTATCGACTACGCCTCTCGAGGGGTCATGGAAAGAACAGGTTCAAAATCAAGATCAAACTCTTAACATTTCTTGATGAATGCAAGATGGGGTTTTTCCACTTACCAATACATGTTTTTTTTCTCTATGCGTGTGTATGCAATATATATCAAGCTGGAAATTTTCTTTTGCAGTAGTCCAAGAAATGGTGATTTTCTCTAGAAGCTCAACTTCTCTCTCTTTCTTTTTCTCTCTCAATCTCTTTGACTTTCTCTTAATGATCCACTATTTTCGATGGATCATCCTAGTAATTAGTAAAAGTTTAACGTAGTAATAGGATCATATGTCAACAAATCTAACCTCTACAAATAATTAAAATAGGAACTGATTATTCTTTTTGTCTGGATTTGGATTAGGTGCGACACTTTTTTGTTTATTTCACTATTTCTAACAGAATATTGAAATTATGCAATCATGGTAGGCCATATATAGAAGGTTCTTTGCAATGTTTGTATTAAGAGTCAACAATGGCGAGCTTTTCTTTTATTTATTTTTTTGGTAAAAAATGGCAACCTTAGTGACATTTTACAAATTGTTACAGAACCATACAAAAGTGAAAAAAATCATAAAAAACCATACAAAATTATATAAAATCGTATAAAAATGTACAAAGTTTCCAAGCACTAGCATGGACTATTGATGACTTGTTGATCAATTATTTTATACGTGTTTTTATTAAAAGAAGAATGATGAGGGAGATATTTATATATATATATATATATATATATATATATATATATCTTTGTATATGAGCTAAAGTTAAATTTAAGTGAAAAGAAAAATCTAAAGGGTAGTTTTGTCCTTAAAAGAAAGGAACTAACTTAAAAAATATGGATTTATAAATTCTACATTTTGAGCAAGAATTTAGATAAATCTTAAGCAAATCTAAGATTTTCAAATCCTAGATTTTTAATTTTTTAAAATGGTGCTTCCAAATATAAAAAATTAAATTTGCAAATGAATTCTGTCAAATTTTGTAGAATTCATTTGTTTCAAATAATTTATAAATCATCATTCTAAAAAAAGTTTCATTGTATTTGTCCTTTTCTCAAAAAAAAAAAAAAACACGAAATGTGTCAGAGAGATGCTCAATCATACATATTCCGAATGGTTGGCGCAGTCCAAAATTATTAAGCCGGAGCGATCATCAGTTTGTCCAAAATTATTATTTTTTTTAAAGAAAAATTATAAGGAGAATTATTACAAAAGACAATCAATCAGTGTGGCATAAAGAAAACTTAGCACGTCTTTGTCGCCAATGATAGGGACCGTTATGACATTGTCATCTGTTCTTTAAATTGGCAGTGTGGGCCAATCCGCACTTTAACACTTAACTGTGATATAACGTTATTAAGAAATTCAAATTTATTAATATTATTAAAAAAATAATGGTAGTAAAGGATAATATAACTGTATATACAAGTAATAACAATAGTATAATAATAAAAATATAACTATGATAATGATTTAATAAATTATTAAGTATGAATACTAAATAATTATATTATAATTTTATTATCATTAATCATTATTATAAAATGAGAAAATTTAAATTTAATTTGAAAAGAGAGGAGGTTATAGAAAGCAGGGCAGAGAGGAGTTGCTAGGGTAACGTGGTATATAAACGATTTATTCTTTTGCTAAGTCAACAAAAGAATTTAATTGAATGAAGATTTTTTTTTTTTTTTTTTGGTCGGGATTGAATGAAGATGAAAAAGCGATACTTGACCAATACAAAAGATCTCAAAATTGACCTATACTTTTTTTTTTTGGTCGTATAAATTGACCTATACAAGCACATTGTCAATTTGCCACTCTCTACAAATTCTTCTATTAAAACAAGAATTTCAAATTTCCTATAAAAGTACATTTTTGCTTTGAAGAAAGTGAGAGAGGTATCATAGCACAATGGTGCCACGTATACCTTAATTTCCTTTTTTTATTTCTTAGGGCTCGAAACTTGCAATTTTCATGAATATAATGGAAGAAAATGGATTCTAAGAAATAAATAAATGTTTATATTCAAGAAGATTAATTTTTTTTTTTGCTCCAGACATCTAATTTAGTAATAATAGAGTGAAATCGCTCATTCTCTACAATTATAGAATTCCACATTTAACTGATCTGATGCATATATGAAAACACATCGTTACACCCAAAAATTTATCAATTGATAATTAAATTCCATCAATTGAATTTCTACGTCATCCAAAAAAAAAGGAATAAGAAGATTAGGCTTTACTCTTCAATTAGCGGGTCAGATGATTCTCGCACGTTTGGCCACTTCTTGATCACTAGGCTTGTGGACATAAAAAAATGAGAAACTTAAACATTATTGAGAGAGGGGAAAAAAAAAAAAAACGAACTAAGGAATTAAAACAAATACACATGATTCTCAACCACTTTAATTCTTCAAACCAAGCCAAATAAAACTAAGCTACAGCTTAGTAGAATTCTACTAGGTGAGATTGACTTATGGATTTAACATCAATACTCATTCCTGTTGAAAATCGTAAGGTAAATTACATAATCATATTCAATTTATTTAATATGGCTGCCAAATAAAAACTTCATCGATAAGTAAACAAAAATGAAAATCAACTTGTCCATCAAATAAACATCCAGTTTTTTTGATCAACTATTTCGAAATTAGAATTTTACAACATAACAGTAATATTTTACACAAACTATTACAAAAGTCTCAAATTCGCACTTCAATTACCAGAAGCCATATTGGTGGTCCAGCATGAACATAGTCCGAAGGCAAGTTTAAGACGCTGAAGTAGCTTCTTGTATCAGGCTAGCACCATATGTGGAGATGAATTCATATATATACATCCCATTCCAGCAAACTGCAAATGCTGTTTCTGTAGCCTGTTTATGCCCAGAAATCGATTAATTAAAGACTCAGATGAGATTCCCGAGTGCAACTGAAGTTATTAACTCGAAACAAAATCAAGTAATGGACATTAAGAGTCATAAATATAACCACTATCAATCTTTTTATTATTTCAAGTTTCAAGACCTTTCCCGGTCAATTTTTTGGGTACTTAGAATCGCAACTGTCAGTATGGTGATAATATGTGCTCAAATGTACATAATGATGGATGCATACCTAGCTACTGATATAAAAGCGGACTTCCTTCCTTCACAAGCACAAAGAGGCCACCATCTCCTCTTGATATCCGAAGATCCTTGTCAAGGTATGTGATAAGAAGCCAAGATTTCGTCCGCTCACCTGGAATTGGAACTTTCAGAGGAGGCTGACCTGATATAGAACGTGCTATGCCTGCCACCGAGTTTTGCAGAGGATTGAGAGATTGCTGCACTGGTGACAAACTGATCTTTTGCCCAAAGATATCCACATTCTCTGGTAGATCTATATTTGACTTGATCTCTGGCGGCTTGAAGCTACTTTCCTTAAATTCAACCTGCAAATCTTGCCTCAATCAGTTGCTCTTTTTAATGAGCAACAAAACTAAGAACTCTTCAAGGAATTTCAGAAGTTCACTTTATCAGCCAGCCATATTACTTGCATAATTTGAACTACTTATCGATTGACTGTCTATTATGAAAGTTATAGGAAGTACAGGATCCAATAACGCTGTGTTCTTGAACTTTAAACATCTTACGCGACTTTTGTAGTTCTAAGGTCCACTTGCCGAGCAATTTTTTAACATCAAAGTAATAACTTTTAACAGTTGCATAGCATAGTAGTTTAGAATGACAACTGATTTTGGAAGGATGACATTTATAAGGGGTTACCTGTATTCTACATGGAGTTCGAACTTCAAAATTGGCCAAAGCACTGAAACAAAAGGAGGCAACAGGGCCTGACAATGTGGTAGAGTTCTCTATTGTAAGATTGGTGGCGTCAATTCGTTGGCTGATCTTTTCAACCTTCACCAAAGGGATACGGCCTGCTGCCAGAAGAGGCAAGAGCTCAGAAAATGCTGTGTACCTAACAAAATTAGAGAGCAAAGTCAGGATAAAATGCTGTGCCGCAGCACATTGACATGTCATTCATAACATATTCTATAAAATCTCTTGGTTTAGTGCTTCTCTATTGCTTATAATTCAGTCCCATACCTACATGGGAGAACTAATATTTTGTTCTGCATGTATTTAAATGTTTACATTATAATCCAATTTGAAATTAATTATTGAACATCGGCCCCCATGGACTATGAGATATCAGCCTTCTCCTGATGCCAAAGTTGGGAGGAATACAAGTGAGACCACAAATTACTAAAAATACAGTGATCTCATCTTCCAGCATCAAGATGCCACTGTAGAAAACTTTCTCAGGATTGTCAAAAAAAAATAAAGCCCTGGCCGGACTAACAATCACAATTTTTTCTGCCTACAAGAGACTAACCAGAGCAGGAAGTAAGCACCAACCATAAAAAGTGTATGCTAAGTATGGTCATGGATTTTGGCCATTATTAACATGGAGAACATATGGTGCATGCAAATGTTAGAAAAATAGGATATGAACACACCAGGAGTATTCAGATATACTTTGCATGCATACGTTTAGATACTGGTAGAAAGATATATATGGAGTGATGCGTTACTATTTACATGAATTATTAGACAAATTTTATAAGGTCATGAAAAATTACACCATCGAAAAAGTAAACTTTCTGATACTTCATGCACGTCTTCTGATGGATTATCTTCTCTATCATGAGGATTGGTAATTTGGTACCATAAACATATATGATGAAAGAAGTTGTACTACAATTTTCAGTTTCTATTAAAAAATCTTCAATCTTTTTAATGAAATATCACAGTTTGCATCAAATACGCGCAGAACTGAATTCCCAAATTCCAATTTGATTTTCTTCATATCTAAAAGTTTAAAAACCACTATATGTCGTCTTTTGCAACTCTCCATGACATTAAAAAAAAACCATGGAAAACTTCATGGTATTAGATGATCTAGGTAAGAAAACAAACAAGATTGAGGGTTGAATCTTACAAAGAGAGTCTACTAAGCAACACGATATATGCTCTCAATTGATTTCACAACTTTGAATATTATGGTTATATTTTAAATTTCCTATCCACACCCAACCCTTCTTCTAAGTTTTAACATAACAATCCACCCTACTTGTGTTGTAACCATTCAAATAGCAAGATACGGAAATAGAAGTGCATAAGGGGGAGTCATTTGTAGGTTCCAGGAGTTTGGTCAGCAGACAATTTTGAGAAAATGCTTCCCAGAAACTTGACTGAGTGTCCTGCAAAGAACACACAACAAGAAATTTCTTTTCTTTCTTTTTGAAGTAAAAAGCTTTTATTCGACATGACACAGTTACAGGGCATCTAGATACGCGAGGGGACAGCTCCTTATGTACAGCCACTCTGTATAAAAAACGTGTTGCTCTAATTACCATTAGAATCTCAATTCCCAATTTACTCTACTATTTGGGATCCTGTGCCATGCATGTACTTTATATCTAACCCATCATCTGAACATAATTCCATAACAAATCAACA
Source organism: Ehretia macrophylla (assembly GCA_037974665.1). Taxonomy (NCBI): domain Eukaryota; kingdom Viridiplantae; phylum Streptophyta; class Magnoliopsida; order Boraginales; family Ehretiaceae; genus Ehretia; species Ehretia macrophylla. The sequence continues at coordinate 44,067,325 of CM075764.1, forward strand.
TTTCTCTCAACCTTGCAGAAAATTCTCTTGTTCCTCTTTTTCCAAAATACATACAACAACATGTAGACCAACTATTTCAACTTTCCATAAAATGTTTCTCGTTTAAATTTCTCCACCAACAGCATAACACATGATCCCAGTATGTGGATTGCCTCTGAACCATTAAGCAATACAGAGCCGTCTGCCACAGCTGAGTGAACAAGCATTGGAAGAAAAAATTGATTTACAAACTCACTCTCCCTTCAATAAAGGAAAATCTTACTACACAATTTTCTTCAATTAACCCCTAAATTTCTTCCGTTTCATCAAACAAATGACCAATAATAATATCCGCTCCTAAATGACTTTCCCGACATTCAAAAAACATCTTATTGATCATCAATAAAATCTAACCACCGACAAATAAAATTCCATCAAGAGCTTGCACAACTCTTACATTTTGCTCTAACGAAATGGTCCTCTACACTTTAGAGCTACAAGCTTGAATCAGAATCAATAGTAGCATACTCCAATAGTAAGCTTCGTACTTTTATCAACCAAACATCGTGTAACCAAATCAACTCTTTACTCATTGATTATGTGTATATAAAAAACAACAATCTGCATAACAAAGCCAAAGGATTGCACGACTATAGAAATGTTCAATACATATATACATATATGCACATGTGAAAAAAAGTTGAAAAAATAAAAAAATGTCGAAGATTAAAGAAATATGAGCTTACACCAAAACCCAACTGCCATCAAGCAATTCGGGAGCCTGGGTAGGTGCTGGAGTAGGATTTGCCGCCTCTAGCTGAGCAACGAGCTCCAGCACCTCGGCCCGAACATCAGACGAGGCCCGGAACCCAAAATCAGTCCCATAAACTGTGTCCACAAGGCATCTTTTCAGCTCCAAAAGCTTCTCATTTTCTTCAACCCCACCAACAACATCAACAGCTGGGCTCCCATTGCCCCACTCGTCATCATCCCCTCTCGGGTCGGGGAACTTCGTGACGGGCTCGATCTCGGGCCCAGATTTCTCACCCCACTCGTCCACAAAAGTACTGGGCTGGGCCTCTGATTGGACCATCTTCTTGACTTTCGAAACGTCGTCGTTTTCGTCTTTGCGAGAAGGGTCAGAGGTGGGGTTATTGGATGAGGAAGAAGAAAAGCAAATGAATGAAGAAGAAGAAGAAGAAAGCGAGGGCATTTTTGTAATTTTAGCATATTGAGGTGGTGGTGGTGGTGATGAGAAAGAAAAGGACTTGGTTTTGTTATTGGGGTGTTTGATGAAGAGAAGTGAAGGGTGAGGTGAAGAGAGCAGAGACATTGTGTGTGTGTGTGTGTGTGCAGGGGGTGGCGGCCCTGGTCGGTGTAAAGGGAAGTGGGGAGTGTGTGTTGTGTGTGTAATTTCTACTTAAGAATACAGCTGCAGTGTTTTTTGATTCTTATTACTGGCGTTGTTTTTTTGTGTTTGAGAAAATTCAGAAATTCATGTATTGTTCGTCTTTTTTATGGTTTTGGTCGAAAGGAAAATATGAAGATCGTTTTATAGTGACACGTAATTTATAGTGTTTGTCCAGAGGCCAGCCCAATGGACTTGTATATGGCACATGTAATGAAGAAATGTTGTATGCCTATATTTTGCATATGGCACATGTAATGAAGAAATGTTGTATGCCTATATTTTGCATAATTCTTAGTACTGTTTTTTTTTTATTGGTTGGAACGCAAATATCTCATCTGTTAATATTCTAACTATTGATTTCGAGTCCAAAAAAAAAAAAAAACTATTGATTTCGAGAGAATGAAGATAAGAAACACATTGGATAGTAGTTTATATATTATGATCAAATATTAGGAAATTATCGGAGGAGTATTATGGTTTCGAAGGATTTTATTCTCTAAATTTATATTTATTTATTTATTAAATTAGCAAAAGATTTTATTAAGCTCAAACCAAAAACATTTTACAAAAAACTAAGGCATGCTACTGCCTCAACTAAGCACATCTCATAATCTCCATGTATGACAAGCAAAGCATTAGTAGGACTATCACGCCCCGACCTCGACCCATTGCTAGGACAAGGCTGGAACATGACGTGAACCAGATAGATAAACCTGTACAATCATTAATTTATGACCTAAACATTTATAATTTTCACAAGTAACTTCAAGAGGGGTGCCCAAAACTAACGACACTTCAACCTTCATTAACCTGTTTCATATATACAAGGCCTAGTATCACCCATCCAAACATGTTACAAATCTTCAAAGCCTTCTAGACCTCAAAAGAATAGACTAGTAGTGAGGTTACAATCTAGCATCCAAAAGAATATTACAGTACTTAAAGATGTTCAAATTATAACATAATTCATAACATCCAAAATTCATAAATACAAGCAAGCAGGATCACAACAAGCAAAAGTCCGACTCGTCACACAAGTAAGCCTCGCCTTTGGCTTGAGCTACTGGCTCAGGCTCGGCTTCACCTGAAAGATTGTCAGGAAAACGGGTGAGCTACACTTAGCTCAGCGAGGGTTAAGGGAAACAGGAATTTTCGCAAGCGTTTATAACATTTAGAAAGCCCTTTTTGAAAACATGTCATGCATGAGTTGCAAATAAGTACATGAAACAATGAACAAGTAATAACACGTAACTCTACCCTTCGAGGTCCTCAAGGGACAAAGCCAAGGTAGATTTACCATTTACCAAAGGATACAGTTTTAACTGCAATTGCTGGAGACGGCCGACCTTGGTTCAATTTTTATCATTATTCCCCGAACTCCAAACATTAGGTGTTATCCAGATATCCACCAGGGTCCATGGTAGTTGAGACCAACTGGTAGCCTGTTGCTACCCAGAGGAAACGAACGCTACCATGCCCATAGCTGTGGTTGCAACCGTCGTGACCGTAATTGTTACTGTATAAGCACAAGATATGAAACAATATTGATATGTGTGCAACAAAGTAGGTTTCCCTCGTTCAAGTACAACAAACATCCATGTCAAGATCTCAACCATATCAATTTAACTCATAAGCAAGTATGTGATAATCAACCAAGAAGGTTATTCACAATAAACATATATAAGCATGTAGTATTAAGTAATCCACCTTAGCTCGGTGTTCATGATCGGTACTAATTTCAGGTATACAAGATATTCACATGTATGGACATTTGTAGTACCTCCATTAACTGGCATACTAAACAAGCACATAATCATCTTTCATGTATAACATTTATGACTTATGCAAGGATTAACCATCCTATATTGTCTACATTCACTAGTCTCCCAAACATCATATAAGAATTGGCAACAATATAGCACTCAACTTGTGGCACAATCCCACAATTTAATTCCACTATAATAAACTAGGGTTCGATACGGTTCTAACGCTTCTGACCATGCCCCAATCTGACCTATGTAGCTCTCGGAATCACTAAATCTTTTGATCGAACCAGAAAACCCTAAAGCAATCGGTCAACCGGTACAAATAGGGTCTTTCGCTCGGAGCCTCCCCAGTGGAAGAGGTGTCCTCTACCGGTCGACCAGTGGAATAGGGGCCCTTCGGTCGTGCCCAGCTACGAAATTTCAGCTACGCATTTTTACTTCTTTTCAACTCCAATTTAACCCATAGACTCAAACTTCACCCCAAAACTTCTATACATGAACAAGACCATTAAATAAGCATTATAGACCATGAATTAAACAAGTATACTCAATTTCATGCCTAAACTCAAGATACCCATTTCATTAAATCCATCAACAAACCCTCAAAATAAGATCCAAGTTCAATAACCAACATTATTGCTAAAACCTTTCCCCAAATCATGATCCACCTCACATTCAAACAACTTAGAAGCTTTATTGAGCAATTTAGGGCATGGATTTAACATAAGCAAGGTAGGGCACACAATAACACACATACTAGCACTATATCCTCAATTCAAGCTCCATGACTTCAATTGAACCATTATTTGCAGCAAATCAAACTTAAAACACATACATAAGAATCATGCACTAGCACGCTTAAAAAAAAATCCTTTCAGAAAACAACCCTCACCACAACTTGAGTTTAAAATTGGTATAGGTGCTAGCAAGATGGTATAAATGCAAGAAATAGCCTTGAAATGCTTCATTTCCAACTCTTTCTTCTTCTTTCTTTTTCTTCTTCTTTTTCTCTCCCTCTCTTCTCCCTCTTCTAGCCGTGTGTGAGTGTGTGTTTTTGTGTGTTTTTTGATTGACCAAGAATAATAGAAGTTAGATAGATCAAATATCTAGTTGGCCAAATGACCACATTGTCCTCCAACTAAGTCATGTTTTACTAGTTTGCCCTTTTGGTTCCATTCCAACTAGCTAGTTGTTATTTCTACCATGTTGAGATTTTAATTAAATGTCTACGACATTTTAACATCAAAATGCACGTAAAACAATAAAAATGCACGTTAAATGACATTATTGCTTACTAGTTGATGCCAATGCATATGATATACTATGAATGCATTAACAATAACGTAATTATGCACATGCTCTCGTGTCAAGCCTTACAAGGACTACTTCTAAACTTTTTACAGCAATTAAGTCTAACCCTAATAGCTTGGAGTAGGCCCTCCAAGACAAGCTCCACATAAGAAAAAAGTGGACTTGTAGATCATGTAGTTTATCTCCTTCCAAATTACAAAAATAAAATCACAGAAAAAAAGTCTAATAAGGGTTGACTGCAAATACTTATACTTATTGTTGATAATATATTTGTTAAATAAATATGAATTTTTGCCACAGTTGCTCAAACGGTTGGGAATAAGGACACACACATACAAATCGCACAACACACAGTGGAATCAACACAATATTTTTTACTTGGTTCGGCCATCTGCCTATGTCCACAACCCAAGTAATTGAGAACTCCATTAATTAACAATATTATTATAACACAACGGATCTTTTGGACGGACAAAGATCCAAACCCTCTCCTCACTCACAGCTCACAATTTTTAGGAAAAACTATAAAACTATCCCAGGTGACTTTATGAATGGAAAAAGTTTAAACCCTTGCACAAGGACTTTATCTATAACTAAGTTTAAACCCTTCCCATAATCGGTTTTTTTTTTCTGGCAAAAACACGAAAAACATTCTCAACACTTAGCTTACCCCTACCCCCTTTCCTCATGGGGTGTGACTCTTGTGACACTGAATTATAAGCTAAAAAGTCTTATTTATAGGCAACTAATCCTAAATATATTAGGATTCGAAACCTATTTTTATCCTAATGGACTTCTGTGTGTCTTCAACATCTTCTTGGGCTTGGGCTCAAGCCAAAAATCCAACAAATTCTCCCATTGGCGAAAAGCCCAAGCTTCCTCACTGTAACTGAGACCTATTCTCAGTCTTTGTCTCCATCTTCATCTTTATCTTCATGCTAGAGTTCGCACCCAATAGTAATCAAAACAACAACTCTTGAGAACCTTTATCTAACAGGCCAAAGCCTCATTCTACCATTATCAGCACATCTTCATCATACGCGGTTCTCAGAGTCATCACTAATGTCTCTCACATATCGTCAATTTCTACTATCTAAGCCACTTCTTGTCTTCCCGACATTAATCATCTTAGATGTGGTCTTCTCCCCCATAGTTTTAGCATTCCCTCAACGCTTCGTAACCTCGACAAATGCACCTCCTAACATCCAAGATTCTTGGCTCAGCAGGATACATTAAAAATTTGGAAAACAGACCCCAAAATCGAATTCAGAACGCTGAAAAACTCCAAGAACACTAAAAAATGCAGCTATTGTTCATGCCAGAAAAACCTGCTTAGAGAGCTCCAAATATGATTTCCGCCATACAGATTGAATATCCATGAGTTGTAAGCGTGCTCACAAAATTTAAGCTCGATCGGACCACAAACGACTCTCCGATCGTCCACTAGATCAAAACTGCGCAACAGTATTTTTCTTCTTGTTTTTTCACCGTTTTTCACATATTTTCTCTCTCTTGTGCTCCTCAACTCAGCCACATGTCCTCTTTGTATCGTCATGCCCAGTCTTCATGCCTAGGCTCTGATACTACTTTGTTGGTAATAAGGACACACACACACACACAAAAATTGCACAACACACAGCAGAATCAACACTATATTTTAACGTGGTTTGACCCTTTACCTACGTCCACGATCCAAGTAATTGGGAACTCCATTAATCAGCAAAATCATTACAACGCAAAGAATCTTTTGGACGGATAAATATCCAAACCCTCTCCTCACTCACATGTTCACGGTTTTTAGGAAAAACTATAAAAACTCTCCCAAGTGACTTTTTGAATGAAAAAAGTCTAAACTTTCACACAAAGACTTTATTTATGGCTAAAGTCTAAACCTTCCTCATAATCGATTTTTTTCCTAGCAAAAGGACAAAAAACACTCTCATCACTCGCCTCACCCCCTACCATACCCCCATGGGATGTGACTCTTGTGACACTGAATTACAAGCTAGAAAGTCTTATTTATAGACAACTAATCCTAACTCTATTAGGGTTTAAAACTTATTTTCTCTCATAATAGACTTCTGTTTGTCTTTAACATCTTCTTCGACTTGGGCTCAAGCCAAAGACCCAACACAAACTTATGTTAAAATCAATAAAGGAACTTGAAATTTTATGAAAACCAGATTACATTACGCATTTATAATTTCATAATACATATATATATTCTCCAAAATTGATGGCATTTTTAATTATTGTAATTTACACCATAGAACATATATATATTTTAAGCTTAGGCCAAATATTCCAACTTACGTGGGGTTGTGTTTGCAATCAAAATGCAAACGCAAATTTGAAAAGAAAAATACTCATCAAAATTTAATTAGATTTGAAACTGTTATAAAATAATTACTATAAAACGATAATATAAGAAAGAGCTGAGAGAGAATAGAGAGAGTTCTATTAATTTCACCGTAAATTATGAATTACAATAACTTCTATTTATAAGAAAACTTATGTTACTATGCAATTACTATTTGCACAGTACCTGACAACTGTGAATAGTGTCTGACGGTTATTATTCACTAATATCCTAAAATATCCATATCATAACACTTCCCCTTGGATATTTAATAATCAAGAATATGCCTCATTAAAACCTTATCAAGAAAACCCAATGGGAAAAAAAAACTTGACTAAGGAAAAAGAGTACAAAATTCTTTATGTATGCCTTTTATATTGCCTCATTAAAAACCTTGTCAGGAAAACCCAATGGGACAAAACCTGTACGAAGGGAAAAAGAGTGCAGTGCATATGTCTCCCCCTTTTCGTAGTTTTCTTGTCTCTTAAAATCAAATCTTTTTGGACCATCATAGTGCCAGGTGTTATTATTACCACCTCCACGAACATCATTGTGCCAATTATTATTATAACCACGACCGCCTCTACGGCCTCGTCCACGACCATAACCACGACCGCGACCGCGGCCTCAACCACGACCTCGATCCCGACCACGACCACGACCTCGACCACGATCATGATTATTAAAATTTATAACATTTGCCTCAGACAATGGTTCAAAGCCTAGTGGTCGTGATTGGTGGTTCTTCATTAACAGTGCATTATTTTGCTCCGCCACTAGGAGACACGCTATCAAATCAGAATGTCTTTTAAAGCCATGCTCTCTGTATTGCTGTTGCAATATTATATTTGAGGCGTGAAATGTGGAATATGTCTTTTCTAGCATGTCTTCCTCTGTGATCTTTTCTCCACACATTTTTAATTGTGAAGTAATATTATGCACTGTGGAGTTATACTCCCGAACGGTTGCGAAATCTTGCAGCCTGAGGTATATCCACTTGTGGCACTGCGTTGGTAGGATTACCGCTTTTTGATGATCATATCTTTCTTTTAAATTTACCCACAAATCATGTGGATCCTTAACTGTAAGATATTCGGCCTTTAATGCTTCATGTATATGATGGCGAATAAATATCATTGCTTTAGCACGATCTTGCGGAGATTCTGTCTTGCCCTCAACTATGGTCTGTTCAAGACCTTTGGCTTGTAGATGTATATCAACATCTTCTATCCATGTTAAATAATTATTACCCGTAATGTCAAGGGCAGAAAACTTGAGCTTTGTGAGATTTGACATGATGATACTTTGAGAAATTTGAATAGGTTACTTTGTGCGCTGTTATTACGGCAGAGCTTCGTGCTGATAACGTGTTATAAAATAATTACTATAAAACGATAATATAAGAAAGAGCTGAGAGAGAATAGAGAGAGTTCTATTAATTTCACCGTAAATTATGAATTACAATAACTTCTATTTATAAGAAAACTTATGTTACTATGCAGTTACTATTTGTACAGTACCTAACAACTGTGAATAGTGTCTGACGGTTACTATTCACTAATATCCTAAAATATCCATATCATAATAGAAACATATTTTTTGACTTTTAGTGTAAAACCTTGGACCAAACACAGTTTAACTTCATTTCTAGAAATAGAATTGGGGTGGGGAGATCTATACCAACTTGTAGCATGCCACCCAAAATGCCGCTCCAATCCCTGTGTTTTTTTCTTCTTCTTTCCTTTGTCTGTTTAAACCCTATAAAATCGAGAGTAATTTACAATATATAATTTTTAGATAAAACTATAATTAAAATAAATAAATATAATAAAATTTGGCCAAATATGAATTACAAATTGAGTTTCATGTACTCAATTAGAAACTAAAAGCTAGTCTACAATAATTTTAGGATATGTTTGGCCTAACTGTGAAATTTTAGTTTTTGAGCTATAGAGCTTTTGCAGTAGATCTTTGGTTAGAAGTGTTGTTGAATAAAAGTCGTTGACTGTTTGGCCTATATTGGGTAATATTAAACTTTTAAAAAATTTGAGGGCAATGTTGTATTTTAAAAAATATGAAGGGCTATATTTGAGAAAGAAAAAGAAAACAACTTCGCGCGTTATATAAAAACAGATTCGCAAAAACCTATTTTGAGTGTAAAAAAGATAGGCCAAATAGAAAAACTTATTAGGGGAAATGCACAAGAGGGATTCCAATTTTTTATTTTTTATTTATTCAAGGGAAGTTTAAGGTCATATAACGTAATCAACGAAATTCGAACTCACAACATCATATATATATATAGCAAGTTATATACCACAAAGCCTTAGTGACAGCGATTCCAAATTTTTGTAATTATAGCCATTCGCTTCTTTACTTTCTACATAATCTCAACCATACCCTTATTTAAAAAGATGTGTGTATGCATATTGTTTCTTGAGGGGAGGGTATGACATGAATTGCATATAAAGTTACCCCTTCCTGTTTTGCCTTTCCAATCCAAAACCAAAAAATAAAAAATCTTTTATAATTCTTTCCTTTATAATTTTGTGCAATATTCTGAACAAGAGAATTTTCTATTATTAATTTTCTTCCCTTTGCAATTATTCCCTTCCTTTACGATTCTTTCCTCGTGAATCCAAACTATCCTTTATTCATTATTAAGGTTGTAAAAAAGCCTATAAAAAGGCATGTATTTTGAAGAGTTCGACCGAACCAAATATTACAGAGGTTGAAGTCTCAATGAGTGTGCCTCAAAAATCTAAGTCCAGTGCGAGGCTTTACTCAGTAATGGAGGGCGCAAGGTAATATCTTTTTATGATTTATTTTCTTTTCTTCGTAAATGGAGGCCGAAGACGCGGTTACGATGATAAAAGTTACTATTTTATCATTCTACCCAACTCTAAGTGTTATGGTTCTTTTCTCTTCCTTTACGTCATCCTCAAAGCTACTCATTTAAGTTTTTAATATCCTCTTGATAAAATTTAGTTCTTATTTTTGTTTTTCTATTTTAGTGGAGAAGACGTGAAGATATACGTGTCTTTCGAAACAGGAGGCCTTATGGCTTTAGAGATGAAGAGTTCAGACACCATTCTTAATGTTAAGGAGAAGATTCTCGAGAATGCAAAGGTGACCCTTACTACGGGAGGAGGCGTTGTTGTTTGTAAATATGCGAGTGTGCAGCCGTTCTCTTTAGAGGTGAAGGCCAAGGCTCTTCTCAATACAATGTTGGTTCTCAATATTAGTCTTAAAAGACTTGCTGATAGCCGCACTCTCGCTCATTACAACATAACCCATGGAGACACCTTGTTGTTCATGCCTTGCTTATGTGGTTGTTAAAATTATATTACTATGTGGAAACGTGACTGGTTTCAGCACCCATAGCAGCTTATGCAAGTACCATTGCTTCTGCGATAGTTTTTTTTTTTTTTTTAACCTTTTCAAAACGATTCTATCATTCAAAACGCTAGCTCAGGTTGTGTCTGAACGATGTTTTGTCGAATTTGTTTGAAAACGATTAAGGTCGCGTGTGTATAATGAATAAACCCCATATGACGCAAGAACCTCTAATATGGTAATCGTTCTGCAGCCTGACCTGTGTTTTCTATATGAATAATTAATTTCCCTTTATAGCACACATTAAAGACAGAGAGAAGATGTATCATGCATGGTGGAACATATGCGTGCATGCCTACGAACAAGATTCCATAAATTTAAACCTTTGCTGTATATTTGTTAACTCACAATTATATGAAGCTAAAATTTGATAATCTCGTTGTATATTTGTTGACAACGATATGATGCTAAATTTTGATATTGACACATGCATGATCAATGTGTTATAGCCATCCTATTCTCGTATTTTTAATGTTTATCCACAATTGTTTATAGTTGAAATGTATATCTTGGAATACAAGAATAATGTCATGTATATCTTACTTTTCAAGACTCCTATCTGTTGTATTCTTACTCAATTGTGTGAACTCTTTAAATATCAATAGAAAAGCTCGTCAAGGAGGCGCGGGCAAAATTTCCTTACAAAATGGACTCTATTAGCAACGTGTGTATATGTTGCTACTAACAACATGCCACTGGCTAGCTGTTTGCATCTATTAGTACCGGTGATTATATATTACTAATAAAGTAATGTTAGACGTCACGTGCTATCATCACTCAATTATTATACCTCTTAATTCACATACCTAGATAAATTTATTTTATTTCTCTCGTTTTATTTTATTTTATTTTATTTTTCTATTCTTTTATTAATTTTTTCTCTCTTAATTAAGATTTCATCTATTTTCTCTTCGGGCAAATTTTATAATGGTCCCTAAAGTTGACCCATTTTTTTATTTTCATCCCTATTTTTTTAAAAGTAGTGCGTTGGTCCTCAACGTTTACACTTTTTTTTTAAATTTCTTCCATATTGTTTCAAAAGTGACGCGCTTAGTCCCCAAAATCTACAAGAAGTTTTGATTTAATTCTTAATATTTTCACTTTTTCTTTTTGATTATTTAGCCGAAGTTTTATGTGTAGGTCGCAAATGGCAGGGATTAAATTAAAACTTTTTGTAAATTTTTGGGACTAAAGTGCGTTCCTTTTGAAAGAATAAGGAAAAAATTAAAAAGAAAATGTGTGGAACGTTGTGCTTGTGCAATAAAATCCTTTTGCACAAAAGACTAAAAAACCCCAAACATTAAGGATTAGGCTTGACCCCATCAGAGAAAATGAGATTTTTCCTAAAGTTAATTTCACATTTATGCCGGGGTAAAGAATGTCTAAAAATCAATCTTCACTCCTCACTCCATTTCACATTCTCTGCCCAAATAGTACCCTCCCCGCCACCACACCACACCCCCCCCCCCCCCCCCCCCCCGGCAACTATTCATTTAAGTGTGGAGAAACTCAACATATTATCTCCTTAGCGTTAGTTTCCGTTGGCTTTGGTATATGGAACTAAAAAAAATTGAAGTCATATGATGATAATGCCGATTCTCATCTCTCATAACGTAGAATGGCATATGATAATTAAGTAAGCAATCCATGTAACCATAATCGTAAAAATTTGACACCGTTAGTTTAATTAAATAGTTTGGGAATTAAAATGCATAAAAAGTGCGTCCAAATTGTGTGCATGTGTGAAATTTTTAAAACAGCTCGGACTGATCATCAGCCCTGGATAAATATGATGAATTCTACGTAATGTATAATCCACTTGTATATAAATAGACTGATAGTCAACCTGAAATGATGAATGAACTTTTCGTGAATGTGGTATAGCATTAGTCATTACTTGATACTAATACATCCACTGATCCCTTGGGGTTCCCAAACCTTTTATTTGAACCATTTAATACAATCACTCCCTTCGGTTTCCAAAGACTAATTAGGACTAGTAGTCAATGAGGTGTAAATTAATATAAAAATGCCTATAAAAAGGCAGGCACGTATTCGCAAGAGTTCTAATCCATAAGTCTCAACGAGTGTACGTGGCACGAAAATCTGAGTACGCAGTGCTAGGCTTTACTCCGTCATGGAAGGCCCAGGGTAATATTACATAATCTTTCTATGCTTTTTTTTTTTTTTTTCTTCCAATACATTTTTTAAATCCTTCCAAGTACAACTTGAGGAGGAAAAAACTCTTGCTGATTACAATATATCGAATGGAGCCACCTTGCATGGCATATGGTGCTTTTGTGGTTGTTAAAAATTTTAGTATGTAAAATAGCCTTGGCTTCCTTTAAAATATATATATATATATATATATATATATATATATATATATATATATATATATATATATCAATAGTTCCATTCCCTAATTGAAAATGTCAGAGGTTTTGATATTCTCTTAAACTTTCACATCTCTGGCTATAGAATCTAAATAATACTTTTTTTTTTCGTATTAACAAATCATCAATAGTTCCATTCCCTAATTGAATGTGCGGTGGATGGATGAACATGACAGGAATTGTGAACCTGAAAACTCTAAAAACCATTTCTGAAAATTTTGATCATGATAAGTTTATGCAAAGAACCAATTGAAAATTACATTTTTAATGCATATATTTAAGCATTCCTCTTGGAAAAAAGATTAGTCAACAAATTCAATTTTAACATATTTTATATTTTTTTTGTAAAATGGGCTTATTATAAATTTGGATTGGTCCTCCAAAGTTGCGAGATTTTTCTATTAGCTCTAAATTTACCATTTCAGAATTGAAAACTATTATTCTGAAAAATCCTTTAATACCTAAGGAAGTATTTCAAGATCGGCATATTCTAACGCCGATTGATTTTAAACTACAATAAGTCATATAGTATAATGTGCTCCTTAGATTATATTTGGAATTTTAAATGTGCGTTTGAAATTTGAGAAAAGTACTAGGCTAAATGTGCCCTTACTGCTTCGCAAGGAAAGATCTTCTTGGAGCTCAGATTAATTAGAATTGCATAGAAAATATCTGGACTTTTGGCAATAAGTAATAAGTTTATCAACAGAACTATGGATTAGTATTGGAGAAAGACATATTTACGGAAATATTGCAATTTAAGAGAGTTCAAGTCAACAAATGTGATGTGTACGTTATTTATAGTTTTTGTAACATGTGCTTACTAGAAATACTGATTGGTCCTCCAAATTTTAAAGATTTTTGTATTAGGTCTAATTTTTTTTTTCACATTTCAAAGTGAGAAATTAAACTATTATTCGAATTAATATATTGCTTATTATACCATTTGTGCCCTTGACCTTTTTATTTGATAAAATAGACCTTTCTGATTCCTTTATTCAAGTATATATTTTGGTTGTTAAGCAAGTATTTCAAGATGGCACATGCGAATACCGATTGAATTTTGGCTACAATCTCAGTCTTATGACCTTTTTTGCTTGACATTTGGTAAACACGTATTCGGATGCATGTTGAAAAAAATGTAATTTTAGAAAGTTGAAATTCCTAGATTTCAGAAAACTTGTAACTCTTCTGTGTTTAGGAACCTAGATTTGAGCGATCAAATACTTTTTAAAATTATATTTGGAATTTGAATTTGCATTTGGACTTCTAAAATAATAGGCCAGCCCTACCCTTATTGTAGACTAAAGCACAGTTAGACCTCAGATTCTTTTGCGCAAGTGACTCAGTCAATTTTCAAAATCTATACGAAAGTAAAAATGCAAACTTACATGAGATGGGAGACCTCAAATATATCTCCCAAACTATACAAATAAATCTATTGAGAATGCTATTCCAAAATAAATTTGTTTTTTTCGTAGAAGTTAAGTTGTTGAATATTCTCTGATTCCTCTTAGCCTGTTGTTCCAAGTCCTGAGAATTTGAAAACAAATAGGTTTTAGTACACATGTGTAGAACTCAATTATTGATTCAAAAATTTAAGCTGTTAGGTCTTCAGCCTACATATGTTTATTAATAACTCATTTTTCTTCTTAATATTTCCACGTGAGAAAAATCCTTCTATTTGCTCATTAGTTCACTATGTGAAACTCCAAACAAATCTCCCCTTTTTTCACATCTGAACTGTCCACGTTTAGCCTTAACTCTCATTGATCTATATTCATTGCCAATGAATCCATTTTCACTTGCACTCTCACAAGCTTTTAAGATCTCTTATGCACTTTAGCTACTCTGTCCACTTTAATAGCCCTTCCTCGTGCACTCAAATCAACCTTGAGACACTGCGATATTACTTTTGTACGAGCCCGCTTGGGAGTCAACAACCAAGCCTTGTTCCATCACATTACTGTAACGGCATACAAAGAGAGTATAGCCCAAGAATTATGCTTATCGTAACCTTACTCCATTGTCCGAGCCTTACTACCTAGCTCTACCGAAAGTCCATCACGATAGTGTGACCTCCATAATTCTTCAAGAGTCTGGGCCAAGATTTTGAAACTATCGGCTTTGATACCAATTTGTTGTGGCGAACCTTGAGAATTTGAGAACAAATGGGATTTAAAACATACATATAGAACTCAACAATTAACCCAAAAGTTTAAGTATTATTGGGTTTTGAGCCTACATTTTACTGTCTCCGAGCCGTCACCAAATTGGAGATGGCGAAAAAAGCCGTCACTGTTAGTGATAGCTTGGTGACAGTTTTTCCCGTCTAACACTATGCCGTCATTGTCCCGTCACAAAACTCGCGTCAACCTTTCCTTTCACCAAGTCGTCGCCGTATTGGTGACGGGATGGCGACGGTCCGTCGCAAAATCCAGTTTTTTTTGTAGTGTTAATAGCTTATTTTTCTCCTAATTTTTCGACGTCTAAAGATCATTTTCTTTAATCAATAGTTTACCATATGAAACTCTTAACACAGCCCAAACAAAATAGATAACTGCACCCACCAAAAGCTGCAATCAGATTAATTAAACTTGTATAGTTAAATATTTGGAAGATTTCACTTTTAGGCTCTATTTAGAAGTTGAAACTAAGTACAAAGCCATTTTCTATGAGTTTAAAAGTTGAAACTAACTTGTTTGACTCATTTTTTAAAAAAGTTTTGAGATAAAAGACAAAGTTAAAAAAAAAAACTAAAAAAATACGAAGTTCTAAATCGGAGTTTTTTGAAAAACGTTTTCATGAAACTATTATTATATCATGCAGGAAGCTATTTTTATTTTTATTTTTTTCTCAGAAATATCCCTCTATATTTTTTAGATAATTTACTACAAATTTTTATTTACCTCATATTTATTTTTTATATTCAATTCTGTTGTGAGAGAATAATACATTTGACATAACAAGGGCAAATAGTTAATGACTTTTGTTCAATAATATTTCTAATCAAAACTCTACTGTTAAAAACTCTGCAATTCAACAACTAAAATTTCACAACTAGGTCAAACAAACCCTTATTAGTTGCTATTGCTTGGGTCATTCTCGTTTTAATTCCTATCATTTCAGAGAGGGACTTAACACTGCTGTTCGTTTAATAGGAAGAATTGATTATCAATTCTTGCAAATGCTCCTATACGTATATCACAAACATTTCAATTTACATTAGGGTGTCCATCGAACATGCCTAAAAAGGCCCAGGATTTTTTTTTTCTTCTGAAAAGACTTGCAATATTAAAAGAAATTTACAACACATAATTGAAATATATATATATATATATATATATATATATATATATATATATATATATATATATATATATATTCAAAAAAGTGGTCAAATAAGAATTATAAATTGAGTTCCATTTATCCAATTAGAAAATAAAAATATTCCTACAATGATTGAATTTCTGTGATCTAAAATAAGTTCCAAATAACCATTACAAATGACAACTAGGATACAAAATTCATTTCACGTATAGTTGTGGTAGTGAGCGTCAAAAAATTAACGCTGAGTATCTGTAAAATACATTTTCATTGTCATCCTTATTCATTCTCGTGAGGAAAACTCAACATATGTATTATCTCCTTATTTTTTATTTACATTGGCTTTAATATTAATTTTGAACTGAATGCATAAAAGTGCGTCCAAATTAATTGTGTGTATGGTGTAGCATTATAGTCAATATTACTCGATCACTATACATCTTGGCTTTACTCGGTCATGGAAGGCGTAAGGTAAATTTTTTGTTAGGGCTTATTATCTTGTTGGTCCTTAATTAATCTTTATAAATGATATTCTTGGGTCTAATATATTTTAAAATTGTGTCACCGTTAATACTTTTTTGTTAAAAAAACAGACGGTTTTAACAAAGTGGCAAGGACAATCAAGTGCATCACATATTTTTGTCGTCTTTGTTTGTTTTTAAACAAAAATTAATAAAATGGCTAATGGTGGCACGGATTGACATATAGGATCAAAAGATATCACATACGGACTAATTGGACAAAACTGGTAATAATAAGGCACTAACGGAGTAATAAATCCTTCTTTTTATTGTTCATTTTTATTCACTTTGAATTTTTTTCAAAAGTACTTATTAAGCTCTTCAATTTCATCGTTATATTTATGCTTTTTCGTAGAGGAAAACCGTATTCGTAAATATCAAAATGGCAACAGGAGGCTCAATGTCTTTATATATGAAGAGTTCAGACACCATTTCCGAGGTTAAGGAGAGGATTTTGGAAAAAACTAAGGTGATCCTTGAAATAGCAGGCAATGTTGCTTCTAAATACTCAGGTTTGGAGTGTTTCTCTTCAGAGGAGAAGGCAAGAGTTCTTGGCAGAGCAAGGTTGAGTTTCAATGGGCTAAGGCTTTTTAAGGAGTACTACACGCTCTCTGATTACAACATAAGAAATGGAGACTCCCTCACCTTCACGTTTTGCCGTTTTGGTTAAATTAAAGTGCAGCACTAGTAGCAGCTTAGCAGCCCTTTTGTTAATCTGAATCAGCCCTAGACTCGTAGCTACCTAACTTTAACGATCGATAAGCAATTCTCCGGGTCAACTAATCAGTGTGCATATTGGTTGGCCAATTTTGACGTTCGGTAAAGTATTAGGACTGTAAAAGACTTGCCTCTCACAGTAGTTTTAAGTTGGTCCATGTCTATCGCGAGAACAATTACTGTACAGATTGACTTGCTAATTGGGGCATTCGTCAACCTTTGGGAGTGACATGGTTACAAGATTTGACGGATCCGCTGCAGTGGCTGGTGGAGAGGGATAAAATGAGTGTGAAGTTCTCTCGAAGTGTTAATTTGTAACTGGCTTCGGCCTCCCTTGAAAAAAAAAAAAAAAAAAAAGTATTAGGATGATGGAACTGAACAATCTTTCAGGTTAGCTATTTTATTGAGAGAGACAAAAAAGACGAGACATCCCCTACAAGTATAGTTATGTAACCAGTTTTAAACCTCTCACAAAGCGAAACAAAAATAATATAGCGGTGATAACACTTACTAACATTAGTGGAACCATAAATCGATCAACTTGAAAATGGTTGGTTTAACTCTGAACGCTTAACATGAATCATTGTAGAGTTTAGGACATGAGAGTGACCTTTTGACCGTTTGTACGTTTATTGCAAATGTCAATGTTCAGTTTTTTTATTTTCTCCCTCGAACATAAACAGTAGACGGAAAATTATGTACTCTGAGAGTGTCTGAAGTCTTGCTGTGAAATCTAAATCTGATTATTATTATTAATTTTTTTGATTTACGGGATTCCTAAGTTATTTTATATTACATAAAATGTTACACACACAAAAATAAATCTCGAGACCTTTTATATCTAATGTAAGATTCATACTACTAGACCAAATGACCAGTGATAAATATTTACATAGATTAATCTAGTTATTTTCATATTAACAAATTATCAAAAGTTCCATCCTATAATTGAAAAATACATATTGGATAGATGAAAATGACATGAAATGTTCACTGGAAACACCAAAAATGCCTTTGGAGAACGGGGATCATTTTTCTTTCATAATTCTCAAAACCATTTCTGATCTTTTTATACTAATTTTAGGACCTAAATTTACTCGAATATGGAATCTAGGCCCTGAACTTTAAAATTTTTAATGAAAGGACTTGAACTTATAAAAATAAGTTACTTTACAAACTGTTAATTAATGACGTTACTATGTATTTGTCTTGTAATATATATATATATATATTTTTTTTCTTTCTCTTCAACTCTTCCGTGACATTTTTATCCTTCTTTCAAACACCACATAAACATAATCCTTAAATATCTTCAACTTACCACATAAACATAATCCAAAAGAAAATTACCAACATATATGTATGCACACATATATACAGGCATACACACACAGTACACAAATATGCAACTCTATGTATATAGATGCATATATGATGCTTGTGTGTCGTATTCAAATGTTCTGACTTCGAATTATGACTTCGATCGGTTTCATTATACCAAAAAAAAAAAGAAAAAGAAAATTCATCATAATATAACCACATTAGTTTAATTAAGTAGATCATTTGGTAATGTAAAAAAGTCTGTCCTGTTGGGTTATTATTATTAATAACTTAATATGGGCTTACAAATCATTCACAATTATATTTGGACTTCTATTCTAATTAGGATAATTAAGTGATCCAATATAGTTGATCCTAATTAACATCTTATAACGTATGGACTTTGTAATGTGTTGTACCAATAATAGAGAACCTAACTAGAGTTAATGGGTCTTTAGTTAAGTTGCCTATATAACATGGGATTGGTCCCCAAGGCCACACATCAATAATTCTCTAGTCTTCAATCCCATAATTGAGAGACATCAAGTAAGAGAGAAGTGTGAGCTTGTGGAAGACCTTTTCCCCGATCATATTCATCTCGTCGTCATGGATTCGGGTATGTCATTCTTATCATTTCATTATGTAATCTTGATAATCTAAACGAAGCATGAAATTAAATCTAGATCCGTAGATCTAATCTAACAAGTATTTAATTTATAGATCTAGATCTAACAAGTGGTATCAGAGCCACCTTCGTATTAGATTATTAGGATTGATTAATGTAGATCTTATAATTATATCACAAATACACATGATTGTATGTTTAGATCCATATGATTTTAGGATTTGATACATAATTATGTGTATGATCTTTTTTGATCTTCATTATTTTTGATCACATGATTGATTTGGTTTGAGAATGGTTTTAGATCTTAGATCTATGAAATTTATGATTTATGATCTTTAGATCTATACATGATTCACATAATTGATTTGGTTTGAGAATGATTTTAGATCTTAGATCTATGAAGTTTATGATTTATGATCTTTAGATCTATACATGGTTGATGCATAGATTTAGTATGAAATTCGAATATACTGTTTTGACTGTCAACGGTTATATTATTATATTCGGTAGAATTTGTTACAAATTCGCTATCTTGGTCTGGTGGTTAAACAGCATGCATTTAGTCTTGAGGTCCTGGGTTCGAGCCCCAGCTAGCAGTTCTGTTTCCTTTTCTTATTTTGTAACTAAAGACCAACAAAAGGAAAATAAAACCAAGATCTATGTGATTCGAACACGCGACCTTATGAGAGAAATTAAAGCATCTGACCAGCAATGCCAAGCTAATGCTTGTGTTTAAATTGGACCATCAAATATACACATAGTTATTTGGTTCCAACAGAAAATTAAAGAAAATGAAATCAAGCAGAAGCCTCTATTGTGATTCGAACACGCGACCTTATGAGAGAAATTAAAGCATCTGACCAGCAACGCCACACTTATTCTTGTGTTTAAATTGGACCATCAAATATATACGTAGATATTTGGTTGCAACAGAAAATTAAGGTTTTAATTTTATTTTTCTACCCATATGTCTTTTGTGCAAATTAATTGTTTTAATTATAACTTTACATTGTGGATGTTTGGATGGATCATGGACTTATAGACGAATGGTTGAATGATTGTAATAATATTTTTCATTCATTTAGTTTGTAATTGAGACATAAGTCTCATTTTTATATTTCTTGCAAGAGTGTGATTTGTAGTGAGACATATGATGTAATAATTATATAATCTACCTTGCAAGCGGTACAAGATCAATCAAGGAGTTGATGAACTTGGAGGTGTTGAAGATTTTTTGAAGTATTTGCTTAGGTTTTGTGATTGATCCAATTTATATTGCTCGGATTTGATCAACCACTAAGTCCATGATCCACCAAGTTCATGTTGTTGCATATATGTTTATTTAGTTGTCTTATATTTGATGCATGCTAAATGGACTAATGTGCAAAATGAGATTTGATAATTGATTTCAAATTTTGAACTTGCGTCTTTTATCTAAAAATAAATTGATTGAAGCTTAATGTTGCCAAAGTAACCTCTTTTGCGTAGATTGGTTTATTTTGAGATAATTAGATGTGTGTGTTTGTTGTTTATGCAATTAATGATCGGCCCAAAGGAAGGTCATTAATTGGCCAAATAGCAAACACACCTGTGGAAATAAATGTGTGATAATTATAAAATTTCTATGTGGACAACACGTCGGCCCAAAGGAAGGCTGTTGTTTGACCGGATTTATTATCAACATTTGATTTCTACATGGAGAGTACCATTTACAAGTTAATGATCGGCCCAAAGGAAGGTCATTGATGTTGTGCTAGGTATCTTATTTAATGGGCCCATCACTACAGTTGTATGAAAAATTATGTCTTGCATTTACATGTTTATTTGGTTTTAACTTGTATATGTGTCTTGATATAAATTTTATTTGTGAGCTTATGTTATTTATTTATTCTCTATTTGGATTCAGTTACTGCTACTGCTGCTAATGTTACTGCCAACATAAACTCAATCCCTGTGCTTAACGGCACAAACTTTAAGAACTGGAAAGAGAACGTTCAGTTGGTTCTCGGCTGCATGGATTTAGATTATGCATTAAGAAAAGAACAACCTGCTTCTCTTACGGAGTCAAGTTCCACTGAGGAAAAAGGGAACTTTGAGAAGTGGGATCGTTCCAATCGCATTAGTCTAATGATGCTAAAGCGCAGCGTTCCAGATGCATTTAGGGGCGGTATGCCCGATGAGGTAACTGCTAAAGGTTTCCTTCAAGAAATTGAAAAACGTTTTGCAAAGAACGAAAAGGCTGAGACAAGCAAGCTTTTAGCTGACCTTGTCCAGATGAGGTATAAAGGAAAAGGAAACATAAGGGAGTACATTATGGAGATGTTTAATATCGCTTCAAAACTTAAGGCACTAAAGTTAGAGCTGTCTGATGACTTGCTCGTGCATTTGGTACTTATATCCCTTCCTGCACACTATGGACAATTTATTGTGAGTTATAACACTCAAAAGGATAAATGGACTCTTAATGAGCTCATTTCCCACTGTGTGCAAGAAGAGGATAGATTGAAGCGAGATAAGAATATCGAAAGTGCTCATATTGCAACTACCTCAAAGGACAATAAGCGAAAAAGGAATAAAGGTAAAGAAGCTGCAGAAAGAACATCACAACCCAACAAACTTCAAAAGAATAAGGATCAGGAATTTACCTGTTTCTTTTGCAAGAAACCTGGGCATGTGAAGAAGGATTGTTCCAAGTACGCCACATGGCGTGTAAAGAAAGGTATGCTTCTCACTTTGGTTTGTTCTGAAGTTAATTTAACTTCTGTACCTAGCAATACTTGGTGGGTAGATTCAGGTGCTACTACTCATACAAGTATGTCTATGCAGGGATGCCTGTGGAGCCGACCGCCAAATGATGCTGAAAGATTCATCTATGTGGGCAATGGCAAAGCAGTTCCGGTTGAAGCCATTGGGAATTTTAGATTATCTTTTGAGACTGGTCATTATGTTGAATTGAGAGAGACTTATATTGTACCGTCATTTAGACGGAATTTGGTTTCTGTTTCTGTTTTGGACAAATATGGTTATTCTTGTTCATTTGGAAACAATAAAGTTAGTCTTTTCCTCAATTCTACTCTAGTTGCAACTGGCTCCTTAATTGATAAACTATATATGTTCAATACCATTGCTTCATTTAATGAATCCTTGCAAATAAGTTCAAAAGGTACAAAACGCAAATTAACAAATGAGAATTCCGCCACATTATGGCACAAGCGTTTAGGTCACATTTCTGAAAGGAGAATTCAAAGACTTGTGTCAGATGGAATACTTGAACCCCTTGATTACACAGACCATAATGTGTGTGTTGATTGTATTAAAGGGAAACTGACAAACAATAGAAAGTTAAGTGCCAAGAGAAGTTATGGTGTCTTACAATTGATTCATACTGATATTTGTGGTCCATTCCCTACGGCTTCTTGGAATGGTCAACAGTATTTTATCACTTTTATAGACGATTATTCTCGTTACGGATACTTATACTTAATACATGAGAAGTCACAATCCTTGGACGTTTTTAAGGCCTTCAAAGCCGAAGTTGAAAATCAACTAGGCAAGAAGATTAAAGCCGTCAAATCTGACCGTGGTGGTGAATACTATGGCAGATATGATGGATCAGGTGAACAACGTCTAGGGCCTTTTGCCAAATTCCTAGAAGAATGTGGAATCGTCCCACAATACACAATGCCGGGTTCACCTAGCATGAATGGTGTTGCTGAAAGACGAAACAGGACTCTTAAGGATATGGTAAGAAGCATGATTAGTCATTCTTCATTACCAGAGTCAATCTGGGGAGAGGCACTAAAGACTGCAGTATATATACTGAACAGAGTACCTAGTAAAGCGGTAGCTAAAACTCCTTATGAACTATGGTTAGGCAAGAAGCCTAGCATAAAGCATTTGCACATTTGGGGTTGTCCAGCTGAGGCGAGGCCTTATAGGCCACATGAAAAGAAACTGGACTCAAGAACAATTAGCTGCTATTTTGTTGGGTATGCTGAACGGTCGAGGGGTTTTAAGTTTTATAATCCCTCAACTAAGTCCTTTTTCGAAACGGGAAATGCGAGATTTCTTGAGGATGTTGTGTTTGAGGGGGAAGATAAGGTTAGGAATGTTGTCTTTGAAGAGGAATCTATTCATTTTCCAAACATTGTTATTGACAGTGATCAGCCTACTGACATTGTTCAAGACACAATTCAAGACAACAATGAGGATATCCCTATAAACCTTCCTACTCAAAATCAAGGTGTTGCTCCAGAAGAACAAACTCAACAACCTCAAGAGGAAGTGCCACTTAGGCGATCCACTAGAGAAAGAAGAAGTGCGATTTCAAGTGATTATATTGTATTTCTTCAAGAGCATGAGTTTGACATAGGAACAATGGAAGATGATCCAATCAACTTCCAACAAGTCAAACAAAGAGCTAATTGTCAAAGGTGGATCGATGCCATGAATGAGGAAATGAAGTCCATGAAGGATAATGACGTTTGGGATCTCGTCAAATTGCCTGAAGGTGCGAAGCCCATTGGTTGTAAATGGATATTTAAAACCAAGAGGGATTCAAAGGGCAATATTGAAAGATATAAGGCACGTCTAGTTGCTAAGGGCTACACTCAAAAGGAAGGCATTGACTATAAAGAGACTTTTTCTCCAGTTTCTACGAAAGACTCTTTTAGAACGATAATGGCACTTGTGGCTCATTTTGATTTAGAGCTACATCAGATGGACGTTAAGACGGCTTTTCTCAATGGTGACATTGAGGAAACCATATACATGGTGCAACCAGAAAACTTTGTATTAGATGACTCAAAGTCTATGGTTTGCAAACTCAAGAAGTCCATCTATGGTCTCAAGCAAGCTTCCCGTCAATGGTATCACAAGTTTCATCAAGTCATTGTCTCGTATGGTTTTGAGGTTAATGTTGTTGATGACTGTGTATATCACAAGTTCAGTGGGAGTAAATTTATCTTCCTAGTACTCTATGTCGATGACATACTACTGGCTAGCAGCGATATAGGCTTAATGCACGAAACCAAGAAATTTCTAACTAAGCATTTTGAAATGAAAGATCTTGGTGACGCCTCTTTTGTATTAGGAATTAAGATACATCGAGATCGCTCTCGGGGTGTCCTTGGGTTATCACAAAAGAGCTATATCAATAAGGTACTTGCTAGATTTGGCATGATAGATTGTGCACAAGGAAATACTCCTGTTGCTAAAGGAGACAAGTTTAGTCTCAACCAATGTCCCAAGAATGAAATTGAAAGAAAAGAGATGCAAAAGGTTCCCTATGCATCGGCTGTAGGGAGTCTTATGTATACTCAAGTATGTACGCGTCCGGATTTAGCGTACATTGTTGGTATGTTAGGAAGATACTTAAGTAACCCTGGGATGGATCATTGGAAAGCAGTCAAAAGGGTTATGAGGTACTTAAAGAGAACAAAAGATTACATGCTCACCTATCGAAAGTCAGATAATTTGGAGATCATTGGGTATTCTGACTCCGATCTTGCGGGTTGCCAAGATTCTAAAAGATCTACTTCTGGCTATGTTTACATGTTATCTGGAGGTGCTATTTCCTGGAGGAGTGCTAAGCAGTCACTTATAGCTCCTTCCACTATGGCAGCAGAATTCATAGCATGTTATGAGGCAACTAATCATGCGATATGGCTGCGAAATTTTGTCACTGGACTACGTATTGTAGATGGTATTGAAAGACCACTTAAAGTATATTGTGACAATCTATCGGCAGTTCTATATTCCAACAACAACAGAAGCTCGTCCAAGTCTAAGCATATAGACATTAAGTTTCTAGTTGTTAAGGAACGAGTTCAGAGTAAGTTTGTGTCAATTGAACATATAGGGACAGACTCCATGCTTGCAGATCCACTTACTAAAGGTTTACCACCCAAGGTCTTTCATGAGCATACTACTCATATGGGTGTTGTGTTATTTGATGGTATGCAGTTTTAGTGGGAGTCTATGTATATCGTCAGTTCCTTTCTTGACACAGTATGTTCAGTTTTTCTGCAGAATAAAGTTGATGGTTTTACTGTTAGTTATTACTCTGAATGTGTTATCTTTCAATTGCGGTTTAGCATAAAGTTTGAAAGACTAAGGTTTGATCTCACTACGGAATAAAGTTAAGGACCAATTGGAAATAGACATGTCTGAGATCACATTGCATGTAATTTCCAGCCACACATCCATACTTGATCTATGTCGTTAAATATATTTGGTATGGTGATCATTGATGGATCGAGTTACGATGAAATGTAACAAAGGTCGCTTTGGTCTCATGCTGGTATATGAGATGGACCAGATTGATTTGGAAGATGTTTTAAGAATAGAAAGTAATTTTGTGCGCACCTACAGTTAACAAATATAATTGTCTTCGGTATCTATTTGTAGCCCAAGTGGGAGATTGTTGGGTTATTATTATTAATAACTTAATATGGGCTTACAAATCATTCACAATTATATTTGGACTTCTATTCTAATTAGGATAATTAAGTGATCCAATATAGTTGATCCTAATTAACATCTTATAACGTATGGACTTTGTAATGTGTTGTACCAATAATAGAGAACCTAACTAGAGTTAATGGGTCTTTAGTTAAGTTGCCTATATAACATGGGATTGGTCCCCAAGGCCACACATCAATAATTCTCTAGTCTTCAATCCCATAATTGAGAGACATCAAGTAAGAGAGAAGTGTGAGCTTGTGGAAGACCTTTTCCCGGATCATATTCATCTCGTCGTCATGGATTCGGGTATGTCATTCTTATCATTTCATTATGTAATCTTGATAATCTAAACGAAGCATGAAATTAAATCTAGATCCGTAGATCTAATCTAACAAGTATTTAATTTATAGATCTAGATCTAACATGTCCATGTTAATTGTCTCCATTAATTCATGTGTAGCATGAGTCATTACTCGATAACTCACTACTAATCTTTTGGGGATCCCAAAAACCTTTTAGTGAGATCCATTTAATACAACCACAGCCCTTGGGTTCCCCAAGACCACTAGTAGTCAACATAGGTGTAAAGGTAAGAATCTAATTAAGTGCAGTGTTATAGTGTTGCAAAAATGCCTATAAGAAGGCATTTATAAGCAGAGGAGTTCAAAACAACCAATTAATTACAAGGTCGTGACTTCGGGGGTGAGCACCCTTTTTATTCAGAAATGAAGGCGAGAATTCTTGAAAAAACAAGGCTGGTTTTCGACGATAGATTGCTTAAGGACAACCGCACTCTCGCTTATTACAATACAAGGAATGGAGCCACCCTGTTCTTCTTGCGTTGCCTTTGTGGTTGCTAGCAATCTAGTGCCAGATGAATCAATGAATTATCAGAATTTTTCTGATATTCGTGTGATCGGTTCAATAGAATTTTTCTTTTGCGGTTCATATTCCAAATTGGGTTCTTTGTCCTAAATTGAATGCTAGTTGATGTTTTTTAAGTAGCAGATGTTTTTAGCATTAATTCGTTCAACTTGTCATGACAATAATGAACTACATTCAAAATACTACCATGCACTTGAAATATTTGTAGTTTTTTTTTTTTTTTTGGGTCAAAGCACAATATATTAATTGCAAAAGAGAAGAGTACATCATCCTACCCCAGTGGGTAAGAAGTACAAAATATTGAACAACTGGGTTGGTACATTTGAAACCTAATCAAGAGGCAAACTGTCTCTAAGTTTACATTTTGCGACCCAGTTGGCCGCCATGTTAGCAGTTCTTCTAATGCATGATAACCTAGTAATCTGATTATCCGCAACAATCTTCTTGATGTCCTCCAACAAAGAACTTGTTTTCCAAATTACAAGTTTAGGAGAATCGATTGCTTTAAAAACCACTTTTGCTTTGCTTTCAATCGTGACGCAAGAAAAGGAAAACTAGTAAGCAAAGTGGCAAGCATTTCTGATAGCCACGACCTCAGCTTCAAAAGCAGAATGACACAACAAAGAGACTGCTTGTCCATGGATTAAGTTTTCGTGCCAATCTCGACAGATTAGTACACTGGCTGCTTTCTTTGTGGATGCACAAAAGGCTGCATCAACATTGATTTTGAGATTGTTTGGGAGAGGAGGTGACCATGTTGTTGGAATTAAACCTTCCCGGTGGGTGCGAGGAGCATTAGGGTCATAAATAGGAGCTTATGAGCTATTGATCTCGGCTATGTTGAGAAGTGTTCTAGTGATGGCTCTCTCAATACCAACATCTCTACCTTCCATACAAGCTGAGTTTCTTTCTTTCCAGACCTGCCAACAACAAATAGCAAGAAATATTTGTAGTTGAAAACATAACAAAATCGATGCTTAATAGTGATTCAAGGTAGAGTTTCATCCAAAGGGCTCAAGCAAAAGGAACAACAATGGGCCTAGACCAAATACCAGCCCAACCAAGATAAAAACGGGACTAAACATAAACCCGGGTCCACACCAAGTTTAGGCCCAGGCTCTATAGGTTTGACCAAGGCACAACCAATAGGAGACGGCATCAATGGAGGATCCGAAGCCATACCGCCGAGCCACGACCCAAATCTGCTACCAAGACATTGTACCATCAAAATGGAACGAACTAACTAGCCATTTACTTGTTAGGTGAGCTATTGGACATTTTTTTTTTTGTTATTATAAATGGTCGTTTGACTCACTTATGTACATTTTTATTTTTAATAAAATACAAACTACTTATTTAGAGAAAAAAATAAATCAAGGCTTGAACCCCAAGTCACCCATTTGAAAATTAAGAGACATTGCCAAAAAAAAAAAAAAATGATCGTGATAACTGTACCCAGAAAGAAAGGGCATGACCGGGGGAATTGTACAAAATTGGAAAAACTCAACAAAATGTTTCCTTACCATCAATATCCAATGGATTTTAGTATGTAGAACCATAAAATTTTAAGTTGGATGTTAGAAAATGCCCATCCTTATCTGTCATGAGGTAGAATGGCATGCGATAAGCAAGCAATCACTAAGGCAAAATCATAATATAACACAGTTGGTTTAACTAGGGAAAATAAAACATTTAGTCCCTATTGGTTTTCTAAAGTTTTAATATCGTTCTTATTTTATAAAATTTCTCAATCTCATCCTTATTATTTTTAAAAAATTTTAATTTCGTCCTTATTGTTTAAAATATCTCAATTTCATCTCTATTATTTCTTTAAAAGTTTCAATTTTGTACTTATTATTTTTCAAAAAATATTCAATTTCATGTATTCAATTAGAAACTAAAAGTAAGTCTACAATAATCTACTTTCAAAGACCTAAAGCAAATTCCAACAATAGCCATAGACCATGAGAAAAGCTTATTAAGGGAAATGCACAAGATCCCCATTTTTTATTTATTTTTTAATCAAGAGAGGTTTTAACCATATAACGTAATCAGCGAGATTCGAACTTGTAACCTCGCATACATAGTAAGTTACATACCATTGTACCAAAGCCCTAGTGGCAAGGATTCCAATTTTTTGTAATAGCCATATTTGTTTCTTTACTTTCTAAATAATCTCAATCATACCCTTATTTAAAAAGATGTGTGTATGCATATTTGTTATTGAGAGAAGGGTATGAAATGAATTACATATAAAAGTTACCCCTTCCTGTTTTGCCTTTCCAATCAAAAACAAAGTAATAAAAAATCTTTTGGAATTCTTTCCTTTATAATTTTGTGCAATATTCTAAACAAGAGAATTTTCCATTATTTATTTTTCTTCCCTTTACAATTATTCCCTTCTTTTACGATTCTTTCCTTGAACCTCTGATTACGACACAGGTTCTATCATTCCACTCAACTTTTAATTTTTTAGCTGTATATTTGTTGACAACGATATAATGCTAAATTTTGATAATCTCGCTGTATATTTTTTTACTAAAAGCAAGCGTGTTGTATATCATAATTATCAAAAATATTTACATAATAACAGTTAAATCACCAGTAAGTATGGTCATCGATGTTCCAGACCCTACAAATAGCCTGGTTCAAAAGGGGCATAATTCACTTTCCTAACTTTGTACATTTTCGTTCAAACATAAAAAATAATGTTAGACAAAATATGCTCCTCGAACAAAGCATCATTGTTGTGAATGCGCCTATTTCGCTCTTTCTAAATGTGGAAAACAAACGCCCCAAAAAAACATTTCATGATGATTGCATGGAAGGAAGAAAATTAGCAATCTGAGTGAACCACTCCTCAATCATATTCCAATTGTTGACTGACATCGGCCCTTTGCAAAGTCTCCATCCAATCTTCCAAATTCTACGAGTAAATGAACACTGCCCAAAAAATTAGTCCCTATCTTCAGTGCAACCAAAGCAGAATACACATTGAGGCACCACCGTGATACCCCATCCCAAAAGTCTTGATTTTGTTGGCATTTTATTCAGCCAACATAGCCAAGTGCACATAGCATGTTGGGGAATTGCATACTTGGACCAAATTGAATTGCTCCACCTGACTCTATCAAACTGCGGTTTAATGGCTTCCACTGCCCATTTCATCCTATACTCTCCAGAAGGAGAATTAGCCCACACCATTCGGTCAACGTGATTACTTTGAGGAAGGATACCGTTAAGATGATCCTGAATCAAAGAAAAAATAGTGCTCGAATATGGCCAGACTCATGTATCATCCAAAATAAATTCATTGACCATTTCATTACAACTAAACCCAACTACACTAATGTTGGCTTCTCCAAGCACATCAATTAAAATCCCCAAAGGGTGCCAATGATCCTTCCAGAATCGTGTGTTGTGCCCATTACCAATTCTATGGATGATCAAATTTTTTGCCAAGTCTCAAAGCTGCAAAATTTTTCTCCATGACCATGACAGACGAGATGGCATACGAAGATCCCAGAAGTTGGTTCTATGTAGATAAGTTGAGAAGATCCATCTGCTCCCGACTAACTTCTGCTTAGTGTGGATGGTCCAGAAGTATCTAAGGATAGCCGCTTGGTTGATCATATGGTTGTTCATTATTCCTAAGGAAACTCTTAAAGAGATTGAACGAATCTCGCTGTATATTTGTTGACAACGATATGATGCTAAATTTTGATAATCTTTGATATTGACACTTGATCAATGTGTTATAGCCATCCTATTATCGTATCTTTAATGTTTATCCACAATTGTTATAGTTTAAATGTATAACTTGGAATATTAGGATAATGTCACTTGGAATATTAGGATAATATCATGTATATCTTACTTTTCAAGACTCCTATCTGTTGTGCGTTCTTACTCATTTGTAAACTCTTTAAATATCAATAGAAAAGCTCAAGAAGCGTGGGCAAAATTAATTTCCTCACAAAATGGACTCCATTAATTAGGACTAGTAGTCAATTAGGTGTAAATTAATGTAAAATTGCCTATAAAAAGGCATGCACGTATTCCATTTTTTCCTCACTCTCTCTTTCTCATCTACTCATACAAGTGGTGTGTTGAGACCAAAACTTTAGCTTTGAGTCATATCTTGTTAATCTCTCTAACATCTTCTACTAGATCGGTATGTATGTGTGCTTTTTTTTATATATATATATTTTTTTTCTATTTGTACGTGTGTGAAACGATGTAATGTAGATTAGATACGTTAATGATATTTTTGCGTAGTCAACAAAC
Organism: Ehretia macrophylla; assembly: GCA_037974665.1. Classification (NCBI taxonomy): domain Eukaryota; kingdom Viridiplantae; phylum Streptophyta; class Magnoliopsida; order Boraginales; family Ehretiaceae; genus Ehretia; species Ehretia macrophylla. Next base: position 44,098,093 of record CM075764.1, read on the forward strand.
ACACACGTAGCAAGTGATTATTCAGAAGTTAAATCACAAACAACGTAACTCCATAGAAGGATATCTTTTACCTCCAAAGGGAAAAGCAGTTATCGGAAGCCGTCCATATGTAACGACCAACAATGGGTTTCAGTAATAACTCGAGTTAGCTAATTCTTTTTATTTTTGTTTTTGTTTTTTTGCTTTTGCTATTATTGGGTGAAATCATTGGCATAAAAAATGGGCAATCACCCTCATCATCCGATGGTTTTGAATATATATTTATTTGAAGTTGATTTTTCTTTGAATATATATATATACTTTTTTTTTTTATCTATTTACACAATTTTTTTCAGAATAATTTTGTGAAATTTGGACTGATTTTCTATTTACACTGTGTACGTGTCTCGAAAATCTGAGTGCAGTGCTAGGTTTTACTCGGTCATGGAAGGCGCAAGGTAATGTTACATAATCTTTCTATGCTTTTTTTCTTTTTTTCTTCCAATACATTTTAATTCCTCCCAAGTACTTATTTAAGCCTTTCAATATATTTTCTTTTAGAGAATGTCCGGTGGAGATATTCCTTCGTTTCCCTTCAGGAAATCGAATTGCTTTACATGTGAATCTTACGGACACCATTCGTGATGTAAAAAGGAGATATTTGGAACATACAGAAGGTTATACATTCTCGAGTATGGAACCATTGTCTTTAGAGTTGAAAGAGAAGACTCTTCCCAAAATAAGGTTTATTTTTGGTGGAAAACAACTTCAGGAAGAAAAAACTCTCGCTGATTATAATATACAGAATGGAGCCACCGTGGAGGGCATGTGGTGCTTATGTGGTTGTTAAATATTTTAGTATGTGGAGTGTGGCTAGTTAAATTCCAGTACCGGATGGCATCTTAATCACCCCTTTCGTTTTGGTTATAGTTGAGTAAAGTAATTTGTATTTTTCTTGATTATTCAAAACAAGAATATTTCTCTTCAGAATATAAATTAATTAGGACTATTTGCAAATTAATTGCAATCATTCTTTTACCTTGGTTTGATTGGACTTGTCACATATCATTATAATTTTAATTTTTTTACTATAATTTTTTATTATTTGGTATTCGCCAGCAAATAATTTTATTTACCTTCCTTCTATAAGGGGATTGATTTACACTGGATGGATGAAGATGACAGGAAATGTGCACCTGAAAACTCTTAAAACCATTTCTGACACTTTTGATGATCGGTTTATGCAAAGATCCAATTGAAAATGACATTTTTAATGCATATATTTAAGCGGTCCTCTTGGAAAAAATTTAAGTCAACAAATGCAATTTGAGCATATTTTATAATTTTTTGATTATAAATTCGGATTGGTCCTCCGAAGTTGGGAGATTTTTCTTTTCAGAATAGAAAACTTTTCCTAAAAAATCCTCTAATTTTACTCCTTTATTCCTTTTGCCGCCCTCAATCTTGTTGATACCTTTATGCATGTATTATATTTGAGATCGGCATATGCTAACGCCGATTGATTTTGAACAACAATCAGTCATATAGTCTGATGTGCTATTTTGCCGGACATTACCATGGGTAAACCCGTATTTGAAAATTATGTTGAAAGATGTAAGTTTTGTTAAACTTGATATTTCTAGATTTTGAAAAAATGTGAGTTTTAATACATTTGAATGGCTAAATGCGAATCGTCGCTAATTTGAACTGTTAACATCTGTCGTAAGGTAAACCACAACCTTTCGTCTCTCAGGCCCTCCGATTGATTCTACCATGCATGGAGGCTATTGATAGACAATAAATTTCTCCTCCTTAATTAGATTATATTTGGAATTTTAAATATGTGTTTGAAATTCCAGAAGTACTAGGCTAAATGTGCCCTTACTGCTCCGCAAGGAAAGACCTTCTTGGAGCTCAGATTAATTAGAATTGCATAGAAAATATCTGGACTTTTAGAAGTACTAGGCTAAATGTGCCCTTACTGCTCCGCAAGGAAAGACCTTCTTGGAGCTCAGATTAATTAGAATTGCATAGAAAATATCTGGACTTTTAGTAATCACTAATAAATTTATAAACAGAACTATTAGTATTGGAGAAATACATATTTATGGATATGTTGAAAAATTCCTATTTAAAAGAGTTCAAGTCAACAAATGTGATGTGTACGACGTTATTTATAGTTTTTCAAACATGTGCTTATTAGAAATACTGTTTGGTCCTCCAAATTTTAAAGATTTTTGTATTAGTTCTAAATTTTTTTTCACAGTCAAAGTGTGAATCAAACTGTTATTCGAATAAATATATTGCTCTATACCATTAGTGCAGTTGACCTTTTTAATTTGATAAAAAAAACATTTTTGATACGTTTATTCAAGTACACACACACACTCTCTCTCTCTCACACACACACACACATATATATATATATATATATTGGTTGTTAAGCAAGTATTTCAAGGTCGCACATACTAATATGACCTCTTTTGCATGACATTTATTAAACGCATATTTCATATGCATCTTGAAAAAAATGTAGTTTTACAAAGTTGAAGTTACCAGATTTTAGAAAACTTGAACTTTTCGGTGTTTGGAAACTTAGATTTGAGCGATCAAATATTTTTAGAATTACATTCGGAATTTGAACATGCATTTGGACTTCTAACCTTACTAGAGGTTAGAACTTTTTGCTAAACAAGCAAGTGATTTAATTAATTTTCAAAATCTGTACGAAAGTTCAAAAGCAAACTCACATGAGATGGGAGATCTCAGATGATTTTCAAGTTATACAAATAGATCTATTAAGTATGCTATTATAAAATGTCCTACTACACTTTATACTAAGTTGTAAAGCATTCTTAATCCGATCAAAAATTTCTTCTTCCGTAGAGGCTGAGTTGTTGAATATTCTTTGATTCCTTTCAGCCCAAACAAAATAGATAGTTGCTACCAACATAAGTCGAAAAGTCTGGAATTGGAATGATTTAGGGTTCTGATAGTTGGAAGCCCATGTGCAGATCTTATCCCAAATTCCCAATCCTTAAGATTTGTAGGCAATTTTTAATTACGAAAACCTCTTATTCAAATCTTTCGTGAGTATTAATTTTTAAGCTATAGTCAAAGAATAAGTGATGGCAAGATTCGACATAAGAGTTGCAAAGCTGTAGTCAGATTAATTAAACTAGTGTAGGTGAATATTTGGAAGAGTTCACTTTTAGGCTTTGTTTGATCCAATTTTTAGATATTAAAAGCGCTTTTTATGAGTTTAGAACCTTAAACCTTAGGAGTTGCTCAGACTTCTGTTGAAATCAATAAAGGAACTTGAAATTTTGTGAAAAAAAAATTACATTACGCATTTATAATTTCATAATAATACACATACATATATAAACATTCTTAATTGTAATTTACACCATTGACCATATTTTAAGCTTAGGCCAAGTATTCCAACTTACGTGGGTGCTTTAATTTGCAATCAAAATGCAAACGCAAATTTGGAAAGCAAAGTACTCATCAAAATTTAATTGGACTTTTAAAACCTTGGACCAAACACGTTATTGGGGTGGGGAGTTGTATACCCGTTGGTAGCATGCCACCCAAAATGCCACTCAAATCTTTGTATTTTTCTTTTCTTTTCTTTTCTTTTTTAGTTTAAACCGTATAAGATCGAGAGTAATTTACAATATATAATTTGAAGATAAAAACTAAAATTAGAATCATTAAAGAAAATAAAATCTTGGTTAAATTGAGTTTTATGAATTCAATTAGAAACGAGAAGTAAGTCTCAAATAATCTAGTTTTAAAGATTTTAATGCAAATTCCTACAATAGTTATAGACCATGAGAACAACTTATCAAGGGAAATGCACAAGAGGGGTTCCCATTTTTTTGTAATAGCCATTTTGCTTCTCTAATTTCTACATAATCTTAACTATACCTTTATTTAAAAATATGTGTGCGTACACAACTACATTGTGATATTGTGTGTGCATTTGTTGGAGATGGAAGGGCATGGCATCAATTTATATATAAAAGTTACCCCTTCCTTTTTTCCCCTTTCATTTCCTTCCTTTATGATTTTTCCTCGTGAATCGCAACTAGTTCATTATTTATTATCTTCATATATATCAATTGTTTTTTTTTTCTCAATCAGCAAAGGGAATTTCATTTCAACAACTCAAAAATTTACAAAAAAGTGCAGGGGAGCCAAAGCTCCCTGAAAGTAACCCAAAACTACTTACAATAAAATGGATTTGTTAATATTCCAAGCTTTATAAATGATAATGTTAGTACCCGTACGTTTGTATTTTGTCTTCTTGTCTATCTTGCCACAAATATCGGACTTTATAGTGTTGAGGATTTGTTCTTCCGTCCTGACATCCTTGTTGTAGATTCTATGATTTCTTTCTTGCCAAATATAGTAAAGGAGTGCACAAAAACTTGCCTTTATGATGTTTGCCTGAAATCTCTTCATCTTGCAAAAAACCACAGCCCACTTAACACATTTTTCCCAATCATACATCTTTGTTGCAACCTGTGAAAGGCCAAGCATTCTCCACCAAATTCTCTTAGAGAAACTACATTAAAAAAAAAAGGTGTTCCTGTGATTCAGTATGCATGTTAAAAAGAACACAATATATATCAATTGTTTGATTATTGCAAGTATAAAAATCGTTTTTGATTTTCTCCTTCGAACATGAACATAATAGATGATGAAATATGTATTCACGTCTTGTTGTGAAATCTAAATCTGATTGTGAATTTTTCTTTCTTTCTTTCTTTTTTTTGTCAAATGGTTGTGTTTTTTCATATGAACAAATTATTAGAAGTTTTATTGAAGATAATAAATAATATGACAAATTAAGCTTTAGATAGAGATTTGTCATATTATTTTTAATCTTCAATACTCTCTAAGAGCTTAAACTTTTAGATGAGGTAGTCACTTAACATGCTATCAAAACCTAGGTACCAAAAGATCCGGATTCAAAACTCACCGCCACTTATTTAAAAAAATAATAAATAATATGACAAATCTCTTTCTAAAAGCTCAACAAGTTTCATCACCTAATTGAAACTTACATAGTGGATAGATGAAGATGACTTGAAACTAGCATTGGAGACACCCACATTGGTTACGGAGAACTGAGAATATTTCCCTTTAAATGATTATTCTCAACCACTTCTCAAATTTTGGTAATAAATTTATGAAAACAACCGTTAGTATTAAAAAAATACATACTCACCAAGGGTCTTTGGTCTAGTGACATTTTATGATATGTGTTGTACTATTTTTACCTTCTTTCAATTAAACAAAAAAATATTGAAAAAAATCTCCTTGAAAGAAGTTCAAGTCAACACATATGATGTCTACATTTTTTTTATAGTTTTTAACATATGTGCTTTTTAGAAATACTGATTGGTCCTCCAAAATTTGAAGTTTTTTTTTTTAATCTCTAAATTTGTCACATTTCAATGTGAGAAAACTATTATTCCAATAAATATGTTGCTCCGTTATACCATTTTAATAGTAATATTCCTATCCGTTATGCCATTCCCTGCCGACAAAACCCTTTTTGATACCTATTTTGCTTGACATTTGGTAAACGTGTATTTCAGATGGATGTTGAAAAAAAATGTAATTGTACAAAGTTGAAATTACTAAATTTCAGAAAATTTGGACTATTCCAGGTTTGGAAGCTTAGGTTTGAGCAATCAAATACATTTTAAAATTATGTTTGGAATTTGAACGTGCATTTGGACTTCTAAATCTTGAACGTGCATTTGGACTTCTAAATCAATAGGCCAGACCTACCCTTACTGTAGAGTAAGGCATGGTTACTGGAGCTCAGATTAAACTTGTATAGTTGAATATTTGGAAGTGATATGGGTAGATCTCGAGTCCCAGAAAGATTTGGCCTACGGAGTTGGGGTGGTCACGCCAATGTTCGGACCTGGGCTCACAAGGAGCTCTGGGCAATAGATGGAAAGATCCAGTCCACGGAGCTGGGGAAGCCCCACCAACGTCTTGACTTGGGCTCACAAGGAGTGCAGGGCAGTAGACGGGAAGATCCAGTCCACGTAACGGAAAGCCCCGTCAACATCCTGACTTGGACACACAAGGGTAGCCCCACCAACGTCTTGACCTAGGCTCACAAGGAGTGCAGGGCAGTAGACGGGAAGATCCAGTCCACGTAGCGGAAAGCCCCGTCAACGTCCTGACCTGGGCACACAAGGGTAGCCCCGTCAACGTCCTGACCTGGGTTCACAAAGGTAGCCCCGACAACTTCCTGACCTGGGCTCACGGGGAGTGCTGAGCAGCAGACGAATAACAAGGGAGTATTCAGATAAGGATAAGTGCAAAATAATTTTGCTGGATCCTTAAAGATATGGGATCTAGATATTATCTCTTTGAGCCTGAAGATAAGGGATTTATCTTATCTCTTTTGATATTATCTCCTTAAGCCTAAAATCGTGGGATTCACCTCTATCCTATCTTACAACTCCATATTTCAACAACTATAAATACAGGTAGACATTAAAAGTGCAGGTATCTCATTCTAACGCTTACAAGTTCTCTCTTAATTGCTCATAAGCAACCACTTTGCTCTCATGCAATACTTTAATGCTATTAAGCAATCTTTTGCTCCCATAACTGACTTGAGCGTCGGAGGGGGCCCCCGAGTACCTCCCAGGGGTCCTTGTTTTGCAGGAAATAAGCTGGTAGAGTCTCAAATAGTAGCTTCCAGCTCCTATAGTTCATAAAACCCAGGCTGACGGGGCTCATCCAGCCTCGCCAAACAGGTTAGCCTAGGCCATCGAGCACCGACCAGGGATAGAAGGTCAAACCTTGGAGCTCCAGGATAACGAGACTTGATGCACAAATCTGATGCGGCCCTCGCTGACATGGTAACGAGCAAGGACCTAGCAGAACACTTAGCGAGAGGGGATAAACCCCTAAGACAAGGATGAGGAACAGGGCAGACGTGTCAGCCCCGACCATCAAGCCCCATCAGGAATGAAAGACCAGGGTTGTAGCCCTGAGAAAGGTCAGCCCACGAGATTGATAACAGCCCTGCTAATAGTCTGCCCCGAATTTACAAGGACTGTAAGGTGGACAAAGCATACAAAATATTATTCGGATAAGGAAACTCGTCTAGTCCCGGAAGGAGTTCAGGGCTACCAATTTTTACCTTAACAGTTTGGCGCCGTCTGTGGGAACGAAGGATTAACCCACTGAGAAACCATTATCAATACGAGTAAGATGAATAACTTTAATTGCTACCAATCTATCGCTTGGCATTTTAGTACTTCTATTTTTATGGGCATTCTTGACAATGCATCGTAGCTCACGATAATGTTTATGCTATCATAGTTGGTTATATGTTTACCATATCCTAGCCCTGTGCATTGCAGAATCCTAGCCAAATGTGCATATCTTTAAATCAATGTTTCAAGAATTATGAAACCTAGTTAAAGACCACATAAGAGCATATTCAAAAGTCCACGTAGCACAACTCACAAGCATGGATAAAAAGTACAATATTCTAATCAGGGCATTGTTCATTTTAAATGTGGATGCACATCCCAAATCCGAGAACATGTGGACACAGTAGAACTTCTGATTTGAATGCCCATGCTAAATATTTTTTGAACAAAAGACTTTTCATGAGATGTACCTAAGGTGTTCGACAAAATTCCAAGGTGAACTTGGCATCAGAAAACTTAGACACAAATTATATATCTCTTATGTTATGTGTCGAAGATGTTTGATAAAATGTCGATGTGCAATTTGCATGAGAAAACTTATACAAATACATGCCCCTCATCATATGCACTTAGGGTGTTTGATAAAACACCTGAAGAAAATAAGTGCTTTATGGAACAATATGTCTGAGCTAATTTAAGTCGCCTATAATTTTGGTTCGACCTGTTGTGCATATATTTGACACGTGTAATGACAACTTAGTTGGTCATACTACTGCATTTTGAGGTAGTGTAAGAAGCAAAAAATTACACTATGAAAGAAGTATGAAATATAGCAAGAATCAGAGCTCTCCTAAGATCAGCGAAACTTCCATTACCTTAAAGGGCAGGGGCTCTCCTCAGCCCCGCGGAATATCGGAGCTCTCCTAAAATCAGTGCAGCTCTCCGTACCTCAAAAGGCAGAAGCTCCCCTTAGTCCAGCAGAATATCGGAGCTCTCCCAAAATCAACAGAGCTCTCCTCAGTCCAGTAGAATATCGGAGCTCTCCTAAAATCAGCGGAGCTCTCCTCAGCCTAGCCAAGCATTGGAGCTCTCCGTACCTTAAAAGGCAGGAGCTCTCTTCAGCCCAGCAGGGTATCGGAGCTTTCCTAAAATCAGCGAAGCTCTTTTTACCTCAAAGGGCAGGAGCTCTCCTCAGTCCAGCAGGGTATCGGAGTTCTCCCAAAATCAGCGGAGCTCTCCTTAGCCCATCTGAGCATCAGGGCTCTCCGTACCTGAAAAGGCAGGAGCTCTCCTCAGCCTAGTAGGGTATCGGAGCTCTCCTAAAATCAGCGAAACTCTTCTTACCTCAAAGGGTAGGAGCTCTCATCAGCCCAGCAGAGTATCGAAACTCTCGTAAGATGAACGAAGTTTCCCTTAGCTCAAAAAGCAGGAGCTATCTTAAGCCCAGCGGAGCAACGGAGCTCTTCCAAGATCAGTAGAACTTTCCTTAGCTAAAGAAGAATGAGCTCTCCTAAACTCAGTGGAGCTCTTCCAAGACCTGCAGAGCTTTCCTTAGCATGAAAAGTAGGAGCTCTCTTAAGCTCAGTGGAACTCTCCCAATATTATCGGAGCTCTTCATAGCTCAAAAAGCAACAACTCTCCTAAACTCAGTAGAGTTCCTCCAACGTCAGTGGAGCTCCTCCAGCATCAACAAAAATGGATGACCAAGTCAGCTTAGTCACAATAGAAGTCTCACAAGCTTCTCCACGCTACGAGAGCCAGCCTATGAGCCATAAGAGCTCAACACTATCAAAGGTTGCAGCACCCTGAAGGCCAAGACGAGAACCCTCTAGGGTCTCACCAGCCACTACCGGGGACATTACTCCCCAGCAAAGACGAGAACCCTTCGGGGTTTCATCAGCCACCATATGGGACATTACTCCTTAAGCCAAGACGAGAACCCTCTAGGGTCTCACTAGTCACTACCGGGGACATTACTCCCCAGGTAAAAACGAGAACCCTTCAGGGTCTCATCAGCCACCATATGGGACATTACTCCCAGGCCAAGACAATATCCCTCTGGGGTCGTACCAGCTATCACAAGGGATATCACTCCCCAGGCTAAGACAAGAACTCTCCGAGTTCTCACTACCATCACCGGGGTCATTATTCCCCAGGCTTAGACAAGAACCCTTCGGGATCTTCCCAGTAACTATTCAATTTATCATCCTTCAGGCTATACATCGAGGCCAACAAGGGACCAAACAATAGAGGGTATAGCCTCTAGCATCCAAACACCAGATAGAGCTCGACATAGCCCATTTCGGTCACGATGCTCATTGAGCTCTTTGCTCCAAAAGTCAAGCATAGCCTGGAACAATTGAGCACCGAGTGGAGCTTGGTTTCGGTCCACTTAAGTTGCAACATTTGATAAGCACCATAGCCCCGTAGGTCTTACCAGTAAGAAAGGACCTCCACTAAGGCCTAAAACATCCTTAGCAAGTGTGCAGGAAGCTAACTAAGGAATTCCTAAGCTAAGTAACCAAGAGTCTATGCTCAAGTACCAGGTCCGAAATCAAAGGATCATCAGCATCCTCACTTAAGGAGCTGCAAATTGTTGGTCCAAAAGCAGGGAGGCTTATTTCACAAGCAAGAGATCATATAATGGTCCAAAATGCTGAATAGCACCAACTTTTGAGCCAGCCCCCGAGGTTGTAAGAGCTCAAGGCCGATTGCCCCCAACTATTGAGTCAGCCCTCGAGGACGTAAGAACTCAAGGCTACTTGAGTCAAAAAGACTTAGAGATGTTGGCATCAATTTAAAGGTCATCAAGAGAAATTAGGACAAAGGGGAGGCCCATAGGGATGTATCTTACCTAAAAGACCAGTGGACATGCCAAAATGCTCATCAAACCTTAAAATAAAATGGGGCTGAACTCTAGCACATTCTTGAAGAAGTGGGGACTAGCAGAGCTAGAATTACATAAAAAACCTCAGCCAATCCGGTCTGGGGGGCAATTGAGATCAAAATAAAGAGATCAAAGAAAGAGCCGAAGCCCAAGCTGAAAGGAGCTGAACCACAGTACAAAGGCCTTTCGCCAAAAAGGTAGATTATGCAACAAAAATATAATGAGCTCAAGGTCGTAAAAAAGGCCCCCTATAAGTCCCTGGACCTCGAAAACGCTCACTTAAGGCCGAAGAAGGGCTCCACGCAAGTCCCTAGGCCTCAATAAAGTTAGCAAGAAGGTTGAAACAGACCTTTAAATTCCCTAAGACCTCAAGAAGAACTTGTAAAAAGATTGAAGAAAGGCCTCCATGAGACGCCTAAACCTCTCTGAGCTTGGAAGGAACTGAAATAAAGTCGATACAAGACTAACTAAAGTAAGCCGAGTTGGAACCCAACTCGCAATAAATCAAGGCTAAGCACAATGACCAAGCCAATTCATACATGGACAAGGCCAAATCCCGACATATCTCAAGGGCCAAGAGGAACATGTCAGGATCCAAGAAAGGCCAAAATGAGCCTAGGCCAATGGTCGAAGAAGGGACCCCAAAAGCCTCTTAGACCTTCGAAATCAAAGGTAAGTTCGGGAAAGACCATCGAAAGGGCTCCCACAAATCCCAAACGCTAAGAAAACTTAGCTGAAGATAGAGCCCGGTGGTGAGTTTCGAAAGAGCCAGGGCTAAATGACCAAAATCAAGTTAAGTAGAGCAAAGCCTTCAAAATCCTCTCTCATCAAGGAAGACCAACTCAAAAGAGCTGTAAAGAACTCAAGTATGAGTGGAACTCAGGGAAAGCTCGGGAAAGTTGAACCAAGACTCAAACACAAGGCAAGGCTAAGAGCCATCTCAAAAATAAGAAGAGCCAAGAGGGGAAGCTGAAGTGCCATTCTTAGGCCGGATGTATGCCAGAGGCCAAAAAATGGCTAAGGCTGAGACAAAAATGGCAAAGTCAAACTGCCTTTGGCTAAAAAGAAAAATTACGTGTCAAATATCACTTCAAGCCAAACATTTTAGCATTGCAAGAGTAATAAAAGGCCGGAGGTTGGACCATAAGAACCCAAGATAAACATGGGATGATGGCTAAATCAAGCTTAAAAGTTGGCCCTAACATCATGTGCTCGTACCTACAAGTTCTCAATGCGCAATCCTATTGAAAAGGCTCAAATTCTTCCATTGGTTGACTTCTATTCTCAATCTTGATCTCACAGCGCCTCTACATTTAGCTTTAATAGTCGCAACAAATTCTCCAACCTCTCTAAAAAAGACTGAGGGGGCATACCAAGGCTCCACCAAAATCTCAGTAGGAACAACTTCAAAATTGAATTCATTGATATGAGGGTCTGAGGGCTCACCTACCAGACCACAAAAATAAAACCATGAGCTGAATTCAAAAATAAGGTCATTAGCCCGAGTCATGCAAAAACCATGTCATGAAGGATATCATTTTGACGATGAGAAGTAGAAAGCATGAATCTCAAGGTACATAGACTAACTGAGATGATGGTATATCTAGTTTGCAAAGTGGCGATTATAATAGCTAAACTGACTGAGGAACAAATGAGCTCCACCCACATGACAATCCCTTGACCTCTTGCGAAGCTCAGGAGATTGGGAGGGCAATTGATAGGGGTAGATCTCGAGCCCCAGAAAGATCTGGCCTACGGAGCTGGGGTGGCCACGCCAATGTTCGGACTTGGGCTCACAAGGAGCTCTGGGTAATAGATGGAAAGATCCAGACCACGGAGCTGGGGAAGCCCTACCAACGTCTTGACCTAGGCTCTCAAGGAGTGCAGGACAATAGACGGGAAGATCCAGTCCACGTAGCGGAAAGCCCCGTCAACGTCCTGACCTAGGCACACAAGGGTAGCCCCGCCAACGTCTTGACCTGGGTTTATAAGGAGTGCAGGACAGTAGACGGGAAGATCCAGTCCACGTAGCGGAAAGCCTCTTCAACGTCCTGACCTGGGAACACAAGGGTAGCCCCGTCAACGTCCTGACCTGGGTTCACAAGGGTAGCCCCGTCAACGTCCTGACCTGGGTTCACAAGGGTAGCCCCGACAACATCTTGACCTGGGCTCACGGGGAGTGCTGGGCTGCAGACGAATAACAAGGGAGTATTCAGATCAGGATAAGTGCAAAATGATTTTGCTGGATCCTTAAAGATATGGGATCTAGATATTATCTCTTTGAGCCTGAAGATAAGGGATTTATCTTATCTCTTTTGATATTATCTCCTTAAGCCTAAAATCGTGCGATTCACCTCTATCATATCTTACAACTCTATATTTCAGCAACTATAAATACAGGTAGACATTAAAAGTGCAGGTATCTCATTCTAACGCTTACAAGTTCTCTCTTAATTGCTCATAAGCAACCACTTTGCTCTCATGCAATACTTTAATGCTATTAAGCAATCTCTTGCTCTCATAACTGACTTGAGTGTCGGAGGGGGCCTCCAGGTACCCCTCAGGGGTCCTTGTTTTGCAAGAAATAAGCTGGTGAAGTCTCAAATAGTAGATTCCAGCTCCTACAGTTCATACAGCCCAGGCTGACAGGGCTCGTCCAGCTTCGCCAAACAGGTTAGCCTAGGCCATCGAGCATCGACCAGGGACAGAAGGTCAGACCTCAGAGCTCCAGGACAACGAGACTTGATGCACAAATATGATGCGGCCTTCGCTGACATGGTAATGAGCAAGGACCTAGCAGAACACTTAGCGGGAGGGGGTAAACCCCTAAGACAAGGATGAGGAACAGGGCAGACATGCCAGCCCCGACCATCAAGCCCTATTAGGAATGAAAGACCGGGGCTGTAGCCCTGGGAAAGGTTAGCCCACGAGACTGATAATAGCCCTACTAATAGTCTGGCTTGGATTTACAAGGACTGCAAGGTGGATAAAGCATACAAAATATTATTCAGATAAGGGAACTCGTCCAGCCCCGGAAGGAGTTCAGGGCTACCAATTTTTACCTTAACAGGAAGATTTCACTTTTAGTTACAAATGCTTGGGTCATTTTCCTTTTTTTTTATTTTTATTTTTACTAGGGAGAATTAAGGCCGTGAAATATAACAAGATTCGAACCCATGTTGAATTCACAAACTGATAACGATGTGCTAGATTGATTAGTCTTGTGCTTGGCATATTTGTACTTATCTTCTCACAGCTTGTATACTTATCTTCAATTACTGATGTATTATAAATAAGAACACTTGTAAACATTATACATACAGAAAATATACAACATATTTTGAGTGTAAATCTCTTCATGGTATCAGCAGACCTCTTACACTAACAATCCTTCCCACAGCCAAACACTATATCATTCAAATCCCATCAAACACTCATCACCTCCGCTACTATCTCCTCTCTAGTTAATCCATTATGACCTCCACCGCTGCTACCTCCACCACCATATCTTCCGTCTCCATATTCCCTCTACCGTCCGCTAACGTCAAGCTCTATGTCATTGTACTTCTCGATCACTCCAATTACTTGACTTGGTAAACCTAGATGCTCAATTTCCTTACCTTCAACAAGCTCCTGGGCTACGTCAATGGCTACGTCAAGAAACCCACTCTTCCCGACTCTGTTACTGCCCACGATCATGCGACCATTACTTCTGAATTGGACAATTGGGTGTGTTATGATCGTTTCGTCATAGCATGTATCATGTCCACTCTCTCGGAGTCTCTCGTTCATCAGGCGATAGGCTTCGACTCCGCTCATTCTCTCTCGCAGTCCCTTCGCGAGTCATTCCAACAACAATCCATGGCACGCAAATCCCTCTTGCATGCTTAACTACGTACTTTAAAAAAAGGCAATCTCTCTATCGCCGAGTATCTCCAGCAAATACACACTGTCACCACTGCTCTTGCCGCAGTTGGTGATGCTTTCTCTGATTCAGACATGGTTAGTGCAACTCTCGAGGGTCTCCCCAAGGAATATCGTCCGTTTATTACTTCTGTCGAACAGTTGGTAGACACTTCATCCTTCTCCCACGTTCGTGCTAAACTCCTCGTATACGAACAAAGGATTCTTTTGGATGACCCTCATTCTTCTCATGACTCCACTGGCGCCACCATAGTACTCACCACTCAACTACAATCTGCCACCATCACTCATGAAGCCAATAGTCTCGTCCACAAAACCCAAACTTCAAATCCAAACTCCAACTCCAACTCTTCCAAAACCCCACAGGCTTCACGATCTAACAACAAATACTCTCGCATGACATGTCAGATTTGCCAAAAGACTGGTCACTCGGCAGCGCGGTGTCGTTATCGTTATTCTCAGTCCAAAAATAGCGGCTTCAACTTTTCCTACGCAGGTTATCACTATCAGCAACAACCTGTATTTTCTAGCTCGTCTGGGTCTGGTTCGGTTCAGCCATGGATCCTAGACTCTGGGGCATCTTCGTATATGACTTCCGATCCTTCTCTGTTGCAAAACATCCAACCCTACACTGGTAATGATCAAGTGTTTGTCGGTGATGGTAAGTCAATTTCAATTTCTCACACTGGCTCCTCTACTTTTTGCGCTTCAGATCGTACATTTTCACTTAACGACATTTTACATGTTCCTCATATTACTCGCAACCTCCTTTCTATTTCTCAGTTTACTAAGCAAAATAATGTTTCACTCGAGTTTACTCCTTCTTGTTGTGTTGTCAAGGACCTCCACACCGGGACTTCCCTACTCACGGGCCGCGTTGCTACACATTTTCCCTGCCTCTTGTATCAACATCTTCCAGCCTTGTTGCATTTGCTGCTTCTGCTCGTGCACCATTTGAAGTCTGGCACAATAAGATGGGACACCCAGCTCATTCTGTTTTGTTTACACTTAGTTCTAGGAATTTTTTTAATGTTAGTGGTATATCTAGATTAAATAAGCTTTGTAACTCATGTATGCAAGGCAAAAGCCATAAACTTCCGTTTCAGTTATCTAATAAAATTGCTCGTTTTCCTCTTGAACTAATACATTGTGATGTCTGGGGCCCGGCACCAGTTTCGTCTTTCTCTGGTTACCGTTTCTTCGTTTTATTTATTGATGACTTCAGTCGTTTTACGTGGATCTATCCCTTGAAACACAAAAATGATTGTGTTGACTCTTTTATACATTTCAAGCAGCTTAGTGAAAACTATTTTAATTCCACAATAAAATCATTTCAATGTGATGGGGCTAGAGAATTAACTCAAGGACGTTTTAAAACAATCATTGACTCCTTGGGTATACAGTATCGCATCTCATGTCCCTATACGCCAGAACAAAATGGGCTAGCTGAACGCAAAATTCGCCATGTTACAGAAATAGGTGCTACTCTCCTTTTTCATGCGGCTCTTCCTAAACAGTTTTGGCTTGAGGCCTTCACCACTGCAGTCTTTCTCATTAATCATTTACCTACTCTCGTCCTCTCATAGCAATCTCCATTTCAGGTCCTATACAACACTTCGCCATCTTACTCTACTCTCCGCGTGTTTGGAAGCTTGTGTTACCCTCACCTTGGTCCTGTAAAAATCGACAAGTTAAGCCCCAAAACACAACTTTGTGTCTTCATCGAGTATAGTCCATGTCACGTAGGGTATCGCTGCTACAATTTCATAACTGGCAAGGTTCATATTTCTCGTCACGTTATGTTTGACGAAACTCATTTTCCGTTTAGCCAAACCAGCGCAAACATCCAGTCTGCCCGTGGTGTTCTCTCGGCTCTACCATCCTCTCATGATGTCGTGTAGACTATACCTCCACCTTCTGGTTCATCAGTTGCTTCACCACAAACAGCTAGCACTTTTTCTCTACTACCACCGATGTACCCCCCTCCACTTGTCTTACCCACTTCTAGTACTCAACCATTGCAAGTGCTCGCACCTGTCCAGTCCATTCACAATTCAACCATCGTGCCTGCTACCTTGTCCACTCCCACTACCTCTCCTACCTCACAAAATCTGTCATCATCTCTCCATGAGTCTCCATTACAAGCTACTGACTTCTCCTCCCTCGCTCCTTCATCACCTCCTACACAGCTTAGTCACCCAACCTATCGTGATGTGCTTCTGTCTCCTCAGCATGTCACTACCTCCCCGTCTGCCATAAATTCTTGGCTGCCTTCTCCTACTACTACGTCTTTACCCATTCCCACGTCCACTCATCCCATGGTTACGCGGACGCGGGATGATACTCGTGTTCCACGTACATACCCTAACCATATCACCTTCACTACCGCGTCCTCTACTTTCACTGACACTGAACCAACATCATACACTCAAGCATCCAAATGCTCTCACTGGCGTACAACTATGGATAAGGAATACAATGCGTTGCTTCAGAATGGTACTTGGGTTCTTGAGCCACTGAAATCGAAAGCATAAGTCGGATGGTTCTATTTAGCGGTACAAGGATTGTCTCGTTGTAAAAGGCTACAATCAGGAAGAAGGGCTTGAATATACTGAGACATTCAGTCCTGTTGTTAAGCCGACCACCATTAGAATTATGCTCTCTCTTGCTATATCGCAGAATTGGGTAATTAAATAGCTTGATATTAATAATGCTTTCCTGCATGGTGTTTTACAGAAAGATGTTTATATGGCTCAACCACCGGGCTTTGTTCATCCTTCCTATCCGTCATATGTGTGCAAACTTCAGAAAACAATTTATGGTCTTAAGCAAGCTCCTAGGGCATGGTTCTCACGGCTTAGTACATTTTTTATGCAGTTGGGTTTTACTTTCTCAATCTCGGATACTTCATTATTTATTCGCCACTCATCAACTGTTTCTGTGTTTGTGTTGGTCTATGTTGATGATATCCTTGTTACTAGTCAGTCTTCGGCAGTTGTTCAGTCTGTTCTAGATGCATTGTACCGCCAATTCTTAATCAAAGATCTTGGTCCAATTTCTTATTTTCTAGGCTTACAAGCTCAGCATGTTGATAATGGTCTTCGGGTCTATCAAGCGAAATATGCTACTGAGCTAATTGCTCGTGTAGGTCTCCAAGCGGCAAAACCAGTTTCCACTCCGCTAGCTACTTCACAACATCTTTCGCAATATGAGAGTGACCCACTGACCGATCCTACGCACTACCGCAGTGTGGTGGGTGCACTCCAGTACCTCACAATTACTAGACCGGATCTTACGTTTGCTGTGAACAAGGTGCGTCAATTCATGCACTCACCCACTGATGTGCATTGGTCGGCGGTCAAGAGAATTTTAAGATATGTTAAGGGCACGTTGGGTTATGGTCTTACTATCACACCTTCTTCAGAGACTCAACTTCATGCCTATTTCGATGCTGACTCGGCTGGATGCCGGATGATCGCAGGAGTGCTCATGGCTACTGCATTTACTTGGGGCCTAATTTAGTTTCATGGGCTGCAAAGAAGCAAACTACGACTTCGCACTCGAGTATTGAGGCGGAGTACCGCACGATTGCATTTACAACTGCTGAGCTCTGCTGGATTCAGTCCCTTCTTGCTGAGTTGCGCAGTCAATCGTTGATGCAACCTGTATTATAGTGTGACAACATCGGAGCTACGTATCTCATAGTCAACCCTGTCTTCCATGCTCGCACGAAGCATATAGAAATTGATGTTCACTTCGTTAGGGAAAAAGTTGTTTCTGGGTCCTTACATGTGTGGTTCATTTCTACTGCGGATCAAATTGCTGACATTATGACCAAACCTCTCTCACGTGCATGGTTTGCATCTCTTCGACACAAGCTCATCGTTCGGGCCCTGGCTTTGCTTGAGGGGGCATGATAACAATGTGCTAGATTGATTAGTCTTGTGCTTAGCATATTTGTACTTATCTTCTCACAGCTTGTATACTTATCTTCAATTACTGATGTATTATAAATAAGCACACTTGTAAACATTATAGATACAGAAAATATACAACATATTTTGAGTGTAAATCTCTTCACAAACCTCTCACAGAAGCGAGTGTTATGCCGTTAAACTAAAGGGTCTTTGGTGGGTGATTCTCCTTGACGAGGGGGATCCCGAGCTGAAGTAAGATGCCCACGTCGAGCTGAGGTGGGCTAATCCGAGCCAAGCCGAACATATTCAGCTAATGCCGACCTGGATGTTGATCCAACTTTACCTTGACCCTAGAAAACCCCGACCTCAGTGCCAGCTACCCTGATGGGACATAAAGTCTTGATGGGACATAAAGCTGTACTGCATTAAATGCTGTCAGGTCCAAATTTAGTATAAATAGAGCTCTTTCCCTTCATTTCAAAGGTAACTCGTCATTAAATGCTCTTAGCTACTTTGCCAGCTCGGACATACTAATCATTCGCACGTCCGAGGGAAAAATTCGGGTCATCACCCTGCCTTTTCCTTCATTTTCCTTATGCAGGTCAGGTAGCCAACCTGAAAAGTTCAACTTGGAGGCCAACCTGAAAGTTTAGCTTGGCAAGCGTAGCCGACCAACTCAACTGCGTGGTATTCGACCTCGACAGTTTGGCGCCATTTGTGGGAAAGAAGTTCTTTTTATCACTATCTTCACCACTCATTGAAAAACCATTATGGTACAAACGAGAAGCTACAGCGCACCGGTAGAGGATTCGCCCAACCCGGATGGAGACCTCAAAACCACGTAGGTGTCTAGCCAAAACCCAATCTCAGCCGACGTTAGAACGAGCCAACGTATACACTTAGCCACTCAAACCAACCCCACGGCAGATGGAGACCTCAATTCCAGCCTGTCACCAGAGATAAGGATGATGTTAAGGATGTTTGAGAAACTTAAGGAGCAGGTAGCCCGGCTAGCTGAGGGCCCCTTGGCTCAGCAAGAAGCTACGCCGCGGCCCTTGCGACCACAGTTCCGCATCCCAGACCTAAGGCCAAAACGGACACAGGACGAAGAGGGCTTCCTAGAACCGATGGCGAGACCTGACAAGATGAGAGGTAAAGGGCGGCTCAAGCCGACTCCGAACAGGCCAAGACCGCGGCCGCCATAGCCAAGGTCATCAACCAGCTCGGCGTAAGCCCACTCTCACCCGAGATACTAGCCACGCCACTACCCACCGGCAACCGGATGCCTAACTTGGCTGTCTATAATGGAGATGGAGACCCAGCCAGCTACCTGCTCAACTTTGATCACCACATGACTCTGCATGACATGTCCGACCTCATGAAGATGAAGACATTCCCGACCACCGTGGTTGAAAATGCCTTGGATTGGTTCCAAAAACTTCGTCTCGGTTCAATTTTAAGTTTTCATCAGCTGGCTGAGGCTTTCCTGTCCCGCTTCGCGGGGAGTCGGTGCGCCACCCGCTACACTTCTACATTGCTGCTGGTAAAGCAACATATAGGGAAAAGTTTAAGGGCTTACACAGCTAGATTTAATGAAGAGTCCCTTCGAATCCCCAACCTGGAGGACTCCATGGCGTTGATGGCTTACCACAGTGGGCTCAGGTAGGGCCCCCTTACATCCTCATTGGCAATCGACCCCGTGGATACTGTATCCAAGCTGATGGTATGAGCAGAATGGTACATATACTCGGAAGAAATCCATCATGCAAAGAGGGATGATGACAAGGAGAAGAAAGCCAGCAGGAAGGGAGAGACCTCCCAAGCCCAACCTGGGGGTAAATTCCAAAACGACCGAGGTAAGCAGCCCTAACAGCCAAAGCAGAACCCCCGGTTCACTATGTTCACTCCCCTTAACACCACAAGGGAGTAGATCTTGATAGAGATCCAGCACCAGAACCACCTGCCTCCAGCTCTAAGGATGAAAAACCAACCCAAGAAGCGCAATAGAACCAAGTATTGCTGCTACCATATGGACTATGGCCATACCACCGAAGAGTGCAAAGACTTGAAACAGGAGATCGAGGCACTGATAGCCCGAGGTCACCTCCGAAGGTACGTAGATCTGTAGTCGACCCAGAATCACGATTAAAGAGATAGAGAGAGGAGTCCACCCAGACGCCAGGCCGGAGGCGGACGTTTGGCTGTGATTGAAACCATTGCAGGAGGATTGGCGTCGGGTGGGGAGACCTCGGCGGGCAGGAAGGGTTATGTTCGGGTTGGGAGGGAGTATAGACCTGTGCGGGGTCCGGCCCCAGGGATGGAGGAGCTCACCTTTTCCTCAAAAGACTTGGAGGGGGTGATATTGCCCCATGACGACCCACTGGTGGTTAACACTGAGATAGCCAACTTCACCGTGAAGAGGCTGATAGTGGGCATCGGGAGCTCGGCAGAAGTCTTATTCCTCAGCGCTTTTGAGCAAATGGGGTTGGACAAGAGCCGACTTAGGCCATTGAGGGGCAATTTAGCTGGTTTCACCGGGCAGGCCCACCGAGCCGAAGGGGTCATTAACCTTCCGCTGAAACTGAAAGACTGAGATAAATGGGTTTCGATACAAGCCAACTTCATTGTGATGGATTGCAACTCCACTCACAATGGGATCTTAGGTCGGGTGGCACTCAACCATTTCAGGGCCGACCCTTCAACTTACCACCAGGCCCTAAAATTTTTGACCCCGGCTGGCACGGCCACCATTCGCGGAGCCCAGCTCTCAGCCTAGGAGTGTTATGAAAACTCAATCCGACCCAAATATCAGGTTGGCTGGGGACCAAATTTGCCCGAGAAGAAGAGGGATGCTAAGAGAGGCAGCCCAACTGAAGACCTTCAAGAGGTGGAACTCTCCGATGAAACAAAGAAAGCAAAAATCGAAAGTGAACTCTCTGCCGACCTCAAGAAAGGTATAAGCCAATTTCTCCTGCAAAATAAACACATATTTGCATGGTTTTCCTCTAACATGACAGGTATTGACCCGGGAGTGATTGTGCATCACCTGAATACTGACCCAAATCATTATCCGGTGAAGCAGAAGCGCAGGCACTTCCATTATGATAAGCAACAAATCATAGCAGAAGAGGTGGATAAATTGGTAGACGCATGCCACATAAAGAAAATTCAGTACCCAACCTGGTTATCCAACGTGGTGTTGGTGACCAAGTCCTCAAGAGGATGGAGATTGTGTATTGATTTTACCGACCTCAATAAAGTCTGCCCTAAAGATTGATTTCCCCTACCTCGGATTGATCAGATGGTGGATGCCACCTCTGAGTTCGAGCTGCTCTATTTCATGGATGCCTTCAAAGGCTACAACCAAATCAAGATGGCTCCCGGAGATAAAGAGAAGACTGCCTTCACCACCGATAAAGGTCTCTACTATTATGAGGTCATGCCTTTTGGCCTTAAGAATGCTAGAGCTACCTACACTCAGATGGTGAACAAGGTTTTCAAAAATCAGATTGGCCGAAATATAGAGATCTATGTAGATGACTTATTGGTCAAGAGCAGAAGGGCGGAAGATCATGTAGCCGACCTGGCTGAAGCCTTTGCCGTAATGGAGCACATTGGGATAAAACTGAACCCGAAAAAGTGCGCATTCGGCATCAAGACAGGAAAGTTTCTGGGCTTCATGGTCATAGCCCGTGGAATAGAAGCCAACCCGGAGAAGGTTCAAGCGATACTTGACCTGGAGCCGCCGACCTGCGTGAAAGACGTCCAAGTGTTGGCAGGCAAGGTTGCGACACTAAGCAGATTCATGTCCAGGTCGGCTGACAAGTGTGCTCCCCTGTTCAAAGGAATCCTAAGAACTTCGAATGGGCTACAGAATGCCAGAATGCTTTCCAAGAGCTGAAAGGGTATTTAGCTTCGCCACCCCTGCTATCCCGACCTGAGGTGGGGGAGGAGCTGGTATTATACCTAGCATGCTCGGGGACAGCAGTGGCAGCGACACTAGTCTGAAAAGAAGGGAAAGAGCAGAAGCCGGTCTATTATGTCAGCAAAACTCTGCAAGGGGCCGAGGTAAGGTACTCTTCCTTGGAAAAACTCGCCCTCGCGCTTATCACAGCGGCAAGGAAGCTGAAGCCATACTTTGATGCTCATCCAATTAAGGTCATGACGGATGCCCCACTCAAGTCCTTCATGCATAAGCCGGAGGCGTGGGGCAAGCTGCTGAAATGGGCAGTTGAGCTGAGTCAATTTGATATCACTTACCAGCCCAGAACAGCCATCAAAGCCCAAGCCATCGCGAACTTTGTAGTGGAATGCACCGGCCGAGCCGAGCATGACCCGGAGGACGTGTGGAAGGTCCATGTAGATGGGGCCTCAGGGAAGTCTGAGAGCAGAGCTGGGGTGGTCATCCTTGACCCAACCCAGCATGAGCACCAATACTCCCTCAAGTTCACCTTTCCGACGTCTAACAATGAAGCGGAGTACGAAGCGGTGATTGCGGGGTTGAAAATTGCAGCTCAGCTCGGGGCACAGACAGTCGACCTGAGCACTGACTCTCAATTGGTTTCTAGTCAGATATCGGGAGAGTTCGAAGCCAAGGACAGTACTATGCTAGCCTACCTCAACAGAGTCAAGGATTTGATCTCAAGGCTCAAAAGGTTCACGATACAACAAATTCTGAGGGAGGAGAATATGAAGGCTGACGCCCTGTCCAGGTTGGCCTTGGGTGAGAGCCGACCTGCCCTAGTCCATGTAGAAGAAGTGTCCGAACCGAGCATTCAATTGGGGGTGCAAGCCGTAGCCGAGCTCAATTTAAGCCCAGATTGGACTAAACCAATCGTGGACTACTTGGAGGGGGTATGACCCCAGAGGATGAAAAAGCTGCTCGAAAACTCACGAAACAGGCCTCAAGGTTTCACATAATTATCGGGCAACTCTACAAGAGAGCCTATACTTGGCCTCTCTTGAAATGTTTTAGACCTGAGGAGAGAAACTATGTACTCCGTGAGATCCATGAAGGGGTATGTGGAAACCACTTGGGAGGCAAAGCTCTGGCTCGAAAGGCATTGAGGCAAGGCTATTTCTGGCCAACCTTAGAACAAGATGCCAAAGAGTATGTAAAAAAGTGCGACACCTGCCAAAGGTTCGCCAATGTATAGAGGAAACCAGCGGTAGACCTCACAGTGATGATAAGCCCTTGGCCATTCTATCAGTGGGGTCTAGATATTATCGGCCCATTACCAACCAGTGTTGGCCAAAAGAAGTACGCCTTCGTAGCAGTAGACTACTTCACCAAATGGCCTAAGGCTGAAGGTGTTGCTAGAATAACAAAAAAGGCAGCTTGGGATTTTGTGTGGAAAAACATCATTTACCCATTCAGGGTGCTAAAGGTCATCGTTACTGACCACGGCAAACAATTCGACAGTGCATACTTTCGAGGCAAATATCTTGAGATTGGGATCGACCTCAGATTCTCATCTATTGCTCACCCTCAAAGTAATGTCCAAGTTGAAAGGACTAACCAAATTATTTTGCAGGGCCTGAAAACCAAGCTGGATGAAGCAGAAGGCCAGTGGGCATCGATTCTTCCCGAGGTGCTATGGGCTCAGCGGACCACCACCAGCTTGGCAACGGGAGAATCGCCATTCGAGCTGACCTTCGGTACTCAAGCGGTGCTGCCAGTAGAGATCGGGTCTCCGACCAGTAGAACCCTCTACCACGATCCAGAAATAAACGAAGCACTGATCCGTGAAGAGCTCGACCTTGCCGAAGAGCTCCGAACTAAAGCTCAAATTAGGATGGTAGCCAGCAAAGTTGCCATACAAAGAGCCTTCGCCAAACAGGTCAAGCCTAAGCCTATTAAGGTTGGCGACCTCGTCCTCAGAAAGGCTATCTTTTTGCCGCACTTGAGCAACAAACTCTTCCTGACCTGAGAAGGACCGTACGAGGTAATGAAAGAAGTCCGACCTGGGACCTTCTACCTCCACGACAAGTACAAAAAACCGTTGAAGAATGCATGGCACGCAGAGCACCTGAAGAGATATTTTGTGTAACGACCCAGAGCCGAAAACTCTTGTTACGGTCCCGAGCCAGAAACTCTTATAACGACCTCGAGCCGAAAACGTTTTGTACATGCCCCGAGCCGAAATCTTTGCTAAGGCCCCAAGCCAAAGCATTGCTTATAATCGGCTCCCGTGCCCAAGTATTTCATGTACAATCTCAATACAAACATATTTTGTAAACCAGTACAATGCCCGACCCGGGCCCAAGCTCCTTAGCTATTGAGCTACTCCCGACTCGGATTAACGCGGTGGCCACGCTTAATTACGAGCTAATGATTCAAGTAAATCAGCTCGGACTAGGTTCCAGCTCGGGTATAGTCAATAATAATTTAATTAGACTTGCCAGTTCGGATTAAGGTCCAACTCGGTCCAATCCGGCTTCAGGTCAGGACATTAGTTTAGGTCTAAACTCGAACTTAGCGTTTGTCAACATTAGTTTGACCAATTTTAAATCGGACTGACGAGTCCAGGTCGGCGACAATTATATAGTTGCCCAGTTAACCAGCTCGAATTAGGATGATAATTCATTAATCGCGTCCAGCTTGGTTCTTTATATTTAAATTAAGTTTGAAAGGCCCATTAAATTGGTCCGACCCCACTTACTTAAGAAATTTGGGAAGAGAAAAGTACATTCGAACAAACTCAAATAAAACGCAAAACAGTCATTTTATTAACTTGAAAATGCAAAGTTACAAGAAGCCCAACCTGGGCGAAATTACAAAAACCCGACCTGGGTGATTACAAAGTTTACTTAGGAGCGGCGGTGGAGGTGGTGCCGTCGGCTTCATCCCCAACCTAGTCCATGCCCTTCTGGAAAAATTCCATCACCTCATTGGCTTGGGATGTCAGGTTGTCCGGTAGCTCAGGAATCTCCTAGAACTCCTGGGGCGGAGCCTCCAAGATCTCTATGTAATCGTTCTTGGTGGCAAGGAAGAAGGTTTTCGCTCTCTCCCGAGCTGCGACTTGGCCTCGGAAGTAGTATTCCAACTCAGCGTACCGGGCCATCGCCCTACCCTCCGTGGCTAGCCAGTCCACAGCCTCTTGGCTGGACTTAAAGGCTTCCACTACCTTCTCCCCTCGCGAGCCGACCCAATCCAAGAGGTCCTTAAGCTTCGCCTTGGCCTCGCGCTTATCTTTCTTGAAGCGCTCGACATTCGTGGCCGCGGCCTCGCGCCGGGACTTCTCCGCCTCGAGCTCCTTCTTCAGGCGGACGATCTCCTTTGCATCCGCTTTTTGCCTCTGGGAAGCATCCTCCTTCAGTGCATCCAGCTCGGCTCAGGAGTCGATGAATCGTTGCTCGAGCTCAACGCAGTGAGCCTGGGCTCGAGCGAGCAAGCTAGGTACCGTAAGGATGTGGGACTCGGCCTGCACAAAAGATGACAAAATGGTCAGCCGAGCCAAAAAACTTAACCATATCAGTGCAGTAAAATATGCCTTACCGTGACTATGGCCGTCTTTAGGTCGAGCGAAAGCTGCTCCGTCGGGACCGATACCAGCTTGGGATTGCGGGCGACCTTGGCTGCCTCCACAAAATCCTTGTTGGGAGGGCTCACCTCCGTGGCCTTGCCTTTCCTAGAGTACTCGGGCCGGGACCGTTTCCTATTGTCGGGGCGGGATGCTGAGTGCTCAGGGATCGCCATGCTCGAGCTTGATCTTTTGGTCTGGGGAGATGCCGATGTCCCCTTAGAAGAGACCTCAGGCCGCTGTCTCTGCTCCTGAGGGACGGAGGAGCCCAAGCCGGACCGAGCAAAGACCTCGCCGCTAGCCTCATTTTTTCTCTTCATTTGGGCATACGCGAGCTTCCTCGTATCTGCCATATCTGCAAAAAGCAAGGAAGAGAGGTGAGAAACAACCCGAGGTGAACTGAAGGGAACGACGTTAGACAAGGAGACGGGGAGGTCGGGCATTGATCCTGTGAACTGACCCTCTTCTGAGCCGGACTCCACATTCTCTTCGGGATCGGGAAGAAGGTGAGGGTGCTCCCTCCTCAAGTCGGGTTCTCTCCCGAACAACTTGGATCTCCAGATCCTGTCCTACTTGAGGACACTATCGATATCAATCAGTATACCCAGCTCGGGTCTCAGCACCCTGACCTCGGCCAGTTCCTCTGCTGAGAGCTTGGGGTCGTCATTCACAGTCTTTTTCAAGGAAAGATTCCAATCCACTCTGAACCCCGGGTTCACGGCCGGCTCGACCTAATAGTAGTCGTTGTGCCAGCCCTTGTTGAAGAAGTGCCACTTGGTGAATATGGCGTTGCTGACTCGAGCTGCGAAGTGGAACCACCCTGGCTGCTTCGGGTTGGGCTTGCAGACAAAGAACTGCCTAAACCGACACAGGGTCGGCTCTATCTTCCTCTTAAGGCAGAACACATAAAACGCCACCATCACAGCCCAGCCGTTAGGTGACATCTAACCCGGGCTAAGCTCGAAATAATTCAAAATGTCGGCAATGAAGTCAGGAAGTGGAAGCCAGATGACATCGAATACGAGGTCGTAGATAGTGAAATGGTCGGGTGGAGGATAGCAGGCAGGCTCGGTCCGACCTTGCACCTTCAGCTTGTGGTGTTAGTCCACCGACCAGTCCCTTAGCCTAGCGTTAGCCATTTGGACGGTAGAGTGGCACTCGCGCCTACAGCAGGCGAACAACTGCTCTATCCTCTTTCCCCGAGCCGACGAGCCGCTGGCTGTAGCTGAGCTTCGAGGTTGGACTGCCCTAACCAGGACCGTTTCAATCAGCTCCGACACGGAGACTCCAGCTAGGTACTCCTGAGGTATCTCAACTCCCTCCAATTGGTTCAGCGGCTCGTCATCCTCCTTATCTCCCAAGTCACCCAAGTCGGCTAAAGGATCCGCCTCAGCTTCTTCTTGCACTTGCCTGACCTCGATCACTTGGCAATCATCATCACTCTCCCTGAGCCCAGATTGCCGAGATGATTCTTGAGATGCACCTTTGATGTCATCACCGTGACCTCAATTTGAAGTCGACTCCGAGCTCGACGGATTCTCATCCCCTCCATAGGACCTCACCTCCATTGCTTGGGAATCTTCTGACCCCGACCTCCCCATCCTATTTACAAATTAAAATATGTGCAGGAATAACTAAAGGGAGTCGGGACGTATCTACTGCTCTAGTTGTCGAAAATGACCCGATCTAATTGCCTCCGACCTAATTGGCTCCAAGTTGATAGATTCCGAGCTAAATACCCCGAGAAGATGTTTTCCGAGCTAAAAATGTCCGACCACACCGGTATCCAACCTGAAAGCTCTAAACTTTGTATGCAAAGTGTGAAATGAATCTCGGATGTCAAGGCCCTATTTATAGACAACTCCTGTAACCGCCTCGGGAATCTCAAACGTCACGTCTCGTCATAACTGCCAGGTGACGTATCAGCCATCTGAAGGGTATACGTCGCTGACGTGGCCATCCCCACTTTGCCGGGGTCGGGCACCTCTAGCTTGAGAACAACTCCCAAATCTAGATCTCACCCTCTCGATCTCGACTTGGGAGGAGGATTGACGAGGGGATCCCGAGCTGAAGTAAGATGCCCACGCCGAGCTGAGGCGGGCTAATCCGAGCCAAGCCGAACATATTCAGCTAATGCCCGACCTGGATGCTGATCCAATTTCACCCCGACCTTGAAAAATCCCGACCTCAGTGCCAGCTACCCTGATGGGACATAAAGTATTGATGGGACATAAAGTTGCACTGCATTAAATGATGTCAGGTCCGAATTTAGTATAAATAGAGCTAATCCCCCTTCATTTCAAAGGTAACTCGTCATTAAATTTAGCTACCTTACCAGCTCGGACATACTAATCATTCGCACGCCCGAGGGAAAAATCCGGGTCATCACTCTACCTTTTCCTTCCTTTTCTTTGTGCAGGTCAGGTAGCCGACCTAAAAAGTTCAACTCGGAGGCCAACCTGAAAGTTTAGCTTGGCAAGCGTAGCCGACTAACTCAACTACGTGGTATCCAAACTCGACACTCCTTATTTTACTTTCTTATTGGATTAATGGTCATTTTCGGATCCTATATTTCACTAGCTAATCAAAAGAACTCGACAATGAATCATGTTTTGTGTTTTCGTTGTGGCACAATAAAAGGGTTTTCCCGTTGGAATTTTCGAACCACCAGATCAGACGTAAAAAATGAGCATAACTAGCACCAAATATAAAAACCCTTGTATTTTAGTATTGAATAATATGAAATATAGGTAGCAACCTCTTGTTCTTAGGCAACATAAGATCCACCATGCTAGGTTTTTTTTTTCTTTTCTCTTTTATTGCTAGAAAAGGGAATCACAATCACATTGACAAAACATTAAATTATCCACAACGGCTCGATCTCTTATGTTGTAATAACCGATTGTGTGGTTCTCCTTGAGCCTTTGACCATAGAAAAACAACCTTGCTTTGCCAAGAACTCTTGCCTTCTCCTCCAAAAAGAAGGGCTCCAGACCTGAGCATCTAGAAGCAACTTTGCCTTCTATTTTAAGGGTCACACTCACATTAGCATTTTCAAAAATCCTCTCCTTAAATTCAGAAATGGTGTCTGAACTTTTCGTGCCTACAAACGAATAGACTTCTGTAGCAATATTTTTGTAATGTACTGAAATCTTCATTTCCGGTGTTCCTGATCTGAGAAATAGCGAAACATGAAAGAGGAAATTGAAGAACTTATAAGTACTTTTTTAAATTAAAAAAAAAAAAAAAAAACTTAAAAATAAATTCACCTTATTGTATTTTGTGATTTAAACGTTTTCTGTAAGGAATTTGTAATTTTGATAGAGTTCTTGCTTAACGACAAAAAAAGAAGAAGGAAATTCACCTTACTAATTCCATCTCATGACCAAGGGAATAATGGTCCAAGAAGATATTGATAGGCCGTTAATAGTTGTATGTATCATTCTCCATTAACATATCAATAGGCATTTGGTCTATTGGTATGCTCCTTGTTATTTGTGTGAGAAATTACAAAATTAATTTTTATAGATAACATATATTCTTTAAAATATGTTGACGGCTTACGCCTCTCTTGAATAAAAAAAAAATTATCATTTTCCATTGACATCTTAAATGCATTAGGGTTTATATGGTTAACAGATAGCCTGTTAAAAAACCCTACAATTTTGTATCTGCTAGGAATGCATTTTTTTGTTTTCAATTTTTATTTTTCTACCAGGGGATAAAAGGTTCTATTGAACCAGCATCCAACCCATCTATATTCTCATTTTAGACTAGCCCAATAGCGTCACTTAAGAGGTTCAAGAAAATGTTGCAAAAATCCAGTAAAATATTTGATTAATTCTGGGCCATGGGCCTTAATATTTCGAGCATTTTGCTTCGACTAAAAACAAATTACATTAGTTTTTAAGTGTTTTTTTTTTTCTTTCCATTTTTGGTCAAATTTTTTGAGTGGTTGATGGGACCAAAATTTGCCGCACCACTCGAAAACATCACATCAGTAACCCATAAATTTTTTGTTAATATTTTTAGAGACTCTGTACTTTTTAGAGACCCGAGCTCACTTTTGGTGATTTTAATCTCTACTTTATGAATTTTTATTTCACTAAATGAACTATATTACGTAATAATTATACGATAGTAGAGTCTCTATTTTAGAGACTCTACTAAGGACAGCCTAATAAGAGAATTTATGTAACAAAGATCTAGGAATGCCCTTGCAGAACGTGAGGCCGAAGATAAAGTGATAAGATCCAACGTCTAACATTACCACTACATGATACTTTTAATCTCCTAATTTTAATTAAGTAATGCTACTCTTATCATGTATCGTGCGTCTTTCAGAACAATTCATATAGACCCAAAGAAAGAAAATACTTGTTCAAAATTTGAGATACACAATTGTCTCAAAAAAAGGAAAAATCATCAGTGTCAAATGACGTATAAATAGGAAATTTCTCATATCGCATGAAAAGTCGTCTTCACTGAAACGGCACATAGTAGGACAAAATCTAACGTGAAATTTTATCAAGAATATCATAACTAACCCATTGCAATAAATAGTTATTAGATGAAATAAACTACATATCATAACTCTGATAATCAATGAGTAGAAGAGAATATTAAAGAGAAAATCACACGCAAATAACCTAATCCTCTACTTTGTATTGAAGGACCGGCATGTATGAATTAATTTCCTAACTATATACCTCTAACTTTTGTCTCCAAACTTAACTACCAAATATTATACCAACTATGAAGCAGGTTCAATATTTGTGGCATGCTAGGGACATAATCAATAAGCATATAGCAAGAAGCAACAATTTCATTTATTTTGTTTGGGATGTTAAGTAAACTTTCAAAAGAGTGGATGGTGTATATATCTAAGTATTAATTTCATAGACAAAAAGAAAAATATTGATGTTAATGGTCCTTTTTAATGTTGACCTCACCCTCCAAGTTTGTTATAATTCTCATTATTTGCAGCCTTCTATCTCTTTAAGAATTGAATACCCAATTGGGAAAGCAAGCAAAAATTTATAGTTTGGAACACTAACATTTATTTGAGTTGTCTGCTATGTTTCAATGTTCCTCAAGATCTCTTAAAACTGTTGCTGCAGTCTTTATGGTAGTTAAGAGTTGTGAAATGCTAAAACATGCTATACGTGCATTCTTCAAACGAAGTCCATATGGACACTTAATATTTCTAAAGATTCAGATCTAGTTACTAATCTGTCACCACATCGAACTTTATTAATAGGTTCAAAATGTTTAAATTCGTATTGATAGTACTAAAGAATTCAAATCATTATAAATTGAACACAAAATCAGACTGGAATGGAGTGTCACAATTGCTTGATAGTACTAAAGAATTCTAATAATTATAAACTGAACCCAAAATCAGATTGGAATGGAGTGTCACAATTGCTTACTGTTAAATACATGACGTCCTTGCCATGCCAAACAGATAGAAGCATAGTTCAAGAGTACCAAGAGTAGAGCCCACATTTTCACTAGCCTTGATACCTAAAATAACTCAGATACAATTATTAGTTTACCATCACAATAAGCCTAATTGAATGAAAAAAAATACTTAAGCCATAGTTCACTATACTAAAGAACCTAAATTATTATAACGGAGTGTCACAATATTAACTTAGGAACTCTTTCGAAGCGTTTTGGTTTTTTTTTTTTGTTTATGCTTTTCATTTAATAGAATTTTATTTTGAATCACGACGGTAATTATACTCGAGTAAGATTCGAAGAATGATGATCATTTTTCTTTTTCTTTTTTGGAAATGAGTTATATGGTTAGGAAGGCGATCGTAATTTGCCATAAATTTTGTGAAATAATTATTTTGATTGAGAATAAATAATCTTTTACTCACTAAAAGGGGAGAAACCCATTTCAGGTGGAGAATTTCTTGCTATAGTCAATTAAATGGAGGATAATATACTTGGCGTTAAAATGGGGTCCTTGAATCTGCTTCTAGCTATTCATATGCAGTGCACACAATTGAGAAAATGAGAGTAATAGGTAAGAAAAAATAAGTCAAGATTAGAAAGCTTATTTCAGATTTTTTTTTCTTAATATTTTGCTTCAAATGATCATATTTTTCTCATGTAATTTGGGTGAAAATTGTAATACTCACTCAAGAGTTAGGTGAAATAGTTAAATGGTGACCTGTTGTAATCAAATATATTTTGAATTCGAATCATAACTTCGATTTCTATTATATTAAAATAAAAAAGAAAAAGAAAATTGTAACACTCAATTTCATCAGATCATTACAGATTATGGTCCAACACTTTAGCTTGTAGAAGCCTCTAGTGGTACGTGGAACTAAAGTTATCCATCGACAATTTAACGAACAGATTAAATAATTACACAAAATTAAGTTTAATCCTAGCAGCGGCATAAGTAGCTCGTAACTGTCTTCGAATGATTAATTCCGATGGTTTGATCCTAAGATTATTTTGTACGTTTATCGTAGGTGTTACATAGTTTTGATTTTTCTCCTTCGAACATTAACACATTAGATGAAAATAATATTTACTCGCAAATTAACTATCAGCTCCAGCAGTTGGAAAGAGTGGTCATATAATAACTTGTTGTATTTCAAGTTCAAACTTATCCTTTCCCATCATAATATTGTGTGATCCTTAATAGATATTGAACGTGCGACAAGACATGCCGTTATAAAATGAGATTTATGATTTTGAGGTAAATTTAATGAGATCTTACCAAAAGTAAATTTTTTGTCATTACTGTTTGGAACAAATAAATTTTACAAAATTTTACGGAATTCATTTGTAAATCCAACCTTTTATGTTTGAAAGCATCATTTTAAAAAATTAAAAATTCAGGATTTGCTCAAGACTTACCCAAATCCTTGCTCAAGATGTGAAATTTACAAATTCACGTTTTTTAAAGTTAATTTCTTTCTTTTGAGGACAAAATTATCATTTAGATTTTTCTTTACACTTAAGTTTAACTTTGGCTTAAATACAAAGATAAAAAATAAAATGTATTTCAAACCATCTCCCTCACAATTTTTTCTTTAATAAAACACGAAGAAAATAATTGATCAAAAAGTCAATGTATCAACATTTCATACTAGTGCTTGTTAAAAAGTTAAAAAGTTCTTGTTTATCATTCTTAAATTTTACTAATTCCAATAGAATAAAGGAGGGGTATTTGAGTAAAATATAATTTTTTATTCCAATTCCACATGTGTTGCAAATTATTGTTACAAACAAGATAATTCATTTATAAATACAAATTCTCATGAAATTTATTTACAAATCAAATGAATTTTACAATACAAGTACTTCTAAACACTATGAAAGATATAGACATGTTTAAAAGCATATTTACTTCCAAACTCTCACATCTTGCCGTAAAGTCTTAATTTGGTTTTTTTCCATCCTACAAATTATCGGAAACTCCATCCACTAATTGAAAAATAAGATAGTGGAAAAATAAAGATGACATGAAAGGTGCACTAGGAACATTTAATTAAATGCCTTCAGAGAATGTAGATCATTTCCCATTTCATAATTCTTAAAGCAGTTCCCAACTTTTGGGTGATCAGTTTATCAAAAGAAACATTTTTATGTTAAATTCAATAAAATTTAATTATCAACTAATAAAGTTTTAAATATAATATTACATCTTAACATATACATCAAATCATGTAAAATTATGAACCTTTTAAACCTAAAGTGTTCTGAGTTCTATTACCAGTAGGTTATCCCAAATAATTAAATGATCTGAAGGTATGATTTCTAATTCTTTATCATAATATCTTACAAAAAACAAATTTCAAGCAATCTAAAGTCGCACGAACTCAAATGTACATTTATATATCGATAAGGGAGGTCCCATTTGAATTGACTACAGGCTTGGACTTATTTGGCTTTGGCTTTTCGAGGATTAGAAAAAGTAAAGAGTCAAAAAGGTGTGGAAAGGCATTGAAGTCACCTTATCATGATGCCTGCTTTGCTTGCATCCAGCTATGTGGTATTGAGACAAGAGGCTTCGGGTCCTTTTGACAACCCCCACCTTCTGACTTTCTGAGAGCCATTCATATTTTTGCGTGCTCTAACGCGCCAAACAGTCCCTTTTTTTCTTTGTTTTTTTTATATTGATGATTAGGAATTTTTTTTTTTTTTTTGGCTAAATAGACAGTTTACATTTCATTGAAAATGAAAAGTACATACATTGATTGTCATAATGACCATTACATTGAGAATGAAAGAAAAAAAAAATGAAGAAAAGCTAGCTTAAAAGATATCTTCTATTAAATACAGAAGCTAAGCTAGGTAAAACAAATTGATGATTAGGAACTTGATGGAGAATAATTTCGGTCCTAGGGATTAATTGGCAATTAAGACTTAAAGTGAAATAG
Organism: Ehretia macrophylla; assembly: GCA_037974665.1. Lineage (NCBI taxonomy): Eukaryota > Viridiplantae > Streptophyta > Magnoliopsida > Boraginales > Ehretiaceae > Ehretia > Ehretia macrophylla. Next base: position 44,131,936 of record CM075764.1, read on the forward strand.
GAACTAAGGAAGAAATTACCAATCCGACCTGAAATGTACGTACGTAACCCATTCCTGAGCACAGAGTGGCATCTTGATCTAAGATCAGATTTTTCGAATATTCTTAATTCCATCACAGCTGATAGGGGATCCCATTTTAAAGCACATAGTGGCATCTCAACGCTCACCTTTTTCATGTTTCAATATTTAAAAAATGGGAACTTGAAAATTAGAATTATTCAGATAGATGGGGGTAAACTAATGAGCTCGGATATTAATGAACTCTATAGAAGAGTTATCTATCGAAATAATACTCTTACCGATCTATTAAATATTTATTTTTAAAAGAGAATCACAAGAAAGAGAATTTTTGGCAGATGAAAAAGGTATAATAATCAAATTAGTCATGATATTTTTATAATCGAGTAGAAAAAAACTTCTTTTTTTGTTTTTGAATTATGAATACAATATTCTTATTTATGAAGGTTAGTAACATTTAATTCCCCTCAAGGGTAGCTGTGTATATTCACATTTTAATATAATACTTTGACTACCATTTTCATTAACTAATATAAAGAGGGGAATTAAGTGATACATAAAATACATTAAAAGGGTAAATTGTTATTCTACCTATAGATTAAGGGGGGAAAAGCGTTATTAATCCAATTTAAAATTAGTTAAGTTTTATATTACATGAAGTAAAAAACTGACAAAACTTTGTCAAAAATTTCCATGTACACCACTTCTAAAACAATAGGAACAAAGATAAGATAGAAACAACAATTATGTGGAGAAAAAATGTTCAGATGAAGTAAAAAAATTGACAAAACTTTGTCAAACAGTCAGTTTTTGTGCCCCACTTCTAAACCAACAGGAACTATAATCAGGGACGGAATAAGAAATTTAATGTTGGGGAGGGTCAAAAAAAATTTTGTACAGTGTTTTTTGGGTTATTAGAAAAGAGATTCAATTTTTATAATTTTTTTTTTTTTACAGTTTTATTAAAGAAAATTTGGTTATGGTTTCATGTTACTGTACTTTTAAAGATTTGGTAAGCAAAATAATCGTTCCGAACATATTTTTGAATATCAACTAGTTTACATACATTTTAGATGTATCATAAGAAAATATTATAATAATTCTAAATTGTATATTTAACTATTTATTCTTATTCAAATTAAACAGCCTATGTATTCAATAAATATTGAACGATCTAGCTTGATGCAACAAATAATAGTTATAGCTTAATAGTTAGACATTAGTTACTAAATTAAATGTTATGAGTTCGAACCTCATTAGAGGTTATTATATATATTGTTTAGATATTAATTCTTTTTCATCCATAAATAAAACTACAAAAAAAAAAAAATAATACAACTATGGTGACTTAAACCAACACCATTAACATAAATGTTATTTGTAACTAATTACCAAACCAATTCCATAATTTTGAAAACTTTTATCATTTTTTGGATATTTATTGGGGAAAGGGGGAATCTGATTTTTTTTAAAAACTCCATTAAGTTTTTTCTTTTTTTTGGAGATTGGGGGGGCCCTCCCTCCCTCCGCCCCCGGATCTAAGATAAGCAGAGATAACAATTTCTATGGAGAAAAATGTTGATGACTAGCTTTAGTTATAGAGATGAACACGTTAGCAAGGGTTGAACATCTTAGAATTCACTAATTAATGTCAAACTAGTTGGAGAAGTTTTATAAATTTTGTGGTTTGATCTTTTAAGCTCAACATATTTATTAAGTTGATGTTCGAAAGAGAGCACTTTTTCAATAGAGAATTGTTATATATTACTCTATTTTTATCATCTAAATACCACTTTATACATAGATACTTAGTTGACATAATAAAATAATTACAAACCTTTTAATTTATCTTTCTTCTTTTAGTATGCTAACTAAGTATATACATAAGAAGTGGTATTTGGGTAATAAAAATAAAGTGATAAATAGCATTTCTCTTTTCAATAGGACGCATAAAAAAATTCAAGATCTCTTTGTACATCAAATGTGCCAAAAAATTCTAAATTAATTCGTAACTTTTTTTTGGTTAGGATGCAATAGGTTAACTTGAGTATAATTCAATATAATTAAGCTAAATGTACCCATACAGTGACAATCATAGATCTATCGAAAGATATTCCAACAATTTATATAGGAGTCAACACAAAATGAACAAAAATGTGAAGTAATTAAGCCATATATTCGTGGAAGCAACGGGGAGGACCATATCCCCCAATTTGCCCCTTTGTAGGGGACACCTCCCACCCCTATCCATGGGTTAAAAAACATTCATTCTTTACCAATAATTCGGCCATTTGGATTCTTCCTTTTCTTATGCATTAATAAATGAACATGAGCATTTTGATGAAATATAAACATGAGCAATTTTAAGCTAGCTGAAATTGGCTTAAAATTTGTTGTATTTTACTTAATTATGTAAACAACTAAAACGAGTCCCGCATTCTGATTGTAAGAGAGATCCATTCTAGTCTAGTGCGCCTAGTACTTTTAGTAGTATCATATGAGATCACCACTAATAATAACTTTTTTTCTACTGCCTAATTTAGTTTGGTACTATACGGAGCCAGATGAAGAGGATAGTTAAAACTTAAATAAATTCTATTGTTCATATGAAATATTGACAATTAAATTCTATTATTCAAATGACCAAATTAAAAAGGTTAGAATTTTAGCTATTTGAATACTTTTGAGGGTAAAGTGGAATTATCCCCGGCCCATTAATGAAATTCAGACAAAGAACAGAATTGTGTTTTTGGTAACCTTAATCTTAATTTCATCCTCATTCAAAAGATAATCAAAATTACTTTGGAGCCATACAAAATACATATTTTAGAAACAAATCAACCAATAAAAGCGATTAAGTCTCCCATATTCAGGCCCCCAAAATATTTTTTTTTTCCCAATTTTCATCTTGTTTCTTAATTCTTAAGCATAAAGCTAACAACCTAAATGACTCCCTCCCCCTTTAATTTTAAACTCTGATTTTAACTCAAAAAATTACTATTTGACCATTCGACTCAATTTTTAAGTGTGACACGTTTTGCTATCGAGATCTGATCAGGACTCAATCTCGTAATTAATTATTATTATTATTATTATTATCATTATTTATTATTATTATTATTATCATTATTCTAAAAACTCGCAGTGCTTTATTGGTCATTTGTCGTCAAATGCAGGGCCCCCAATATGAAACGCTCCTTGACGTTGACAAATCCAAGCGTTTGTAACTTGAATCACCCGCACATGGACAGTGAAGCAGCGCATACAAGTAGTATTTGACATGGAAATCAGGAAACCACTTCAAAAAATCCGATTGATCCGTCAGTTAAGTTTTTTTATTCACCATAAATGATCATCACATGTGTTTGACCCTAATGTTTTGTGTGTGAAAAACTTGATTGACCGGTCAGTCAAATTTTTTAAAGAGTTTCCCTGAAAATCATAAAAAATTGAGCTTTATGTACTTAGTCACCTTAAGCATGAAAGAAAGCTAAATATGTATTATCAGATCGCCTCAATATCATTGGGATTTTTCGAATTCATAAAAATGCCACCATAATCTTTTTCATTCGGAGAGACAATATTTCAACTGTCTTAATTTGCTTTACTTGTAAAGAAATGGAAATCATTATTTCGTGAAAGTATTATAGTTTGAAACAATAATTCTTTGCTCGCTCGATACGCATTTCAGAAAATATATTTTCATAAGAGATAATTGTATGAGGACCTTTTGGCAATCCTATATAATATATAGCTTTTAACCGTAAAGTAATTGAAGTATTTAAAAACAAAATTTTCTTTTGCGAAAATGAAAAATGCACCTCGAGTGAACAAAATAATGTACATATGTTAACTCCTTAATCTAATTGGATTATCTTAATTACCATTACATTTTTTTTTCAGACAGCTTGAAATGATTTTATTATTGATTTCATGTGTTCAGACTGGTTCAAGACGACAAATATGCTTACACAAGTTTGTGAAAGATTGACCACAAAGATTGGATGGAGTGGTAAAGTAATAACTCGTTAAAACTAAAAATTTCCAATTCGAACTTATTCTCCATTATAATTATTATCTAACATTTAATTAACTTAAAATACACGTTAAAGTGTATCGCTATACTAATAACTATACCAACATAACACTGTTTGTAATATGGAATGTAGTGTACGTGTAATATAATACACGCGTACTCAAAAGACAAAAGGGCAAAGCGTTACAAGTTTCCAACTAGAAGAAGAACTGAAGATTAGAAAAGAAAGAAAGGTTTGACTTTTGTAGGGGCTCACTATATTTCTCATCAGAAACCGGTCTTTCCTCCATTTTAATTGCGCCACGTGTACGGAAACAGCCGACTGATCAACCGGCATTGGATCGGTTTCTTTCCAACGTAGTTAACGCCTCGCATTTACCACCCCCACCTACAAAAAAAAAAAAAAAAAAGAAAAATGAAAAAGACAACCCTAGTAAATTCATTCACCAAATACTTATATTTCACAAAAGCTTTTAGTGAGAGAACAACAAGAAGCACCAAAGGCTGAAAACACACTATAAAACATTTAGATAGAGAGAGATTGCTAAAGAGGGAAGGTGAAGAAGAAGAAGAAGAAGCAACAACTAGTATTAAAAACACACCGACATAGGTATTTAGTATTTAGTATCACTCGTATTTCTCTCTCTAACATTTGTAAATGTCTCATTAAATGTTTTTATTTCTTCGTTGCTATCCTTATTAAATCCTTTGCAAATTTCATATATTAATGTTTTTTTTGGGACTGATCAGCAAGTCAGCATAGCAGGACCCTTGAATGTTTTTCCCTTCAAGGAGAGAAGACTGAGAGGTCAAAAATGATATGCATAGTGGGAAAAAAAAACCCTTCATCTTTTTAATTAGCTTCTAGTTTTTTTCTTCAAAATTCTTTTTTTTTTTTTTTGCAGCAGCAGTTCTAACTGAATATTTTATGTACCACAAACGATTTCTTTCCTAGTTTCTTTACATTGAACCTGATCTTTGCGTTACAAAGCTTTTGATGTTTATTTGGCTCTAATGGTGAGCACCCTGAAGAGTCTAGGTTTTATTTTCCCCCCTTTTTGCTTAAATTTTTTCTCCATTTTTCATGCTTGATGCTTTGTTTTGACTGCATTTATTTATTTATTTTTGATTTTCTTGGTTACAGGCTTGTTTCAAGTGAAGGGAGAAAAAGACCTGATTTTAATCTAAAAAATATTATTTATTTGTGAAAATCTTTGAGAGTGCAAGAAGATGTATGGAGATTGTCAAGTGCTCTCATCCATGGGAGGAAATGGTGTTCCTTCCGATTCCCTCTATTCTCCACCGATCCAGAACCCTAGCAGCTTTAACTTCATGGCTAACATGCCTTTCAACATTTTTCCTCCCATTGTTTCTGTAAGTTTCATTACAAAATCTTTCTTTCACTATATATATATTTGTACAGTAAAAGCCGAAACTGTGGTTATAGGATTAAGTTTATTTTGCTAAATTAACGTCGTCCGATTGGACATAGAAGGAAGAAAACGGGGTGGCAAAGAGCAAGGAGGAGATGGAAAGCGGTTCTGGAAGCGAACATTTTGAAGGGGTTTCTGGAAATGAGCTAGAGACTGAGCAACAACAACAACAGTCCAAGAAAAAACGTTACCATAGGCACACTGCTCGCCAGATCCAAGAAATGGAAGCGTATGAATACTTCTTCTTCTTTCGGCTTCATTTTTTATTCTCAAAATTTAAAAAAACGCTTTAAATCTTCATGCAAAACTTTTCATTACCCTTTTTTGGAGATTTTTGTTAAATTACTCTTATCTCTGAAAGTTACTTTCTTATCCTGAGAATTTATTACTTGTTATCTGCTATTATTAGCAAGAAAAAAAAAAAAAAAATCGTTTTTACTAAATTTATGCAAACATTTATGTCTCACGTGTGAGTTAATGCGTGTAATTTGCATGTAATTACACATGTTTTGCAGGTTGTTTAAGGAAAATCCGCACCCAGATGATAAGCAGAGGCTCAAATTAAGCCAAGAGCTTGGCCTCAAGCCTCGCCAGGTCAAGTTTTGGTTCCAAAACCGTCGAACCCAAATGAAGGTGCGCACATTAGCAACATTTTTTTTTTTAAACATGGATGTGAAACCGATTTTGAACTTTGAATGTTTAGGTCATTACTTAGTCATTTTATCCAACTCGTGGGTGTCGCAACAACCTTTTAACTCTACATACACTACCATTTTCATGGAAAAAGTGTAAACCCTAAAATTTTCGAGCTGTACAAAACTACGCGTAAAAAACTGGCACGATTTCCAAGAATGAGTTACGTAAGTCAAAAACGGGAAACCCTAAAACGGGATGGGTTTGAAAAAATTAAAAGCATACGCTATCACCATGCGGGGCTCGGATATTATGAAGCATTGCATTAACTAAAAGTTGCTTTCATGGCCTGGATTGCATTAATGTACGCAGTTGGGTGAGCAGTCAACCCCTATTTTTACTGCAATATGAACATCCCAAAGGGAACATAATATTAATGCATACAGTTTAGGGTTAGGGATGTTAAGAGAATACTTAGCACCTAGTCCTTGTTGTGAATATTTTTTTTTTCTTTTTTATGACGGGAAACTACTCCTAGAAATTCAACGGGTACACAGTACGGTGCCACATCACGAGAAAATTGGTCCCTCCCAGTGGAGATATTGTGAAGATCTGATTATGGAAAAGGACTAAATGGAGTACTATGTTTTAATGTTAGTTATTAATGTTGTGAATTTAATGTTTAGGCACAACAAGACCGGTCAGATAATGTTGTACTCAGAGCTGAAAATGAGAACCTAAGAAATGAGAATTATCGGCTCCAAGCGGCGCTAAGAAACATCATCTGCCCCAATTGTGGAGGACCAGGCATGCTTGGTGAAATGGGGTATGATGAACAACAACTTCGCCTTGAAAATGCCCGTCTCAAAGAAGAGGTATGTCTTATCTTCTATTTTAATTTCACTTTCAAGTGCATTGTGTATAAAAAAAAAATTCACAAGAAAAGTTTGAAGTGACCATTTAATTCTCATGAAAATTAACAATTACGAAAATACTAAACGAAAGGGCAAGGTCTTCGATTAAAGTTTGAAAATTCAAAATTGAACTCAATCAAACAAGAAACCAAGAACACAAACAGCTTGAAGCATTTGGAAGACATTCATAATTAATTCTGAAACAGGAAAAGTAATAATTAACTTGCTTATTTTGATAACATTTGGGACATTCTGCAGCTTGAGCGTATGTGCTGCCTTGTTTCACAGTACAGTGGTCGGCCTATACAATCTATAGCACCACCTCCTCTTCTTAACCTACCATTGGATTTGGACATGAATATGTTTCCAAGGAAATTCGAGGAGCCAATGGCGGACATGATTCCTATGCCATTCATGCCCGAAAGTAACCACTTCCCTGGTGGTGGTCTCATCTTAGAAGAGGAAAAATCTCTTGCAATGGAGTTGGCCTTATCATCCATGAATGAATTGGTGAAGATGTTCCAGATGGCCGAGCCTCTCTGGATCAGATCGAGCGAAACTGGAAAGGAGGTGCTCAATGTCGAAGAGTATGCAAGGATGTTCCCATGGCCGATGGGTGGTATTAAGCAACCAAGTGAATTCAGGACCGAAGCAACTCGAGACACTGCTGTTGTTATCATGAATAGCATCACCCTTGTTGATGCGTTTCTAGACGCGGTATGTAATTGTACTGTCTCTTAACTTTGTTCGTTAAATAAGCAAGTAATCCATTCAAATCCGAAACCAAATGTGCAACTGTTTTACAATGAGGTATGAGCAATTTTTCTTTAGGAAGCAATTAAATTAGCCACAATCTCTCTAATTAATTTAGTAATATATAGCAATCAGCGAGGGGAAACAAGACCAAACGACTTGTTAATTTATTTTCCTACTTGTTACAAGATTACTAGTGTAAATTTCAAGCATAATAGGCTAATTTATTATCATATGTATGACAAGATAGCAAATGCAAAATTTACTAGTGTACATATACAACAACAATAAGTACTCACTGAATAATGTTTCAGAACAAATGGATGGAACTCTTCCCGTCCATTATTTCAAGAGCAAAAACACTTCAAGTGGTAGCATCAGGAGTTTCGGGACACGCAAGCGGTTCACTTCATCTGGTTAGTATTCGATAGATGTAATTTCGATAACAATGTTGGCTTGACAATAACATAATTTGTCCGAAAATATTTCGATAATTAGTTGATCTGCTTCTATATATTCGTCTTCAGATGTATGCAGAACTACAGGTTCTGTCTCCTTTAGTTCCCACCAGAGAATCGCATTTCCTTCGTTATTGCCAGCAGAATGTGGAAGAGGGAAGTTGGGTGATTGTTGATTTTCCTCTTGATAATTTCCATACCAGCTATCCACTTTCTTATCCTTATTACAAAAGAAGGCCCTCTGGCTGCATCATTCAAGATATGCCTAATGGATACTCCAGGGTAATGTTCTGCCATGAAATTTGAGTATTTTTTTCTTGAGGTTTGAAATTTTTTCTTTTGATATCAAGTTTTCTATGACATAATCATTGCTAAATCGAAAATTTTGAGATCTTTTAATTGAATGTTCTATATTTTATGTAAAAAACATGACGAAACTCAGTACTGATTTAGGCTAGGCTTGTAACTACAGGTTACATGGGTGGAACATGCTGAGGTTGAGGAAAATCCTGTCCATCAAATTTTTAACCATTTTGTGAGTAGTGGTGTCGCGTTTGGAGCACAACGTTGGCTAGCCATTTTGCAGCGGCAATGCGAGAGGCTCGCTAGCCTCATGGCTAGAAATATATCCGACCTTGGAGGTACTTTCTTTCGCGCTCTCAACCATAGTGCAAATCTGTAACAACTCAAGCCCAAGAGAAGATCCCAACCTAAAAGACTAGTTTATTAAGAGGGAGAATCCCTTGCACTTAAGTACCGCCCCTTGTGAGGATGAGATTCTGATATCGGATCATTACAAAATCCATGAATCCAAATTTCTTATCATACATAAACGAGCAGCACATAATCTGTCACACAAACTTAATCTTAGTCGTAGTTCTAACTTTTTCTGCTCTAATCTTTACAGTTATACCTTCTCCTGAAGCGCGAAAGAATCTGATGAATTTGGCCCAAAGGATGATTAGGACTTTCAGTGTTAACATAAGCACTGCCTGTGGACAATCTTGGACGGCTCTCTCTGATTCCGCGGACGACACTGTCAGAATAACCACTAGGAAAGTTGCAGAGCCTGGCCAACCCAATGGGTTAATCCTTACTGCTGTATCCACCACTTGGCTGCCATATTCACATTATCAGGTCTTCGATCTCTTGAGGGATGAACATCGAAGAGCTCAGGTTTGTATAGAACTAACTTCTATAGTTATTTGAATCTTCAGAGTCTATAGAGTTAACCAGTGTAAGACAAACCAAATAATTTTTATCTTCAAAACCGATTGTCAGAATATCATCTGTGTAGTTCTATTAAATTTTATTTCGGGTTCCTTAGTGACCGATTCACTCTATGGTCTTTATTTATGATATAGTTGGATGTGCTATCAAATGGCAATGCATTACATGAGGTGGCTCACATTGCAAATGGCTCTCATCCTGGAAACTGCATCTCTCTTCTGCGCATTAATGTAAGTAATTTCTGGTACAAACTTCACTGGCACTTACATATTTCACTTCAATTATTACATTACATTAATCCTTCTTCGTATTCAATGCTCCTTAGTTGGGAAATTGCAAGTAATTGATGTCCAGATTAGAACTTGGGACTGAGCGAAGGCAGTAGTAAAATGTTTTTCTCATGTTTATTACCAACCGAAATAAGGAACTAGGAAAACAAGGAAGAATGCTCGGATAGCAACTTGTTTAATAAGAAGTTCTAAATCATGGTTTCTCCCTTGTCGTACCAAAAGGAAAAAAATCATTGTTCTTTCTACTTTAATTTGTGATTAGTATTTGATTAACTAACACTACTAAACAAATCAAGATTCATCGCTTCAAATGAAGCTGTAATTGCTGAAGCTCTTAAATGCTAATACTTTATTGGACGCATGCAGGTTGCGAGCAACTCATCCCAAAGGGTAGAGCTGATGCTGCAAGAGAGCTGCACAGATGATTCTGGCAGCCTAGTTGTGTACACCACTGTTGATGTTGATGCTATCCAGCTTGCGATGAGTGGTGAGGACCCCTCATGCATTCCTCTACTTCCATTGGGATTTGCCATAGTCCCCATGGGCCAGACCAACAATAATTGCAATGTCAACAATGAAGGACAATCTTCTGAGGAGAGACATGTGCCCGATCCTGGATGCCTACTCACTGTAGGGCTTCAAGTTTTAACCAGCACAATCCCAACGGCAAAACTCAACCTGTCTAGCGTCACGGCCATCAATCATCATCTTTGCAACACGGTTCAACAAATCAATGCAGCACTCAGCGTTGGAAGAGACCATGGCAATGGCAATGGCAATGGCAGTTGCACTCACAATGGTGGCAATATGGCTTCTTCGTCAGAGGCGGCTGCAGCCCCCGTCAAGCAACAAACAGATCAAGACTCGCCCTAATTACCCAAAAAACTCCCCTCTCTTTCTCTTCTGCTCTGAAAGACCTCACGAACACATTGCACATTTTTGTTTCATCATCTTGTCTATGGCAAGATAGCTGACCCCCACCTAGTGGGATAAAGTTCAGTTTGATTTGGTCTGCTCTTTTCTATGGCAAGAGCTATCCAATTCCTGTATGGTCTATAAACCGGTTTCCAGTAAGGCCAGTGGCAATGTCCACCATCTTATCTCCACAACCCCGACCCCCCCCCCCATCACCTTTTTCCAGGGATGGTGGAGATCACCACTGGCCCCATACTTGGTCTATAAACCATGCAAGAATGGTCTTATGAGAGAAAGATGAGGAGGGATTCTTTGGGGGTAATTAGTGAAAATGCAGAAGGGTAGTTGTGTCAAGCTAAAAAAAACTAGTTGTGTGAATTGTGTGGCCCTGTATGGTTAATAAATGCAGGGACAGTGTATTGAAGACAAGGTAGTTGGTAAGTAGGTTGAAGACTGATGATGATGATGACTATATCTCTCATAGTTGTCCATGCATGGATGATGATCATGATGATGATAAGACTCCCTGCAAACGAAAATTTGTGGAAAGGAGAAGTCAAGAGCGCACCAGATGTGATCCTTGCTATCTGGTAAGGGCTTAAAAATATTGTGTTTTTAGAGGCCCTCACCAGCTACCAAGGATGGTGGTTCGGGAATTGACTTCCCTGCTTTGTTTGCCTCTTTATGGTTAATTCCCTTTTGAATGCTTCATGAATTAATTCTACTATTTATATTATTTTTCTTTATTTTTTTATGTCGTTTAATTTCCTATGGATTTTTGCTTCCTAGTTCGCATCCAAAACAATTTTATTCCTAAAATTTCACTAATAATGATTTGTGTTTATATATTGAAATAAAAAATCTAATTAAAATATCATATAAGTAAACTTTATTTTTTTAATAATGAAATAGAACATAAATTACACATCATGGAAGTAATGCTTTTAAAAGTTTTGACTTATATCATGGAAAGAATTAATTTTTTCTAGAATCTAAGTTTCAAAATTATGTGCTTTTTAATGTACTACAAACATGCCTTTTAGTTGCCATAATTTAGATTGAATTTGGATTCTTGGACTTTAATTTAAGAAAAGGTCCAATATTTTCTTAAAATCAATCCTTTTAGACTAAAAATGCTTGACATAATTATTTGTATAGTAAATAATTTAGTTAAGGATTTGAAATTCAAAAGATTTGATAGATACTCTAGAAAAAATATAGACAATGAAATCCCTCTCAGATTAATTGAAAATAAAAATATATACATGAAAATAGTCGAATCACGAGAATGAAAATAATGAGGATATGGTTCACTCTTAAGTTTGTGTATGAAGATGCCCTTTTATATTTCTCGACTCAAGTTGCCAAGTTACTGTAGATTCTAATGGTAAAAATTCTGCAACTCTTTCAGATTGTGCAACTCGTTTTGCTATGAATGAGTGGATTTTCATGTTTGATGCAAGAAGAAAAAATAAAAAGAGAAAAATCTGAAATGCATTTGCGATAACACATAAAATATACATATTTACACTTTGTTCAATTGAATTGGACAAAGCTCAGTATATTAATAATATCGTTGCTATAGCCTTTTCATTTTAAAATTATGCTACAATTTCAAATATCTTCTTATGAAAGAAATTGCAACAAATTTTTACCCTTCTTTTTTAAAACTTATATTTCTTCACTCACAACAACTAACAATTTATCTCACCTGTTGACTCTTCATCCCACTAACGATTATATATATAAGAATTATATATATTGTATTAGGTAATGTTTTATGCGAAAATTCAACTTTAATTATTTGAATAGATCACTGGCAGAGTAAACAAATGTTTCTAAATTCATGTGGATGTTTGGTGGTAAGGAAGACAAGTTTAGCATTTTAATTAAGAAGAAGAAGAATTCTAAAGGTTTTTAGAAAACAACTCATGGCCACACTACAAAAAAAAATCATAAGTAACACATAAAATGCAATGTGGCTCCCTTTTCAGAGTAAACAATTGTTAATTAATACAAATAGCTGGCTTAGTATCTCTTAAGTTGAACAAAAACTACAAGATTAGTCATGCAAAGTCTCTTTCACCCATTATTTAGTTTTATATTGTAATGCCAATAGGTTTCTAATCATGTCAATGGATGCTTCAACATTGTCACACACTATAACATTTTAGATTTTTTGCAACACTCTAATTGAAAAATAAAAAAATTATTATAAAAAATGAAAAAAATCATTGTAATAAGTACCTTATTTGCGACGGTTTTTAACTGTTGTGTAGAGTAAAATTTTTTTTACAACGGTTAAAATTATTTTAACCACTTTTTGCTAATAATTGCTCATGAAATTACTTTTTAACAATACTTTTAGAATGTTGTTTATTATTTATAAAAAAAAAATGGTGCAATAAAGAATTTGTAACGAGACCATATATATGAACGGTTAAAGTTATTTGCAATCATTTTAGCTTTTTTTACAATAGTTTTAAATGTTACAATATAAAAAAATGTGATAGTGATAGGTCATTGAAGTAAACTTTACCATGACATTCGAAATCTAAATTGGTACTATGATAAGGGCAGATGTAGCATGTTGCTTCAAAGAAGGCTATAACACTAATATCTTTTAACTTTTTTTTTTGCTAAGTCAACGAACAAAAAGTATCATTAATAAAAATGAAAGTATAAAGGTGGATTTAATAACCATTACGATAAAGAAAAAAAAATCAAAACCCTATAAGAAACTAAGTGTCAAAGTACAAAGAGCTTCCAAATCATCAATGAAATAAACAATGTCATGGGGAGAAAGGTAGAGAGGCAAGGAGACTCGAAGAGAAATCTCCCAATTGTAAGTCGCTTGGTCTTTCTTCCATGAAATCTTCAATCGCTTAGCTCAAATCAGTAAGTGCAGGGGTTGGAGTATTCAAGGTTGCTCCACTTTTCTAGACTGTATTTTTGGGGGCTTGACTCGTTTCGAATGAGTAGACTGGGTCGTAATTGGCTCAAAAACCCTCTTTTATTAGTGAAGACTAATATAATTTTTAGTAACTAAAAATACATATATTTTAGCAAATGTTTGGGGGTGAATACACGTATTTTTATAAGAAAAATTGGGCAAGTGAGGGTTCAATCCCGGATTGGCTCCCACATAGTTCTGCCATAGAAGATGATTATTAAGCAATATTTTATTGGACTTGTAAATTTTCATTTTAATGTTGCTATATTTTTATGTCTATCACATATGAAACTAAATGGTTTCCAAGTAAAATGAATGAAAAACATGTTTTGACATTGAAGTTGTGATTTACCAAATTATTCGGTGTTGTTTGTAAGACATACATGCCTAACAATAAAATACATGAATTAATTAGGTTATTGTATTTACAAATCTTCGATGATCTCTCCTACTCATTCGATGGCTTCCTCATTTAGCCATTCTTTGTTTTTATTTTATGCATTTCTTCTTCTATTATTTCCCAATGTATGTATTTTGAACCAAGTAATTGTAAAACTCACACAACTTTTTATTCTAAGTAAAGTAGAAATATACTTTAATCTTAATGTTGTTATGTTATTCCCTCTAAATGCATTATTGTACACATAACTTTTTCATCAAAACCAAGGAACATTTCTACAACTTTTATTCTTGTGACAGATTCCTTTTAACCACACTTTTTATCATTTGACTACGTTATTATTGTAAACACATTAAAAATATTTTTCTCTAGCCATACGCCTCTCATTGGCTTTCTACACGAGGCCTTTTGTTTGGTTTGAAGTCTTTATCTTCTCAAATCTATACAAAAAAACTTAAAATTTACAACAATTACAGCATCCTTTGTAGGCTCGTGCACGTAACATGAAAACCGACCTAAAGTATTGTCAACTTGTGCTACACCCAAACCGCAATGACACGTCACACACTTAAAGCCAACGTCGTCATTTTTTTTTTTTGTTTTTGTTGAAAACGCCGTCGTTTCAAACACCAGCAGCACAAAGAGTAAAGTATAAAAACCCAGAACACTTTCAGAGAAAAACAAAACTGTAGAAAAAACACAGGGTCAGGGCCTTCAGATTTCATTTGGGTTTGATTTTGATCACAGCGATGGCTATGCAAGCTGGCGTCGGCTTTTCTAGGATCATCATATTAGTTGGAGCAGGTACACCATTACATACACATCTATGTATCTATACATATATATATACACGCATATGTATACAATTTTCTCCTTTTTATTTTCAAAATCGATTTGATCTGATGTATTATTGTGTGTGTGTGTGTGTGTGTGATTGTTTAGGGTACACTAGTACGCTGCTGTTGAAGAACGGTAAATTATCCGATGTATTATGCGAGCTTCAGGTAGATCTATCTGTTAATCATCACCTTTTAATCAGTATTTTTTGAATTTTATTTAATTAACTATAATTTTTTATTAGCTTGATATGCGTAAACTTAGTTAATCTCTAATTTATTTATTTATTTTTGCTTATATACGATCCTGTTTACATTACTTATGTATGCATGTACGTTTTTTATCATCACGTCGCATGTTTAATTCTCCGTTGAAGCTTTGATTAGTTTAATATAGTTAGAATTGATTTTTCTTTTTTAAAAAAAAAAAAAAATACATTTGTTTGTGTTGTTTGATAAATATGTGTTTTTGGGTAAATTGCAGAGTCTATGGCTAATGGTATGACTAGGATAGTTTTACCTAGAACTTGGATGATGTAGATTGGATATGTTACTTTTTTCTGTGATATAAGGATGTATAAAATTGAAACATTGTATACTTTCGATATTAAATTATATGGAGCGCTTGAAATGCAATGTAATGATGATGAATGGTGTTGTCAAGCTGCTGATGCTTGAAATCTTTGAACCAAATAGTGGTGTGTCGAGACCACAAAAAGGAAAGGAAAAGTGTTTCGTGATAGCTTAGTGGAGGGTTCATATGGAGTATTTTGAAGGGTTATACTCTTAGTTGGGGCATTCTAAAAGTTGGGTTCTCATAATTTACCTTGGTGCAGAATCTGGTGAAAGGATTGGAGCGAAAGAAGGATTCAGAGTTGGGTTCTCATAATTTACTTTGGTGCAGAATCTGGTGAAAGGAATGGAGCTAAAGAAGGATTCAGATGGTGACTCTGAGTATTCTGATGCCATTGCTGCACAGGTATGTTTAGGTGTCAAAATGCAACTAAATTATGCAGTAACTTTTGGAACTGAATTCTTCAAAACCCAATTTTGTATTTGTAAGACTGATTGGTTTTAGCCATTGACGTGTAGTTTGTAACTATTGCTACATATACATGTTATTGAGTTTGTCACTTGACCATTTTGCAGGTTCGTCGATTGGCAATGGAGGTTCGGCAGCTGGCCTCTGCTAGACAAATTACTGTTCTGAATGGCAATGGAGGTTCGGCAGTTACTGATAGTGTTCTCTTACTTCCTGAGGGCGTCTTCCCCACCCCCCAACAAAAAAAAAAAAAAAGAGAAAAGGAAATAGGAAGAAAAAAGAAAAAAAAAATTACTGAAAGCAAAGGGATAATAATAGTGTCGTGCATATATCCGAGTGCTCTATTTGCTTTTACTTTGACGTTTTCTAAGCTGAATTTTGTAGTTTATGTAAAGGCTGAGAGTTCCACCCCCCCTCTTCTCTCACTCTCTCTCTCTACGTACAGGTAACGTTACAAATATACTGGTGCCAGCTGCAGCTTTGGGAGCCTTGGGTTATGGATATATGTGGTGGAAGGTAAGATGACAGGTCTCTTGATGTTGTTCGTTTTTTTCTCCTAGGATAAGCATTCTGCTGGTTTCCAATTTTAAGAAACTGGGTCTCAAGTACGTTGATCTTTCTATTTTGTGTGCAAATTGCTTTATTTCAGCTACTAATTTATATTGTCTTCTTCTTTTTCTTGGTCTACTTCCTTTTTTTTTTTTTGATAAACTTTTAGGGCATTAAATTCTCAGACCTTATGTATGTAACAAAGCATAATATGGCAAATGCTGTTGCGAGTTTGACAAAGCATCTGGGGCATGTATCAGAGGCTCTTGCTGTAAGCATCTATCAACTCCTTTTCTTCTTCCGCCCTCCAGTCACGGGTCATCAATTTTGGTTGCTTCCCGTTTATAATGATGGTTGATATAAGTGGAAAAATTTCTGTATATTTTCCATTCGTAAAAGAAGTGTATTATTTAGAATTATTGATTGTTTGAACCTTTTTTAATACAATGGCCCATTCTAAAAGTTGCTTGTCACAGCCTCGTCTTGAGTTTGGATTGCATGATGCAGTCCTCTTTCCAATCTTCCATTGCCTCTATTCCATGGGATTTCTTCTTAACATAAAAAGGCGGCTCTCTATTATGAAATTTCTTACCATATAACAAATTTTGATCAGTTGATGATATCATAAAATTTAGTGGTTTCTTTGAGCGCGCTTGATAGCATATGTGATAACACTATCAGCTATGCTTTATAACCTCTTTCATCATATCTTGAGTAGTGGTTCGAGTTACCGCCAAATGTATGATGATCTTGTTATCTTTTGACTCCTTGCTAGTCCAGATATTAATTACCTCATTTAGTGTTATCTTAATCAAGGAAGACATATTATTGATAAAGAAAGATAGAATTGACAAAAATGGGGGATAAGAACTTCTCAAACTGATGAAGAAAAACACAATGTTATTGCATGAGAAAATAGAGCCTTTCAGCAAAACAGAGATGATAAGTATAGTATATTGCTAACTGATGGAGAAAAACATAATGTTTTGCTTCTTCATGATGCTGGAACTGGAAGGACTTCAGCCTAGCTCTACCATTGCAACCTACATACAGAACAGAGATGATAACATATAGTATATTGCTAATCAGGACATAAAGTATGTAATAATTTGGAACCTTCATCTTTAGGTTGGAATTTCTTCTACTCTTTATACTTATTTGTGCTTTCCGTCATTTGTTTAGGCAACAAAAAGGCACTTGACACAGCGAATCGAGAATTTGGACGGGAAACTGGATGAGCAAGTAGAGATATCAAAATTAATTAAGAATGAGGTACAGTTTGCTGGACATATAATTCAGCAATTGTTCAACTACAGTTGTTTTCTGTAGGTTGGGTTGTGAATATGATAGTGTGGTTAGCTATGCTCGAATAGCTAACCAAAGAGGAGTCCGGTCATAATCTCAACTTGTTAGGCTCGGGGAAATTCTGACTTCAACTTCTACCAGATTTTGAATTGTTGTCATTATGTCTTTCTTTAACTTGTGAAACAGGTTACTGATGTACGTGGTGATGTCTCTCAAATTGGTTACGACTTGGATGAATTACAAAGGCTAGTTTCTGGCTTGGTGAGTATTATTCTGTAAACTTACTCAAGATTTAAATGCCCGAATCTGATGAGTAGCTGCCGTTGAAGTACCCAGAAGACTCTAAAGAACTATCTGTCACATTTGGGACTGATTCATATTATTTTCAGATTAAATGATTTTCATATTTTATTATGGGGGACTACAGAAATTTGAAAATTTGTTCATCGGCCTTCTTAAAAGAATTTGAGATTGAGAGAAAAATTAGGTCAGCTATTCTTACTAAATAATATATGAGAGTCAGGTTATCTGGTAAATGAACCGAGATCGGAAAAGAGTTTCTAACATAATCATCATAATCTGCTTGTCATCTTGTAGAAATACTATATAAAAATTGTGCTCCTAATTGTTGATGCATGGACTCTTCTAACAAATTTAGATGTTGTTTGCATGTCATGGTGTCTCTTACTGCTTGCTTACTTCATGTTTCTACTCTATGTATGTGAGGGTTTTTTTGATCCGTTTCTTTTTCTTTTGAGAGGTGGAAAGGTGACGATGAAGGTTTTTCACATTATTACATGGAAATCTTTTTGGGTTGAAAAAGTTTTGGGTCTGATAATTTAGTCTCGATTTTAGGGTTTAGGGTTTAGGGTTCTGCACAATATATAATGATGCTAAGGCCTTTCTGTTAGCATTTGATTTTAAAGACTATAATAGTGTTGGTTCTACACAATATATACTCCTTTTTTGTTTCTTGCATATGTTGTTGATTTCTCTTTTAGAGCTTCTTTACTTTTTTGTTTAACACTTGCTTGTCGTCCCATTCTTTTCAACATTACTTTGGTATTGCAGGATGGAAAGCTTCTTTCGCTGGAAGGCAAACAGGTGATCGAACTTCCATATTTTATCTAAATCAGTCCCAAGTCAACCTTTTGCTATGCATTAGCTGCATAATTGTAGTGAGAATTAATAGTAATTGCTGATGATTCTGGCAACAGGAGCTTGCAAATGCTGGTGTGATGTACTTGTGTAGCATTGTGAATGGAAAAAGGGTAAAAATGCCTGAAACAATCCAGGTACGTCCAAAAAATATCTCAGTCTAATTATCTATATGTATGTATAATTGTTGCAGCTTGTCACCTAGGTATACATTGGTACACTTGCATCATATTGTGCTAACGAGGGGTTCCTGAGCTGAGGTACGAATCCGTCCCAAGCCGAAGCGGGCTAATCAGCGCCAAGGCCAGCGCGTTGAGCTGAATGTCCAACCAGGATGATTGGCCCGACCCTGGATACCCCGACCTCAGTTCCAGCTGTTCCGATGGGACATAAAGCGTTGATGGGACATAAAGCTGCGCTGCATTAAATGCTGTCAGACCAGAACTTAGTATAAATAGAGCTCCACCCTCTTTATTTAAGGAGGTAACTCGTTATTAAATGCTCTCAGCTACCTTGCTAGCTCGGACATACTAATCATTCGCACGCTCGAGGGAAAAATCCGGGTCATCACCCCGCCTTTTCTTTCTTTTCCTTGTGCAGGTCTGGCAGCCGACCCGGAAAGAACAGTTCGGAGGCCGACCTGAAAAGTCCAGCTCAGCGCAAGTAGCTCTCAACTTCAATTGTGAAGTTTCCGACCTCGACAGTTTGGCGCCGTCTGTGGGAAAAACAACGAGTTCTTTTATAACTCTCTTCACCACTCATTGAGAAACCATTATGGTGCAAACTAGAAGCCACAGCACACCGGTAGAGGATTCGCCCAACCCGGAATGGGATCTCGAAACCACGCAGGTGCCTAGCCAAAACCTAACCCAAGCCGATGTTGGAACGAGCCAACGTATACACTTAGCCACTCAAACCAACCCCACAACAGAAGGAGACTCCAACTCCAGCCTGTCACCGGAGATAAGGATGATGCTGAGGATGTTCGAGGAACTTAAGGAGCAGATAGCCCGGCTAGCTGAGGGCCCCTAGCCCCGCAAGAGGCTACGCCGCGGCCATCACGTCCGCAATTCCACATCCCAGAGTCAAGGTGAAAACGGACGCAGGACGGGGAGGGTTTTCTAGAGCCGGTGGCGAGATCCGACGCGGCGAGAGGTAAAAGGGCGGCTCAAGCCGATCCCGAGCAGGCCAAGACCGCAGCTGCCATAGCCAAGGTCATCAACCAGCTCAGCGTAAGCCCACTCTCCCCTGAGGTACTGGCCACGCCACTGCTCACTGGCAACCGCATGCCCAACCTGGCCGTCTACAACGGAGATAGAGACCCAGCTAGCCACCTGCTTAATTTTGATCACCACATGACTCTGCATGACATGCCAGATCTCATGAAGGCAAAGACATTCCCGACCTCTCTGGTTGGCATTGCCTTGGACTGGTTCCAGAAACTTCGTCCCGGTTTGATTGCAAGTTTTCACCAGTTGGCTGAGGCTTTTCTGTCTCGCTTTGCTGGAAGCCGGTGCGCCAGCCGCCATACTTCTACCTTGCTGCTGATGAAGCAACATAGAGGGGAAAGTTTGAGGGCTTACACGGCCAGATTCAATGAAGAGTCCCTCCGAATTCCCAACCTAGAGGACTCCATGGCGTTGATGGCTTACCAGCTCAGGTCGGGCCCCCTCACGTCCTCCTTGGTAATCAACCCCGTGGACACTGTATCCGAGCTGATGGTACAAGCAGAAGGGTACATATACTCGGAAGAAATCCATCAGGCGAAAAGGTATGATGACAAGGAGAAGGAAGCCAGCAAGAAGGGAGAGGCCTCTCGAGCCCAACCGGGGGTAAAGTCCAGATTGACCGAGGCAAGCAGCCTCAACAGCCAAAGTAGAACCCCCGGTTCACCATGTTCACTCCCCTTAACACCTCTAGGGAGCAAATCCTGATGGAGATCAACACTAGAACCACCTGCCTCCAGCTCCAAGGATGAAGGGCCGACCCGAGAAGTGCAATAGAACCAAGTATTGCTGCTACCACATGGACTATGGTCATACCACCGAAGAGTGTAAAGACTTGAAACAGGAGATTGAGGCATTGATAGCCCGAGGCCACCTCCGGAGATATGTAGATCTGCAGCCGACCCGAAATCATGACGACCTCAGCAGGCAGGAAGGGTTATGTTCGCGCTGGGAGGGAGTATGGACCGATGCGGGGACCGGCCCCGGGGATGCAGGAGCTCACCTTCTCCTCAGAAGACCTGGAGGGGGTGATATTGCCTCATGACGACCCACTGGTGATCAGCGCTGAAATAGCCAACTTCACCGTCAAGAGGTTGATGGTGGACACTGGGAGCTCGGCAGAAGTCTTATTCCTCAGCGCTTTTGAGCAAATGGGGTTGGACAGGAGCCGACTCAGGCCATTGAGGGGTACTTTAGTTGGTTTCACTGGGCAGTCCAACCGAGCCGAAGGAGTCATCAACCTACCGCTGAAGCTGGAAGATGGGGATAAATGGGTATCGATGCAAGCCAACTTCATAGTAATTGATTGCAACTCCACTTACAATGGGATCTTAGGTCGGGTGGCACTCAATCACTTCAGGGCTGTCCTCTTAACTTACCACCAGGCCCTGAAATTCCCAACCCCGGCCGGAGTGGCCACCATTCGCGGAGCCCAGCTCTCAGCTCGGGAATGTTATGAAAACTCATTCCGGCCCAAGTATCAAATCGGCTGGGGACCAGATCTGTCCGAAGAAAAGAGGGATGCTAAGAGAGGAAACCCGGCTGAAGACCTTCAGGAGGTGGAACTCTCTGATGAAACCAAGAGGGCAAAGATAGGGAGTGAACTCTCTGTTAACCTCAAGAAAGGTATAAGCCAATTCCTCTTAAAGAATGAACATATATTTGTCTGGTCTGCCTCTGACATGACAGGAATTGACCCGGATGTAATTGAGCATCACATGAATGCCGACCCAAATCACTATCTGGTAAAGCAAAAGCGCAGGCACTTCCATTATGATAAACAACAAATCATAGCCGAAGAGGTGGATAAGTTAGTGGACGCCGGCCACATAAAGGAAATACAGTACCAACCTGGTTGTCCAATGTGGTACTGGTGACTAAGTCCTCGGGCGGTTAGAGACTGTGTATTGACTTCACCGAGCTCAACAAAGCCTGCCCTAAGGATTGTTTTCCCCTACCACGGATCGATCAGATGGTGGACGCCACCTCCGGATTCGAACTACTCTCTTTCATGGATGCCTTCAAAGGCTATAATCAGATCAAGATGGCTCCCGGAGACAAAGAGAAGACCGTATTTACTATCGATAAAGGGCTCTACTACTATGAGGTCATGCCTTTTGGCCTCAAAAATGCTGGAGCTACTTACACTTGGATGGTGAACAAGGTCTTCAAAAATCAGATTGGCCGGAATATGAAAATCTATGTAGATGACATATTGGTCAAGAGCAGAAGGGCGGAAGACCATGTAGACGAGCTGGCTGAAGCCTTCACTGTAATGGAGCACTTTGGGATAAAACTGAACCCGAAAAAGTGCGCATTCGGCGTCAAGGCAGACAAATTCCTGGGCTTCATGGTCACAGCCCGCGGAATAAAAGCCAACCCGGAGAAGGTCCAGGCGATACTCGACCTGGCACCGCCGACCTGCGTAAAGGACGTCTAGGTGTTAGTAGGCAAGGTCGCAGCGCTGAGCAGATTCATGTCCAAGTCGGCTGACAAGTGTGCTCCTTTGTTCAAGATATTGAGGAATTGTAAGAACTTTGAATGGACTGAGGAATGCCAGAACGCCTTCCAAGAGCTGAAAAGGTACCTAGCTTCGCCACCCCTGTTGTTCCGACTGAGGCAGGGGAGGAGCTGGTACTATATTTAGCATGCTCAGGAACAGCAGTGGCGGCGGCACTAGTCCGAGAAGAAGGAAATGAGCAAAAGGCGGTCTATTATGTTAGCAAAACCTTGCAAGGGGCCGAGGCGTGATACTCATCCTTGGAAAAACTCGCCTTCGCGCTCATCACAGCGGCAAGAAAGTTGAAGTCATACTTTGACGCTCATCCAGTTAAGGTCATGATGGATGCCCCGCTCAAGTCCATCATGCACAAGCCGGAGGCGTCGGGCAGGCTACTGAAATGGCCAGTTGAGCTAAGTCAATTTGACATCACCTACCAGCCTAAAACAGCCATCAAAGCACAAGCCATCGCGGACTCTGTGGTAGAATGCACTGGTCGAGCAGAGCATGACCCGGAGGACGTGTGGAAGGTCCATGTGGATGGGGCCTCAGGGAAGTCCGGAAGCGGAGCTAGGGTGGTCATCATCGACCCAACCAGGCATGAGCACCAATACTCCCTGAAGTTTACCTTTCCGGCGTCCAACAATGAAGCAGAATACGAAGCAGTGATTGCAGGACTGAAAATTGTAGCTCAGCTCGGGACACAAGCAGTCGACCTGAGCACCGACTCTCAACTGGTTTCTAGTCAGATATCAGGAGAGTTTGAAGCCAAGGACAGTGCTATGCTGGCCTACCTCAACATAGTCAAGGATTTGACCTCGGAGCTCAGAAGGTTCACGATACAGCAGATTCCCAGGGAAGAGAATATGAAGGCTGATGCCCTGTCTAGATTGGCCTTGGGCGAGAGCCGACCTGCCCTAGTCCATGTTGTAGAAGTATCTGAACCCAGTATTCAGTTGGGGGTGCAAGCCGTAGCCGAGCTCAATCTAAGCCCAGATTGGACCAAACCAATCGTGGACTACTTAGAGGAGGGTATGACCCCAGAAGATGAAAAAGCAGCCCGGAAGCTCATGAAACAGGCCTCAAGGTTTGTAATAATTGCCGGGCAACTCTACAAGAGAGCCTACACTTGGCCTCTCTTGAAATGTGTTGGACCCGAAGAGGGAAACTATGTACTCCGGGAGATCCATGAAGGGGTATGTGGAAATCACTTGGGAGGCAAAGCTCTGGCTCGGTAGGCATTAAGATAAGGCTATTTCTGGCCAACCTTAGAGTAGGATGCCAAAGAGTATGTAAAAAAGTGCGACACCTACCAGAGGTTCGCCAATGTACAGAGAAAGCCTGCTCTGGACCTCACAGTGATGGTAAGTCCATGGCCATTCTATCAGTGGGGTCTAGACATCATTGGCCCATTGTCGACCGGTGTCGGCCAAAAGAAGCACGCCTTCGTAGCTGTAGACTACTTCACTAAATGGCCCGAGACTGAAGGTATTGCTAGAATAACAGAAAAGACAGCTTGGGATTTCGTATGGAAAAATATCATTTGCCGATTTGGGTGCCAAAAGTCATCATCACTGACCACGGCAAACAATTCGACAGTGCTTACTTTCGAGGCAAATGTGCTGAGATTGGGATCGACCTCAGATTCTCATCTATTGCTCACCCTCAAAGTAATGGCCAAATTGAAAGGACTAACCAAATCATTTTGCAGGGCCTGAAAACCAAGCTGGAGGAAGCGGAGGGCCAATGGGCATCAATTCTTCCCGAGGTGTTGTGGGCTCAGCGGACCAACACCAGCTCGGCCACGGGAGAATCGCCCTTCGAACTGACGTTCGGCACTCAAGCGGTGCTGCCGGTGGAGATCGGGTCTCCGACCAATAGAACCCTCCACCATGATCCAGAAACAAACGGAGCACGAATCCGTAAAGAGCTCGACCTCGCTGAAGAGCTTCGAGCTAAAGCTCAAATCAGAATGCTGGCCAGCAAAGCTGCCATGCAAAGGGCCTTTGCTAAACAGGTTAAGCCTAAGCCTATTAAGGTTGGCGACCTTGTACTCAGAAAAGCAATCTTTTTGCCGCTCTCCGGTAACAAACTCTCCCCGACCTGGGAGGGACCCTATGAAGTCATGAAAGAAGTCCGACCTGGGACCTTCTACCTTCGCGACAAGAACGGGAAACTATTGAAAAACGCATGGCACTCGGAACACCTGAAGCGGTATTTTGTCTAGCGGCCCCGAGCCGAAATACTTTGTAAACGGCCCCGAACCGGAATATTTTATTACGGCCCCGAGCCGAGAAATCTTGTAAAGGCCCCGGGCCAAGACATTGTTTATACAGACTCAATACAATGCATCTTTACATACAAGTACAATTCCCGACCTGGGAATAAGCACAAAAAATCAGCGCAATGCCCGACCCGGGCCCAAATTGCTTCAGCTATAAAGCTATTACCAACTCGGATTAACGCGGTGGCCATGCTTGATTACGAGCTAATGATCAATAAAACCGGCTCGGACAAAGTTCTAGCTAGGGTATAATCGATTATAATTTGATTAAGTTTTGCCAGTTCGGATTAAGTTCCAACTTGGTTTAATCCGGCTTCAGGTCGGTATGTTAGTTTGGGGTCCGAACTCGAGCTCAACATTTGTCAACATTAGCTTGACCAGTTTTAAATCGGACTGACGAGTCCAAGTCGGCGACAATTAAACAGTTGCCCGATTAACCAGCTCGGATTAGAGTGTTAATTCACTAGTCGTGTCCAGCTCGGTTCATTACGCTTAAGTTTGTATGGTCCCTTAAATTGGTCCGACCTCAATTACTTAAGAAAATTTGTGAAGAGAAAGATACGCGCGTACAAACTCGAACAAAACGCAAACAAAAGTAAAATAGATATTTCATTAATACTGAAATCAATTACACAAGCCCGGCCTGGGCAGAATTACAAAAGCCCGACCCGGGTGAATTTACAAAAGAAATTATTATTATTTAGGAGCAGCGGTAGAGGTGGTGGCCTCAGCTACGTCGCTGATCTGGTCCATACCCTTCTCGACGAACGCCAGCACCTCTTTGGCCTGGGATATCAGGTCGGCTGGTAGTTCGGGAATCTCCCAGAATTCCGGGGGCGGAGCCTCCAAGATCTCGATATAATCGTTCTTGGCGGCAGGGAAAAAGGTCTTCGCCCTCTCACGAGCTGCAACCTGGCCTCGGAAATAGTACTCCAACTCGGCGTACCGGGCCATCACCCCACCCTCGTGGCTAGCCAGTCCACGGCCTGTTGGCTGGACTTAAAAGGCCTCCACTGCCTTCTCCCATCGCGGGCCGACCTGATCCAAGAGGTCCTTATGCTTCGCTTCGAGCTCGCGCTTCTCCCGCTTGTAGCGCTCAAAGTCCTTGGCCGCGGCCTCGCGCCGGGACTTCTCAGCCTCGTGCTCCTTCCTTAGCCGAGCGATCTCCACCTCATCCGCTTTATGGCTCTCGGCCGCATCCGTCCTAAAGGACTCTAGCTCGGCTCGGGAATCTGTGTAGCGCTGCTCGAGCTCCACACAGTAAGTCTGGGCCCGGGCAAGCAGGCCAGGCGCCGAAAGGATGTGGGACTAAGCCTGCGCGGAAGAAAGCAAAGCGGTTAGTCAAAGTGATCAACAAAAGAAACCATGACAGCACGTCTGGGTATGTCTTACCGTAACTATGGCCGTCCTCAGGTCAAGTGAAAGCTGCTCCGCCGAGACCGACCCCACCTTGGGATCGCGGGCAACCTTAGCAGCCTCCACAAAATCCTTATTTGGAGGGCTCACCTCCGCGGCCTTGCCCCTACCGGAGTACTCGGGTCGGGGCCACTTCCTGTTGTCAGGACGGGATGCCAAGCGCTCGGGGATCGCCACACCCGAGCTCGTCTTCTTTGTCAAGGGAGATCCCGACGAGACCTCTGCGCCTACCTTCCTCACATGGCCCCCGGGCCGCTGTCTCTGCTCATGAGGGACGGAGCCAAAACCGGACCGAGCCGACGCCTCGCCGCTGGCGTCGGGCTTTCTCCTTCTCTGGAGGTACACGAGCTTCATCGTATCTGCCATGCCTGCAAAAACAAAGGAAAAGAAGGTGAAAAATGACCAATTACCAATCGAGAAGAGCAACGACAAACTAGGAGACGGGGATGTCGGGCATTGAGCGTTCTCTTCAGGCTCGGGAAGCAAGTGTGGGTGCTCTTCGCTCAGGTCGGGTTTTCTCCCGAATAACTTGGACTTCCATATCCTGTCCCACCTGAGGACACTATCGATGTCGATCAGCATACTCGGCTCGGGCCTCAGCACGCTGACCTTGGCGAGTTCCTCTTTGGAAAGCTTGGGGTCGTCATTTAAAGTCTTTTTCAGTGAAAGATTCCAGTCCATCCTGCACCCCGGGTTCACTGTCGACTTGACCCAATAGTAGTCGTTGTTCCAGCCCTTGTTAGAGGAGTGCCACTTGGTGAATATGGCATTGTTGACCTGAGCCGCAAAGTGGAACCAGCCTAGCTGCTTTGGGTTGGGCTTGCAAACAAAAAAAATGCCTGAAACGGCGCAAGGTCGACTCTATCTTCCTCTCGAGGCAGAACACGAAGAATGCCACCATTATGGCCCAACCGTTTGGTGACATCTGACCCGAGCTGAGCTCAAAGTAGTTCAGAATGCCTGTAATGAAGCCAGGAAGTGGAAGGCGGACGACATCGAAGGCGAGGTCGTAAATCATAAAGTGATCGGGCGGAGGATAACAGGCAGGGTCATTCCGACCAAGGACCTTCAGTTTGTGGTGTCGGTCCACCGACTAGTCTCTCAGTCGAGCGTTGGCCATCTCGATGGTTGAATGACACTCGCGCTGGCAACAAGCGAATAACTGCTCTATCCTCTTCCCCCGACCTGACGAACCACTGGCTGTAGCTGAGCTCCGAGGTCGGACTGCCCTAATCGGGATCGCTGCAGTCGGCTCCGAGGCGGAAACTCCAGCTAAGTACTCATGTGGTATCTCGACCCCCTCCAACTTGTTCAATGGCTCGTTGTCCTCTCCATCCCCCAAGTCTCCCAGGTCGGCCAAAGGATCTGCCTCGGCCTCTTCTTGCGCCATTCTGACCCCTATAACCTGGCAGTCATCATCGCTCTCCCGGGGCATGGATTTCCGAGCCAACCCTGAAGACGAACTGGTCCTCTCTCCACCATGGTCCCTATTCGAGGTAGACTCCGAGCTCGACGGACTCTCGTCTCCACCGTAGGACCTTACTTCCATAGCCTGAGAGTCTTCCGACTCCGACCTCCCCATCCTGTCTACAGACTAAATATAAATGAACAGGAATGACTAAAGGGAGTCGGGACGTACCTACTACTCTTGACTGCGGAGGGCGACCGACCAAGCTGGCTCCGAGCTGACAAATCCCGAGAAGATTCCTTCTGAGCTAATTTCTTCCGACCACTCTGGTGTCCGACCTAAAATTCTTGAGGGATTGAAAGCAAAATGTGGAATGAATCTCGGATGTCAAAGCCCTATTTATAGGCGCCCCTGAAAGTTGCCTCGGGAAGCCCAAACGTCGCGTCTCGTCAGAACCGCCAGGTGACGTGTCAGCCATCCGTTGGGCATGCACCGCTGACATGGCCATCCCTGCTCTCTCGGGGTCGGACACCTACAACTCGGGAGGAACCGCCAAATTCTAGATCTCACCCTCTCGATCTCGACTTGGGGGGGGAATTGACGAGGGGTTCCTGAGCTGAGGTACGAATCCGTCCCGAGCCGAAGCGGGCTAATCAGCTCCAAGGCCAGCGCGTTGAGCTGAATGTCCAACCAGGATGACTGGCCCGACCCCGGATACCTCGACCTCAGTTCCAGCTGTTCCGATGGGACATAAAGTGCTGATGGGACATAAAGCTGCGCTGCATTAAATGCTGTCAGACCAGAACTTAGTATAAATAGAGCTCCCCCCTCTTCATTTAAGGAGGTAACTCGTTATTAAATGCTCTCAGCTACCTTGCCAACTCGGACATACTAATCATTCTCACGCTCGAGGGGAAAATCCGGGTCATCACCCTGTCTTTTCCTTCTTTTCCTTGTGTAGGTCTGGCAGCCGACCCGGAAAGAACAGCTCGGAGGCCGACCTGAAAAGTCCAGCTCGGCGCAAGTAGCTCTCAACTTCAACTGTGAGGTTTCCGACCTCGACAGTGCATTTTCTCTGGGAGTTTTGCGTTTGGGGTGGAAGTGTTACTTTTATCATATAGTGTACCTAAAGGGGTTGGGGGAACAAGAACTGCACAGGAAAGTTCAAAAGAGAGATGCGGTGGGGGACGGGCTATAATAAGTAGGAAAGGCTGAGAAGATATAATGGTAATGAATTTCAGATTTCCACTAGTCAACGCGCCGTTTGTTCCCTTGAACTGACAGATGTACTAAAGAGCTCCACATGGGTAAATGCCACCAACTTCCATTTTATTAGAATATCCCAAACTCTCCTACTGAAATTATGAGATGATGTCACCTACTTACATGTAGTTAATCATTCCCAGCATGCCATCAACTAGATTCTGTAACATTGACCTGAGGGTACTATTATGAAATGTATGGTGAACACCTCATTTGGGTTAGGTCACACTTCTATGTTTTTTAGGTTGAATGCATTTTCTCTCTTGCTATATAAAATTATTTTTTTTTCTTTTTTTTTTGGTTTATTCTTAGATGTTAGTTATAAATTCTTTTTCACATTTGCAGGAACAGCTCAAACTTGTAGGCAACTCAACACCAAGTCTCATGGTACCTTCCTAAAACGTCATTGAATACTTTGCTTGGAAGCAGATCATATCAAACTAAACTTTACCTTTGCTATCATTGTTATATTGTCAATAATCAGAATAAGAGTATGTTTAAGCCTCCATTTGTTTTCATCAACGATTTGTTGGGGTTGGAGGAGAATATTTCGGGGATTCTTGTTCTTATTTGGAGAAGAGGGAAAATATTTTCCACTTAGTTATAGAAGTTGGCAATGAAGCTTGTATAATAGTTAGTAACAATTTTCAGGACGGTGTTATATATTCCTAAGCACCTCGACAATCTAGAACAGAGATTTTCCCCTGCAGTTCTCATTGGAAAAAATAGTTTTTGTTCATCTCTTTTCTCCCTTTCCACTTAAACAAATGGAGAAAATAGTATCTCCCTCTTTCTTTGGCTCTTGTATCTATTCTTTTCCGGGGGGGTTGTAGTTGCTTGGTGGAAGACCTAACTCTTTTGGTGTTTGGTGGAGCACCTAACCTTTTTGGACTAATATCTCAACTAGGTAGGGACTTTGTTGACATTTTAAATTAACTTGAGCCTTTGAATGTAGTGTTTTCCATCAGCCAACATTTTTGTAAGATGAACCCTGGACATCTAGAAATTCTTTTGCTCCACAACTGTTGCAAATATAGATATTTGAGGAATTTGGAAAAAATTTAACTGGTGGGTCGTGGCATTATATCTTTCTACATGTGGTATTCTCTTTTACTTGACCACACTGTGATCTTAACATTGGCTGACATGACTTTTCATGCATTATTTCATTCAATATGAATGCTAAAGAAAATTTTTGTTCACTTGATTTTCATGTCGTACCTCATTTCAGGGTCTTAAGGATATTGCAGATTCTTCAAATGGCAATAATAGGTTTATAACAGATGGCATTCCACAAGATGGTGTTGATAAGTTCAATGTCCCTTCAAGACCCTTGACAAGGTAATTATATGGTCTATGCACCGCTGTATATATATATTTTTTTTGGCTAAATAAGCAAGTGTATTCATTTTATATTAACAATCCTCACCGCTATATATCTTGTTTCCTATTATTTTCTTCTTTCATGGTGGGAACATCCTTATCCTTGTCTGTGCGCGTGCATGAGCACGCGTGTGGGGGTGGCAGGAGGGGGAGTTGGCGTATTATGTAATACTTTTTATAAGCTTTACCACCAATTTTTATTGTGCAACTATTTAAACTCAATTTCTATAAATTTTTTTTTACCAGAGCGACGTCAAATAAGTGCTGATGCAAATTTCTAGAAGAAGTATGATGCCCCTGGCATTGGTGCCAAGTAGTAGATTCTGTTTCTCTGAGATTGTATCTGTTTTGAATTATTTGTATCAGATACTTTCTCCAAAAACAAAACCTTGGAGCTACTTAGTTGCCTGTTGGTTCTTCATCTGGATACTTATTTAGATCTTAATTAGTAGGTGAATTAATGGGCAAAAACCATTTTGGTCCCTGAGGTTTGGTATAAAGTCCAAATTAGTCATTGAGTTTGTAAAAAGATCAAATAGATCCTTTCCGTTATCAATGACTTAATAGTCAAAGATTTGACGAAATGAAAAGATTTAAATGCCCTTGTTTTAGTAGTTGGAGATTTGGAGAGAAGGAAAAAAAAAAAGATTGGGATCATGCAATAGACACAACTATTTAAGTACTCAAGCCATTTTTTTTCTTTTCTCACTTTCAATTCATGCTCTTTCTCAACCAAAAAAAAAAAAAAAAAAAAGATCAATGACAACAACAAAATTCTTGCTACTTAGAAGAGTTTGGCTCTTAATATTTTTAAAATACACTTTTTTTTTCTTTCTTTCTTTGGTAATGTTGATTGGGTTGTGTTTAGTTTATTTTTCCTTTAATCTTGACTGAGTTTATGGAATTAGTGATATCTGATGTATTTGATCACCTATGTAATCTCCTTTATCATTTTCAAATTATAGAAATATTATGACTGAATAGTCTGTAATTTTTAATATTTATAATAGTGAAAAATTAAATATAAATTAAAGAGAAAGTCAAGTATATCTATAATCACTACCTTGTCCCCGAAAGTTGAATTTAGTATCAGGTAGTCACTAATTATGACTTTTAAAGTCTTAAATTTTGGATATATGTTCTCTAACTACAAATGTTGTCTGACTTTTAACTAAGTTGAAAAATGTATTGAGGTGCAATATTAGATAATAAAATGTATAATTTTGTGATAAATTTACTATAATTTACATGTAACGAATTCTTCGTTATTTGAAAACAAAAAAGAAAAAATAATAATAGAAAAGAAATTCGTTACATGTGAATTATTTTTTCACATTTAATATTTGAATTTTTTTCATCTATTATTGTTTTTTCTTTTTTCTTTTCAAATGACGAGAAAAAATGGTTTGGGTGTTTAAATAGTTGTACTTGTTGTATGTTTCTAAGCTTTTTTTTTTCCTTTCCTCTAAATCTCCAACCACTAAAGTAAGGGCATTTAAGCCTTTTTATTTGGTTAAATCTTTGACTATTAAGTCAAAGATAATGGGAAGGACCTATTTAGTTTTTTTACAAATCTCAGAGACTAGTTTGAGTTTTATACCAAACTTCAGGGATTAAAATGGTTTTTGCCCGTGAATTAATACATATTGAACATCTCGTTCTTGAAGTTGACGGTGCCAATTTAATTGCTTTGTTGCTGCTGGGAGTGGAAGAGTTCTGATTTATATTTTTTAAAGATGGAGAAAGTTTATGGTTTCATCAACATTATCTGATGAGATGCTGGAATGAGACAATGAAACATTGGTTGCATTTCTGTACTTCTCATTAGTGAATAAATAGGCGGATGGCAAAAGATTTGACTCGGATATATGTAATACTAGTTGTTGTCTGTGATTTGTTGTGATCAAAGATCTCAAGTTTGAACCCATGTCTCCCGATTACAAATATGATCCGGTCATTAACTGATTTGAAATATGAGCAGATAAGGTCATTAACCGATTACAATTATATCCAAATATTGAAGAAATTATTCAAGCAAAATTACATAAGGTCTACTCCAAAGCATTTTGGTGCATGAATTTAAACTTGAGACTTTTAATTACAACAAGTATAATAAAAGTTGTAATCTATTAATTATATCTTTAATTATAAATGGTTCTTTTTCATTTTCAAAACTAAAGTAGCTATGAAAAACGAAAATGAAGACGCCAGTATGATTGGTACAGTTTCTGAATTACTTCTACCCCTTTTCCTTTTGTCGGAAAATATGAATTACAAATAGCAAACAAATTGCGAAACCACCAAACACCAGCCCAGGTGCCCACAGCCACCAATGCTAGTACTGGGCTAACTTGAGATAAGAATGGCAGTATATAAACCCTCTGTCCGAAACTAACGAATATCCGTCGAATAAAAAATTCAATAACGAAATTGTTCGGTATCTGTTTAGCACTTGGTTTTCAAAAGAGGTATCCGATAGGTAACTCAGTAGATTTTAGTATTAGATGTTAAAAATAATGAAATTCAAAACTCAATTATTAATTTATTGTTTGTGTGTTTATATGTGTGCGCATATATGAATGTATATATGTCATGATCTTATAATTTAATTTAAATTTAATCATCTTATTATTCATGAGTTTCAATTCATTTTATTTTTTGGCCCTTCTTTACATTTAAGTTGAGTTGTTTTACATTCTTTTTAGGTTGGTTTTCTTTTTAAATTATTATTTTTATATATTTTTCAAAGTATACTAGAACGGGTGTAGATACTTGCGGTTTTCGAGTTATTTAACGATTACAATTATGATTAGTAATTTCAAATTCATTGAATTTTTGTTACAATTTTAATTATAAATTATGCTAAACAGTTGTTGTTACAATTATCTTATTTTTTGCTATAAAAGACCTTCAAGATTCATTATTATTAAAAACAAAGAGGAAGCAGCTTCGCTATAGGTTTACTAATGCATGGGCACAAGTTTCCCAAAACCCAAAATGATCAAATAGTCTCCTAATGAAATAATAATTATGGTGATACGTAATTACTAAGCTAGAATTGTATATATATTAGCATTGCACCTGTAATTCCATCACCATTCAGTCTATTGTCGCATTGTTAAACACATTAGAGTCTCCTAATAAACTAGGTGTACGTAATTAAGCTAAATTGTTTATATATTAGGCGTTGCTTTTATAATATCATTACCATTCTGTCTATTTTCACATCATTAAACACATTACAGTCTGCTAACATCCATTCAGTTGCAGGTGGAACATCCATTTAGTGGCAAGTGGAGGAATGCCATTCAGTGGTGAGTGGAACATCTATTCAGTGGCAAGTAGAGAAACGAGTGTGGAAGCAGTTTTCAAGCACGTTCATCATCACGTTGATCTTTTCTGATTGATAGAATATGCCATTGAGGTGTTACTTAATGCAAAACACAAAAGTTTATGAAGAGAGGAGAACAAATCACAAAACCACTCTTCAAGAACTCGAATGACGAAGATTATTATGAGGGTGACAAAGATGATGATTCTAATACTGCTAGTCAGGATCATGGATGTGCTAAGGGCCAAGATCCAAGCGATGTATGTTCAACTTTCTCTAATGGCGGAAAAGTTAAGGAAGAGAACAAGTTTGACGAGACTGGAGTTTCCAAGTTTGAAATAATGAGAGAAAGAAAAAAAAAAAAAACATGCAGATGGTTATAAGAAAGCCCAACAAAAAGGAAAATTCAAGTGGTAGATTTCCATGATCTTCCCCTACACTAGGTTACATGCACCAGCAAGAATGTCAACGACTAGGCCTATAAATACCACATTTTTCTCATTTGTGCTAGACCAAGTCATTTGTTCCATTGAGGGTGAGAGAGCTTAAAGTACTGTGAGGGGCAAAATGGGCGAGCAATCACACTCATTTGCTCCCATGAGGGTGAGAGAGCTGAGAGTACTATGAGGAGCGAAATGGGTGGGCAATCACACCCTTCCCATCTAACTCAACGATGCTCTCGTTGTCCTCACATGCTTGAATTCTTCAATCTACTATGTGAACTACCACACCGCATCTTCATGCTCCCAACTATTCTCGCTACCTGGTGCAGCATTTCATTTAACCGGGTACTCAATCCACGGACGTACACCTCTCTTGACAACGGTCCAATCAGCGAGTATGCATTTGGCTTCCTTGTCGTACGAGGTCACTACAGCAGTCAAGACATGACTAGATTCACCACGACTTGAATCTTCTTGGTCTACCTGATATGGCTTCAAGGACCTAACATGGAAGACTAGATGGATCTTGAGCTTCGAAGAGAGCTCAAGTTGATAAAGACCTTTCCAACACGCTTGATTACCTTGAATGACTCTTCATAATTGACATATCAACCCCTTATGTACGGACCTGAAGGACATGAATTGTTAGGACAAGATCTTGACCATTACAAGGTCTCTCTCGTTGTACTCTACAAATCTCTGCTTCTTCTTGGTCCACTTTTTTATCTTCTTCGCCATTTTCTCGAGTACAATACGAGCCATATTATGCAGTATGCACCATATAAGACTTTATTTTTCTTAATTTTATTCTAATTCATTCTAAGTATTTTGAGTGAATTAATAGAATTTTGACAAATTCTTAATCTAAAACCTTCACATAATTATGCAACGCAATATTTATAATGCAGTTACTCTCTTGACTTAATTTACTTTCATAGGATTAAAACAATTACAACTTGACATCGTAATAGGAAAACCCTAAACTCTCCTTATATGTCTTTATGAAACCCTCCTAAATAGCTTTTTGAATAGAAAAACTAAACCCTTACATGGTATCCAAGACATTAACCGCTTCCAGACCCATTAGTGCATTCTACACATTGCCAATTTTATATAACCAATTTTCTATGTTTAAACAATTAAATTTCAATTCAAAGAAAAATTTCAACTTATGTTCTCACAAATAACAAGGTATTTTTTTTTAATAACATGAGAATCTAGTTGGCAGAGTCCAATTATCGAATTATTCAATAAAACCCGACCACCTATTATTAAATAAAAAAAATTCAACTTTTCTTCTTCAAACTAACAAGGTAATTTTTTTGGAAGACGTGGGAACCCAATTGGCGGAGATGGCGGTATTTTGATCCATTAAAATGAGTTTTTAGGCTTCAAACCAATCTCAGTTGCATAAATAGCGTGTGTCATACACTCTCGGTTAAGTATGATAGAAAATTAGATAGCAGGGTTTAGCCGCAACATTCGAAGTAATAGAAGGGGGTATTTGTGACTTTTAAAAATACATGGTTTATAACAAAATTTTAGAAAAACATAGGAGGTATGATGTATTTTACTCTTATTAATTTTATTCAAATTTATTCTAACTATTTTGAGTGAACTAATGGAGTTT
Source organism: Ehretia macrophylla (assembly GCA_037974665.1). NCBI lineage: Eukaryota > Viridiplantae > Streptophyta > Magnoliopsida > Boraginales > Ehretiaceae > Ehretia > Ehretia macrophylla. Next base: position 44,167,743 of record CM075764.1, read on the forward strand.
TGACAAATCTTTAATCTAAAACCCTCACATAATTATGCAACACAATACTCATAATGTAATTTTAGTACTCTTACTTAACTTAAGTTCACGAAGTAATTCTTTTATTATTCAGAGGATTACAACATGATATCATAACAAGAAAATCCTAAACTCCTCTTATGACTTTATGAAACCCTACAGACTGTTTGGAATAAATAAATTCCACAAAATTTTATGAAATTCATTTGTAAATCTACATTTTTATGTTTGAAAATTAATACCTTTTTAAAAAATTAGAGATCAAAAATTTGTAAGGATTTTCACAAGCCTTACCGAAATTCTTGCCTAAGAGATAAAATTTACAAATCCATATTTTTCAAATATATTGCTAATTTTTTGTGAACAAAACTACCATTAAGTTTAAGTGATTGACTTTGCTAGGATACATAGATGAAAAAACAAAAATAAATCTATGTCTTCCACTCACTTCTCTTTCAACGGCACACAAAAAAAAAAAAAAAAATCAAAAATTTTCACTCATTTCTCTTTCAACGGCACAAAGACAGCATACGTTTCAACAAAATACGAAGCATACGTTTCACTCTTCCTCTTTCTTTCAGGTATTCGTTTGATTTTCCTTGCAAATTTGTTCATGATTCTCTTTTATTGTAAATATTGATAACTTATTGGGCAACATGTTTTTCTTCTTGGGTAATCTACTGGGAGGGTGACTAATCTGAGCCACAGTGTGGAGAATTGAAAAAGATACGTCGATACTTTATTAGAAAAGTATGTAGGAACATCTAGTTGAACTTAAGGTTATTTTTTAATGTTAAATTTATGGTTGAATTTAAGGTTGTTTTGTTTATGTTAAATGTAGGTTTATTTTGTAGTCTTGAACTGATGTTTGAATTTATGATGTTTTCTAATATTTAATTTTATTGACAATTTATCTTTATTTTTTCTTTTTCTTGGTTGAATTTATGATCTTTTCTAATATTTAATTTTATTGACAAATTTTCTTTATTTTTTCTTTTTCGTTTGTTTTTCTTTTGGACAATTTTATGATAGTACCAATAATCAATAATGGAATGAAAAGATACCCTTATATGGCAATATAATTTCAATTGAATAAAAGAAAGATATTTAAGTAAAATATAACTATTAATTTTAATTTTATATGTGTTCCGGACACAATTTCTATTTACTTGATATTGTTTTACCGTTTTAAACAAAAAAACTCATTTGTAAATATAAATGCTCACAAATTCATTTATAAATTAAATAAATTTTACAGTACAAATATTTTTAAACACAACGTAAATAGGTTTTTGAATGGAAAACACTAAACCCTTACATGACACTCAAGACTCTAATCACTCCCGAACCAATTTACACAATTGGCTCTTATGATTACTACGCACTGGGGGTGCATACTACACACTGATAATACCACCTTTTTATAGGCAATTTTCTTGGTTCAAACAATTAATTTCCAATTCAACGAAAAAAAACTCAACCTTCTCTTTTCACATTTCTTATTCATCCAAAAGAAGTCTTTGATGTGATTTGACATGCTTATCCATGCATTTGGTTGATGTGGAAGATTTTGAGTCACAATACCAACATTTGTGGGTTGTTAACATGTTAAAAATCTACCTAGCCATCTACTTATTATATCCCTTGTTTGGCGAGTCCACAGGTGTTGAAACCCGTTAAATGAAGATATATCAACAATTAAACATGAATTCGTCCAAGCAAGGCCTAAGGCGGTGATTTGTATGTTGGGATGAGTTGAAACTGAAATGATATTAACGACTTTATTCTGATTCCCATGCTAGCATGTTGTACAGAATTGGCTTATGGGAGTATAAAGAAAGTTGCAGTGGGAACTTTTTGTTGGAAAATTTATTTGAATTCTTTCATAAACACACGACTCTTTTCGCTTTTCCAGTTTTGTTTTGGTGAAATATGGCACATGCCTTTTTGTTAAGCTACCATCCCAGTACATCTTCATTGCTACGATGAAGCTACCAGTCTACCAGTCATGTTCCTACAGTTAACATTTGTAATCAATGGATCGAAGATGGCATGTTCAACAACTCACTCCAGAGATATTGCACTGGTGGTGATGTTGTGTTCCCAGGTGACTCCAATTTTGGCAACATCTTGTCATTGTAAAATGTAAAATCATCTTCTACCCCAGTTGGCAAATTGTTGATCACATTGTTTCCTTCTACATCTTCATTAGCAGCAACTTGATTCTTTGCCATGAGTTCATTGAACATCGAAGACCGCAAAAGGAGGCCGAGTGCAGTTGGGGATGATGGCTTATTGCAAGGACTAAGAGGCAATTTCGTTTCGACAATTTCTTGCTTTTGCGAAAAGGAAAAGTCCCCTGTTTTGAAAGAACTGGAGTTAAACGAGAAGGCAGGTTTTTCTCCCGTGTTGATTTCATTTGAGATGGTTTGCATAGTCTGCAGATCTGCACTTAGCCCCACAATGGCTGGTGAATTGGCTCCTGGTTTTAGCCATCTAATATATGTGCTCAAGTCAAAGTTTGTAACTGCATTGATTCCTCTGTATTCGATTGCTGCAATGTCGTATGCACGCGCAGCTTCCTCTTGGGTACCTGCAAGATTTTAAGCAAAGTTGTACAGATTAGCAACCCTTGTATGTTCTTAGCAGTGAACTGGAGAGGTAAGGGTTGATACTCACTGTATGTACCGAGGTAAAGATACTTATTTCCGAAAACGCGCCCGATTCTTGCTTCCCATCTACCATTATGATGATGCCTGGAAGAACATACCACATCCTTTTCACTGACTGAAAACTGATGAATAGAATGACAGACTTGTGTAGTTCAAGAAATGACAATTACCTTGCAACTCCTCTGTATTTGGATGCACCACGCGCGAAACCATTGCTTCTCCTGTAACCAGAATTTGGATGTTTTGATCATTCATTTTGGTTCAACTGAGAAATTTACTTGCTGCATAAATACATATTAAACTTGTAATGGCTATGTTGACTACCTTCTCAGAGAGGCCAAGTACTCTTCCCTTGTTACATTTTGCATTAATTCAACCTCCTTTTCATAATCAGATATCTGGAAATGGAAAATTACACATGTTACCATCTTCTTTCTTGATGCTGCAAAAGAAAACGAACTAACATGTGAAGGTCCAAATCTTACAGGGAAATTTGTGAAGGTTGACGTCCCCCAATACTTGATCGCGGCTAAATCATATGCTCTCGCTGCAGATTCCTCTTCATCATACGCTCCTGAGAAGTCAGTAACACAGTTTAGTCTCATTTCACTATTCATTTTAATAAAGTCAGCTTATGACAAAACAATTCAGGCACTCACCTAGATAGACTGCTCCATTCCAGATAATGCAGGATCAGATGACAATATCAAATCAAGAAAACCGTAAGTTAAAAAGTGTTATTGTGTAAGATTGAATTCAAAAGGATAGAATTCGCGAACAACAATGATTATCTTATTAACCTTGTTTCCCCTTCTTTCTTTGAGTTGCATTCCAGGATCCTTTGTCCCATAAATGAGCTTCGTAGCGTCCTGTCCATCGATGTCTGATGGCAAATAGCATAAGTTTAGCTAAATTTCATACAAAGAACAGCAATTTGGATGAATGAAAGTTAATTAATTCATCAAACCTGCTGACTCCGCGAAATCTTGAACTTCTCTTAACTGTAGTAGTAGTAGCAGTGGCTTGATCAACTTGCAAACCCGGTGATTGCTGTTGTCCATCTTGCAGGCTGTTATAAGTGAGTGCTGCTGCAGTTGGAGATCTTCGTCGTCTCTTGACACACTTAACCTCCGGGACATCACTTTCCAACGTACACAATGTACGGCTTCTGGAATTCACTTCAGATTTCATATTTGTCAGATCCATCTTTCAATTGTTTTTCAGTGCTAAGAAGACAAAATCTGTGGATGTACACAGGTTTTTTGCTCGTTTGCTGCTTGTAGTTCATGTATATTGGTACTTAAATATGAGGCTATCCTTTGTTTTCTTCCTAAATTTCACGCTTATTTTATTGTTTTATTGACAAACTCTATCATTCTGATGAAGACAAAAATGTGAGCGATGATTTTGAGTATCCCTTGAGTGTCAACTAGCCAGTTTAGCTTGAAATATAATTTAACCTTTGGGATAATAGATCAGCAGCCTTCTCCAGCCTCTCTTAAACTTAAAGTTGACTTAGAAGTACTAAGTGATAATTTCAAGGCTCAATGCCTGGACAAAGACACAGAGTTGTTACATTTCAGTTCCAGGCTCCCGTAGTTCATTAAATTCCTCCAGGGATTTTGGCGCACCCAACCCTCCGTTCCACGTGAACCACGTATATCGAGTAGCTTTAGGGGCAGAGTCAGAAATTTAAAGTTAGGAGCCGAATATTTAAATTTTTTAAAATATTACATATATTTTTATAAACCAAAATAAAATTACATATGCTTTTTTTTTTTTTTTTTCTAAATCTGCCACCCATGGCTCCCGCTAATACCGCCCCTGAGCTAATAGATGTATAGACTAGCTAGCAAAATTTTGAGTCTGAAAAGACTTTGGGACGGTCACAAAGTTAATCAAGTTCAAGTGCTACAACTGGAGAAAGACATAAGAGATGACATATCCCCTGAAATGATCATTGGATAGTCCCCCACTACCGTTTTTACTTCCTTTAGCTCTACCTCCTTGTAAACCAAAATAAAAAAATTTAAAAAAAAAGTACCCGCATCAATCTATTCCGGTATATATACTAAACGCTTCCAAACAATTTAGACAACTTCAATCGAATAATCGATGCCTAATCAAGCAATTTTCATCTGTTAATAGTTCTCGTTTCCTGCTAACAGAAACTAGAGCATAAATTACTTCCCAATATTGAATTTGGTCAAGAACCGAAGGCGTGGACGCCATTCTCACACCAGTCAAGCATACACTACTTCCACTTGAAACCCATCTCACATTATCGTAAAACTCAATCAAATTGACAAAATTGAAGAATAAACTGAGAGCTGTAAAACTTTGTAATAATTAGAAGTAGACAAAGCGATACATCATAGTCAAAAAAAACATTTGTCTTATATTGGATTACAAGCTCTTGATAAACTCCTCGTAGTTTTGTTTTCTGTGATAATTCATGCAAAAATCTTTCTGCATATGCAATAACGCGACAATTTGTTGATTTAACCTCTACCCTTTGTGGTTAAGCAATCTTTCTAGGATTCATCGCCAAGTTGAGTGTAGTTTTGGCTTGTGTTATCAGTTGATTTTGGCCTGTAGTTGTCTGTGTGAAAAGAATAGTAAGTGCAGTGGCGATATAACCAATGGAATTTATTCTTGCAATATTCTGTTAAGTTTTCAGTAACAATCTAACTAGTTAATTTTTTGTCATTTTGATAATGTTGATGAATGTGTCGTGTTAATTTTGTTCTTTCAAGTCAAATGCATGAAAGCATTTTTCAAATATCAAATTGCAGAATTGAGAAAAGCTTTTTTTCTCTTTGTTCCCGAAAACTAAGACAACATCATTGGAGTTTCCTTATATGTTACAAGGCAAAGACCTAATCTTAGTGGAGCTTTTTTTTTTTTTTTTTTTTATGACAGGGAATTCGAATTATCTGAATAACTTCACATCAGAAGTATTAATAATTTAGACGGTCTAAGTCAGTCATGTAAAAAGTTTATCGGGACTGGCCCAAAAATACTAACTTTCTAATTGATTAAATTCAAGATGTGAGTGAATCTCTTATCCATGTCCAAACGATCTACTACTAAGTTACCCGTATTTTGGTCTTTGGTGTGACAATCTTGTAAAATGAAATTCTCGTCCCCTTTTTCTTTTTGGCCTATATCTGAACTAGAACGGGATTAGATGAGGCACATCAAATCTATAAAGAACAAGTTATGAGTGTGATTTCAGAACCTTAAATCACTTGCAATTAGAGCTAAATAAGTTAAACTTTAACACGGTTAGTTATTTACTACAAAAAAAAAAACACGGTTAGTTGATTTTTGCCTAAGTGATTTGCATATAAATCTTTAATTAGTTTTCTCAATCATGATATGGTATCAATAAGAATCACGAAATCATGACTAAATCATGTTAAAGTATATCAAAATCTGTGAAAGCGCGTTATTTCTATTGAAAAAAAAAAAAAAAAAACCTCTTATCACATTAGACATTACCACTTACGTACCATCAAAAGTGAGAAATTTTACAATACATCGTCAATTTTGCTACCCAATCAGCGAAAATTTCAAAGTAGACAATTATTATGATTAGGCATGTCAACAATGCCCCGGGACATGGTTCAATAATAGTGGGAGTAATTCGACATTCTTTAATATTCTGGAGTCATGTCCTTAACTAACTTGGTCCTTGTGTAGAGGCACAGCACTACACCTAAAAATTTGTCAGTTAATAGTCGAGCTCTATCTATAATAATAAAATTCCGTCAATTAAATTCTCACGCTATCCAAAAAAGTGTGTCAACAATATTGCTTTAAGATATTATGATGACGCACGAGTACTAGAAGTAAACGAAATGTGTAATTGTAAAACAAATGCATGAAGAAGCCTTGATTCGCAATTAAGATATCGCTTTACTTAATTAATTGTTGGTCCTCGACAAGTTGGATATGTAACTAATTAGTTTTGGTAGTTTTGCTCAAAACCAATCTTGGATAGCTAGAGATGAGAAGGGGGTAAGACTTTACTGGATCCAGCCCAGTAGGCTTATCCTTTTCTCTTGACCAAAAAATAAAAAAGCTTATCATTTTCTCGGTTGTGATCAAAACATCTATGGATCCATACCTCAGCCTCCCGCAGCCAACACCCTGGAAAAGTGACAACAGACAGTTTTTTTATGAGGAAATCGTTCAAAGGAAGTCATTTGAGTTTATACTAGAGTTTAAATTTCGAAACACATAATATTATTTGATAAATATATGGTTTATATAATTTAGGCACAAGCTTATTAGGGTTGGCCCAAGGAGAATAGTGTATTGGTTGATTTGAATATTTCGTGATATGAGCAAATTTTGCGCTCATACCTCAAGCACTCCACCACTAGATTAACTCTTGAGGTTACAAGAAATTTCTCAAAGGCTCGTTGGTTCTTACATAAGTATCTGGTATATTATAACGTATATTGGATTTATTTTTTACTGTGAGAGTTGCAAATAACTTTATCACTACTTTATGTTGTTTATCTTTCACATTGAAAAAGTTTGAGCTAGATAGTTGTTAAATGAAGATTCCAAATTCAAACTTCCATTTCAACAATCATGCATTTCCATTAAAAAGAAAAGTAGTGAGAATTTATTTCATAACCAATTATATCAATTAAGTTTAACTAAATGCAAATATATGCATAGTTTTTCAATAGTTATATACTCATACATTTTTCAATTTTTGTGGTAAATAGGCCAAAAATGGACCTCTCATGAGCTGTATTGTCATAATTCGTAAAACTTACTACTTCCTGCAATAAACAAAGACTTGAGTTCTAAGGTTGTAACACCTTAGCGATTTCACCAACTAACTTCTGGCACTTTGAGATTGCATCATTTCAAGGACAAGGGTGCATTGCATTTTTCAACAAACTTTTAGTATAGGAGTTAGGTTTAAACGCAATCACTGAGTTTTTAGTTTATGTATTTTACGTAGCACGTGAGGTACGTGCACTACACACAATTAACCTTACACTTATATAAATAAATATGACCGATTTGATAAAATTCATCTTTTGTTGAAACACAAATTGAAGTAAACTTTAATTAAGCATACTAGATATTTCTAGGTAGCAGTTGTCTGATCAAAATCTTTAGTTCATCTATATATTCTAAAGATTGCCTTTGCATAGCATAAGCATAAAGGCATTGTTAAGAGAATTTCCTAATAAGTGGTCAGAATCTAATGCCATGATGCGCCACAAGAAGCACGTCAAATTGTTACAATTGTCCTTTAAGGTTAAGGTAGTTTGGTGACCATTTCCATCTGACAATTGGGAAGAAAAATATACGACTTTGAGATGCATATCTTTTTTTTTATAATTAGAATATTTTTTGAAAGTGATTTGAGCTTATATTAGTGTTTAATTTTTTTAAAAAAATGACTCTATTTTGAAGAGGTATAGTTCGAGTAAGTTAGATATAAGACCTATCAAAACTAGATCTAAAAAGAAAAAACTTTTAACTAATTCGAACTCGAAAGATAAATAAGTTTCTCATTTATATTTCAAGCGATTCACCATTAAATTAACGATCCGTATATTTTTAGGTTGGGAAATAAGATGTGAAAGGTACCCCAGATAAAATAACTTGGAAAGTGCACGAGATACCATCTTCCGGGCTACTACAGATTCGTCAAATCATCATTAGTAGAATCCAAATTCAAAGTTTCTTGATTTGGACCCATTCAAGCCTAAAAAAGATGCTGTTGAAGTCATGGTCTTTGTTCTTTGCCCAGAGACATCACTTTCTTAAAAACTGAGTCAATGCTGAAGAGTCAGCATAATAAGCTATTTCTTGCCATCTTCAAACTAATCCATCATTAATGTGAACCCTCAAAAAGTATGAAAATGGGGCTGAAAGTTCTTATTTTTAATCTTAAAGATAAGATAACTACAGCAAAAATGCATGAATACATAGGTTTCAGGACAGTATTTTTTAGTGGGTCCAACCGTAAAGAAATATTCCATGCTTGGAAGTAGTAAAGAATTTAGTTGGACTTTAATTTTCTATTATTTTTATTGAACAAAAAAGCTAAACCTTTTTTAAGTAAAGAATCAATCAATTAGCGCACTCTAAACTATGAACTTAGATTCTTGTATTTTGCATATGAAATTGAAAAAGAAGTTTCATCTTGAAACAGCTAAACCATTGAATAGATCTCTTAAAATAGTCTTCAGACTTTTTTTTTTAATAAGAAAAGACAATTATTGAAGGTTATAACTAAAGTTATATATTGTTCGCTAAAATTCTTATCGAGATAATATAATCATTTTCTTTTTTATCATAAACATGAAACTTTCATTCAACTTTCAAACAAAATTACACAAAATCAGCCTATATATTGGTGAGATGATATAAACATTTTGTTAGGATTTTGATCCACATATATAGGCATTGGGTTGTTTGATCCTATATCAGCTGAATTTCTTCACTTTCTTGTCCACCAAGTGTAGGATAGTGGTGAGAAATGGAAAGGGAAAAGGGAAACATGCTTTAGTATCATGGAATCCCTTATCCAAGAGCATTATATGAATTTGGAATATATTATAAATCAAACATGGATGTAATGGCAATTTGAAAAGTGATATGAATCTAAATCCAGTTAAATGTGAGCTCACTCCACTTAAACTGAAAATGGCCTATAATTTCTCACCAAATAAAATGATAGAATTTCTTCTTCTTCTTTTTTTTGTCGGAAAAATGATAGAAAAGTTAAATAATCATGAAACGCCTCAAAATAGGACTAATCTTAAGAAATCTGTTTACTTTTCTCTCATGTAGCACTAAATAATAAGCCATCATAATATGATTATATGAAGACAGGCTGACTATAATATGGATTCTTACGGTGTGTTTGGTTGGGCATGAAAAAAGTAAAGCTAAAATGAGATGATTCTTATTTTCATAATTAAGAAAGGAAAATAACGCTTGACTAATTATGAAAGGAAAATAACGCTTGACTTTTCAACCTTTGTTTCCAGCTCTAAAGGTAAGTAGTCAAGAAAGTCTTTGTAAAATGCGGGCTTTGAAGCTTTTATCGAAACAAAAAAAAACTTCGGTTGGTGTTTATTCCGTATTATGCAAGTAAATGACTTTCATTTATTTGATAAGAGAAATAAAAAACAGAGAATTAGAAAGAAAGAAAATCTTTCTTTATCTCATTTTTAATTTTGTCCTTCATATTTTCCTCTAACTAAATAAGAAAAAGGACTTTGCAATCTCATTTTTTTTTTTAAATTTAAAAAAAACTTAAAACTATATAATATAACCAGTAAAACCCTAGTAGCAATCTCATTGCATTTTCATTTGCCATAGTTTTAACCAAACGTAATATTAGGAAATGGGGCTGGCGAGCCAAAAGCAAAGTGGAAAAGTTAGCCGTAAGAACCTTTTCTTTTCAGGACTGTAACGTGGTAGTTTCAACGTCCACAAAATTCATCTCCTCTTTTAGGAGTTTCTATAATTAATTATCCTCTCACTTTTTTGGGTGGGCTAATAAAAGGGAAGAAAACATTGACCCTCTAAATATGAACACTTTTGGTGCATTAATACACGTTTCTCTCTCAACGTTTTAATTTTTGCATGACAAAGAGAGAAGGAAAAGGAAACAATTGACTCTCTAAAGTGAAACCTTTGGGCCATAGAATACTGCCTCGAAACTTATTGCATATGAATAGATTTATTGGCCAAAGAGTTTTGGTCAAATACTTGTGTTGATTGATACCTTACACGCCGAATATAATTTTTACTATTTATATGATAAATTGAATATTTAATACATAAATTTTTATTTTATATACAGTTCTAATATAGTTTGAAAACAAAAATAGTTAACACAAAACTAAAAAAACTATTCTCACATCTGGGGTTCCATTTCTTGAATCAATCATGATAATTCTTGTGACTAATTAAATTAAATTATATTTTTATTAAACTGATCATATGTTACAAAATTTGAATCTTAATGTAATCTCGATAACTTTCAAAAAACAAAAACGTTCCTGTCATAAGAAAATTGAAAACAAATAGTAATGAGAATGCGTAGATTTGGTCTGCCAACTTTAACATATGGCAAAAAAAAAAAAAAAACTTTAACATATGGCGGTAAAGTATTTTTATCCGCTGCTTCACGCTATATCGGCAGCCACTTATTTGTTGAGGGGAAAAGAGATTAAAATATATATATAAAAAAAGGTTTTTATTTCTTTTAGTTTGAAAAGTTTGATGTTAAGTCAGAATTGACAACCAACGCAAAGCATTAAGCAACACGTGTCTGCGAGTTTTGTTTGTATGTGAATTTACAATGTTTACCTCGTAGCCAAACTCCTAGATTTGTATTTTGTCACACGTTTCGGTTGAATTCTTGGAATGGTTTCTACATGCAGGCATGCATGAAAATTTTTTATTTTTTATTTTTTGCTTAGACCAGGTTAAAAGTCACTTTCTTATTGGAAGATGGAATCATGGTCAAACTGTCATTAGTCAACACCGAGCCGATATATTATCCCATCCGCATAGAAAATGTAGTCTTATCATAAAATTTTTGAATTTGAGTAGGTGGAATAATTAAATAATAATTTATTATAATCGAATATTTTGAATTTAAATTGTGATTCTTTAAGTATTTATAACGTGAATTAGTGACGTAGCGATTCTTGAATAGAATGAGGTATTTTCTACTCATCGTAAGTGACTGGATACTCGTTAATGTTACCGTGCATACTTACAAGCTCAACCGCTGGTGCCTGAGGGTTTTGACACCACTTTTTCATTATGTTTTTAAATAAATATACTTAAATACTTACCAACATTATCCACAAGTTTTTCCTACTATTGTTTAAGCCAATGTGGTTTCTCTGACTTGGATTTGCATAGTAAAACTAATGTGAATCTCGGATTTTTCTTCGACAAAAAAACAAAAAAAAGAGAAATCTCCGATTTTTCCAAGGTTGGTGAACGAATTCAACACACGAAAACTTTTACAAGTCAAAGCATTCTTTTTGGTGCAAAGAGTGCATCTGTGTTTTCTTCCTTGACTGTCATTCTTTAAAACTAAAAGTATTTAGCCGCTATGTCCGCAAAATCAACCATAATAAGATTGCGGTATAATATATTTATTTGATATTCACATTAAATGGTTAAAATTATTTTACAATAATTTTATCATCATGTTACCGTTAATAATTTTCCTCATTCATAGGGTTATAATATTAATTTATCATCACGTTACTGTTAGAAGTTATGCAAGATAAATATGGGTTGTTTGTTAGGCAATACAACTGAGTCCTTCGATTGACAGAAACTTAATGAGAAAGTTCAACAACTGATGAAATTACTTGGTGAAAAACAACTCTGTTACACGTGATACTACAACATTAACTGGAATATCAATTCTATCAGAGACCGTTAGCAATCTGTTTCTTGTTTAGTCAGTTTGTTCCACTAAATATTCCAACATAGCCAGTAACAATAAATAGCAATGGAAATAAAACCTTGTAACAGAAATAAAGAACACCAAGATTTAACGTGGTTCAACCGTGCAGTCTACGTCTACGGGACTTCCCCTGGTCCAACAAACATGTTCATTAAGAAATATAATCAGTTACAACACTAATGGACTTACACAAGTAAAAATTCCCTCTTGACCTTTGACGCCTTGATGATGAACTCCTCAATGAACTTTGGTTTGACGAGCTCCCTTCGACTTGTAACGTTTTCTCCCGAGAACTACACCTTCTTCTCCCGAAGAATGAATAAAGAAGACAATAACCTAATCACTTAAAGACTCATATAATTCGTTCATGACTCACTGTCATAACATACAAAGTTGCAACACTTAATACAATCAAAGACTAGAACACAGATCGTGTTGCAACATCACTGAAAACATGTAATCACTCAAATAAAGCCACAATACAACAAGACAAGCTTTTATAACTAAAGTTCAAAGGTTCAAGGCCATCCGAGCCTTGAAGCATACAATAGTTCAAAATCACACAAGCATGCAACCAACTTAACTTCTTCATAAATCCAAATTCCTGCTCTGCCTTAATATATCAAAGGAAACAAATATAATCACCGTTGCCCAGCTTTTGATGAATTCAGTATCTACCTATGATTCATACTTCCATGAAAAACATGGCAATAGGTTTACAGAGACATTAAAGAGCATTCTTGACTTGGTTTAAGTTTTCTATCTTGCCGTTTCGTAATCTATAAGGCTTGTTTGCTGCAGGCTTTCTTCTATGGAACCAGATCAGACTTCAGTGGGTTGGAAGTAAAAGGTCTGAGAACCGCGCAAAAAATCAGGAAGCTGCATTGTGGTATGCGAATATTATTTATCTATTTTGTTTCTTATGCTTTTCTTCCCTTGTTCATCTTGACCCTCCTGCATCTAAAACATTTGTTAATGTAGCTGGAGCGCGTCATATGATAGCTTACTTGGGACTAACAAGCGTTTTCCTCAGCCAATTCCTCTCTCTGTAAGTCCTCGAGGCATTTCCTCGATGTTCTTCTCTGTATGTTCTTCTCTGTACTTTATTTATGCATCTTTTGTTATACATAAGGCTATAGCTGACTATCCAATGGGCTTCACCTGACAGAAAACTCTCTTATATCTGCTTGTGGCTCTCTCTGTATGTCCTCCCTGCAGTGACTAATTCTGCACATATAAATACTCGACAACTGCAAGAAATCATGGCTTGGGCTTCAAAAAAAACCTCTTCACACAAAACCCTATTCTTCATTTCCTTGTGAATATGCAATAAATATAATTCATTAATCAACACAAATCTCCTTCTCATTTGGTAAGTTACCATAAGATTTTTATGCACAATATAAAAGGTAAAAGCACAAGTATGGTAATATAATAAGTTTTGCAAAACATAGCCAATCAATAATTGCGTTAATAATCTCCAATCAATTAATCAATCACCAATCAAGCTAATTGGCTTAACAATATCCCAATTTGGCTTTGTTTTGGCAAAACCCTGATATCACAGTCATTGTAACCTCCTACTGCCCAAGTACAACAAGACAGATGCAACAAATGAAAATCCTGGTGCAACATTTAGGAGAACAACAGTATTAGAGCAATGATCAGCCTGTTGCAACATGCAGTGGAACACAGATAAAAAATTATATCAGAGTAGACAAACTAGTGCTCCTGCAAAAGAAAGCAATCATGTTGCAACAGATACTAAAACAACAATGCAGTAAACTAACAGAACTATAAGTAAATCTGTAGCAGCACATCATACTCCCCATTTTTGCCAAATCAAATGCAAAGAAGCATAGACAAACTAACAAAGCAATAAAGCTAGCAAACTAAGTGATCAGTAACAATAGAGACAAAAAAAATTGTTCAGCAACACAGATAAAGATGTATCAGAGCAGCAAAGATAATGACCCTGCAAAAGATAGTAATCCAAAGATGATAACCGTGTTGCAACAATCAGTAAACCGTTGCAACAATCAGTAAACCATTGCAACAAGTCATAGCAAAATCAATAGCATATTCTCCCCCTCAAACACCAACCAACAGATAGTAAAAGCAATAACATAGTCTCCCCCTTTGTCAAAAGACACCAAAGTAGAAATGCAAAGTACCACAAACACTAACATGGACCCAAAGTAGAGCAGTAGATTTTAAACATAGTAAAGTACTAGAGCAGAACTAAAATCAATAAAGTATCAGAGCGATAATCATTAAGCAAACTAACATTCAAACAGTGTCTTTGAAGACGAAATCGAGTAGGGTCTGTTGTCTTTGCATCAACATCCCAAGGTCAGCCATTATCTTTTTTCGATTGACTTTAATAGTGGATTGATCGTTGCACAGTTCATGGATTTCATTCTGAAGTAGCTGCAGCTGTTGCAACAATACAACAATAGTTGTTTCAGAAGCAGGTCTAACATTGCCTTCAGCTCGAGGCTCCCCTTAAATATCAACTTCCTACAAAAACTTGTGAAAAATATGGAATGGAGGGGACAACTTCACAAGGGATTCAACCCAGTCGTAGACAGCCTTTTGAGAAGTTAAGTAGCACAATTGTAGCAACTAAGCAGCACAATAGTAGAATAAAACAATTAAACATGTAAACTATAAGTCTTATGAAGCAAAGACAAAGAGGCAAATTGTAAGCAAAATAGTAAAAACTATAAAACAAAGTATTCAGCAATCCAAACCAACAAAAAAAAAACATCATTGACATAAGCTGCATTTGTTTTAAGTCATGTTGCAGCATCTGCACTTCCTGCAGTCTTTCGGCATCCAATTTCGCCAGTTCTGATTTTTGTTTCTCCAATTCTATGACCCGTACCTCCAATCCTCAATTTTTCTTGCACACAATCACCCATTTTTTGTACATCTCTTTGTAAGCTTTCAAGGCTTCTTCTACATCCAAATCATCATCACTTTCTGACTCTATGTTGTATGTTTTTTCATCTGTTGCAACACTGTTTACACCATCTTCTATGCTTACCTTATCATCACGTTGGACTGTTGCAACATTGAATGCAATAATGTTGTTGGTGTGCTCTTCATCACTCTCCGTATATTCCTCCAAGTCTTCATAAGTCGATGTGATGTTCATGGCCTTTTTCTTATTCTTTATAATGTTTCCACATTCAAATTGCATATGTCCAAATCCTTTACATTCATGACATTGTATTCTTTTTTCCTTCTTCAACATTTCAAAATTTGACGAGACATTCTGCTTCTCCAATATTTTCAGCACTTTGATGACATCTTTTGTGAGTGAGGCTAAAGATTCTGTGATATCATCATAATAGTATTGATCATCTTGATTTTCAAAACCTGTTTTTAAGGCAATGTTCTTTTCTTTCTTTTTTTGTTTGAACTTTATTTCAAACGTCTGAAGAGAGCCCATTAACTCATCAATTTTGATTTCATCAACATTTTTGGACTCTTCTATTGCTGCAACTTTGATAGCAAACCTGTATGGAAGTGATCTTAGTACTTTCTCACCAACTTCGAATTTGAATATTTTTCCTCTAAGGCAAAGGCCTCATTGGCAATATCACACAGCCTGGCATTGAACTCCATGATAGTTTCATCTTCCTTCATCTTCAATTCTTCAAATCTTGTCGCAAGAATTTGAAGTTTTAATACCTTTACAGCTGCAATACCTTCATATGTCGTCTCCAATATCACCCATGTATCTTTGGCTGATTCACACATTGAAATCAATTTGAATTGATTTATGTCAATGACATTGAAGATGACATTCAATGCTTGTGAATTGTAATTTGCCAATAGATCTTGTGCTTTGGTCCATTGTGTTTCAGGTTTTGGTACAACATTACCTTGTGCATCAGTAATTGTAGGATGCACCCAACCTGTTAGAATTGATTTCCAAGCTTTCTCATCAATGGACTTGATAAACGCCCTCATGTGTGCCTTCCAGTATGAGTAGTTTGAGTCATTCAATAGTGGTGGTTTAGTAATTGAACCTTCATCCCGCAAAGTGTCCATACCTATTTCTGCAAGTCAACAACTCAAAACTTCCAAGAATCTAACCGAATTAGTTCATAACCTGCTCTTGATACCACTTGTTAGAAGTTATGCATGATAAATATGGGTTGTTTGTCAGGCAATATAACTGAGTCCTTCAATTGACATAAACTTAATGAGAAAGTTCAACAACTGATGAAATTATTTGGTGAAAAACAACTCTGTTATACGTGATATTGCAACATTAACTAGAATATCAGTTCTATCACAGACCGTTAGCAATATGTTTCTTGTTTAGTCAGTTTGTTCTACTAAATGTTCCAACATAGCCAGTAACAATAAATAGCAGCGGAAATAAAACCTTGTAACATAAATAAAGAACACCAAGATTTAACGTGGTACAACTGTGCAGTCTACGTCTACGGGACTTCCCCTGGTCCAAGAAACCTGTTCATTAAAAAATATAATCAGTTACAACACTAATGGACTTACACAAGTAAAAATTCTCTCTTGACCTTTGACGCCTTGATGATGAACTCGTCAATGAACTTTGGTTTGACGAGCTCCCTTCGACTTGCAACGTTTTCTCCCAAGAACTACACCTTCTTCTCCCGAAGAATGAATAAAGAAGACAATAATCTAATCACTTAAAGACTCATATAATTCGTTAATGACTCACTGTTATAACATACAAAGTTGCAACACTTAATACAATCAAAGACTAGAACACAGATCGTGTTGCAACATCACTTGGAACACTGAACAGAAAACTCTCTTATATCTGCTTGTGGCTCTCTCTGTCTGTCCTCCCTGCCGTGACTAATTCTGCACATATAAATACTCGACAACTGCAAGAAATCATGGCTTGGGCTTCAAAAAAAACCTCTTCACACAAAACCCTATTCTTCATTTCCTTGTTAATATGCAATAAATGTCATTCATTAATCAACACAAATCTCCTTCTCATTTGGTAAGTTTCCATAAGATTTTTCTGCACAATATAAAAGGTAAAAGCACAAGTATGGTAATATAATAAGTTTTGCAAAACATAGCCAATCAATAATTGCGTTAATAATCTCCAATCAATTAATCAATCACCAATCAAGCTAATTAATTTAACAATTATAATTAATGGTTTTCGTTATATATAATGTTATCATATTATGAGAGTTTCAAACACTTCACTATTCCTCATGTATTAATCTGGTACCAACTTTATTTTACAAATTCACCTTTTCCCTTGGTTGAGGTATAAACGATTAATTAATCATTCTAAATGACAACTTTCGTGAATTGCATTGGAAATGGCCAACATTATATGGGTTGTTCAATAAAAAGAAAATGTATCACTATTACATTACATGTTGAGAGAACGTACATTATTTAAAGAATTTTTCAACTTTGGAACTTGTTTTAGTTAAACAACGGAAATCCTTTCCGTGGAATATGCACGCCCACTATCAACCAGATTCCAAATCGTTAAGTATGGTTATTGGTGGTGTTGTTGATTGGATTATCTCAATATAGTTATTGACGTTGTTGATTGGATTATCTCAATATTTATGTGGATAGAGCGTGGTAGGTACAATGGTGTTATGATAAGGCTGAATAATTGAATAGTTTAATCCTTTGCTTCTTTTGTGTCTTAATGGAGGTGATATGGGGCTCCTCAAAAAAGATTCCTTAATGAATCAGCCACTGAGAACGTGACATAAGAGAGAGGAAAGCACAAGGGTTGGATATGAATCTTCGCAAATAAGATTTCTTTGGTTGCATTTCAAGGGAAGTTTTGGGATTCACGAACTTATTTTGATCTTTTAGAATATAAGCAAAAGAGTTTGCTATTCGAAATGTTGAATGAATTGTCCAACTTTAATATGAGATGAAGTTTACAAATATATGAATTTTACTTTTATATTTATGGACAGTATTTAAAATAACGAATCTTACACGATTGTTATTGTTATTATTATTGAATTATGTTTAATTTAGGAAAAGTAAAAAGAAGATAATTGTTTACTAAAAGATAGTTGTTTACTTGATGCCAAATCTTATAGGATCTATGAAAACAAAGCTATTTAATATGATCAACCAAAATTAAAGTAACGAGTTTGAAAAGTTAACCGATTAAATACTAGATGCTTCGATATTTTATGTTTTATTGGGTGAATTAAAAAATTATTAAGAAATGGACTTTAATCTCTCTCTCTCTTTTTTTTTTTTTTTTTTTCTGTCTACAAATGGACTTCAATCAAAACTCTAGTGTCTTAACAAAAACTTGCTTAACCTAAATGGTCCATATTTGCAGTTGTAGGATTTACTTAGAACACTTTCTAAATATTACTTTATAACCTTATTAGAAGTGGGCAACTGCTCGATAATTTTGAATTGAATTTTTTTCCTAAATTCACTTATGTGTATAATCCACAATTGTCTATGAAGTTGGATTTCCTCTCACATATCACTACTTTTGCAATCTAATCCATGCTTTATATGGAAATTAAGATGCCATCTTTGGAGCAAAATGCCAAAGAAGGAAGTTGTGTAAGTTGCTTTAACAATGAAAAAGCATCTTATATGTCTCAACTAATAGGTTCATGTTTTTCTCCCTTTTCCTATCTTCTTCTTTTGCTCAGTCATGACTTTATCTATCGATCTCAGATTGCTCCTCTAATGCTAATGTCTGTTATATTGTCAATGTCGGGTAAAGATCCTCTCCTTTTCAATATAAAGTGAATTATAGGTCATTAAATTTGATTATTTGAAATTATATCATCAAATTGATATTACTGAGGTAATAAATCTTATTTCACGTCCAAAAAGGGCATTTCAAACAAATTTTAAAATGAATAATTGAGATTTAAAAATACCAAATTTGATAGTTCACAATTCATTTCGTCTTGTAAAGGAGAAGATCCAAACTCATGAATGCCACCCTTTTTTTCTGGGTCAAATAACAATAGATATCATTGCAAATGAAAGAGTACATCATCCTCAGTGGGTATAAAGTTAGCACACAAAAGATTGTACAACAGGGGATTTGGAACATTTGAGACTCAATCAAGAGACAAGCTGTCTTTAAGTTTACATTTTGCAACCCAATCGATCGAATTAACAGTTCTTTTAATGTATAACAACTTAATAGACTGGCTATCAACAACAATCTTTTTATGGAATGACACCCTTTTTAACTCCTATATCTTAAACCACATAATAAATAATTTAATCAAGTGTCAAAATGCTTGCACATTAGAGCTGTCTACATCTTTTTTTTTTTTTTGGTCTACATTTCATTGACCTCTTGTGTCTGAAATGAAGGCATTGAATTATTAGCTACTAATTCTTTTGGATCAGAATTAAATGGTATCATTTAATATGTCTATTTCGGTTTAGCTTGAGAAGCCGATAGGTGTGGAGTGTGAGCCGATGATGATTGTTTGAGTTTTCGGTTACCAACTTGCTTTATGTATTCGACTAAAAAAAAACTTGCTTTTATGTATATTATCTAGTGGTATTAACCGAGTCAACCCTACATGTGTCCATTTATTAATGTTTACCCCACTAGTCTTCTGCCCATTAATTATCTAGTGGTATTAACCATTGGAATTTTATATATCCCATCGATTTTTCTCCATGTGACATTACTTAATGTTCCAAGTATAGTCGGTAATATTCTATTTCGGACAAATTTCATTATTAATTTTCAGTATTTGTTTGGATTTTCAAAATAATCTCCAAATTTTCAAAAGACATATTTTGAGTTTCCAATAAGTATTTATAGTAGTCTTAATGTTAGCTTTCTATCAAAACACAACAAAAGATAGTCATGTGATCATGTTTATGCGATTTTTGAGTACTAACTTTTAAATCTAATTGACAATCGACTTGAAAATCTAAAAAATGATTTTGCAAGGGGATGGAAAGATTATTTTTTTATTTCTCGTTCAAGTTTAACAAAAAAGTAAGAAAATACTGCCTTGTGGTAATCTTTGGGATTTTGCACATTCTAACAATATTATCATTCCAGCTGGTTGTGGGAATTTGAAGGTGGCTGACTGTATTAATGGCCTCTACTGGAGTTGGCCTAGCAATCTCAGCTGGATTGGAGCCTTTGTTGATTTTGAACCAAGACCTGACATGCATGATCAACTTCTTTGGATTGTTGGGAATCAAACGGATTTCAAGTTCTATTCAACTTGGGATTGTATTCGAGCCAGGAGTACTGAAGTTGTTTGGGAGGAGTTGGTGTGGAACAAATCTATTATACCAAAGCACAGCTTCTGCACTTGGCTCACGATACTTGATAGGCTTGCTACTAAGATGAGAATCTCAAGCTGGGGTATTTCAACTGATGTGAATTGTTGTTTATGCGTACTGGGAGTGCAATGTATAAATCATCTTTTCTTCGATTGTCCGTTCACTCGCCGTATTTGGAAATGGTGTGCGAAGCGTATAAGATGTGGTGGCCTTGCCGACTGGGACACCATTGTTGAGAAACTTTGTAAAATTAGCAAAGGATGCAGCTTAAAGGCAACCATTGTGAGAAATGCTTTCAACTCTTGTATTTACAACATTTGGATGGAGCGCAACGCTAGAGTATTTACCACTACTCCACAAACTGAAGAACAAATTATTGAAAAATTAACTTTGATGTGAGGGGAAAAGTTAGTTTAATTCGTAAATATCCTAACATTCTAGAAAACTTACTCTTTTGTAGAGACTAGAATATTTGTATCTCTTGAAATTACCTTTTTTTCTCTGTAACCTCGATGTATTGTGATTTGATGTGGAAATGAAATGATTACTTTTGCCAAGCAAAAAAAAAAAAGTAAGAAAATAGATTAACTTTATGAATTTTATAAATATTAAAAATTCATAATGTGACTTTTATAATATTAAAAATTATTTTTAAAATTAAAATAAACATTAGATATATATAGTAGAATCTCTTTAAATTATTTTTTGATAAATTAATAATCTTTTTTAAATAATAAAATTATCCGGTCCCGACTTAGGACTAGTGTAAAAAATTAATAATCTCGATAAAATTATAAGATAATAAATTTAATTTTTTATTTTATAGACCCAAGTATTTTATAAATTAGTAATTAGCTAAAAGGTATATAATAAATTAACTATAAAGTTTTCTCAAAATATGAATAAGTATATTGTCTTTTGTTGAATTTTAAAACTAACTGAATCTCATCGTTAATTGTGTGTAGTGAGTCTAAAAATCCGAGGGTAACTTTTTCGTATTACAATAAGAAGTTTTAGAATGTTATAAATGCTTTATGTGCTTCCTTTCGTGGCACTGGTTCCACAGCTTTTGGATTATCATCAACTTTATCTTCAATTTCATCTTAAGAGCACCCTACCATATTGTCAATAATCTTATTTATACTCAAAATCTCTGTATTGGAGTCATTTTCATCGAAGAAATTTAAGAGATGCTAACATCTATTTTTTAACTGTACTCTCAATTCATTAATGACATATCTATCTTTTTAAATTAATAATTATTAATTTATCAATAATTTGATATCTTGTTAAATTAATATAAATTAGTGGTTCCAACACTATTATTTTAAAGAGATTATACTATACTACTAGTACCTATTTTCTTCTACTCTTCTTAGATCGAAACATTATCTTTATTATTATTATTTTTTGAATATGAATAATTTCATAATATTATATTGTTATAATTATTTACTTTTAATTTATAATCGTTAAATTTTACATATAATATCATTGTATTAAACAAATCAATCCCCTTATTTTTTTAAAACTTTTTATGGTGTCTAGTAAACATGAGCCAAGTGGTTCAATAGCTTACACCCTCTTGTCCATTCAGAATTCCACTCTTCAACCCCCGGATTATGTGTTCCCTACTCTGGTCTTTTCACATTCATGTGCAATGATGATTAATGAAGTCCTCATATCCCTATCCTACACAGTAGGTAGACTTAAAGTGTGATACACTCATAATATGTTTAGGTCTTTCTGGCATCATTGTACCATTCCTCCTTAAATTATTAAAGAAACAATAGATGTTTTCATTGGCTTCAGTGTCGATAATATCAATAGTACTTTTCTGTATGGCGTTGTACTCTATTGTATTGTTCACTTTAGTTTTATGTTGTTGCATGGAGGTTTTTAGAACAATCTCAAATAGATGAAAAATATTTTCCTTTTCAAAAAAATATATTTTTTAAAAATTATTTTTTACATACAAATTATTTTACGACAAATAAACGGAGCCTAAGATTCAATTTCAGGTTATTTGTTGGTGAACATAATCTGTCATAATCTCTTCAATCCCTTCATTTATGTGCCAAAAGAGAACACCAAGTGTAGTTTAGCTTATCATGTTTCATAGGTTAAATTACCATTTCTTTTCTATATAATCATTTTTCACTTGTCAAACATAAAAAAAAAAAGGCAAAAGAATTATGCCCATGATTTGAGATATGAAACCTGTATACAACGTTAATTGATAGTACAAATCGCGAGAGCTACAATTTTTACTAAATCAGTAAAATTATTTAATTTTTTAAAATATATTTGGTACATTTTGGTGCATAAAATTACTTAATATTTACTAATTTAATCATAACTTGATAAAATATTTTAAATCGGTATTTACTCATATAACAACAAATTAGATCGATCTTTTAATTCTCATCATATATTCTGGAGTAGTTCAAAGTTAGTTGAAAAAGGTAAGAAAATCTAAAGGTTAGGATTGACTTGATCCTTTTAGAGCAGTTGTACAACATTACTTCTCATTATGGTAGGGTGGTTCATAAGATACTGACAGCTTGTACTGCCAACATCTGCCGTCTGAAAAAGTGCGAGGTATTTACGTGATATTTCAGCCATGGTCGAGGCATTTTCGTCCATCTGTTGAAAGTTCCAGAAGCATGACACCTTCAAAACACGCCCTCCCTTGACGTTAACACCACTCGCTATTTTTTGAACTCCAAAATTGCCCTTGCGTTGCCACGGCTATCATATGAAGAGAGTTAAACGTTAATTAACCAATTGGGAGAGTAGAGGAAGCAAAAGCTTTGGCCTTTGGGTTGGGTGAATTACATTATTGGCAAGTGGTCCTCTATGGTGGTAGTTTTATTTCATTTATAAAAAAGGGGTCTTTTGTCACTTGGTGGCAAGAGATACCAAAAAAATATAGGAAATGAATATGAAGTTACGAGCGCCCGATAAATTATTAATATATTTATAATAAATTTATTAAACAGTTATACTTAATAGTTAGATGAAAATATCATATAATAACTTATTATAATTAGAGATTGAGTTTCCATCATGATTTCAATAATTTATATATATTTATTATGAATCTGTACCTCCTGAGATCGAAATATGTCTTTGTATGTTATTGGTAAAACTGAATATTTAAAATTCAACAAACCCTCTCTATTGTACCAAAAAATGATTTGAATAATTTATAATCGTTAAATCTCACACATGACGTTATAACCTTATGAGAATACTTAAACTATAGTTTTATGATCTTTCTTCATTAACTTCTAGAAATATTTGTTATTGTGGACAAAAATGTGTGTTAGGTAAATATTATTTGGAATCAGATTTTCTTTGAGGCAACTGAAGAGGAGTTACTAATTTTCTAATACCAATTAGGGCCAGTTTTTTATCGGAGTAAGTAGGATTGGAGATTTGTCAAAGGCATAATGGAAGATCCCTCTAATCGATCCACATTATGTGTGTTTTAGAAAGATTATTAAGATCCAGATATTTATAAAATTGTAATTCATCGATAACATAAATTGTAGAATACTGAAATTCTTAATGAAGAATAGCATTATATTAACACTATCCATTATCTCTTACATGGAGTCAATGTCAATTCTTAGATGACACATCAAAGGGCTAAGTTTGTACAAAATTTAAGAGAAACATAGCATATTGTGTAATTATTTTATTAAGTTTAATGTTTTAATTTATGTGCCACAATAATAAAGAAAAATTGGTTTAATATATATGCCATACCATAATGTCAAGTAGGGAATTTGGGGTAGTCCAATACGTGGGCTACCTCTTTCTTAATCAGTTGGTGGTCAGAGTTTAAATCTCAGAAATAAGATGAATGGAACAAGGAATTAAATTAGAAAAAAAAAAAAAAAAAACATATGTCAAATACGAAACAAGAAATGTCCATAGGTAATCCTTATATTATAAGGAAATTTATAATTCGTAGTACCATAATTTGAGAAGTAAATAAATATTTCTCAAAGTACGATATTTTTTTGGTCATTTCCAAAATATGATATGCAATTATGTTGAATGTTCAAATCTCAGTGGGAGGGAGTAGGGCTGCATCACTACTGATTAATGCGTGAAATAATTGAATGATTTGGTAGGGATGGAACAAACCAACCAACCTCACACTGAGTCGAGCATCCAACATTGTCATATAGTATTTGTAAGTTTTTATTTATTTATTGGCAGTATTTGTATGACTATCTTCAATGGAGGTTTTAAAATATAAATTTTATATTTTTGGATATTTTTAAAGTTTTATGATCCAAAAATAGTACTATTTATGAAAAAAGTACGTAAAATTCATTATTTTTGACTTCGAAGATGTCAAAATAGAGTTTCAGACTCCATTAAATTAAAAATAATAGATTTTATGTACTTTTTCTATTAATAATATTACTTTTTGAACTATAAAATTCTAAAAATATTTAAAAATAGAAAAATTTAAATTTTAAAACCCCTATTAAAAATAATACGTAAGTATGACATTTCACCTGGGTTTGATTTTTGCTTTTTCATCAAGGCTCAGCCGAGCCACAAAGCCATGGACTCAAGCAATGGAAACAGTTGACTGACTGTAGAATAGTAGATGTAGTCCAATGCTGAGCCGCCAAAGACCACACCTATTTTTCAGTCTTTTTCCTTTTTTTTTTTGTTCCCTTCAACGCCCTCGTTTTCGCTGACTGTTGAAACTTAATCATTAGCCCAACTTCCGCGTAACCAATACAAGGAAACCACCCCCCTCCCGAAAAGCAAAAGCAAAAATTGAAAACCAAAACGAAGACCCCACCAAACCACTAACCAACCAATAGCCATAAGCCGTAACAAATACATGCAACTAATAGTTTAATGGATTACCTTGTAGGCTCTCTACAAAGGGAAGGTAAGGAGTTGAACACAAAAATTAGATTAAATGATGGAATAATAATTTATTGTAATTTTTTATTTAAAATTTGGAGTTATTCTATTTTATGATAAATATTATTTAATTTTTTATTAATGTGATATGTGTTGAAACATATTATTACGTTACAAAATTTATAACTTTGAGATAAAGTGAATTTCTAGTCATTAAAAAAAAAAAAAGCAAAGGTAAGGAGTTCAACTATTATTGTTCTTGAGAACATGATGACCATTGAGGTAAATTTAATGTGATCAAATTTTTTTTTAATTAACTTAATGCATGTATTGGAGTAATTTCTCATAAAGTGATTCTCTCTTTATATATATATATATATATATAAGAAAAAGAACAATTTAGCAAAAAAAAAAAAAAACTATAGAGAGATTCCTCGTGAAAGAGCCTAAAGCCGGTCAGTTGTTGTTGATTCACAAGGAACGTGAAACCTGCTGTAACCGCCAGCTAATTTCCCTTCTGGCAAATTCCCGCGGAAATACGCACACAGTATACAACTGACAACCCAACTCCCTTCCACGTATACTTTGCTCCTCTCCCATTGGTCCACGTGCCGCTTCGAGCTCCCTCCTCTCCTCCACGTTGAAACTTCACCCATGTTACGGAACCATCTTCGCTGCTACCTTTTAGGACAAATATTTCTCATATCCCCAAACTACCCCTAACTGACAACCTCAAAAGAGTAACCCCACCAGGGCCGAAATCGTCATCGTGATTGGATTTGATAACGGAAAGTTAGGTCAAAACTAACGCGAAGCTGTGTCAAATTTGTTGACGCTTAATGCCACATGCTGCTTTTAGATTTCAGATCTAAGTTGGTGGGCTCCTCTTGACCGTCTATTCACAAAAAGCAAAATCCAAAACGAATTAAACTCCCAAAGCGCACACACTTGTCCACTGTTCATTAGCACACGAGAGCACACCCTCCCCCCCCCCCCCCCTCCCCCCCCCGCTTTTCTCACTTCTTGACCGTAACAGCAACCAAAATTCCTTCGGTAACACCGTCCATCCTTTTCCCGAAACACCCTTACTCCTTTTTTCTTTCCTTTTTGGGTTTTTTTGATGACGAAAATTTTACTTTAAATAGAATCTAATTAGATTTTATTAAGATTATAAATTTTATAGTGTAATTGTGCTTCTTAAAAGTCATAAACAATCAACCATCGTATAGTGAAAATCAAATAGGCTCAATCTATAATTATTAGAAACTCTTAAAACAATTTGCTAAATTCAAAGGATCAAAATAACTAGTTATTAAATTTATTTTTAAGAAAGAGGTATTTTTTATAGGTTTGTCTTGGTACTGTATTCATAATCATGTCGAAGTAATAACAAAAATATTTCCGGTGAAACATTTTTTACAATTCTTGATACATGATTTTGACTACATGAAAGAACCATTATTCAATTATTTGAACGCATAATTTAGTTAAGAATTAAACAATATTTTTTATGGGAGTATAAATTCAAACTCGAACCTTTAATCCCAATTAGTCATTAGCTGATCACTCAATTTAATTCTTGACAGCAAAATATGCTTAACATTATTCAATAATATCCCTAACTTTTACGATCTTCTGTTGAAAATTACTATTTTTCTAGGGGTAAAGTAGTCAATTGGTAGGCATTAAGAACGCCGCGTTTGGCAGGGGGCGTTTGGTTGAACCAACCTAACCAACTACCACTCGCTTTATGCGTTGCCTTCACACTTCTTTGCTTTTACCACTAAATAAAAAAAAAGTAAAAAAGAAACTATTTAATTTTTTTAATCAAGTAAATTATCAATAATAGAATATACAATATATTATTTTATTTTACAGCGTAGCGTACAGTGCATTATATGCGTTTTTATATATAAAAGCTATAAATTATCCTCTCTTTTCTCTTTTTCGGTTTTCTAAAGCCAATACTTCTGGTTCTCTTCTACTGTTCCCCTCTCTCTCTCTAAACTTTTCTCTCTCTACAATTACATACACACAATATATATCTATATACGCCGGAAAACTTCACGTTTTCGACGGAAAAGTGATTTACGCCGGCGAACAGTGACGCCGGAGAACTCAAAAGTTTCATATTGCGTTTGTTTGATTGGTTTTGCGGACAGTGCGGTGATTCGGCGAGTGGAATCGGTCTGATCTGTGAGTTCGCCCCGGCTCTTGGAAGTTGAAGAGAATGTGGCGAGCGTAAAGTAGGTTTTGCGGTTGTTTTCGCCCTAGATCGCGGTCTAGGGCTTTGTATCGTGAAGAAGAGTAGAGAATAAGCTTCGTAATGAGATGGTAAATGCATGTTTGTGTATGTATTTATATATTTAGGTATATGTGTATGTGTATATATAGGTCTATGTGTAATTTGTTGTAGTTGCGTTGCTCTGTAATGGATAATGTATCTTGTTTTAACATTTTTCAGTGTTTTCTATCTTTTTTTAAGAATATGTTTTTAGTGGTGCTGTATCTCTTTTGATATTGATAATTATGTGTTTATATATTATTTATACGTATTTATATTTACATACATAAAGTGCCTTAACTATGCATTTTGAAATGAAAGATAGCAAATTAGAAACGATTGTAAGGTGTGAGATTTTGACGGATTTGAGTGCTTATTGATGATTTTCTTTCTTTTTGATTTTTTTTTCTATTTTTTTTTTTCAAAAATATTTGGAGCGGTTGGTGTTGTTTTTATTTTGAAATTGTTGGATTCTTAATTTTCGTGTATTTTTTTTGTAAATGTTGTTTGAGTTATTTTCAGTGGCCTAATTGTTTATGAATTATACAAAATTGTTTATTTATTGTTTTTGCTGTGAATTTTATTGCTTTTGACTTGTTCTTTGGGAATAGCGTTTACATATATAGCCAAAAATAAGCAGCTGGATTATTTTCAACAAAAAATTATTTTTTATTCTAAAAGAAAACGATATTTCGCATTGAGAAAATTATTTGGTCAATTAAAGTATATTGCTGAATTTTGTTGAAGGTACTGTTATAGGTATTGTATATTTGGAGAATTTTCTGTTGGCTGTGATTGTTTTTCCAGCCTTATTGGGCGTGTGTCACTAAGTACAAGATGGATTATAGAAAAAAGTTCAGCGGTGGAATTGAATTACGTAATCGAACTTGTTAGCAATTAAATCTTTTCATCTTAAAGATTATGGATTTTGCACGTTAGCCCAAATTCCATTACACTATTTTGCAAATATTCTCTCTGTAAGAAAATTAACTGAGGTGATGATGGTCTTGCCTTATCGATCTCTCTCGGGTTTCCATTTCCCGTTAGATGTCCTCTTTCTCCTCTTCATTCGTTTCCCATTTTATTTTCTAAGTGATCTTCTTATGTTGTTGCCTTGTCGGTGCTTTGAATGTGATTACTTTGCCTCGTATTCCACTTGGAAGGAAATTAAAGGTTGTTCGGTCAAAAGATAGCCATTTTGCAGTATTCCATCCTCTTTGTTCATGATAAATCTCTCCATTTATGATGGTGGAAGGTTAGGGGAAAAATATACGATGCTTGTGGAAGCAGGCGGGGTACTGTCTTTGGAGATTAGATACTCTTTCTCGCCCAACTTAGATGAAAAAAGCATTTAAGTCAGGGTAATATTAGAAAGCTGTCCTATCGGCATCCATCAGCGAGTTTAAGAGCTTCTTTGGTTTAGGCTCTGTTTGGCCTAGTTGTCAAATTTCAACTTTTGAGCTGTAGAGCTTTTAGAGTAAAGTTTTTGTAAGAAGTGTTGTTAAACAAAAATTATTGATTGTTTGACCTATGTTAGACAATGTTGAGCTTTTAAAAATTTTGAGGGTAATATTGTACTTTAAAAATATGGAGGGGTATATCTGAGAAAAAAGAAAAGAAAAACAGCTTCTTGCATTATGCAAAACAGTTTTGCAAAAGTCTTTTTGAAGCTCCAATTTGGAGCTTCTCAATTTTTAATTTTTTTCAGCTTCAGTTTCAGCTTCAGTTTCAGCTTTTACCTAAAAGCACTTTTAAAAATGGGACAAACAAGTTAATTCAGCTTCTAAACTCACAAAAAAAGGCTTTTGGCTGTCTAGAAGCTAGGCCAAATAGAGCCTTACATTTTGTTAATAGGGCTTCTTGAATGTTAGAAAGATAATCATTGCATGCTGTGGTTATTGAACAATTTTCACATGCTTTAGTCCTTTTTCTTGAGAGAAAATTGTGAGTCAACTATAAACTCAAGTGTTTGTTTCCCATCTTTAAATTAAATCAGATAAGTAAACCAAGGAAAAGAGTGCATGTGAAGGTTTCTACAGGAAGACTTTTGGGAATTATTGAATGTTGGTCTTCTAAATAACTAAGATATCTGTGTGGGATTGTCCTGTAGTATGAAGCTCCTTATTGAATTAAGGAATGAACCTCATAGGCATGAGTTTCATTGCTAGAATTTTTTGGAAAATTTCCTAATATGATATTCTCTTGTATTTATATGTTCACTGTGTGTGACAGGTGGAAGGAAAGGTTTGTATGTCGAGGGAGGCAAAGTTGGAATTCTTGAAGCGTAAAAGGCTTCAGCGGATTAAAACAGAAACTGTGAATGATTTTGCATGTTCTGGTAATATGATGAGTAGAAGTGGAGGAGATGCTTTAAGGTCTTCTGCATCATGTGGTGTGAGATTACAACGCAATGTGGATACACTTGCGCGAGTTGCGGCTACGTCAAATGAGAAAGATTTTTTGCCGAAAAGAAGGGTTGCGAAGTTTGAGACATCTGATCTTGAGTGGATTGATAAAATTCCAGAATGTCCAATATTCTCTCCATCTAAAGAGGAGTTTGATGATCCTTTAGCTTATCTGCAGAAGATAGCTCCAGAAGCTTCTAGATACGGTATTCTTCCTATCTGATACTCTGATTTGTCTGAGCATTGACTATGGCCGTCCTTCTAGTGGTTTATGACTATTACTTTTGTATTGGAAGCCTTTTTTCATTTTTAATTACGAGTTACGTTTTCAGTTGACTTTCTGGAGAGTTGTCCCCATCCGACATCATCTTATAGTTTTTGTTAGCGTGAAATTTGACACATATTGATTAAACATGATAATTCGTAATTAACTTCTGAAATCTTCTGTAGTTACTCCATTACTCTATTAGTTTATCAGGAAAGTTCGGACATATATCCTCAACTTTCAGCTATCCCTCCCACCGTTTATGTTTTGAGTTTGTTAAGTCTCACTTCTTTATGTATGTTTTAAATTTTCAGGTATATGCAAGATTGTGTCTCCAGTGAGTGCATCTGTTCCTGCTGGTGTTGTTTTGATGAAAGAGAAAGTTGGCTTTAAGTTTACAACTAGAGTACAACCACTTCGCCTTGCTGAGTGGGACAGTGAAGACAAGGTCACCTTCTTCATGAGTGGAAGGTTAGTTTTTTCTTTTCATTTGCCATTACTTTCCAAGTGATTATTGTTCACTGTTGAGTAAAACTTTCATTTTTCAGAAACTATACATTTCGTGATTTCGAGAAAATGGCGAACAAGGTTTTTGCTCGTAGATATTTTAGTGCTGGGTGTCTTCCCGCAACATACATGGAAAAAGAATTTTGGCATGAAATCGCTTGTGGAAAGACTGAAAGTGTTGAATATGCATGTGATGTTGACGGTAGTGCGTTTTCATCTTCTACTGATGATCACCTTGGAAAAAGCAAATGGAATTTGAAGGTGTTTTTCTTGTCACAATCATTTTTGATGTTTCTGTTGTTTATTCATGGAGTTATTAGTTGGACTAGAAATCGAATTTAGATGCTCTTGGGTCAATGAGTAGAAAACTGCCATTGAGCTTTGTGGCTGAATTTATCTTCCCTACAGGCTCAACATTATTGATGTTTTATATCAATCTTTCTGCAGTTTAATCTCTATATAACTCACTTGGGAACTCTACTTATCAAGTAAATTGTTTCTAAACCAATTATTTTAGTAGTTGATGGCTTCATAACCTGTTGTCATCTATATTATCGGTAAATGTACCTTTCTTTGGTCTTTGCCTTTATTTATTAGTGGACAATACCTTGGATCTATTCTTATTATCTTCGATAATACCTTGGACATCTTCTCATTAGCTTGCTCCCAGTAGCGACCAATATAACATATTTGGTTCTGCTTCTTCTTCTTCTTCAGGACTTTGAGTGCATCTAAAGTAGGAAAATATTCTCTCACTTGTCATAGTTCTAATTTTTTGAAGTGTTGACCTGGCTTGTCTTTTTTTCTTCTCTAATTTTTTGCATGTTAATATAAATACTTATATTCAGCTTGTTTGTGGTTTTAGAAGCTTTCTCGGCTGCCAAAATCAATATTACGTCTTCTGGAAACGGCAATACCGGTAATGAGATGACATCTCCATTCTTTATTCTAGAAAATTTTGGTTTATTTCATGTTTTTCCGTTGATAATTAGTTTATTACAGGGAGTTACTGAGCCGATGCTTTACATTGGAATGCTTTTTAGCATGTTTGCCTGGCATGTGGAAGATCATTACTTGTATAGGTAATTACATTTCTTCACTTTGTGGAAGCTTTTAGCATAATGAACTTATTGTTTTCTCATCATTTAACATTTCGCTGCAGTATTAATTATCATCATTGTGGAGCTGCAAAAACTTGGTATGGTGTCCCCGGTCATGCTGCTTTGGATTTTGAGAAAGCAGTGAGGGAGCACGTCTACAATCATGACATTCTGTCAGCTGATGGAGAGGATGGAGCTTTTGACGTGCTTTTAGGAAAGACCACATTATTTCCTCCTAACATTTTGGCAGAACACGGTGTGCCAGTGTACAAGGCTGTGCAAAAGCCAGGTGAATTTGTAATTACCTTTCCTCGGGCATATCATGCTGGATTTAGCCATGGTAATTTTCTCCTTTCAATCCTTCTCCTTTGTCTTGGCCTTCTCTCATTTTCTTTGTTAATACTTTTGCTTTTAGAAGCATTGTTGCAGCATTCCTTACATGTTTATTCGTTTCCAGGTTTTAACTGTGGCGAGGCTGTGAACTTTGCCATTGGTGACTGGTTTCCCTTAGGTTCAATTGCTAGCCGTCGTTATGCGCTTCTTAACAGGGTGCCTCTTCTACCATATGAGGAGCTTCTCTGCAAAGATGCTATGCTTCTGTATGCAAGCTTGGAACTTGAAGACCCAGATTATTCATCTGCAGATTTGACATCTCACCAAAGTCTAGAGGTTTCTTTTGCAACATTGATGCGATTTCAGCACCGTGCTCGCTGGTCCCTCATGAAATCAAGAGCATGCACTGGCGTTACTTTGATTTCCCATGGAACTATTCTTTGCAGCATATGCAAACGTGATTGTTATGTAGCTTATTTGAATTGCAACTGCTGCTTGCATCCAGTGTGCCTTCGTCATGGTATGCTGCTGTAATATTGTGTAGATTCTCGTGGTAATCTTTGTTATTTTTTCTTGCTTTGCTGACTGTTTTATGTTGCCCTGATCTTCTGAACTAGATCCAAGATCACTCGACGTTCTTTGTGGTGGTGATAGAACCCTCTGTGTGCGTGAAGACATTGAAGATTTGGAAGCTGCAGCAAAGAAGTTTGAGGAGGATGATGACATATGTCATGAGATTCAGAAACATTGTAGAGGTGGTGATGACTTTGTTCTTCTGTCAAGGATGTTCCCCGTAGCTGAAAAGGATGGTTATATTCCTTATTGTGAGGTAAACTTTGAATTTGATGGGGGTGAAAATATCAGAGCAGAAGTGTTGGATGCTCCTATGTCTCGTGCTTCATCTGCATCAACCATTTCTTCTGCATCTGAGCCAACTGAAAGTCTCTTCATGACTGACAATGTAAAACATTATTTCAGTTCCATTGCACTACAAAGTTCTCTTTGATTGGCACAACTGTTCTTCTGCTTCTGGGATATAGATGCTACCTTTTCTGGTTCAGTCCTAAGAGAGTTTTTGTCGTGCATTTGTTAACAGGTGCTGGAGGGTACTAACTATTGTTCTGTAGACCTTTTGTCTGCTAAGTCGTCTAGAGTATCTCCCGGCTGTGTGGTTGAAGTTCCAGCATCCTCTTGCTGTGGGAAACTTTTTAGTGCAAATCAGAAACTACATGATGGTTCAGACGTTAAAACTTCAGCAGATCAAGAAAGTGACGAATCAGATTCAGAAATATTTAGGGTCAAGCGGCGATCTTCAGCCAAGCCAGATCTGCGAAATGCCCATGATTCTGAATCTGTCAATTTTGGGAACCAGGTATATAGAGTTCTGAAGCAGCTTCTCCCCCTTCCTTCCTCTCTCTGCTGGACTAGCCTGTGTGCGTGTACGCCTATACATTTTTAAGCTTCCCCCTGCTAAATGCCCTTGAAAAGGCAGAAATGATTTTTTTCAATTTACGGTCTTCGCCAGTTATGAAATTGTAAAGTTGCCTTTTGTTGTACCTTAAAATTTAAAGTTTTGATGTTATTGCCAAATGTCGCATGATCCATAAGCAATAATATGAACAAATTTTCACATTCACAGGGATTCAAGAGACTAAAGAAACATCAACCGCAAGGAAGGTCTGGACAATTGACTGTATCACAGTCTTCCACAGCTGATGATCTAAATCTGAGACATAATGTTGGTTCTGATGCAATTTATTCTAAAGAAGTTTATGATGGTGCATCAAGGGATCGGTTTGCCAGAGGGAGCACCATTCCGATTTCTATAAAATTTAGGAAAGTGGCAAATGAGGAAGCAGGGAGCAGAAATAGGGAACACCAGCGATATGATAGGTTCCAGCATGAGTCAGGTAGAACTGTGAGAGAACCACCCCCGCTGGAGATTGGGCCAAAGCGCCTTAAAGTCAGAGGTCCGTCAATTCTCAGCTTGGAGAGCAGGTCGGATTGAGTATAGATATAACTGGAGATTTGGCCTACTATAGCGTTTGATCTAGCCTGACTCTGCTAACAGCAATTTGTTTAAAGGGATCATCTAACAACACGGAGAAGCTAGACATTTCAAAATTCTTGGAGCAGCGGGACAAATTAACACAAGTCTTAGGCTGAAATTCTTTGTGCAGGCCTCAAAATTGGGCAGTTTGCACGGTGGTGATTTTTATGGTTCCCATGCCGGGGTGTTTTTCCGTCTTTGGCTGGAGAACCTTTCTCCTTCCTGCAAAAGTAGATTGTAGATTTTTGGGTATATGACCGGTCACGTCTGATGTAAATTTGTCTTTATAACATCTGATTTATTTTTGCAAGAGGATAAAGGGGTATTCCCCATTAGCCTCTCACACGATGTCCTATCGCTGCTTCCTTCACTAGGGTTCATTCTTTTGTACCTTTGACTTACTAAAATAAAATTTAAAGAAATTCCTTCTTTTCTTGCTTGGTCGTGTTTATTACCTTCGTTTGACTAATTTAGCTCTTGAACTTTTATTTCTAATAATATAGGTATAGTTAGGCCAATAATGTTTTGTCACTTTATTGTTCTATTTGCGTAAATGGGATATTAGAAACTGACAGCGAATGTCTAGGCCAGAATTAGAGGTTATAGCCTAAGTCTATGTAAGAACTTTTCTTGTGTTGGGATGTCTTTTTCTCATCGTGCTTGGTGCCCTATTTGAGCTGCTATTATTCATTGTATGAATAATTAGCTCTTGAGCTTTTATTCCTGATTATGATGTTCATTTCTTGGAGAAGAATAAAATATTAAAGATCAGGTGGTGAACCCTAATTTAAGTCCTGTGTCGCAGAGTTTCTTCTGAACCATGGAGTATTTCGACCAAAGGTTACGATTCATATGGTGAATTTATCTAAGAGATTAACTTAATGAGTATACGACAATGACATCTGTGACATATGGGCATGGCGGATCTGGTCGTGGCTACAAACCCCACAAAGGTTTTTTTAAGTACATGTTATTTTTCTTATGGAAATATCAATTAACTCAAATATTATATTATACCTCCCATTAGAAAAAATCTCAAATCTGCCTCTATATATGGAGTAATATCCGCCTAAAACTTAGAAAACTCCTGCAATAATTTGGTAAAATATGCTTCATTTAGGTTTCATAAAATAATTTGTTGGTGGAAAAATCTTTACAGGGAAAATATATTTTGGTGTTTGTTTCATACTGGAAGATATTTTCTAATATTTAGTTGTCATAGTGAAACATATTTTTCGATGGGAGATTTTTATAAAAAATACACAAACACACACACACACACACATATATATATATAAGGGTAGGGGTGGGGGTAGGGGTGGAGGTGTGGTGGGAGGTGACGGGAGCGTAGGGGGTTTATGTGGGTGGATGAAGGGGAGGTGGGGTTGGGTAGAGTTAGTGAAAAATATTTTTATCTCCATTTTTTTAAACAAAAATAATTTTTTTTAGGGTTTAGGATTTAGGATTTAAGGTAATCAAGGGGAGACGGTCTAGAAACAATATTGCTAGCATCATCAACTCTGAGGACACCATACTTGCTGAAGATCGAAGCTTCAAAGATGAAATTCTCGACCACTTTCATAAAACTCTTGGTCAGAGAGAAACAACTTGAATGTGTCTAGCTGTGCTATCAAAAGGATTTTGGGGAAAAAATTGTCTGAAGTTGACAGGGCTAACTTATGTCGTTGTGTTACAAATTAAAGAAACCATCTTTTCGTAGAAATAAAAGCCCAGGACCAGACGGTTTCAACTCTCACTTTTTCAAGACATCCTGACTTATAATTGGTGCTGATGTTACAAGGGCCATCAAATCATTTTTTCAGACAACCTCTCTTCTCAAAGAAACAAACTCCACCATTATTACCTTAGTGCCGAAGAGCCCAACCCCAGTAAAGATCACTGATTATCAGCCCATTGCTTGCTGTAATGTTATCTACAAAAGTATTACTCAGATTCCGGCCAACTGCATTAGAAAATGCCTCAGTTCTGTTATATCTCAAAACCAATCAACCTTTGTTCCTGGAAGAAGAATATCAGAGAACATCCTTTTGGCTCAGGAAATTGTCAGAAGCTACAGTAGGAAAAAATGGGTGCCTGGAGTGTCGATGAAAATTGATCTTATGAAAGCTTATGATTCAGTGAATTGGAACTTTGTGCTCAAATCAATGGAGGCTTTGGACATTCTGGATGAGTTTGTTAAGTGGACATAGGAGTGCATCACAACTCCAAGATACTCTATTGCAATCAATGGAAGTCTTGAGGGCTACTTCTGTGGTAGGAAGGGACTGAGACAGGGAGATCCTCTTTCCCCTTATCTCTTTATTGTTGCTATGGAGGTTCTCTCTATGATGCTAAACAAAGCAAGCCAAATGAAGGAGTTTGATTTTCACCCCAAATGCAAGAAGCTCAAAATTAAGCAGATGATATTTTTATCTTTTGCAAAGCCAATTCAAATTCGATCCGGACTATCAAAAACACAATTGATCTTTTCACTAAGATGTTGGGACTTCAAGTCAACAATGCTAAATGCGAAATATGGCTTTCATATGCTGGGCGACTCCAACTCATCAACTCAGTCCTTTTGGGTATACAAGCATACTGGACCAATACTTTCATTCTTCCTAAAGGAGTTCTTAAAGCAGTTGAAAAGAGGCTGGCTAATTTCCTTTGGAAAGGCAGTGAGCAAACTCACCATGGTGCTAAGGTAAAATGGCTTGACGTTTGTTTGCCAAAACAGGAGGGTGGTCTCGGGATCAGAGCTCTAGCGGATTCAAATAAGGTGGGGGTTCTTAAATTCATTTGGTATCTTTTTGCTTACCAGGATTCTCTATGGTCAAAATGGTGCAAGCAAAATCATTTAAAGGGGAACAATTTCTGGGAAGTTGAAGTACGAAAGGACACCTCATGAGCATGGCGTAAAATTCTAAATCTCAGACCATTGGCGAAAAAGATGCTTTTCTACCATATTGGAGATAGCACGGATAAATTCTTCTGGCTTGATTCTTGGCATCCTCTCGGATGTCTCAGAAACTACTACGAAGCTGAATCGATTGCTAATCCAGGTACAAATTGCTGACCAAAGTCTTAGATTTCATTCCTAATGGTCAATGGAATTTCCCATTTCGATACCAAACACTGAATTATATTAAGAAAAATTTGGGTGATTTATTACCTATTCCTAACCGAAGAGATGAGATCTCTTGGTTGGGAACAAATAGATTCATTGTTGCATCTACCTGGAACTCCATTCGAGTTAGTCAACCCAAGTGGAATTGTGCAGAGATCATTTGGTCGAAATATGTTGTACCTCAGCATGCCTTATGTAGCTGGTTGGCTATGAAAAATAAACTTACAACAAAACACAAGCTTATCGCATGGGGATATCAGGTTGATCTTTATAGCCTTCTTTGCAATATGTACTCTGAAACTTAGGAATATCTATTTTTTGAATGTGGATACTCTAAAAGGATTTGGTGGAGAATGTTGCAGCTTGCTCAAGTTACTACCAAGATGTGCAAATGGGAAAGATGCATTAAATGGGTGTTAATCTTCTGCAAAAGTCGAAATCTCCAGGCAAGTATTATCAAGGCTGCATTTTGTGCACTCATCTACCAACTATAGCAAGAGAGAAACCAAAGACTCCGTAATAGAGGCGCTAGAACAGAGGAACAAGTGTTGGAAAGGATCAGAATTGACATTGGTGCGAAACTGGATGTGAAAACTAAATTCAAACGTACAAGAACCGACATTATAATCTGTAGAGCATGGAATATAGATGAAAACATTCTTTTTAAAGTTTTGATGTAATTTTGACTGGGAAGCATACATACTCCTTTGTAATTTGATTGTGTTGCAATGAAAAGTCCCTTTGCTGATCGAGCAAAAAAAAAAAAAAATTTACTGGAAAAGAAAATATTTTTTAATTGATCAATTTTTCTATATTATCAAACACCAAAAAATTAGAAAAATATTTTACGACAAACAAACGAAGCCTTAGCTCCAACATACGATGAAAATGAAGGGTGAGTCTTCTATCCATTTGCGGCTCTTCAGCCGCAGATCATCTTGACCATCTATTTTGTAAGATTAATCTCAGTCCATCGAAATTCAAAAAAAAAAGAAATAGTAATTATGCGTAATGGCCATCTTACCCTTTGTTTTATTTAATCCCTTTTGTTAATTAAATACATGCGGGACCCACAAGGATTTAAAAATTAATTTTTTTAACCTATTGGATTCACAATTATAAAATGCCCTTATCACTAATATTAGATTTTTATCTATGAAATTACTATTATCACCTTTACCAATCTTAACAAAACAAATAATATCTTTCTTCAAACACACCTAAAAAAAATGCTCTATGTTAACCCATTTTCATTGCCTATTTAACCATGTTCGAATTTATGGTATATAGGGACTCGACTACTAAAAAAATAAATCCAATTACAATTTTTCTATTCTTCTTAATTTCTTAACATACTTTAATCGTGATATATTTCTCAAAATATGATGTGAGAAAATGCTTCATGTCAACCCATTTTTATTACCTATTTAACCACGTTCGAATTTACGGTATATAGGGACTCGATTACTAAAAAAATAATTTCAATTACAATTTTTTTTTCTTCTTAATTTTTTTTTTATCATACTTTAACCGTGCTACGTTTCTCAAAATATGATGTGAGAAAATACTTCATGTCAACCCATTTTCATTACCTATTTATTGTATATAGGGACTCGACATCTAGATTCCAAACTTTAATTCTAACTGTCATGACACTACATCTACTTAAGTAGCGATTGATACACTAGAATGGATGAGAATGAAATTACATTCACAACTCTATTCCAATTCCCATGTTTAGTATGAATGAATGAACTTGGGAATCACATTCCCAAGGTAATCCCATTATTCCTTACATGAGATTAGTCATTCCAGAGCAAACACATGGGATTAGCCCATTCCCATAACTTTTATATATAGTTTCTTTCGCAACAACACAATAAATAATAATAATGATAACAAAATTAAAATAATAATAATTATAAAAAATAGTAGTAGTAATAATAATAACAATAACAAAATAAAAAATTATAATAAAAAATTATTAGTAATGATAATCATAATAATAAAAGTAAAAGTAATAATAAAAATAATAATAATAACAACATAATTATAATAATAATAATTATTATTATTATTATTGTTATTATTATTATTATTTGTTATGTTTATATTGTTTACGGTTATGTTAATAGTTATTCTTATTTTCAATACTATAATAATAAAGGGCAATCTTGTCGTATTATATAAGTCATTCTCATTACTACTCTTGTATATCAACTACGTATCAAACATGGGTTTGGAATCAATATATCTATTCCTATCTTTATTTCTAGAACATACCACATATTATTATTATTTCCAAGTTTATTCCATTCTCAGTTCTATTTAATTCCTTAGCTCATTCTTTATGTCCAAATTCATTCAAGTGTACTAATCACTACCTTAGAATACAAAGAGTCATATACTTCTAGGAACTGTTACTATACACAATATTATATATGTATCTAGGATTACCAAAAGACACAAGCTAACTACTACATTCATGACTTTAATTATTTTCCCTTTATGATTACCAATTACCAATTACTCTCAGCCTTACCTTTTCATTTCTCCAGCAATCCAAGAGCATGGGCTCACTATAAGTAATAATCACTGCCTCGTAAGTGTTTATTAAAAAAATACGTACATCAATAGTCTCTCTACTGCCATTTCTCTTTCATATATAGTGCTTGGTACATTTTGTAGCCTAGTTTTTTGGTCAGAAAGATGACTTCATATTTTGAGGGCTTACCTAAAGGAATAATAGAAGAAATTCTTGCCCGTGTTGTTTTATCTTCAACAATTGATCTTGTTAATGTAAAATTAAGGTAAAAATTTATCTTACATTTTTTTTTTGCTATCTTTTATCTTCACATATGTGGAATTTTGTTAATGTGGGTTATACTATTTCCTAACATTGACACCTTTTTTTACAGTTGCAAGTTATTTTGAAGTATCGACAAAGAAACCTATGTATACAAACATGCCAACATTCATATGCTTACGCCAAAGCCGAGGTGGTGGAATACACATAATGGAATGGACGTATTCAGAGAGGGGTGACGAGAAAATGGAAATCCAGAGTATTTATACCAAATAGGAATTGTAAATTTTACAAAGCCACTACTACAATTTTTTTTTTTTTTTTTTTTTGTGAATGGATACATTAAGAATTTTAGTAATTTTAGTAAACATAAACATGCATAATTTCGAATCCATTTTAGTAATTTTTTATACCTAAAGACTAATTTTATCTTTTCTCACTTTTTTTTTTAATTTGTCGGAACACCCTTTATCAATTTCACATAACTGAGGCTATTTTGATCTTTTACAACGCCACTACTTTTTTATTATTTGTTCCTTTTGATCATTTCCCTATTATTTTTGTCTTTATATAATATTATGACTAATTAAATAATATATTGAATAATTCGGTTTACACTATTGTTGCATATTTTCTACAATTGCCACGTGTTATAATTCTATTTCTATGGTGTTGTCTTATCACTTGCGGCTGTTGTGATGCATATGTAAGGAAGAAAATTCCGAAAATGGATCAAGAATTCAGAGGCTAAACTGATAGCACGTACTAACGTTCATAATTACATCTTCATTGCACGAGTGAGATCTACCATAGGTGCCAAATCTCAAGTCTTGATGCCTAGAAGAGGTCCATATAGTTTGATTTGTGAATGTCTGGAAAGATCTATTAGTAAATAGAGTTTTGCTATCATTCTCTTCCGCTTTAAAGAACTTCAAATTAAATTTTGGTAACGAAGTCATATTATATATTTAATATTTAGATGCTTTCCCATTAGGGACGATTCATGGATCTTCCAATTACGTTTTAGGAGATCAACATATTACTTTCACTTAAAATAACTGGCCTGATTTGCGTTATTTCACTGCTAACTTAGACTTAATACCAAGATGATGTAGTTTTGTAGAAAACTATGTATATCATCCCACATAAAAGGATCATATTTGCATACCTCTCTCCAAAACTTATATTTAACATTAAAATAGCATATTTGTTTTTTGCTGAAAAATAACATATTTTTTCTCTTTATAAAAACTTGATTTTAGAAAGGATATTTGTCCTAGAAAATGACCGTCATTTATGAAAATAATTTAAGAAACTTCAACTTTTGGTGCAAAATTTTTAGAGCTGAATAACACTAAGTCTGAGTTTGAAACTTATATTTTTATGTCCATTTAAATAAATTTTTTAAGAAGAGATACAAAACTATATAATTCTGGTATCAAGTATAAATCAGTAGCGAAATAGCTTAAATCTGAAATTTTATTTTTAATGGAGGTCATGCACCAGTCTCTTGAAACATAAAATCAAAGAATATTGTCCTTGATTGGATAGGACCCAAACGCATATATTTATGGGCTATAATGTAATATAGGTTTCAAATTGCAACCCAAAAGGCCACTAAGGGTACTTCTGCCTTCAGGCCATCGAGTTATTCACAAGTCATTATGGTTGTTAGGGAACATGTGCTTATTTCAATCCATCTTTACGGGCTTTCAGCCTATAGTCAATGAACCCTTGGCCTACGAATATATATATATATATATATATATATATATATATATTTTTAATAAAGCGAAATTCATTTTAAGTAAGATTACAAATTTTGAGGTGCAATAACACTCTTTATTGCATGTTTTAATTCAATCAAGACTGATAAAAGATAGAGATTTTGAACTAACAATTATAGTCACAACGAGTCGTTATCTTATCACCCGACCCAATTTTTGAGAGCCTGCCCCTTGGCCTACATTTAGTCAGTTCACATAGAGAATTAATGTCCATAAGTTTCGAAATAAGTCACCATAGTTGAATTTGATTGGACTGCATGCATGGTAATGACCGTGGGCCCAACACTCTACTAATGTCATTTCTGCCTTTTCCTTCAAGAGAATGGAATGAAGAGAAATCATAGTGAGAATGGAACAAAGAAACAATAAAGAAAAGGAAGAACAAATAACTATTAATAAGTTCTTGTCAAGATCTCAACAATTTTTGGTCATTTATTCTCATAGATTTGTAGGGTACTTAAAGGAACTTCACTTGCTCAAAGTCTTTGAAAAGATTCAATATGTTTCAACTTTTTGTTGTTTTGTAATAATACGCTAATAACAGGATCCTATACCTATGGCCAAAGACTTCGACGCAAAAAAAGTGGCAATTACTACTTTAAGTCATGTTATGTGGGAATGATTGGGAAAATCTCTCTCTTTTAGTGTAATCAATTTCTTGGGCATAGATATGAATGTTGGGCAACAACGACTTTGGAAAATTATTCTTTTGAAATATTGAAGACATAGAGAATAGGAAATAGGCAAAATTCTTCTTTTGGAATAGTCTTTAAAATCATACACTATATATGTATAGTTTGGAATATCAATCTTTGTTAGTTTTGTGAAGTTGTAAATTTTCTCTTGTGAATGGGAAAGTATTTTTATATTAGAGGTTTTTGATTAACTGAAATGAAATTCTCTCTTGCTGATTTAATTTGAGCAAAAAGAATAGGGAATTGATTGCGGATATTTGATACTTTAATTTTATCAGGACGTATTTTTTATTGTAGGTTGAGAATTTGCTAAGCTAATTGGAGCAATCAACTTCTAGTTGGAAGAACATATATAATCCCTGTAAAAGAGTAGAATGATTGGTGTAGTTTGCTTCTCTTTTCATTTGTAATAAGTGTTATAAGGGAGATTTGTAACACTCGATAGTTTTCTCATAGTCACAAGGCAAGAATGACGACTTAATATTCTATTTACTTGCTCTCCTTTTTGGAGTATTTCGGATCAGTTTACACACATTTTGGACTAATCCTCCTATAAATTAGAAGAAACCACAAGAAGAGCATATGCAACAATAATAGTAGGATTTAAAATAACTTGAAATATAAAATTGCCGAGTCCAAACTAGTCAAGCTACTTACTAAGGATAGTATAGTAGAGGAATTAGGCTTAGAAACGTTTATTCTGTTTTGTTTTTTAGCTCTTTCACTTTTGTTTAATTGTAAAACTCAGTCTGAACAGTAATTAGACATGTTCAAACGGTTATTGGATTTCTCTGAGTAGCTATTGAACCTATTTAGATGGTTATTGGACCTATTTGGACGACTATTAATCTTGTCAGAGAGACTATTGAACCCGTTTAGACAACTACTGGACTTGCCCGAATAACTACTTACCTGCCTGGACAACTCATTGGGGCTATATTACAATTGATAAAAGTGCAAGGATGAAAGAGATTAAATTGAGAAATAAAGATGATATGGACATAAAATAATGGATATATGCAATTACCTAAATGTCTAAAGGGAAAAAAGGAAGATTCACCACCAAAACACTTGTCACAAAAATAGAGCACAAGGACGATTGAGGACCACTAAAAAAGATTCTCAAATATTATTATAAATAACACAAGGAAAGTGACTAAAAGGTAACTCATTCATTCTATTGCTAAATTCGCTATTACTTATTAGATTCATACGCGAGCCAACTTACTAATTTTTTCGCCTGAGAAGGAACGCAGGAAGTAACCCCCGTTGTTCCTTTTCTTTACTTGTGCAGGACTTCAGCTCGGACAAAGGTTAAGTAGGTTCTTAGCTCGGCTCAGCAAGTTGCACATCCAACAAAAGAAAAGAAAAGAAAGGTGATAGAAAAGGCAGATCAAGATTTAATCAAACTACACCAAACTGGAGGCCATGTCGTTCACTAGATTCCTTTCTCACCTATCACTATATATGTTTCAATCATTTTGGTAAAACAGTATCGCTAAAATCATGTATTATCTTGTCAAGCTGTCAATTCTTAATATTTCTTATTTTCCAGATTTATGGAATCATAATAGGTTAAAACAAAGTATTTCGAGAATCAATAGACTTACCATCTCTAGCTATACATTGGAGCTCCATAAGATTAGATTTATTTATAACACTATAATATTATGAATGGGATTTATCTAGTTATAAATTGTTAATATAATTATGATAAAATGATTTAGATAGTTTACAATTAAATCTTACTCATAACATTATGATATTGTGAAATGATTCTTACTCCAAGTGACAAAGTGCACCTCGATAACTGAGTTGCATAAAGAAAAGTTTTACTGTAGTTCATTGTTTTAAAACCTCTTAATTTCATACCTGTTGATGCGTTGAATCTGTGAATTCACCCCATTCTGGAATAAGAAACAAACAATTCATTATGCTATCAGATTTCTTACTTCATGATGCAATATATTCTCAGATCAGTTTAACCCTATACAATGCTTCATCAGATGACACAAGTTTTAGTAACTAACATTGTTGAATTATTGTTTCGAACTTTGCAGTTACATAAAGAAAGAAAGAAAAAAAATCATGTGTTGATGATTGTTCCAGATATTGCCGATGGAAAGTTTAAGGTGTGAAATACCCGTATACGATGTGAGGCAGTTGCTCTCAAGAATTGGGTAGAGTGATCAAATAGCATTTTATTGTGT
This sequence comes from Ehretia macrophylla, assembly GCA_037974665.1. Taxonomy (NCBI): domain Eukaryota; kingdom Viridiplantae; phylum Streptophyta; class Magnoliopsida; order Boraginales; family Ehretiaceae; genus Ehretia; species Ehretia macrophylla. The sequence goes on from CM075764.1 coordinate 44,212,689, forward strand.
TTCAAATTTGAAACTATATATCCTTCAATCACAAATGTTATTTGACCCTTGACTGACCTCTATCTAAAGTGAATTCCTCGTTATATAAAAACTAAGAAATTGCGGTAGCAAAGTGTAATAAATTTCATAGCATCTTTAAAGTAGGGCGCTTGAACTTGATCTCTTGGAAGCACCGCCATCCCAGGAAGCTCTAGTCTCCGGTTGCTCGGGTTTCGCGTTTCAAGTCTTATCCTAATCGTCTCTTCTGCTTATAGCTAACTAAAAGTTCTTCAAAATTTTTATTAAAATTTTCCTGAGATACCTCAGCTTTGGCACAAAGGAAGAAATATGCTATACTCCACTTAGTTGTTATGAGTCATGAGAAACCTCAAGGCCATTCAAGCAATGTTTTCAAAAATAGAAAACACTGATTTGATCATGCATACCATATGAACTCTTTATTACGTGCCTGAATATATATGTCCGATTATACATTTCACTCGCTCCCCTCTACATATTCTCTACCCAAAAATGATAGAATATACTCGTCGAGTATATATATGAATTCAATGCTCAAGCTTATTATGCCGGTGACATGAGTTTCATTTTATTTATTCCTTTTTTTTTCTTGATCGTTAGTAAATTTTGTCTACAATTAACTTGACGATAATCTACCAATAGTTATTGTATGTCTGTCAATGGAGGATTTAAATTTTCTTGTACCATTTATTCAATGATGATAAATTAATGATGAAATTATAAGGAATTAATATCAAAAGTTCATCGTTGTTAAATCTTTATCATAATATTGTATAATGGAGTTTTTATCGAACATTAAAATCTTTCGCATAACAAAAAGTTCTAATGGCTTATAAAGACGAGGTTAAAAAATAACAGCCATAACATTATGCATCATCCTTTGATTCATCAACACACTAAATTTATTTTCGTCCCCAATGGAAAAAGTAAAATAGTAAAAGCTTTGTACCAATAACTAAGTTCCTTCTTTACCCCATTGGCGCGCAATTAATTGAAGACATGAGAGAGGGCACACCTACCACATCAACCACATGTAAAAAAGAAAAGAAAAAGAAAGAGAAAAATGCTGCAAACACATGATGTGCCATTTATTTATTTTACATGAAAATCGAAGTCATGATTTAAATGCAAGACTTCTTATTACAACAAGTAACTATTTGACCGTTTCACCCATATCTTAAGTGTCATGATGCGTCATTTTACTCACGCACGGAAGATATTCTGAAGTTGCATGAACATTCCAAATCAATTTATGTGGGACTGAATGCATATGCCATACGTACACCTTCAACTGTTGAATAATGCTGTATACAATTTTTTCCTGCTCGCATTCTTTGACAAAATTCACATTCATGGACGCATTTTGATGTACCCCATATAAGCTACTTCTTGGATCGATCCATGATTAATGTTACTTATTTGTTACACTGGCATTTTGTGGCTCAAAGGTTGGGTTGTAAATGAACATGTCGACCCATATATGCAGTTATCAATCACAAAACAGTGTTATTATGATGGTGACACCTTGTCGGTAAATATTATTAATCTTGGGTATTAATCACGTACACTAGTTTGAATAGATTATATGATAGATTTGATCTACTATGTTTGTCACATGTTCACACTGTGTGTTTGATTAACATGATCACGTGATTTGATATTCTACATAGAGGAAAGTCATTTATTGACCAAATACAAAATATATTAATTAGGGGAGATTCAAATCTATTATATTAATAGCTATTTAGGTCTTATCAACAGGTTTTTTGTCTCATAGTATGCCTTTCGTGTGAGTGTGATAGATTGCCAAATCAATTATCGTGGATAACATCCTTTAATATATATATATTGTACGGCTTACACCTTTCTTAATTTTTATTTTTTTAAAGCTATTCTACATGTTCCTGTTCTTTTTTATAGCTACTATAATTGATACATAATTGAGCTCACTTTTAAAACACTGTCTAGGTTATATGCTATTTCTACTTCAAACACACTGAAAACACACTAAAATATATCCTAATGCCTAGGAAGGCCTTCACTGAATAACAAAGATCATCACTAACATGATAACAGCAGATTAATATGTCACGTCTCATATTTAAAATTTTACATGCTCTAATGAGATTAATGTTATAAACTTAAGGCTTGTTATCACGAGCCTCAAATCTATTTGTCAAAACAATTAACTCGTATTATTATCTAGATTTACAATACTCACTAGACTAACTCCAACACGCTTCCTAACATGGCTCAGTCAAATACTCAAAATTAGCTCCAACAGACTCCATATGAGGTCCTTAAAATTGGAATCCTCTATTGTTTGTGTGGGCCTCAACAAATATTATAAACCACTTTTTGTGGTTCCCTACTTTTGTTTTTATTTTTGTTTGTCGATAGGGAATATTGTTTGAGTGGAACTGAAACAAAAAATTCTTAAATTAAAGATTAATTAAAAATAATAAGTACTGTTATTAGAATGAAACTGAATAAAAAAACCTCTAAAAATAGAGAGTCATTTATTTAACTGAATAAGTCATACTCACTGCATCTCTCACCAATATACAACATCACATATAATGCCAAAAATGGTATAAACATGAGATTCTTCTTCGTGCCCCTCCCTTAATTGTTAATAACCATTTGGGAAGCCGAGACCAAAAGTCTAAACCATAACATGACTATGCATTTTTGCGGACTATAATATTGTCTGCTGACCACCTAAGATGCTTCCAACCCACATTTCTTCCTTTAAAATTCCTTTAAAAAATGCATATTAGACTATCCTAATTCGTACGTACGTATTACCGAGGAATGGTTGACATTGATCCGGTTACTGAATTAATAAATAAATAATCCATGCCTTAATGATATGATAATTAAGTCATTCACACAACCGATGTTGTCAGTCTTCCATTTTCTTCCGAGTTGATCGCTCTGAAGAATTCGGTAAATAGTAAATCAAAAATTGACACTCAAAAGTCGAATAAAATAATTAAATAATAATTTATTATAATAAAAAATTTTAAATTCAAATTACGATTTTAACTTTCATTATATAAATACTAATTATAATAATGCTGAATCAGATCCAGACAAAATGATATGTATATATAATAGAAGTTCGTCGTTTGCTTGCAATGTGGGGAACCCTAGGAGGTCCGACTAGTATATTTTAATCGGATTGCTTTCTTTAAGAAGTTACAACTGACAAAACCTATTTTGATAGCATCGACTTGTAATGCTCAATGTTGTGGGATTCAAACATTCAGCCTTAATATTTGACTTGAAATTAGTATCAAGACAATTAAACTTTTGATTAGGGTAGGTGCTAGTAAAATTTGGTCAAACCTTGGGAAATAATAATACCATAATTTCTTATGCCAAGATCCGAGGCCTTTTTTATTATGAGAGTATTACATAGTCGAGCCCCAATTTTAGATTGCGCTCTGATAAAAAAAAAGAAGAAGGTTTTATCGTAATATTATTAATGTCAAGTAGAGTAATATGAAATCTTATATACTAATTTTGGAATTTATTATTTATCTATGTGAAATAATTAATTTTTTCAAAACCTCCATTCATGCTTGACTCATGATTGATTGCAAATATACATTGTCATTGTAGAATAAGCAATTTTAAAATTCTTTTGGAAGAACTACGCACCAAAGTCAATACGTGAAATAAAAATGGCCGAAAGTGAATGGACAAGATTGGGTCATGTCCCAACTCTAATATCATTATAAGAAACATGAGGTTCCATTACTAAACCAATTGGTAGTAGTTAAACTAGCCAATAATCTTAGATGATGGTTTCAGAACTTATCATTTATTCATGTGATACCAATAGATGCTCTAACTTGCTATGGAAACAACTTTAAATTTGGAATAGTTGCCTATCAGAGTCAACACTTGAACAATATTGGGTCGAATGTAGATGGAAAGGATTAGACAAAGCCCAATTCTAACACCATAATAAAGAAAATACGGAGTTTCATCCTAAAACTAATTAGTGTTATTATATTTGTTTCCTAACAATAACTCCTAGGCCAGCAAGTTTGCCGGATCCCAGTGACCCTTTTACGGGTTAAAGGATCATTTTATTTCTTATTTCTATGATTTCTGACATAAAAGTGTATAATGAATCGTTATTAGATTTGGCCCTTTTAAATATAAGTCATTAGATCTAAATTAGTCAACTGATAATTTTTGAAAATGGTGTTTAGAAATTTTTGGAAAACATGAAATTAAAGAGAAAATTTTTGGTTCAGTTCGAATTAACAGAGTGGACTAGACTGTTTTATGCAATAGTATTGATCCAATTAAGATTTTTTTTGACAATATCGACACTCATGGGTAAAAGTTTATGTCAAACAAGTGTAGACACAACTATATATTGAGAAAAAAATTAAGGACACTGAGTACTAAATTATACATAATTGTCTGAAATTTTGGAAATCGGAGTGCTCATTAGTCATTACAATCTTGTTCCTCTAAAATCATTGTTCATTAATCTTCCATTTAGTGCTGATAGAGATGATTGAGTCTTAGTTTCCCTCATGTTGATTAACCATTCTTCCTCTAGTTCTTTGAAACTTTAGCATCAAGCAGAGAAACACTTTCCCCTGTAACGTTATAGTAATATTACGAGATTTAACAATGAGGATGGCCTAGATCATCTTATCAATACTGCATGGACCAATAAGTGGAAGATTCAATGGTGAGAATTATTTAGATCATTTTATCATAACTGTGTATACAATATACCATCATTGTTTTTACCAAAAAAATAAAAATAAAATATATCATCATTGAATCTCGCTCATAATATTATATAACATTATAATGTTGTACAAGAATTCAAGTTTGTGATACGTTGTCCCTATGCCAAGTAGATGTCATTCATTTGTCAAAAATGTTAACCTTGGGGGTGTAAATGTGCCAAAATGAAGAAATATACTTTTATAAACAAAATAATTAGTTTACATCTGTAAAAAAAAAAAAAATTACTTTGGGGGAAAATGGGCCAAAATGTAGTAAACTTTTATAAACTAAATTATTAGTTTACATTTGTAAAAAGACTAATTTTTGTTCATTTATTTGCTTTTTTTTAGATAACGTGGGAACTTAACTGGTGGAGTTCGATTACCGGATTATCCGATGGAACCCGACTACTAACTGGTAAACTTTTGAATGCAGTGATGCGCCCCCACACATACATCAAGTTAGTCAATAACAGAACTCCAACTCAGTGGGAATTGTTGAACTTGCAACCTCACAAGCGATTTCATTCTATTACTGCAAAACCATGTCCTTGGGGGCATCATTTATTTGCTATTGCGTTTGGGAAAGCAATGTTGTTTTGGTTGGTCTCCAAACGGGTCCGGACCCAACCTGCTTGGCTGCTAATGAACCCGAATGGGTTCACAGCTGAGGCCTCATAAAGAGTGTTGGTTGAGTATTTGACTGTTTGTTAAATGAGGAGATGTGGGGAGGGGGGGGGGGGGGGGGGGACCCAAATCTATCCATGGAAAGACAGCAATATATATGAGTCGTGGGTGACCCAAAAATAGAGGCAATATGGAAAAAGAAAAGCTACATCACCAAAGGTAACGTCAACCGATGCATAAAAAAACATAGACACGCACCCACACATACACACTGTTAAAAGCATTTAATAGCTTTTCACTATCTTTCCTATAGCCCCAATAAGATTTATTCTTTTGGGGAGAATAATATGATTTCATAATTGGAACCTTTTCGCAACTTCTAAAATTTTTCATTTGAAATCTATTTTGGGTATTACTTGAAAAAGTAGCAATATTGTCTTTTAAAAAAAGTAGGTGAACCATTTTAGCTCAATGGGTGTGAAAAATTTAAGATTTGGGACAACTTATTTAAGGATTGATTTGGGCACTCTTATGCTCATACTAACTATTTGAATTTAAGATTATTTTAATTTCAATGATCAACATTATAGAGAACCTAGTATATTCTTTTGCACACATAAATCAACAATTTTATTATAATGTGAATTGCGATAGATTAGTTGACATTTTTAACATCTAATTAGTTTGTTGAGCCTTATTTGTAATACTTAAAAGTCCTCGTGCCGTTGTTTTGTTAGGGAATTCCTAATTTATTACGACAGGAAGATTAAATAGTGCTCCTCTATCTCATAATTTTCAATATCCAAATATTTGACATTTTTGATCTAATTTTGATCAAGTAACAATATACCTTGAACAAACTATATTTTATAAAGTAGAAATGTAGCATATGGCAGTATTTTCCAATACAATTAATTATTATTAGAATATACTTTTCATAAATCAAATGACTTAATATCAAAACTTGCTCCATCATATATCCACATTAATTCGAAAAAACAAGTTAAAGTGGTCATCCAATTGTAGACAAAGAAAGCATAAAAAAATAATCCATGAGCACACAAAATCAGGAAAAAAATAATCTTAATTTTATGGACCTTTCTACGTTATATGAGGTACTATAGGATTAACGTTATAACTAATTATTAAACAAAATTTTATACCCTTGTTCACTTTAGACTTCAACTTAGTAATATCTAGTACGGAATTTATGCTATTATGTTTCGACACTTGTTGATTATTGGAAAGATATGGAAAACGTAATAGACTATAAGCACATATAGTCCATTTACCGACTAATACTTCTTCAAGCTTTAATAGAAAAGAAATAGACACATATCAAGTAAATTGATATGTACATGCAAGCAAATTACCACTGGCATTTTATTCTCATTTATCATGATTGATTGGTTGGGTTTTTGAGAATACAATTTAGTTGTTATTTTAACTCATCCTAATTAAAATTATATAATAATGGGTTCTTCAAAGTTGATTTTGTTATGTGATATTCGACACAAAGAACAAGGAAATTAAAAAAGAGCACTCCATCTCTTGAGGAAATTAAAAGAGCAACCTTCTCAATTGACATAAATAGTGCAGCTGGGCCTGATAGCTTCTCATCCCTTTTCTATCAACACTACTAGGACATTATTAAAGATGACCTCCAAGAAGTTGTTAAGGATTTCTTTCAAGGGGCAGACCTTCAAAGAGGTATTACATCTACTTTTATTGCTCTCATTCCCAAAAAAGAAGATGCTAAGAGAAGGAATGACTTCAAACCTATCAGTCTTTGTAATGTGCTTAATAAGATAATCACCAAAATTTTGGCTGAAAGACTGGCTCTTGTCCTTCCTAAAATCATTTCATTGAATCAAATAGGTTTCACACCTGGCTGTCAAATAAGCGATAACATTCTTCTTGCACAAGGACTTACACACTACATTGGAAAAAAAATGAGAGGTCATAATGTTATTTTCAAACTTGATATGGCCAAGGCATATGACACGCTGCAGTGGAATTTTCGATTCTAGATGCTTTCTCTTTTTGGCTTTGATAATGATTGGATTTATAAGATCACAAGGTGCATTCCAAACTGTTGGTTTTCTCTACTGATCAATGATGAATTATCTGGTTCCTTCAAGTCTGAAAGAGGTCTAAGACAGGGTGACCCAATATCCCCTGCCCCTTTCATAATTGCAATTGAATTCTTATCTAGAGGCCTAAACAAACTCTTTCTTGACAATCCTTCTCTAAGGTATGATACAGGTTGCACAAAGTTTGTCTTTCACCTTTCATTTGCAGATTGTAATATCCCACATCGGACGCAGAGGTCTTTGGGCTGCTTGATATAAGGGGTAACATCCTTGTATCGTGTACGCGCGTTTTCCTGGCAGTGGCTGGGAGGCGACAAAACCGTAAAGGGTATGGGCTCTAAAGCGGACAATACATACATAGTGCGTCTTCGGGCCCACTCGCCATGGCCTCTTGTGCACGCTCGTACCGTTAAGGGCGGGGTATTACATGTAGGCGTAGGAGTATTGGTTCCGGGGCGTTACAAAGGTAGTATCAGAGCCGACGCGTTCGCATGGCCAGCGGGGACGCTGGGTCCCCAAGGGGGGGCAGGTGTAATATCCACATTAGACGCGGAGGTCTTTGGGCTGCTTGATATAAGGGGTAACATCCTTGTATAGTGTACGCGCGTTTTCTTGGCAGTGGCTAGGAGGCGACAAAATCGTGAGGGGTATGGGCTCCAAAGCGAACAATACGTACATAGTGCATCATCGAGCCCACTCGTCATGGCCTCTTGTTCACGCTCGTACCGTTAAGGGCGACGTGTTACATGTAGGCGTGGGAGTGTTGGTTCTGGGGCGTTACACAGATGATATTATGATATTTGCTAATAGTAACAAACAGGCTCTTAAGAAGCTTATGGCATTCCTAGACATGTACGAACAGGTTTCAGGTCAACAAGTCAATAAAGCCAAAAGTGGATTTGTCATCCATAGAAAAGCTCCTAGCTCTAAAGCTGATATCATAAATGCTACTATAGGTTTCAAACAATTTCATTTACCTATTAGGTACTTGGGAGTTCCTCTTTACAAGGGAGCTAAAAGATCATCTCTCTTTGATGATCTTTTTCAAAAAATCAGCTACAAACTAGCTGGATGGGAGAACAAGACCCTTTCACTTGAGGGGAGAATCACACTTATCAAAAGTACATTATCTTCCATGCCTTTCTATTTGATGTAGGTGATCCCTCCTACCAAACAAGTGATTATAAGACTTGAAAGGTTGTTCAACAAATTCCTCTGGGGGGATAAAGAGAATTCTAAAAAGATACACTGGACATCTTTGTATAATATTTGTTTCCCTGTGGAAGAAGGGGGTTTGGGCTTGAGAAGGCTTGCGGATTTGAATGAGGCTATGGCATATAAAATTTAGTGGAGATTTAGAACTACACAAAGTGCCTGGTCAACTTTCATGAAGGCTAAATACTATGCAAGCCAAGATCTTTGCTTAATTGGCATCAAATATCATCACTCACTTGTGTGGAAAATAATGAAGTTGATTGCAGCTGATTGTGAACAACACATAAGGTGGAAGCTTGGAGATGTAAAGTGTTGAGGCAATTAATGTGGTTAACGATTAATTGGCCATGTTTTTCCAAAAACGTGTGATATTACCATATTTGTGTTTTTTTACCTTTTTGAAGGTGCATGTAAAATTGTATGACAACTTACCATAAAAGGAGAAGTCCTATGATTGCATTAATTGTCCGGTTTACTAAAGGCAAGTAGGGTTTTATAAGAAGGATATTTTCTTGAAAGCCAAGGTATGACAAGCATTTATATGGAGCACATAATGTGAGGTAAGGTGTGGAGAAAGCACTGACAAGCTGCAAGAGAACTTAAAGTATTTCTATGTTCCGTTTCATGTTGTAACACGAGTTATGTTCTAGTTCTTGATCGTATCAAGTATTGTAGTTTTGTGTTGTTTGACAGTAAGGTATGAGTGACTTGTGTAAGTCTCTGAGTGATTAGGATACTGTCTTGTTTATTCATTCTTCGGGAGAAGAAGGTGATGTTCTCTAGGATACTGTCTTGTTTATTCATTCTTCGGGAGAAGAAGGTGATGTTCTCGGAAAAGAACATTGCAAGTCGATGGGAGCTCGCCAAACCGAAGTTCATTAATAAGTCCATCATCGAGGTGTCAAAGGTTAAGAGGGAGTCTTTACTTGTATAAGTCCATTAGTGTTGTAACTTATTTTATTTCTTAATCAATAGGTTTGTTAGACCAGGGGAGGTCCCATGGACGTAGACCGCACGGTTGAACCACGTTAAATCTTAGTGTTCTTATTTATGTTACAAGTTTATTATTTCCGCTGCTATCACTATTACTGACCATGTTGGAACATTAAGTGGAGCAATGCATTAACTGACTAAACTAGAGAAACAGACTAGTGAAGAACTATGAAAGTAATAATGTTCAAATTAATATTACAACATCACTTTTGTAACAGATTTGCTTTTCACCAAGTAGTTGCATCAGTTGTTTAACTTTCTAATAGAGTTTTCGTCAATCGAGAGAATTGGTCATATTATATTGCCTTATATATAACCTATATTTATACTGCACAACTTCTAACAAGTGGCATTAAGAACAGGTTACGAACTAATTCAGTTAGAGTCTTGAGAGTTAGTTGTTTATTTGCAGGAATAGGTATGGACACCTTGCGTGAAGGAGGCTCAATCTCTAAATCATCGCTGTTGGATGGTGCAAATTATTCGTATTGGAAGGCTCAAATAAGGGCATTCATCAAGTCTGTTGATGAAAGGGCTTGGAAAGTAATCTTGACTGGCTGGACAACTCCGATCAAAACAGATGCTCAGGGCAATGTTGCAATGAAACCTGAAACCGAATGGACCAAGGATGAAGATCTTTTGGCAAGCTGGAACTCTAAGGCACTAAATGCAATATTCAATGTTGTTGACTTGAATCAATTCAAGTTAATCTCGACATGTGAATCTGCGAAGGAAGCTTGGGAGATATTGCAAATAGCATATGGGGGTATAACATCAGTCAGAAGATCAAAATTGTAGATGTTAGCCACTAGATTCGAGGAATTAAGGATGCAGGAAGATGAAACCATTAAGGATTTCAATGCAAAATTGTGCGACATTGCTAATGAATCATTTGCATTGGGAGAAAAGTATTATGATGCTAAACTTGTAAGGAAAACCTTGTGCTCTCTCCCGGATAGATTTGGAATCAAGGTGGCTGCCATAGAAAAATCAAAAAATGTTGATGAAATCAAGATTGATGAACTGATGAGGTCACTCCAAACCTTTGAGATGAAGTTTAAGCAAAAGAGAAAATGAAAGGGCATTGTACTTAAGGCTGAGGTTGAAAGGAAATAGACTTTAAGCTCTTCGGATGATGAAGAATCTGAGATCTCTTAATCCTTAGCTTTTTTTACCAAGAATTTCAACAGAGTGCTAAAAAAATGGGACAAACGGAGAAAGGGTTTTAGACAGTCGAATTTTGACAAGAAGCCTCATGTTGCAACAGCGGTTGACCCATTTAAGAAGCAAAACCTTAAATCAACTGACGAGAAAAAAAAGAATAAAGGCATTCAATGCCGAGAATGCGAGGGTTTTGGCCACATTCAAGCTGAATGTACAAACACCTTGAAAAAAAAAAGAAAAATGCCATGAAAGTTACCTGGAGTGATAAAGGTGAGCCGACGAAAGAAACCAGCAGCATCAAACTAAAGACTGATGTGTCAGACGATGCCGTAGCATTGAAGGAAGAAGGAATGACGAAACCTGGCGTGACTGAGCCAGGTACAACACCAGGCAGAATAGCTGACCAGACAAACAATGATTCACAGGATGTTACAACATGCGGTAGAACAACAGATGACACCACTAAAGAAACTCAAGCTGAACTGCCACAAGTTCACAGAAATCATGCTCCAACAGATGTGATAGGTTCAATACATGATGAAATTCGAATCAGAGGTAAACCCAAGATGAACTATAGAGATGTGGTAAGGTTTGTTTGTTTCACATCTACTTTTGAACCAAAAAATGTGACTGAAGCCTTAAAGGATGAATTTTGTAAGAAATGATGTCTGAATTTTAATTCCTAGGCCAAAAGATGTCAATGTCATTGGAACTAAATAGATCTTTAAAAACAAGACTGATTAAAGTGGTAACATCACTAGAAACAAGGCTAGACTTGTAGCTCAAGGATATACACAAATAGAAGGTGTGGATTTTGATGAAACCTTTGCTCCGGTTGCTAGGCTTTAATCTATTAGGTTGGTAATGTCCATTGCATGTGTGTTAAAAGTCAAATTGTTTCAAATGGATGTGAAAAGTGCATTCTTGAATGGAATTTTAAATGAGGAAGCATATGTTGAGCAACCAAAATGTTTTGAGGACCCACACTATCCTACTTATGTGTATAAATTGAAAAAGGCCTTGTATGGGTTGAAACAAGCTCCACGAGGTTGGTATGACAGATTGACAAAATTATTGCTTGATAAAGGCTACTAGAGAGGAAGAGTAGACAAAACCTTATTTATCAAAAAGTCTGGCTCTAGTATTCTCATCGCTCAAATTTATGACATTGTATTTGGTGCGACATCTGAGAATAAGGTTGATGAATTTGTTAGGCATATGAAACATGAGTTTGAAATGAGCATGGTTGGGGAACTAACTTACTTCCTAGGATTGCAAGTTAAGCAATGTAAGGATGAAATCTTTATATCTCAAGAGAAGTATGTCAGGAATCTAGTTAGGAGATTTGGTTTAAAATCTGCTAAGTTTTCAAGAACCCCTATGAGTGTGACCACCAAGTTGAAAAAAAGTGAGAATGAGAAACTAGTTGACCCTAGCCTGTATAGGAGCATGATAGGAAGTTTGCTGTATCTTACAGCAAGTAGACCTGACATATGTTTTAGTGTCGGAGTGTCTGCCAGATATCGAGCAGATCCAAAACAGTCTCACTTACTTGCAGTAAAAAGAATAATCAAATATGTGAGTGGAACAGTAAGTCTTGGAATCTGGTTTACTAATAACACTAACACTAGTCACTAACACTAGTCTTGTTGGCTATAGTGATGCTGATTGAGCAGGAAATGTTGATGATAGAAAAAACACAACTAGTGGATGCTTCTACATTGGAAACAACATGGTGTCTTGGTATACCAAGAAGTAAAGCTTAATCTCCTTGTCAACAGCAGAAGCTGAACACATAGCTGCAGGAAGTTGTTGTGCACAACTTCTATGGATGAAACAGATGCTAGATGACTATGGTATTGAAAATCAGGTTTTGACTGTTTATTGTGATAACATGAGTGCTATTAACATATCCAAGAATCCTGTTCAGCACTCTCGCACTAAACATATTGACATAAGACATCATTTTATTCGTAAACTTGTTGAAACAAAAATCATTGTTCTGGAACATGTTGCAACAGAAAAACAATTGACAGATATCTTCACTAAAGCTTTAGATCCTTTAAGATTTGAAACCCTAAGAAAAGCTATAGGAATTTGTAGTATATAATGTTGCATCGTGATTTTTGTTCTACAGGAACTTGAAATAAGCTTGAGAAATCTGAAAGTCTGATATTCAATTCAGCTAGTGATTTAATTTGTGAACCATATATCTTTGTGCACCTTGAAGTCTAGATTGGGAAAGCTAATCTGGATAGTCTGCAAGTGCAAAAGCTTGATCTGTCTGATGACTAGGGATATAGGGAGAAGTATCTCTAAATCCATTCCTGTATTCTATTCATTTTCAAAGTTTGAAAAAAAAAGGGTAGGAAAGAATGTGATTTTCATGCACTAGAAAGAGCTACCTAGTCCAAAATAAAAGAGATTGAAGTGAAAACTACCAGTTGCAACATGAGATGAAGTAGTAAAAAAAAATACTTGTGGAAAAAAACTGTTGGTTGCTTCCAGTTACAACATGGGCTGGAGCAAAGGAAAAATATTGTGCTTTCTTGTGAGATGAATAGATGATCAGGTATATTTGAGCTGATAAGGAGAGTACCTGCACTTTGCAGATTTGAAGGTGATGGCTATTTGAATTCTACTTCTCACACACACACATGGTTAATTAATTAAATTCTTGACTGAAATGAGTATTGATGAGTAAAGTTTCTTGAGTAATGTCATGCTGCCTGGATTTATCTTGCATTTCAATTTATTTTAGTTTTGTTAATTAAAAAAAAAAGGTAAAAATCTTGAAGGATATGAGAATTGTGAAACATACAACTAGTTTTTTTTGGGTTGCAACATTATCACTAGATCGATCATAATAAATTATTGTGACTTATGTTAAAATGTTGCAACTTTCGTATACCACATGGTGGTTTGTCAGAAAGGCCAGATTGTTTTAAGCGGGAAATTTGGATATCATTAATTGGCAGTTGTTTTACTTTTGTAGTTTACATGTGAAATTGCCAAGATCGTGGGATTGGCTAACTATAATGGGTAGTTACCCACGATTAGGGCATGATTTAATTGAGCAATTCTCGTCTTTCCATCTTTCAATTGCTCTGCTATCTTTGCTGCTACAGATTATCATTTTTCTTCTCTTACCTTCTTTGTGTCTTTTCAAGTTCTTGTTGCTTACCCATTTTCAGAACAAATCATGGTGAAAACAAGATCAGGTGATAAACATTGGGGAGCCCCCAAACCAGGAGCACCAGGAGATGTTCCAACACAACCCATCAACATTGATAAGTCGTCTCATCCCACAGCGGTTGTAGGCGGTGGTGCACCATCATCAAGCGATACAAGCTCTAGTGGGTCTCTTCATCCATGAACCACCAAAGCTAGGGCTGAAGCATCGCCCATTGACCCTTTGTGGATTCCAATAAGGATGGACGTGGTTGTACACATTGAAATGACTTATCACCATAATGAGGAAATGCAGTCCTCAAACTCTGAAGTTATGCCCAAAGTGCAAGCTGCCGGTCCAGTCGCAATACCATTTTCTACAACGACACCTGCTAAGAAGAGCGATAATGTCACAACACCCCTTGCTACAGGCCAAGCTACTATAGAGTCGCCTATTGCACAGTCTAAGGATATCCCTATCTCAGTCACAGGAGATGTTGCAGCTTTGCGTGCAACATCTGAAACAGAAGAGGCAACGACAGTTGGTACAGAAGCCACCCTTGTAGAGGAATTTCGTCAGACCAAGTCAAACAGAAAGAAGCACATTGGAAGCTTCAAACGCAAAGGGGCTAAACTTCCAGAGTCTTCACGACCCAAGCCAACCAAGGTTGCAAGACAACCATGTCCAGGGTATAATCCTTCCTTTGCTTACTCTTCACAATTTTTATTCTCCGAGTCAAAAGAAAAGTTTAAGATTTTGTCTCAACGAAAGTTTGTTATGGAGAAACCTTTGAATGAGAAATCGTATCAAGGGACTGGGCTGATTGAATTACTTAGGGAAAGAAAGCTGTTAGGCTCGTTTGATTTAGTGAAATCGTATTCTAGCAATCTGGTTTATGAATTTTATTCAAATTTGCACACGAATGTCAATGTTGCCAAGTACTATCATCAAATTTTCGTGCAAAATCATATTTTCAAGTTCTTTCCCACAACCCTCAATAATTTCTTAGGTTGCGAGCTTGTTACAAAGATTATCCCTGATATTGCTTTGTCCATTATTGCTATGGAACTAGTAAGAGAGTTGTATCAATTAAAATTTGAAGCCAGATTACCGGGTAACAAACTCACTGCTAAGTATGCTGCCTTACATAAGATGGCCATGGTAAATTGGTTTCCCACCAAGCATTCTACTACCCTTAGTGTTGAGATGGGCCGACTGCTTTACTCTATGGGTACTGGAGTTAATTTTGACTTGGGTCGGGTTATTTTTTACTGCATTATTGAGGAGGCTGCTAAGAATTTTATGAGTCAGTACTTGCCATATCCCTCTCTCATCTGCGAATTTCTCGTCCCAACACAAGGTTCTTGATAAAGATAAGGTGTTGCACAAACCACCCTCTTCCCTGTTTTTCTCTAAGAAATTTTTGCAGGGGACTCACAAGGATGATATCAAGGGGGAACAAGCTGGTGTTGCAACATCCTCTACCACAGGGAACGCAAGCTCTTCAGTTGATCAAACTACCATGGTGCACTAGATTCAGCAACTCCGTGAGGCCATCAAGGAACTGCAAGAGGAGCAAGGAAATATCCAGACTAATCAGGACAAAATTAATCAGACTTTGATTTAACTCCTCCAAGGGCAGAATGCCATTATGGTGCATTTGATGGGATCTCCTTCTAGTTTATAACTGTTTTCTTTCTGTTGCATGGATGATGTGTTATGTCAGTTGCTCTGCTACTCTTTTGATACTCTGTGTTTGCTATGCTGTCATTTCTTAGCCTTCTTTTGCCTTTGGTTTGGCAAAAATGGGAAGTTAGTTATGTTCACTGTTGGATTCAATTTATGTTCTTATCTGTTTATTGTTATTGTCTGCTTGGTTATCGTTATCGTCTGTGTTGATTTATTGGTTCTTATACTGTTGCAACAGGATCACTCAACTTTTAACTTTTGCACTTATGCATTAACTTTGTGTTACAACATGATCACTAGGCTTTTAACTGTTACACGATCACTAGGCTTTTAACTTTTGCACTTGTGCTGTTAACGGCTTTCCATTATGTGCTGAGTGGGTTTTGCCAAAACAAAGCCAAAGGGGGAGATTGTTGAGGCAATTAATATGGTTAACGATTAATTGGCCATGTTTTGCCAAAAATGTGTGATATTACCATATTTGTGTTTTTTACCTTTTTGAAGGTGTAGGTAAAATTGTATAGCAACTTACCATAAAATGAGAAGTCATGTGATTGCATTAATTGTCCGTTTTACTAAAGGCATGTAGGGTTTTATGAGAAGGATATTTTCTTGAAAGCCAAGGTATGACAAGCATTTATATGGAGCACATAACGTGAGATAAGGTATGAAGAGAGCACTAACAACCTGCAAGAGAACTTAAAGTATTTCTATGTTCTGTGTCATGTTGCAACACGAGTTATGTTCTAGTTCTTGATCGTATCAAGTGTTGTAACTTTGTGTTGTTTGACAGTAAGGTATGAGTGACTTGTGTAAGTCTCTGAGTGATTAGGATACTGTCTTGTTTATTCATTCTTTGGGAGAAGAAGGTGTTGTTCTCGGGAGAGAACATTGCAAGTTGAAGGGAGCTCGCCAAACTGAAGTTCGTTAAGGAGTTCATCATTGAGGTGTCAAAGGTTAAAAAGGAGTCTTTACTTGTATAAGTTCGTTGGTGTTGTAACTTATTTTATTTCTTAATGAACAGGTTTGTTGGACCAGGGGAGGTCCCGTGGACGTAGACCGCACGATTGAACCACGTTAAATCTTGGTGTTTTTATTTCTGTTATAAGTTTATTATTTCCGCTGTTGTCACTGTTACTGACCATGTTGGAATATTAAGTGGACCAATGCATTAACCGACTAAACTAGAGAAACATACTAGTGATGAACTGTGAAAGTAATAATGTTCAAATTAATGTTGCAACATCACCTGTAACAGATTTGATTTTTACCAAGTAATTACATCAGTTCTTTAAATTTCTAATAGAGTTTTCGTCAATTGAGAGAATTGGTCATATTGCCTTATATATAACCCATATTTATACTACACAACTTCTAACACAAAGGTTTCCTTTTGGCATGATACTTGGTGGGAGAATGATCCTCTTAATTCACTGGGAATTTCAAACTCTCATTCATCTGAACAGGTTGACACTTTCATTATTGATGGAAAATGGTATAATGAGAAGCTTGCCTTTTACCTGCCTGAAAGAATTTGTATAGAAATTCCTATCAGTAACAACCTCAAGGATACAACCATGTAAAACTTATCCATGAATGGAGACTTTACTATGAGAAGTGCTTGCACGAATATAAGAACTAAAAGAAGTAAACAGATGTCTTTGGCACTCATATGGTATAACTCTATCCCAATTAAAGTGTCTTTTTTCATTTGGAGATTCATTTTCCATTGGATACCAGTTGACACTAGAATGCAAAGTAAGGGGTTCTCTCTTGTCTCATGATGTCAGTGTTGTAAATCTATTGAATCACTTTATCATTGTTTCCTCTCGAGTAATACTGCTCAGCTTGTTTGGAAACATTTTGCTTCCATTTTTGGAGTTAAATTGCCATCTTCAAATTTGATTAAGCATTGGATGTCTCCTTGGATTTTTTTAGGGAATTATGTCTCTAAAGGACATATAAGAATATTCGTCCCTATTTTTATCCTTTGGTTCCTGTGGGTAGAAAGAAATGACGCTAAACACATGCAGATGGGTTTTTACCCTGATAGAGTTATCTGGAGAACTAAGAAAATGATTGCTCAATTCTATCAAGCAAGACTTATCAAAAGTTGGCATTGAAATTGAGACTCATCTCTTGTTGGCCTTTTTAATTGCTTCTATGATAAATCTCTATCTTGCTTCCTAAAATGGTCTTATAGAAAAAGCTAATTGAGGGCCAGTATAAATTGAATGTGGATAGGAGTGTACAAAGGTCTGAAGGTCTTGCTGGAGAATGAGGAATTTTGTGTGACAACAATGGCAATTTTATCTTCAGGTTTTAGGTTAATTTTGGGAATATTACTCCATTCAAAGCTGAGGTTCTCGCCCTCTTAGAAGGACTACACCTTTGCAAAGAAAGGGGAGTTTCTAACCTTTGGATTAAGATAGATGTGTTGGGAGTGGTAAGGCAATTCAAAAAGGAAGTTAGGGATCTTGAGATAGTTGTTATGCAATTGAAACAATTAGAAAACTCATTCATGAACGTAATGACACTATTTCTCACATTCATAAAGAAGGGAATCAACGTGCAGATTTCTTGGCCAATCTTGGAGCTAGTGCTGAAAGTCGTCACGTATGTCTTGGAGTCTACCAATTCTTTTGCTAAGCTGAGAGGTATGGTTCGTATTGATAAAGTTGCTTTGCCTCATTTTAGATTCAAGCTATAGGTTTGATGCTGGATGTTTACTTTTGCTCTTTGTATTTCCTCTTTTTGCTAGGCTTAGTCCTGATCTTGTTTTTTGATATTTCATAGGATCATTTGTAAGAAGAGATGGTTTGTGTCTCTTCTAGTGTAGTTGGAATAACAGGATAGGTAAATCCCCCGCCCTCCTGGGGAGGTTTAGGTTTTATGTCCCCCTCCATTTTTGTACATGTTTTTTATTTTTAATAAAATTTTGGAGGGAAGTACCCCTCCTTTAACAAAAAAAAAAAGGAAATTAAAAAAGAATACAGTACAACAATTAGAAAGAGTAAAACTAAAGTGAGAAATGTCAATCAATAAAAAATAACTTTGGGAAGCTTGTACAATATTCCACTTTACAAGATACAAGTCAATCTAAAATAAAATATGAAAACTCCAACTATAGACGAGTTTTATGGTAGGTCATAAGATGAAAAGATAGTTAGACTAACTTTGAATTTTACAAAGATCATCTCTAAAGTTATGAAAATTCAAAGGTAGATAGGATGTAAAAAGGTGTATGTTAACATGTTTAAGAACTTCTTCATGTAATACTAAACTAATTTTCAAATAGAAAACCATTAGAAGGTAGTTATGTAAAGAATTCACACAAATCTAAATTAAAAACATTGACTCTTGGGTGCATATTTTGGATCGACTAACTATAGTTACATAAATGTTACTAATATTTAGCTCCATTGAACAAGATATTGACATGAATTTAGATCCATGTGTTGCTAGACAATGTTTACATAAATAGCTCCCTTATGGAACCTCTATTATCCTCTAGCAACACTTCCTTGGAAAGTGGTAGGGAAATTGTTAGATTTTCAAATGCCATAAAATGTTTGCTAATGAATGAAACCTTTGTATAGTTGCAATCACTAACTGAATATATATAAAAAATGCCAAATTTGTTCAAGAAAGAGAAATCATTTGCCACTTGATTTATTTGAACTTCACAAATTACTCTTCGTCTCATCTACTGAAAGAGACTGCTGATATTAACCTTTGTATGTTCTTTAGATCACTTCTAAAAAATAGTTATATTTGGAAGGATTGTAATCTATATCTATGTATGAGTTATTAACTTTATGCATTTTCAAAAATAGAAAAACTAGTTACAAAAACTTGAAATAGACGTAGGATGTGCTTTGTGGTCTATGGGCAATTGTTTTGCATATATTTTTTCATAAGGTAGTTGATGTTACACACACAAAAATAATCATATCACAAGGTATATTTTTGGGTTATAATTCCTTTATAAGTTTAGTTGTGTTCTATAAGAGCGATATATAATATGGTACATGCATTAGGTATCATTTCAATCCAACTACTCATAGTTTTAAAAAAATGCTAAAAACGGCAGGGAATAAGAATTTTTTTTTCTGATGGAATAACACAATTAAAGGGAAATCATTTTGAAATTCAATTGTGATATGAATTGTATAATCAAGAAAAAAAATCACAAAACAATTTAGAATGCTCCAAACAATTTGCAAATTCACTTTTCTCTATACTTGGATATTCCCTCAAAAGTGTGCAAAAAAAGTAAATTAATTCTATTCTAACTTCTAAGACTCAACTCATATTCTACGAATCCTTTATTCATGTGATCGACCTTCGTTAAAATTTATCCTCTATTTGTGTAATTTGTTAAAGTGTAGTCATAGAAAGATTATGATGATAAGCTTAACATATAGAATAAGATTGTAATTATTTTGATTCACAATGAAGGAACAAATTCAACAAAGCGAAAAAGAGGTTAAATTTGATAGAATGACTAAAGCTTTTTTTTTTAAAAGAGTATTTTACACACTCATTAACCACAAAGCAATGGACTAATATCACTTTACCCGACAATATATATAAAACATAAATTTTGTTTCTTAATATTTATGAAGAAGTTAATTAAAGTGTTAATGAAAGTTACCCTTCTTTATATCTAATGTAATATATTCTATTTTATTTAGTTATTCTCTAAATTTTTTAACTTTAGACAACAAATAAAACTACAAGCAATAAACTTCAAGCAAAATATTAGGCTATATGGATAGTATAACAACTTTTTTCTAACATTTATATTCCCTTTTAAGTAATTACATTTTAATTCCTTATAATGTATATACAATGTAACATGTTTTTCTCTCAGTTTTACTTTATATCGCTTAGACCACATTTATATTCCCTTTTAGGTAATAACATTTTAATTCCTTAATGTATATACAATGTAACATGTTTTTCTCTCATTTTTACTTTATATCACTTATATCGTTTCATACTATTGGGTAGAAAAATGAGCACTTTTGCATTTGTATATTTATGGCGACAACAACAAATATTTTTGTTAACAAAAGCACAAAAGAGTTGACTGATATAAAATAAATGCTGGGGGCAAAATGTTATGCTATGTATATATTGATCAGAGGGTAAAATAATATATATAAACCTAACATTAATAGCACTTTATCCTTTTAATGTAAAAAGTGTAGCATTATGTTCCCTAATATTTATTTTGTACCATTTAATACCTTTGGTTTATTCGTAACAAGAATGGATATTTTTGAATGGTCATATATTTTTTAACGATTACGCACAAGGAACATTTTTATTAACAACATCATGGAATGATATTAAGTAATATAAAGGGAAAATTCTACATTTAGTCCCTATTGTTTTCAAAATATCTCAGCTAGTCTATATTGTTTAAAATGTCTCAATTTTGTCCATATTATTTCACCAAAAGTTTCAATTTCGTCCATATTATTTAAAATGTCTCAATTTAGTTCCTATTATTTTCCAAAAAATTTCAAATTCATTCTTATTATTTTTAAAAAGTTTCAATTTTGTCCCTATTATTTTCTTAAAATTTCAAATTCGTCCATATTATTCAATGACTAAATTGAAATTTTTTGAGAAATAATAGGGACGAATTTGAAAATTTTTAAAAATAATAGAGATAAAATTGAAACTTTTGAGAAACAATAAGGATGAAATTGATAAACTTTAAATAATAGGGACGAAATTAAAACTTTTAGGGAAACAATATGGACTAAATTGAGACATTTTAAACAAAATGAACTAAATAAATTTTTTTTACAAACAGTGGAGACTAAATGTGAGATTTTCCCTAATATAAAACTAAATGTTAGAGGGCAAAAGATTATATTGTGCATACATTGTCGAGTTAAAGTGATCATAACTCAATATTTTGTGGTTCATAGTGTACAAAATATTTATTTTTTAAAAGTTTAAGTCCTTCCATTAAAAATTTTGAAGTTCATGCCGTTGATTTCATAATGGATCAAGTTTAGGCCCTGAAACCTTTGTTTTCCCTCTAAACAAATTAAAACATACCCTAATAAAGCAAGACTTTTAGTGGAAGAGGCTAATGAAAAAAATAAGTATGGGTAACTTGGGTGCACACAAGGGCGCAGATTACTTGAAGCACCATACAAATTAAAGACTTTTGACTTCCTACTGCCTTACAATGCAAATGCTAAAACTTTTACCATGTGACTACTTAATTTCGGTTTGAATTAATTGTTGGGATTGCAAGCAGGAGAGGACATTCCAGTTCAAATTCTTCTCTTTCTAGAGCAAGATAGAAAGGGTAAAACTTCTCCAAGAATGATTTTGTATATCGTGGTTTAGCCTCTTTTTTTAAAAAAAAAAAAAAAAACTTTTACCTTGACTTTGTTACTATTTTTGCTCAGGCTCCTATGTGACGATTGATGAGAAGACAAATAATACTACAGAAACATTTCCTGTGCAGTCATGGACAAAAATTCCAATCAACTTTGTTGTGCATGCAATCATTTAGAGTTGTTATTGGGAGGTAATTAACTAACATTAGATGTGAAAATTAGTGCATAATCATGTTTATGTATTATGTAGAAATTTGTTGAATAAGGTTTCGGACAAGGGGGTTGGTTAAAAAGGTAAGTATGAGTCGTTGAGGGACAAATCCACACGTTGAAAGCTTACACTAAAATTTCCTTTTCTTCTTCCAAAGAGCACAGGAAAATAAAAAGATGGAGTAAAAAAGTAATTAAAGTCTCAAATTTATCTACTTTTTCTTCTCATCTTTTTTCCTCTCTTTCTCATCCTACCCCCACGTCCACAAAAGAAACACCTTTTTCTCTCTCTCTCTCTCTCTCTCTCTCTCTCTCCTCTCTCCTCTCTCCTCTCTCCTCTCTCCTCTCTCAATCACTCTCTACCAAGAGCCCTCAAGTGTCATTTTCTCACATATACTTCACACAAAAGAAACAACCATTCACTTCATACCTTGTCATCATTTCTTCTCTCTCCCTCAATCTCAAATCTCTGCAACTACTCCCCCCAATTGATCATCAAAAGCCCTTCTCAAGCTAAACAAGGAATCTCTCCCATCTCTTTCTTGATCTCTCTCGTTCTTTTTCTTGCTCAATCTTGAAAATTAGAATCCATATATAATCACTAGCCTTTTACAAGTCTTTTGGCTTCTTTACAACCCTACTAAACAACACTACCAAGAAAAAAACCTAAAAGGAAGATCAAGAATAAGGAAAAGGAGAACAAATTAGCAGGAAAAAACATATAGGGTATTGGAAATTTTTAAAGGGATTGTTTATTTTCCGTCTTGAAGGAGATGGAGCTCTTTCCAGCACAGCCTGACCTATCCTTACAAATCAGTCCTCCGAACAGTAAACCTACGTCTGGCTGGAGGAAGACTGAAGATGAGATGGATTTCAGTTTCTGGAAGCGAGCTTTGGACTCGAGAAACACCATCTCCTCAATGGCTAAGCAAGATACAACATGCTTTGATCTTTCCCTGTCAAATCCAATGGTTTGTGAGCCAAAAAACACCAACAATTTTCACCTCATCCAAAACGGTAGCAACACAAACAATCTTATCCACTCTTTTCAGCAAAGCCGTCAGTATGCGCACCAACACCAGCAGCAACAACTGCATCATCAGCTGTTTCAGCAGCATCAACAACACCAACAGCAGCAAGGGTTAAGTCCAGAGCTTGGGTTCTTGAGACCCATAAGAGGGATTCCAGTATACCAAAACCCTCCACCATTTCCATTCCCTCAACAGCACCTTGACACATCTGTGCCTTCATCTACTACTTCTAATACCACTACGTCAAGTCCATTTCAGTCTCAAGGTGTAATGCGATCAAGATTTTTGTCACGCTTTCCTGCTAAACGAAGCATGAGAGCCCCTCGAATGCGCTGGACTACTACTCTTCATGCTCGTTTTGTTCATGCTGTTGAGCTCTTGGGTGGCCATGAAAGTATGCTTCCTTTTCTGCTTCTTGTTCTGATAATTCATTCCCATGACCTTTCTTTTTCCTCATGAGCCACGTAAATACATTTGTATGATCAGGCTCTTTACTATGTTATAATCCATCTTTAACAATTAAAACAAACAATAAATATTGATAATATCAACTAATTTTTGTTTTTATTTTTCTGCTATTTTGGGTTACAGGAGCTACACCCAAGTCAGTTCTTGAGCTCATGGATGTGAAAGATCTCACCTTGGCACATGTGAAATCCCATTTACAGGTAAAATGGCAAACTTCTTTTAGCAGCTCAATTTCTCTGCTTCCTTCTGAGGGATTTTCACTGTCTCCACACAGCAATAAATCTATAAAATGTTTTTGTTTTAAGTTTTAATTCTTGTATCAGCTATAAGTACAACAACTTCAGAATTTGAAGCTGTTTAAATTTGTGGTCTTTTTTAATTTTTCTATTTTGTTTTTGCTCTTTTTTTTTTCAAGCTTAGACTTTTTAGTACAGCCTAGCTTGAAAGAAACTGTTGATACATACATTTCAAATTCCAACGCTATTCTATTCTACAGAGAGGTCTCTCAAATTCTTAGCACTCTTCTTTTTCCACTAGATCTGATGGTTTCTGCAAGCTATGAATCAGCTTTTTGCCTGGAAGAACGAACCATCCATGTTAAACAAAAAATCAATAACAGGAGAGAGAGAGAGAGAGAGAGAGAGAGAGAGAGAGAGAGGCTCTTTGATCAATAATGGAAGATGGAAAAACAAATAAGACAAAGGCAAAAGAATTGAAAACAATCCCTGGCTAGCCAAAGCCAAGACAAGTTTACACACAATTTATTGTTTTTTATTAAACATAATCTCTGCTTTTACAGAGAGAAGCAAAGTTGCTGATAATAAGAAAGTACAAAAACACTATCATATCTCAATGATATCTCTGCATCTTCTTGGATTTGTGAAGCCACTCTCTCCATAACCATTTGTTATTTTTCGAACAATGTCACATGCATGTTGTTGTTCATATGTATAGATACGAGACACCCAAAAAGTTTTTCATCATGTACTCTATGTACTTTGCACTATGTGAGGGCTGTAATAATGAGGGCATAATGTCTGTAGTTATGTGGGAAAAACCTATTATAATGCACTATTTATTACCTTCTTTTTTTACTTAGAATGTAAAAACATGAATACATATGGACCATAATATTATTGTCTTGTTATTAACTTTGTTTTTATATCTGTGACCATACTTTATTGCACTGTGTGTATAATTGCATGATGAATTTATGTCCTTGCAGATGTATCGAACAGTGAAGACTACTGACAAAGCAGCAGCCTCCTCTGGTCAATTTCTATGACTTTTAAAATAAAACTTTATTTATGTGTAAATTTTTTTCCTTGAAATTTCAAAATTATTTTTTATTGATATGGGTTTTTTTTTTTTTTTTTGACAATCAGGGCAATCGGATGTATTTGAGAATGCATCATCTGGGGATACATCTGAAGATTTAGGGTTTGACATTCAGACTTCAAGAAAATCTGAATTGTCAGTTCAACAGGGAAGACAAAATATGCATCAAGAGAAAGATCATCATGGCCTGTGGAGCAACTCCTCAAGGTGAATCTATGATATATGCACATACTCTCTGCATTTAACCTTATAAATTAGTAGGTAACATATCTCATTCTTACCTAAAAGTTTAGTAAAATGGTCGGGTGACAATCTGTTAGTAATAAAAAATTTCAAGTACGGATCACGCATTTATCATCCATTGTACAAAATAAAATAAAATAAAATAAACATCTCTCATTCTTACTAGTACAAAATGCTTATGTTAGAAAGCATTCTTTCTGGATGTTTTATAAGTTAAAATGATAGTAAAAAGAGAAAATAAGTTTGTCCGAAAGAAACTAGAACACTAAGTGTACTGGCACACTAAGTACACATAAAGCATCATAATTTAAACCCCCACCCCTCGACCAACTGAATTTTACAGTACTTTTTTCTTTTATCTCTCAAGTCTTATCTTAATTAGTTTGGTTCAGTAATAAGCTGGATTTTGGAACCTTTTAGCAACAAAGCTGAGGTTAAGGGCAGAATTAAATGCATGTAGAGTTTATCAGTCTACTATATATGGCAGCCTATGCATTTTAAATGTTGATTGAGGTATACTTTTGATAGCAAAGCTGCTGAAAGTAATACTCTTTGTCTCTCAGCATCTATGAAGATGCACATAAGACCACCATTCCACCAAGAAACAGTTGAAAATGAGTAAATGATATCATTGCTTTATTCTATCTGTCAAAGACTGGTTTAATATAGAGAAACGATAAAATTTTGGGTCAATATCTCACATTATTGTTGACATCTATAGTGTAGGTTCTATCAATATATAACAAGTTAATTAATTTAGACTGATGAAAGAGTTTTACGAGAGAAACTCTAACATAGAGTAATCATCACTTTACTACAGTGGTCTAAAGTACTAATTGCAGTAAATTTTTTTTTTTTTTTTAAAAAAAACACAGTAAAGAATATTTTTTTAAAAAAACACAGTAAAGAATATTTAAACATGTAAAATCCAAATTGACAAATCCTGGTTAAAAAGGGCAAATCTCTTTCCTTTGGATTTTGTGGGCTCAGATAAGGCATTTGAATGGGTCCCACACTAGGAAACTTAGTCTTAAAGCTAAACCTTTGTGATGGCCCATATTCAGACTTATTTGTGCCAAAGCTTTACAATTTGAAACTTCCTTGAAGGCTGTTTTTGTTATGGTTAATGCGGTATAAAAGTGATGAACTATAAATAAGGAAGTAAAAGATAGCTTTCTTTTTCTCAGTTTGCTTTTTTCTTCTGCATGCATGGCTTCCCACTGATATAGGAAATATTCTCCCAATTGCTGTATTTGTAGCAGGGAAGCTTGGCTGCATGGCAAATCAAAAGACTTCAAAGGGAACATGCCATCTCTTGAGGTACTTTTGATTTCCGAGGGTTCACAATATATATACACCAGCGCGGATCTAGAATTTTTATTTAGTTGGGACTAAAATCATACAATTTAACACTACTAATTACAAAAATTTTTTCAATAAAAATTAAATTGATTGTTTAGCTTAAAAGTATTTCAAAAATATATACATTTTTAAAAAATATAACACCATTTTACTCCTTAATAGTTCTACCATCGGGTTCCGCCTATGTGTATATATATATACATATATGACTTATCGATGCTATATGCATAGGAAGCTTGACATGTCTCTTTTCATGCATCATTCTGTAAAGTGGAAAGAGAGCAAGAAAAAGACGAGCTTTTCCAAAGTCAGGCAAGTCATTTGGAATATATACGAGGGTCAAGACATAAAAGAGATAACTAAAGCCAAGGAAGGATCTTTAGTTTTTTTGAAAAAAAAAGCAAGAAATACTAGTACTGTCTATTATATTCCCTTTGATAGCTTTAGTCAAAATTAATAATGCTTTGCAAATGAAATGTATCTTAGTACCTCGTACTTTGTCTACTTAATCCTTATATTAGTGCATTGGTCAATCATTACAGATGGACAAGATCAAACATAACAAGGGCAAATACCTACACACTATATGACTATATTTTTTTCAAAAAATTGATTTATATACATATTGCATGTAAATAAAATATGGTAGGGTATGAATAACATTTTTTCATAATATCATGACGTTATGAACGTTATTCAACGGTTATGAATTGTTTTTATTATTTTGTCATAATTTTATCAATAATTTGCAGTCGTTGGATGTTGCTAGTAAAGTCATATCCATTTCCATAAACAATGATTTTAGATAGTCGTTGAGAGCAGTTGCACAAGAAACACGCAGTGCAACAGCCCCTACAGGCTTTCATATGATTAATATTCCCAGCTGATTATTATTCCCTTAGTCAATATTCGTCCTTTGATTCTCAAACACATTCACACACTTCTCTTATGTTTACTTTTTCTCATTTAACATTAATTTATGTATCTATTTTACATGGTATGCAGAAGGACAACATGGAACCAAAATGCCTAAGTTATGACAGAATATCAGAAGTGAGCTCATCAAGCCTTTCAGCAGAGACAACAACCGAGAAGCCTAATCTTGAGTTCACTTTAGGGAGGCCTCTGTGAAAAAAACCAAATCTCTCATGCTAGTACTACTCATTTTGAAATCATTATACATCTCTGACGAGAGCTGGTGAAGAGAATCATGTACCCCACTGAGGAAAATCAGCAAAAGAAAAGAAAGTGAGAGAAAAGGAAAGGAAAAAAGAAAAGAAAAAGAGAGCTAAAGAAAGACAAGGAGACAAGAAAGACAGAAAGCAACAAAAGGAGTATTATAGGGTGGAAAAAGAAGAGAAAAGAAAAGAAAAAGCATGTCCTTCCTATCTATTCTATCTATCTTATTATATTCCTACGTACATATGCTATCTGATTGATTTTGTATTATTATGCACTTAGAGAAAGAGAGAGAGAGAGTATCAAAGAGAGGGATTAGAGAAAGGCTTTTTAGGCTTTTGCTATCCTAAAGCAATGATCCTTGGTAATTGCATGGAGCACTTTATATTTAATTTATAAATAGAAATTATATACTTACGGAAGGGGTTCGCATACATATTTTGCAGTACCCCGTATGAATACTTCGTCTATATGAAAAGTTTTTTATGTTAATTGAGTACTCGTTTCTCCAATCGATTGACCTGTTGATCACAATGATACCGTCATGCGTAGATTTGCAATGTGTTTTAAACTATTTCAAACCAAAATATCTTTATTTAATTTCGAAATCAAATATTGGATTCAAGAAATTACTAGTTGGAGCTCTCTCTTCATTCCTCGGAGTTGTCACATGCTTTACACTTTTCCAACAAAGAAAATGAAAGGAAAAGATATATAGCATGAACTAATAAAGGAACTGAAAAAAAAAAAAAGCAAGAGGTAAGAAATGAAAAATAACAAAAAAGAAAAAGACAAGTACAAAGGAAAAGGGATATGTGCATGCACTTTTTCTACTCCTTACGTTATGCTCATTTATTGTAATGCTCTGACCAAAAAGAAAAAGAAAATCCTTACAATGCTCTGACCAAAAAATAAAAATGAAAATTCCTGTCTTGCTAATATGGTATCAAAATGTTGCACACTAGTCTATTTCCGGAAATGTATAAATTAATTACTTAACGAGGGCAGAGTAGCTGTTTTGCAAACCACACAGTTAACTCTCTAAATTCACTGTCGCACTTCAATCGTTCTTGTGAAATATGGTAAATTATATAAATTTTCTCTGAACCGGTTAAGAATTCTAATTTAGGGTGTGTTGAGGTCATGACATTTTTATATTTTTCAGGGATGAAGTGCATTAGACCCCTTGTACTTTAGCGAAAGTGCACAATACCCCCTTATAATTTAAAAATCCTCTCAGTTAGTCCTTGTAGTTTTTCAAAAGTGTACAACACCCCTCTACCGTTAAAAAATTCGTTAAATTTAACAGAGAGTGTACTTCACACGCGATAAGTGAGATTTTTTTTTATTTTTAACGAATTTATTCATTAAATAATTATATGAATTGACCAAATTACCATTTTTTTTGGCCTAAACAAAAGAGGAAATGGTAAAAGACAGAAATGAAAAAAAAGGGTATTTACGTATTTTTTATAAAATCTGTTAAATATGACGGATTTTATAACTGTAGGGAGGTGTTGTGCACTTTTAAAAAACATAGGGACTAGTTCAGGGAGTTTTTGAACTATAAGGGGGTGTTGCGCACTTTCGCTAAACTATAAGAGGGTCTGGTGCACTTCACCCTATTTTTCAGTTTTCTATTATCATCTGTTAGAACAAAAACAAGATAAGACTAGTAAAGTAGACAATATAAAAGAATGATCACACAAATTGAATACCAGAATTTACGTGAAAAATCCAAGACGAGAAAAAACCACGGGCAAAGGAGGAGAATTTCACTAATAATGGATGAAGTACAAAGTTTGAAGAATAAGCACTCTAATTCTAAAATTCTCCTCTTACATATTTTGGGATGCTCTCAACAAAAGACTTCACATTTATCTATAGGCTTATAAAACTTGGCCCCAAGACGACTTGGTTCCCAAGACTTCTTGTTTGATTAAGAAACTTCCCGAGAGTTGTCATCTAAGAAATCTGCCTTAATTACAAAACTTATTGTCCAAGACTACTTATTGTCTAAGCAATAGCAAATAATTTGAGACATAACATAATAGCATCTTTAGCCAACCTACTAACTATAGATAGAACATTACACAACAAAGTCATTTTTGACATTTCCTTGGATTGAAAGGATTTGTTTTTCTTTCTAAAATTGTTATTTTTCTAATCTCAGGCATTATTTTTTTAGAAGTTCTCTCATCAATGCTTCATTAAATCAATGTATTGGTTTATTAGTCATGTGGCACTAGAAGCTTTAAGACAAAATTTGTCATTTCCACATAAATTAATCATTGTACTGATTCATATCCTCATTATTGATAGGTTATTTTTATATATTATTCGTTCATCACTTTTTACCCTTTCACAATTGAGGCTGAAATCATGATTCAAATTTAGAACATTCGATTATAACAAGTCGTTACCCAATCATTCCACTTAACTCTTAGGTTATATACTAAAATATTTACCACATATATAAGAAATTTGACATTTAATACATTAATTTTTCCCATATAAATTAGGGGTGAAAGGGTGAACAACGACACTGAAGCATTATTCTTATTAATATTAGAAGTTGATGAAAAGCATGTGATGACAAGACTACTAGCATGTGTTGGGAACAACATGTCCTTGTATAGTGAGATACTCACCAGAAAGTTGCCTTCTTCGAGTACATTTATAATGTCTGTGGCAAATTTTAGAAACCAAGGATGTTGAATATGAATAAAAATGTATGTACATATGATTGGGCTCCGTTAGTTAGATTTTCATGTCACTACCCATCAACTTGATACCAATGAAAGGTCAGACACCATACTATGCACTACAAAAAAAACTGGATTCTGCAACGGACCGTCGCCAAATCATTGCAGATATGGCGACAGTACAGTGAAGGAGAAGATTGACGCCAGTTTTGTGACAGAACAGTGACGGCACAGTGAGGGGCAAAAATACCCATCACCAAGCCGTCACTAACAATGACGGCTTTGTTAGCCGTCTCCAATTCGGTGACGGCTAAGCTGCGACTGTCACTAATTTGGTGACGGCTCAGTGACAAGTTTCTTCGATTCTGATATGTGGAGACGGCACTGTGACGGTATGGTGACAGTCCGTCACCGTGCCGTCACCATAAAGGGTGCCGGCTCAATTTCCTTTTTAAAAAAAAAAAAAACAAACAAGGCCTTCAAACACTAAGTAACAATGATGTGTTAAAATTTTTTCCGAAGCAGTACCAGTTACTAATGTATTGTTAACTTCAAGTACTGACATTATTTGAGGTAGTAATAAAATACTATTTTTGTGTTGATATTAACTACAATATGAGAAAAATTTGTTAATATAATTTGCAATCAGCAAGATTTTATTTCATAACATTCAATAACTAGGGATTACATTAACAGATAGTTAACTTTAGTCATCACCATACAAAAGTCCATAACAAGACACACACATATCGATATAATATATCACTTATTTTTTTAACCTTAACTACCAGTTTTTTACATAATTTTTCACTCGAACAACTTCGGCAAAAGGCTGCGATACATTTGATATACAGACCTTTGAAGGTGTTAAGCCATCGAAATATAACCATCTTCTTTTGGTGGTTCGTTTAGATCAAATCAACCTTTAACTCTGCTACTGTTTACCTTCGATGGACCTTATTTCTTTGTGTGTTCCTCATTTTTAACGGTAACCCATTGATCTTGAACTTCCTTACTTATCGTTTATAAGATGTTGATTCACCGAAGTTAAGCTTATATAAAGATGGAAGACAACAAGCGAGATTGTTGATTCTTTATATAGAACTGAAAGTGGTGAAAATTTGGCGACGGCACGGTGAGGGGTCTTCTTCAACTTATTGGTGCCAGCTTCACGTGACTGTCCAAACATTGGCGATGGCAGGGTGAGAACTCGGTGAAGGCACGGTGAGGGCACGGTAAGGGCACGGTGAGAGGGTAATCATCAAATTATTGGAGTCATTCAAACTATTTTCTAAATTAGAGACGGGAAACTATGCCCGTCTCCAATGGCGACGAGTAATTTCCCGCATCCAATGAAGACAGGCCATTTCCCGTCTCCACAAAGAGGCCCACATCTTTTTAATTGGAGACGGGCTGATGCCCGTCTCCAAAGAGGCCTACATCGTGGGCCTCTTCTAGTAGAGACGGGCTGATGCCCATCTCCATGTTGGAGACGGGTTGCTACCCGTCTCCAAAAAGAGGCCCACAACGTGGGCCTCTTTAATTGGGCGACGGCCCTGGTTCACACCGGGGCCGTCGCCCAATTAAAATAAAAAACGTAACAGAGGG
Source organism: Ehretia macrophylla (assembly GCA_037974665.1). Lineage (NCBI taxonomy): Eukaryota > Viridiplantae > Streptophyta > Magnoliopsida > Boraginales > Ehretiaceae > Ehretia > Ehretia macrophylla. The sequence continues at coordinate 44,244,938 of CM075764.1, forward strand.
AAAAGGGCTCTACCCTCTGTTACGTTTTTCATTTTTTCAAACCAAAAAACATCACCCCCCATCCCACCCCTCACGCCCCTCCCCCCCCCCCCCCCCCCCTTACCTTCCCACCTCTTTATAGACCCCTCACCACCATCTTGTTGAGGTAATGATGTATTTTTTGTAGCTATTTATATATGTATATATATATATATATATATATATATATATGTATGTATATGTAAATATATGTATATGTATGTATAGATCTAGCTAACTCCACCACCCCCTATGATGCTATGTACTCTCTCAACACATTACCCTCTCCCCCACCTCACAAATAAATTATTCTTGTGTATTTATATACATATGTATATGTATGTCCATTTATGTCTATATTATCCATTTTTTTTGTTGTTATGAATATGTTAATTAATAATGCACCTAACCTAAATATGTTAATTTAGTTGTTTTTTTTTTGTATTTTAGGTTTTTTTTCGGATTTTTTTTTGTATTTACGATTTTTTATTTATTTATTTATCTATTCTTTTTTTTGTTATAATTTATTTTTTTAATTTGTGTTATTTTTAACATATTTAGTTTATTTTTATTTTATTTTCTGATTTTTTTTTATTTTTTGATTTTTTGTTTTTGATTTTTTTTTTGTAATGTTTGTTTTTTTTTATCTATACTTTTTTTTTGCTATAATTTTTTTTTGTGTTTTTTTTTTCTTCTTTAGGTTATTTGTTTTTTTTGGATTTTTTTTTTTTTTTATTTTCGGATATATATTTTTTCATTTTTTAATTATCTATTCTATTTTATATATATAATTTCGTTTTTTGAATTGGTGTTTTTTTACATATTTAGGTTATATTTTTTTAATTTCTTTTTATTTATTTTTTCCCAGAATTTTTTCTTTTTTTGATTTAAAATTCGAATAATTTTAAACCATAAAATTATAAATATAATGTCACGTACGATCCCATATCAACTATTACAATATTTTATTTAATTATTCTAACCTCATATTTGTCGAGTTGTGACATATTTATGTTGCATAACAATTGTACACTGTACTTTGGGCCATTTTGCGTAGTTCATTATACTATAAATGAATTTATGTGAATTTGTTTGAGTAATTTTTATAATGTATTGTTGTTGTGGAAATCTTTTGAGTGCAAGTTATCCGATTATACACGGTACAGTGGAGACTCTGTCTGTTTGTCGCATCCGGACTTTACAGATTTTAGGTGATATTTTTTTAAATTTTGGATTTTTTTTTTACCCTTAACAATTTGTGGTCCATGATTTCAAATTCGGATAATCGTAAACCATAAAATTAAAAATTCTAATGTCACGTCCGAGCCCGGATCAACTATTAACATGTTTTATTAAATGATTCTAACTTCATACTTGTCGAGTTGTCACTTATTTATATTGCGTAACCTTGTACATTGTACTTTGGACCATTTTGCGTAACCTTGAACATTGTATTTTGTACACGAACATTTTGAGTAATTTAAAAAATATGTTGTTATTGTGGAAATTTTTTGAGTGCATATATCGAATTATTCACGGTACAGAGGAGACTCTGACCGTTTGTCGCGTCCGGACTTTACCTCTATATTGGGGTTTGTGCGTGGCTTGACATCCAATATTTCAACAAGGTATATTATTCATATATTTTGTGTATATATTTTTTAGAAGTCTGCTAATATGGAAACTTTATCAGGATTTTTCAGAATTTTCAAATTGGACTTGTTATATCCGGATTTAAAGGTTTGTGTCTGTCTAACAATTTGAATAGTATTTGTCAAATATAATTCAAAGTTAATTTCATGTATGTTTTAAGTTGCACAATTTTTTACAGATATCATTTTTTACGTTAAATAAGATGTTCTTGGATTGTTTTGTTGTGTATCTTTGTCATGTTTTCAAACTCATGCATGATAATTCTCACTCATAGAATTATATAGCTCTTTTACCTAATAATCTATTACATAATTTTTAAAATTTAATAACATTTATCAAATTGCTCAATGCATCATTTCATGGAGTCAAATTGTCAATGGATGTATCAGAAATGGATTGACGGTAATCTTAATGAAACCTTTATCCAATGTGTTTCGGATTTTGTATTTTTCGTAAGCAACCAACATTATTATATGGATGGCAACATGATAAGATGTTCATGTGTAAGATGTCGGAACTTAAAATTCCAAACAACAGGAACTGTGGTAGATCATCTGTATCAGAAGGGTTTTATGTCTTTTTACTATCAATGGATTGCACGAGGCGAACATGTGTATAACAATTATGTTCCAAGTGCACAAACTTGGACGTATAATCAAGAGCAACATGATGGTGAAACGAATAATTACAGAACATTGATTTTTTACGCTGCCGATCTGCAGTTCACCAACGATCACAATGTTAAGGTTAATGAAGAACCTAACATGGAAGCACATGAATTTTTTTAGTTGTTGAATGCCACTGATAGGCCATTATTTGATGGTTGTGCGAAACTTACTCAATTGTCAGTCGTGGCTCGATACATGAATATGAAATCCAAGCATAATATGAGCAACTCCTTATTTAACATGGTCATTGCAGAAATAATGGAAGTGTTGCCCGAAAATCATAACTTGCCTGAAAACCTTTATAGATTTAAGCAACTAATCAAGTCATTAGGATTGGGATATCAGAAGATTGATATTTGCGTAAATGAATACACCTTATTTTACAAGGATCACAGTCTCATGGAAAATTTTCCGCGGTGTGGCCATGCACGTTTCAAGGATATATCTGGTGGTAGAAAATGAGGTAAGCCTATTTCCCACAAACAGTTAAGATATTTCCCTCTGACACCAAGGTTAAAAAGATTGTACATGTCAAATACTACAGCGAAACACATAACGTGGCACAAAAATCACAATGTCTAGGATGAAAAAAAATTTCATCCATCAGATGCCGAAGCTTGGAGATATTTCGACTGCATGTATCCAGATTTCACTACAAAAGCAAGAAATATTCGTCTAGGCCTTTGTTCAGATGGTTTTAACCCATACAGCTCAAATACGCAACCTTATTCTTGCTGGCACGTGATAATTACCCCATACAATCTTCCACCGTGGATATAAATGAAGGATCCCGTAATGTTTTTGACACTACTCATTCCTGGTCCCAAGCATCCCGGTAAGAATATCGATGTCTACCTAGAGCCCCTGATCGATGAATTGATAACTCTATGGTTGGAAGGGACATTATGCTATGATATTTCTACGAAGATTAATTTTTCTTTGAGGGCAGTCTTGATGTGGACAATAAATGACTTCCCGACTTATGATAGGTTGTCGGGTTGGAGCACACATGGGAGGTTATCGTGTCCTATTTGCATGAAAAAGACAAGAGTTTTTCGCTTACCAGCGGGAAAAAAGCCTTCATTCTTTGATTATCATCGTCAATTCTTACCACAGAACAGCTCATTAAGACGTGACAGGAAAAAATTCATCAAGAATAGGCATGAGATATCTACACCTCCACCACAATTATCTGAGCAATAAATTTGGGAACGGGTGAAAATTTTCCCGTTAATCCAAGAGAGATCTTGTAAGAAGCTACATGGATTTGGTATAGATCATAATTGAACGAAAAGAAGTATATTTTGGGGTTTGCCATACTGGAAGACGGACCTTGTTCGTCATAACTTAGACATGATGCATATTGAGAAAAATAGCTTCGACAATGTCTTCAATACTATCATAGCTGTTAAGGGTAAGACTAAAGACAACCTTCAAGCTCGGAAAGACATATCCAATTTTTGCAATCGTCGGTGACAATTCAAACAAGATTGGTGTATATACACTCCCTAGAGAAAAAAGAAAAGTGCTCCTACAATGAGTTACAGTCATAAAATATTCCAATGGTTATGCTTCTAATTTATCAAATTGTATCAACATGAAAGATTTGAAAATGTCAAACATGAAGAGCCACGATTGTCATATCTTTATGGAGAGACTGCTTCTCATTGCATTACGCGAGCTCATGCCGAAACAGGCTTCGGTGACATTTGCTGAGCTAAGCTTATTTTTTAGCAATCTATGTTGTTCAACTCTGCAAAGAACCGAATTGGAAAGGATGTAATATAATATAGTCATGACGCTGTGCAAACTAGAGAAGATGTTGCCTCCTGCATTTTTTGACTCAATGGAGCATTTACCTGTCCATTTGGTTTATGAAGCGATATGCTATAGACCTGTTCAATATCGGTGAATCTTCCTTTCGAAAGGTTTTTGCAAGGTCTAAAGAGGATAGTTAAGAATAAAGCATGTGTGGAAGGATCTATTTGTGAAGCTTATCACATCCTAGAGATTTCAACTTTATGTTCATATTATTTTGAACAACACGTGTCAACTAAAAGCAGAAGGTTAGGTCGAAACAACCAGTATAACGATGTGGACTATCCTAAGGGTTGCTTATCTATATTTACTTGTCCACGTTGTCCAATTGGGACGGATGCAGAGATCTCCCTACCGGAAGATGATCTCTAGTTGGCGCACTTATATGTACTCATGAATTGCCCAGAGGTGCAGCCATATATCAGGTATATTTGCAACGATTGAGTATGAAATATCCTCCGTTGGGATTATCACACACATAAAATTTTAATGAGAAGAAGCTTTAAAAATTTGTGCAGATTGTTTGAGGAATACTTGGAACAACAAAACGGCCCTATGAACCAAAGAGATAGACAATTGTTGTTTGACAGATCTTTCCCGAGATGGTTATATGGCCAAGTAAGTACACGTTTTGCAATTTTTGCCTATTCATTAAGGGCACTGGCCATATGAATATTAACCAAATGTAGTCATATTGCAGTTAAGAGATAGGTATGACATAGACGAGCGTGTGAAATATCTCTCCAAATTGCCACATAGAAAGGCCCGCGGATGGTGTAGATACATGGTAAACGGATACAGGTTTTCTACATTCGAATATGGGTCTTCAAAGTCAACGAACAATGGTTGAGTATTCGTAAGAGGTATCGGTGATGGTACAGCTGGGGAAATTGGGTACTATGGTATTCTTAAAGACATTATTGAACTTGAATATCCTAATCCAATGATGCAATATACAAGAGTTGTTATTTTTAAGTGCGATTGGTATGATACTACAAATGATAGAGGTGTGAAGTTCAATCACAGGACCGGTTTGGTTGAGGTGAACGTGAAAAGAAGATATCCCAAGTATGAACCGTTTGTCTTCGCATGTAAATCCCAACAAGTGTACTATTCTGTATATCCAGGGGCCAAGAGAGAACGAGTTGATTGGGTGGCTGTCGTTAAAATCCGGCCAAAATATTTCTATGACATGGACAGGCAGAAAATAAAAGTGGATGATAACATAAGTTTTCAATTGGATCACATGAATGTTCCCGCAGTGGAACCAAATGATTTGGATTCTAATTCACTTATTAATTATTCAGTTGTAGACACTGAAATAACAAGAGAAAATCTTAATGTTGAACATGGAGATATAGAAGCATATGTAGATGACGAAGAAGACGAGCATTATGATGATGATGATAATAGTGATGATGATGATGACGACGATGACGATGATGATAATGATGGTGATAACGAGGAGGAAGAGGAGGATGATGATGATGATGACAATGATGACAGTGGCAATGAGGAAAATGATGATTATTGAAAAAACATAGGTTAGGTGTCCAATAATGTTCATGTTTTTTTTTCAAATTATTGTTCAGTGACTCCATATATTGTATGTTATCTATGACAGTTTTGGTAGAAGTATGCATAATTACATTTTTTAAGTCTATATATGTTTATTTATATATTCTAATAATAGTGTGTCGAAACAGGCAATGGGAGGCGGTGAAGATCCAAATCGAAAGGGGAAAAAACAACTAAAGCAAAGCAGCTTGTTGGGGAAAATGAGGCCTACTACTCATATACCGACCACGGTACCAGAGACTCAGCAATTCTCTCCGGTCGGCTATAATGATACTCTGACATTGAGTGGTCGTGGATATATAGGTATGCAGCATGTTAGTGGTCGTGGATCCACATCGGCACATACAGCTTCTATTTATGGAACTGGCAATGTCCCATTGGTCGTTGGGCGTGGTTCGTCTAATTCATTAGTGGGAACGCAACATCGGCTCCTAGATGATGCGCATCCCCAACCAGAGCAGCCATATGTACAGGGTCCGTCAACCAATCATAATGAACAACATTGTTCATCATCTGGATTACCAGAGGAATTAGATGACTTATTCGTAAATGGCGATGGCGCTTCAATGCCCGGTGGTGCGCAATTTTTTAATATGCCCAAGTCTTCGCATGCTGTTAAGAGACGGGCTGCAGACATCAAAGATTGGCAATATTATGGATTCCAGTCTCTAGCGGATTATACGGTATGGCAAAATGACAAGCGATGATGCGTGAATGTCGTAGGAAACGGGTATGTATTACTTTAAATTATGAAGTTTAAATCTTCTACTTTTTTTTCCTTAATATAACATATTTTGATTATCTTATGTTGTATAGATGGGATCTATATAATGCTGTCAAAGGGGTTTCAAGAGCTCTACATACTGGGTATGTAGAGTCGTGGTTGATATATAGGCAGGTCCCAAGTGATACAAGAAGATTATGGTTTGAATATTTCAAGGTATAAAATGTTAACTCAATATATATTGTGAAAACTATTGTACAATGAGCATAATAAATGTTGAAGTATATGGATCATAATATTAATATTTTCAAAGGGAGTACAAGTGGCTTCCAATTGATGAAGCTGCAGTTTGGCGCAAGTTTGAATCTACTATAAGACACTGAATTTCAGATTTGACAAACAAAGGATAGACAAGAACGAAAAAGCCAGATTTTATACCACTTACTGTATGAGACCAAATGTTGGAGCTTTGGCAAAGACCAGAGTGGCAGGAAATATCGAAGAGAAATTCAAACAACCGAAAGGCCAATTCGTCTACTCACTATCTGGGTTCAATCCCAAACCATGAGGCAGCAAGAAGAATGGTATTGATTTAGTAATACAATCTTGGTTAATTTTATATGTTATGCAAACGAATCAAAAATTATGTGAAATACACATTCGGTTGTAGGTTGATTTGGTGAATTGTTATTGTAGGAAGAAGAACTAGGAAGGATAGTGACTTATGTAGAGGTTTTCCAGAAGGCTCATCGCAAGGGAACTGACGGACCGTACACAGACTCTCAGGCCGAGCAGACTATGGTATGTATTATTCATGTAATTTCTGAAGAAGGTAGCAATGCATAGGGTTTATGTTGAACACAATTTGGGATTCACAGTGTTGGAAAAAAGGAATGTTGATTTTGCGAAGTATTTAAAATTGTTAAAACTAATATTTCAAAGGGAAAACATACTTAGTGATGTACGAGCACAAATGTAGCAATTATTTTAACAAACATTTCACAAATGGAACATGGTTACTTGTTGTACCCTCTTGTGTTGTACAATGTTTCAAAATATCTCCTTAGGGTTGTAGTAGCAGTTGATTAATATGTTGAGGATAAGTGTGGTAATAGATCAGCTTGGATACTGTGTATTAGGTTGGCTTTATTCCATAACAGGTTATTGGGAAAAGTCTGAAATACAGAGGAGACTCTGGCTGTTTTTTTATTGAGTAGCAAATGCATTCTAACAAGATGTAATACCTTAATATTGTGTGTTTGAATATTAAGTTTGTGTAGATGAGAAATTAATGTTTGTGCAACAAATCGGAGGTAGTAACACTAACTTGTTACTCTCGTCTTTGTAGGCTTGTTACGATGAAATCCTCCAAACAGCGAGGAATGCATCAGAATCATACTCAAACCCCACATTTGTGGATCATAACATAGTATTTTTACAGGCTGTAGGACCACCACGCAAAGGTCGGATATATGGGGTAGGTTCTCAGGTTTCAGTTGAGTCTGTCACGAACACTGCAACTCAGCCTCAGCGTGTTATCACAGAGGAACAACTGAATGACGCCGTTACAAGAACCACAGTGACTTTGAACGAAACTGTACAAAGTCAGGGGGAGATAATCAATCAACTTCAGCAACAACTAAAGAAGAAGAACGAAGTGTTAGAAGTCCTCTACGCAAAAGTTTGTGGTCAACCTGAAGAGCTACATTCTTCATCTTCACATAGTGATGAAAATGGAGAATAATTTGTTATAATGTTAAACCTATAGTTTGATGTTTAATACACTACCATGTACAGGACATTTATTTTTGTAACAGTTTAAAATAACAGTCTATATTTTAATCAAATATCACTACAAGAAAAACTGTATTTTGTGACGGTCTGTCGCCATTCCGTCTCCAAATGAGCGACAAAAATGAGACGAAAATTGTTGTAGCCAAGAATTGTGACAAATTAGAGACGGAATGGTGACGACGTAGCTAAGTCGTCACCATTTTGTCTCCAAAAGGAGACATAATGATGAAGGTTTAGATTCCGTCTCCTAATATTACCAGTTGGCGACTACTTAGAGATGGCTTAGCTATGTCGTCTTTATTCTGTCTCCAAACCGTCTCCAATTAGTAACGACATGTAGACGATTTATCTATGTCGTATCTATTTATTCATGTATTTATTTTAATTACATTAATTATTTCAATTAATGTGAGTTAAGATTTATATTTTGATAAATATTTTTAAAAAATTATATAATTGAAAAGGTACTTTTGATTAAAATAAAATTAGTTTAAAGTATTTTAATAATTTTTTTTTAATTTAATATATTTTATAGTACTTTATTTTATTCCTCAATAAAATATATGCTAAGAAACAAAACTTTAAAAAAATAAATTATATATATATATATATCCTTATTGGAGACGGTCCAGGCCATCTCCAAATCTGGTCCGTCTCCAATTAGGAAAAAATGAATAAAAAAATATTTTTTTTTCGATTCTATTCTATAATTGGAGACGGCCATGTCTGTCTCCTAATTTGGAGACGAACCAAGCCGTCTCCAATTAGGAAAAAATGAATTAATTTTTTTTTTCGATTCTATTCTATAATTGGAGACGGACCAGGCCGGCTCCAAATTGGAGACAGACCAAGCCGTCTCCAATTAGAAAAAAATGAATTAAATTTTTTTTTCTGATTCTATTCTATAATGGGAAACAGACTAGATGTCTCCAATTAGGAAAAAATGAATAAAAAACTAATTTTTTTTTTCAATTGTATTCTATAATTAGAGACGGCTTGGTCTGTCTCCAAAATTGGAGACCGACATGATGAATAAAAAAAAATTTTAAAAAATTATTATCTTCTATAATTGGAGACGGACCAGGCCGTCTCCAATTAGGAAAAAATGAATAAAAAAATATTTTTTTTCGATTCTATTATATAATTGGAGACAGACTAGGCCGTCTCCAAATTAGAGACGGCTATGTCCGTCTCCAAATTTGGAGACGGACCAAGCCGTCTCCAATTAGGAAAAAATGAATAAAAAAATAATTTTTTTTTTCGATTCTATTCTATAATTGGAGAATGACCAGACCGTCTCCGATCCGTCTCCAATTAAAGAATATAATAAAAAAAAATTGACTGATCCGTACCCCTATTGGGCTGGGCCGACGGCCCAGTTTGAGGCTGGGCCATATTTTTATGAGGGCAGCAGTGTCTGCCCTCATATTCTCAATTCAAAAAAATAAAATAAAAGCCCCCTACCCCACATTGCTCCCCCACTCCCCTTCCCCTAGCTATCCCCCACCCCACAAGGCCCCTGCCCTCCACTCCCCGTCCCCACCCTATGTTCCCTACCTACCCCTACCCCGCGACCCCTACATACATAGATATATACATATATACATTATATATTCATAACATATTTGTAGTTATATATATATATATATATATATATATATATATATATATATATATATATATATATATATTTTTTTTTTTTTGTATTTATTTTGGGAATTTATTTATTTTGTTTTTTTAATGTCTAATTTTTTATGTTTTATATTTGAATTTATTCATTTTTATTTTCAGAATAAATTTTATGTTATTTTTGGAATTTATTTTTCTTGTTTTTTTGTATGCAGTTGTTTTTGGAGGATATATATTGGTCTTCTTTATTTTATTTTATTTTTTATTTTCTGTTTTTTGTTTTTTTTTGTTTTTTTTTTTTTGTTTTTTTTTGTAGGGGTATTACATGCGAGGTGCGGCGTATTTGGCAATGGGAAAATTTAAAGAGGCCCTTAAGGATTTTCAACAGGTGATTTTGTTTTATTAATTGAATGTATCAATTTATTAATATTTGTATTATTAATGTTATGAAGTGTAAAATTATTAACTTTGGAGAGCTTCAAAGTGGATACTACAAATTAAGTGTAGGTCGTTGTATATGGATCTATGAAGATGTTATGAAGTGTAAAATTATTCAATTCCATATTGTATTTTTTTGTTTCTTTTACTAATGGTATATGCACGAGATGAATCATGAATGATGTATGTTAGATATTGAAAGATCAGTTGCAACATCCAATAGTCATCATGTAAAACATAAAGTTTTATTAGCTTTTCTCGAATTCTTTATTCTTTGCAAATGTTACAACATTTGGGAGCTCATGGCATATAGTAGAATGTTTTTTAAACCATTAGAAAATCTCTCATTGATTTTTTTGTTAAGTATCTGATGTTCTGTTGGCATTGCTTGACATATTTATGTTTCTTTAGAATTAGCACATAATAGAATCAACAAGATTATACTATAATTGGGGTTATGAATTGATTGACTGATATGCTTGAGAAAGTATGAAGCTGTATGAATTAAAGATAGAGGATTGGTCACATGTATATGGTATAATAACAGGATGTGGTGAAATTATGATGTGACATCTTTGGTTTTTGAAGAATTGCATGTAATAACTAAGTACATGGCTATTATAATCGGTTGTGTATGTGGTATCTATGTATGCTTGGGGTGTATTATATTGATGGTAGCATAATAAAGTACAGATTTCGCATATGTGGAGTGTAAGAATGGAGCAAGTTTTGTGTGCATGTGTGTGCGTCTACTGTGAATGTGTGTAATTGTGCCCCTATGTATTAGTGTGTACTCTACATTATGCAAAACTGTTGTAGTCTATAGTGTAGTTGGGTATTGCATAGTGAATTCATTTTACGTTATATATGCTCAATGAAGTTGTGATTAGAAACGTGCAAATAAACCTTGGGAAAGTGTGAGTTTAGATGTTGTTTTACCTAAGAGTATTAATAAGCTAATAATATATTTATAAACTTGTCTGATCCATGGCTAGGTTTCACCTAATGATTAAATATTCTTAATTCTAATTGGGAATAGTTATACATGATAAGCAAAGGAATTGTTTGCTTACTGTTAACAAAAGGATTTGTTTGTTTATTGTGTTTATGGAGAATTAATGAATGAGGTCTTATAACTCTTTTACTAAAATTAGGAAGTTGAATTTGAGGAATTTCACCACTCTAGCCTTGGACTGAGGTAAGTAGAACTCCATTTTCATAGCTTATCTTCAAGGTTTGTTGTGTATTGCATTTATCTTATAATTTTATTTTGTTATTTATGGTTATAGTCCTCTAGGATCAGTCATGTTTAGTGATAAATTAAAAATAACAGGAGGTGAAACTTCAATCTGAAAGGCTATCAAAAGTTCATTAATGACAAGAGCTTTTGGAGATTCAAAACTCATGAATAGTTTCAGTAAATAATCAAATGCATAGGGTTAAGTTAAATTTGTGGGTAGTCAATTTATAATTATATATGCAATTAAAATATTTTGTAATTATATATGTAATTAAAACATTTTGTAATTTTAAATTTAAATTGAATTTTGATTGTCAAATTTTAATTAATTTATTTTTTATATGAATTTCATATTTGTAAATTCTACCATTTAAATTTGTTATTCTAATTAAAAAAAGTTTTTTTTAAAAATTATTTAAAAATTGGCGACGGCTAGGTGACGGTTTGTTTTCAGAGACAGTTTGTGTTTGGAGACGGTATGGAGACGGCTTGAAGACGGAATAGAGATGGCTTGTTTTGGAGACGGCTTGGGGACGGAAATAATACAATCTGTTTTTGGAGACAGTTTGGAGACGATATTTTATTGGTGACGGTGTAAAGACGACACTTTTAGGAGACTATTCGGAGACGAATTTGGCGACAGACTAAAATGTCGTCGCCAAAGGTGATGAATTGGCAACGGAGTGACAAATTGGCGATACTTTTGACGACGATGAATTTCATCTCCTCGTTGTCGCCAACCGTCGCCAATACCCTTTTGGCGACGACATGGAGATGAATTTTGGTTATCGCCAAAAGCAATTTTTTTTGTAGAGTATATCATATTGTATTTGCGGCATTATATGAAATGAATTTCACATATCAAACAGGTTCAATTTGGGATTCCTTTCAAAAAAAATTGAAGGAATTGTGACTCGTTAAATTAGATGGAATGGTTAAGTTATTGAGGCCTTTGTGAGGGCTTGGTGAAAGGAAGGGTTAGTGACGGATTGGCGAGGAGAAAGGTTGGTGAGGGCTTGGCGACGACAATTTTGGTGACGGTTTGGTGAGGGGTTAAGTTGGAGAGTGCTCCGTGACAACAATCATTGGTGACGGGCGGGTGAGGGGAAAGGTTGGCGAGGGCTTGGCGATGGAAAATTTGGTGATAGTTTTGGGACGGCTCCAATTGATGAGAGCTCGGTGACTGCAAACTGTAGTGACGGCCTGGAGACGGAAAAGAATGGCGACAGCTTGGTGACAGAGGATTTGGAAACGGGATGGAGATAGTTTGGTAGCCGTCGCCAAATTGGTGACGGTTTGGTGAGGGGAACGATTTTGGCGACAACTTCGTGTCTGACGACATTTCTCCTCACCATGTCATCGCAAATTTCAAATTGGCGACGACACGGTGAGGGGAACCGTCTCTCGCAAAATTTAATTTTTTTTGTAGTGATAGTTTGATGTTGAGTCTGTATCTTGGAGACTAGTGGTTTTTTTGTAAGTATGGCCAGATGTTTTATTCTATTTTGCCATCTTCATAAATAACGTCCTTGATGTTATGTTACGTATAATAGATTTCCCGATGCACGATAATATGGTTGTCACGATAAGAAGGATCGTAAGATGTTGTTGAACTTTTACAATTCAAAATGACAAAAATGAAAGCAAGACAAAGATAGACTATATGGTTTTGTGTGGTCAGACAAGTTTGCCTAAGCTAGCTATATCTAAGCAAAGAGCGCGAATCTAGTAATTCTATAGGACCAGGAGCGAATCTACTTTTTGGGGGTAATACAAGCTAAAGCTCCGGCGTATATATAAAATTTTTGTTTAATAAAAATTAAAACATACAATTTAATATTTATAAATAAATAATTTTTTTTCAGTACAGACTAAATTAATTTTTTAAACGTTTAAAAATATTTTAAAATACTCATATTTTTAAAAGAATTTTGTAGTGATTGAGGGAAGAATTATTCCGCCCTGGTTTAGTTCCCACAAACCCCACACAATAGTTTATTTAAAGTACCTTTAAAGTATCTTGATACACAATTATTGCCTGAAAAACCAGTAGCCCCCGAAATCTTACTAACTTTGGTCCAAAACCAGTTAGCCCCCATTGATAAAATATAAAATAGCCTAGATCCATCTTACAGAAATGAAAACTCTTCCCTAAATTAAGTTTCAATATAACTCCTAAAAAAGACTAATTTGATAAATATGAATCTCAAACCCAACAATGGCTCATTTAGCTGGTAAGAGAACTCAAACTTAATTCCCATAATTTGGACAAAACAAAGCTGCATTTCTCGTGTTTTTTTTTAATTTAAAAAAAATCTAAATCGTAAAACACATATCAAATTATATCACCCCAAAAATTAATCTCGTACTCACAGCATCACAAAACCAGCAAAGGTCACCAGACAAACAGAGTCACATGCCCATGAAGTTTGAAGTGTGTAAGACAAGGATATATAACAAAAGGCCACAGGAGAGCTGTAGGAACCTTTACTAACATTTCCACGAGGAAAAGAACAAATCCAAAAGCTCAAATCATTCAGCGATGACACACACACTTTTTCTTTACTCGTTATTCAGTGATACAGTCATGCATTCATATATCGAGGACGTTTTTACCCCACTTTATAAACTATCTTTAATCTTTTGACAAACAAAACCAGATGTAAATCGAACTTTGAGTTTTTACAGTGTGTATTCTATTATTGATAACTAGTTTCAAGTTGTGACAGTAGCTTTTGCTAAGTTTATAACTTTTAGAAAAAGCAAAAGTCAAAAAGAGTAGGGTATGGCATAATCTTAAGTAATAAAGCATGCTTTTACTTTTAATTATTCCCCCTTTATGCATTAGCTAAAGCATAAAAGAGATGAGGTTGGAAAGCACTTGCACCATTGTTATTTTCAAGGACGTAAATAAAATTTAAATCCTGGAAAATATTTAAATTCATGATTATCTGAGGTTTCATATTTAAAAAATGAACTTTAGGGAGTGGTCGCGATGTCGAGGGTTTCGTAAAAAAATTAATTACCTTTATAACTAATCACAAAAGGTAGTGCTTATAACCCCTTAATAGAAGCAAGCAAATTAGATTCATCTTGTGACAAACAAATGGAGAAATAAAAATAAGACATTGGTTAAATAAGCTGGTACAACCCAATTAGTTCATTTCCCGTAGGTAATTAAAATTTTCGATGGTTCATTTGTAACTTCTAGTTTGATCGAGGAATTCCATAACATATCTTGGATCAAGTAAAAGTTTGGTGAACGAATACAATATTGAGATTTTTTTCCGAAGTGAATTAGTTGGTTTTCTAAAGGTAATCAATATTTTCTTACATTATATTTGTGCTTTTAATTCTGTCTACTTGCGAAGCATTAGCTTAAATGCTTTGACATCATTTTCACTTGATCCCTTGACCAATTCATCACATGCACAATAGTTCAATTATAAGGTACAATAAAACTCTGTGACTTTATTACTTAGCATAAATTCAACTCATATACTATAGTTGAAAAAAGAGACCAATACCAAGAATTCAGTTGTTCAAAATGCATAAATAGCCAATCTTAGTCAATTTTCAAGAAAGAAAATGTCGAGCACGTTTTTATATGCCGAGAAATAAAATAAATTTAGAAGAATCTAATCACTCTTACACCTCTCCCTTTTAGTATGCTAGTACATTGACAAATTATTAAATTATATTTATTTATTTTCTTTAATATGTTCTCTCGTATACATACGGGATTTATATTTTAGTTTCACATATGGACAAATTTAATGAATGGCGGCAAGAATTGAATTCGAAAATATTTGATAAATTGGACTCTGATACGATATTAAATTACAACCTCATTAAAAAACTGTTAGAGAAGAATTATTATATTTAGTTTATATATTCAACACAAACATTATTTGCTATTTAAAATTAAGCCTCACACCTTCCAAGAAAAAATGAATTTTAAATTCATTGGTAGTATAAATATTATAACATTATAATAGGATCTATAACCATATTCGACACTTCAACATTATTAATCAAACAAAAGGAACTTGAATTCATGAAATATTCAAAATAGGAGGCGGGGAGAATTGTTTGCACTCTACATTCAATCAATCAAATTGCACTTAACAAAAGATTTTCAAAGACAATTTACTTCCACTTGCCTTCCTATGATGACAACTACATAAAGTCACATGTTGCATTCAATGAGAGAGAGAGAGTATTACAGCAATGCAACTTTTGAAGCTATCTCGTAGATGGCATAGACAAGACAAAGCCTTAAAGGTGCGTGAATGTAGCATGTTGTCTAAACAAAACGAAGAAAATGGAAAAAGAAGCAATTTGGCACATTTACATCTATCTATAGGCGTGGATAATAATTATGTCATGATCAAGCCTTGTTCACTTTTTTACCAATGACTTGGACTTCATGTAGGTTTTTAGCAATAATTGTGCAATCATCATTATAGCACCCTTTTTCCCACTTTCCTCCAATCAAAACAATTTGCACTTCTGGTCCCCAAAATCTCAGAGCTATTAATTAATTCCAGTCCTTATCATTGTTTCAGAACTCATTGAAGCATGTTATGCTAATTCTTTACAAACATGCACTTGGAAGTTTTCTTAATTCAAAATGATTTGAAATTTGGAGATAATTTGAAATTGTGAATTGGTGAACCCTTCAATTCAGATTTCAGGTTCCTCGTGTTTTTTACTATAAAAAAGTACGATGTATATGTAGTCCTTGTAAGCTATATAATACTATGTATTTTAGTTTTTATTGCTAGGTATATTATGTAAGGATTTGGATCATCTTATATCAAATAACATTATGACAGAAGTTTTAACGATAGTGAATTATTCACACGGTTATATACAGTTATGGTGAAATGATGTAGACAATTCACCACTAATATTGAATCACTCTCATAATGTTGTAAATGTATATTATTAGAGTTTTCATATGTCCATGGTCGTATTTACTTAGAGGCTAGCGGGGACTGTAACCTCAATTGACCCAAAAAAAAAAAAAAAATCCATAAATGAGAGTAGAATTGTATATGTTTAACGCCCACGGAGCAAAAGTCCTCAACCTGCCTATGCAT
Source organism: Ehretia macrophylla (assembly GCA_037974665.1). NCBI lineage: Eukaryota > Viridiplantae > Streptophyta > Magnoliopsida > Boraginales > Ehretiaceae > Ehretia > Ehretia macrophylla. The sequence continues at coordinate 44,261,603 of CM075764.1, forward strand.
GTCATTACTAGTGTGCCTCTGTGTATGTGTATATATGAACCTTTACAACTAACGAGAATTAAGTAATTGAATTTTTAGCATGATGCTTGTGAAGAACTCCTTGTTATGTCTTTTGATCATCTATTTTCTTGTTGTAAGCCATCGACATGTTATGAGAGATGGAAACTGAAGTAAGAAAGGAAAGAAATGACCAATCAAATTAGGGATATATTGGTGGCTGCTGACAGAAAATGTTAAACATTCTAAACAATTTCTGCCGCCGGAAGAAAGCTCAATCTTCACTCAATCAGTAATATATTCAGTCTAACATTATTGAGAACAGTCCACTAAAGATGAAAAAAGTACATAGGATGGTTTATTGTTGAGCTAGTACGAACTTCGACTAAGGAATTTTCTCTCTTATTTTTCTTTTCCACCTCTGTCTTTGTTACAAATTCCATTCCTAACATTATTGGTCCTAAAACTAAATAAAAAATGAAAATGGTGTTAAGAAGGTGAGTAAACATATTAAATTCTTCATATAAATTTGAGAAATCGTTATCTTGCCATTAAGGTGTCCCGAACTGTGACATGTTGTATTGTCTGAGTACATGGATAAGTGCGCGAGTATCGTTGCATCAAGAGACGACATCTTGCATGTATAGAAATAAGGGAAAAAATGTCTCTCGACATGATTGAGTTGTATCGTCAGATATACAGTAGAACCTCTTTAAATTAATAGCGTTGGGACTACCAAATTTTATTAATTTAGCGAGATATTAATTTATCGATAAATTAATAACTATTAATTAATAGAGATATTTTTAATTTTTTTTGTTTTATAGTAAACATATTATGATTATGGTGTCTTTTTTCTGAAAAGTGACTTGTATTTTTTCGGTCCAATTTGAAAATATAAGTAATGAGAATAGAAGATAAAATTTAATTTAGTAGGATTAGAACAAAGTTTCTCTAATCTCGTATCCAAGTGCTTGTAGAATTAGGATGATAACTAATTTTTCTTATCTTCTATCATAATCCTTGTAAGATTATCTCAAATTTTTCTCTTTAAATAATTAAATATGAGATTCAACTAGATTTGAAGTTTAATAAAAGACAAGTTACTCTTGATTCATATTTTAAGAAAACCTCATAGTCAATTTATTATATACTTTTTAGCTAATTATTAATTTATGAAATATTTAGGTCAATAAACTACAAAGGAAAATTTTAAAATGTATTATCTTATAATTTTATCGAATTTATCAACTTTTTACACTGGTCCCAAGTCGGGACCGAACATTTTTATCAATTAAAAGAGATTATTAATTTAAAGAGGTTCTACTATATATAGCTTACCCAACTAGTGAAATAATCCTATTAGTTTGGTTTAACATATTTTTCTTTTCCGTTTTGTTCTAAATTTCTTTACGTAGTTTTCAACAATATTTTTGATGTTAACCCGAATATGATATTCCTTGAGGGCATCAGTTAAAATTCAACCAGCCCTTGTGTTTTTATTTTTGCTTTTCTCCCCTGAAATCGTTAGGCCTAGCGTAACCCGTTTTTAACATTTTGACTAAGAACCCCTAAGCTTCCAAAAATATTCGGAGGTAGACAGACAACTAGCATACAAGTGAGCCAAGTGAAGGACTTCCATCTGTCAACGGGACTAATTAACCCTCCACACCCAGTAGGAGGTGCATTTCACTTTAATTGAGTGTTATACTATTCGACCCTGTCGGGTGGGAGAAGTTTCTCCGAGTCAAATCGATAACGAAGATGGTACTAATTGGTCGAAATTAGCTCTATGGGGGCATTTCATTTGGTAGCTATTTGTTCTGAATGTAGGCGCAAGCCACATGAGATTAATATCGTACTATCCGACTTCTTTGTGCACTCGAAGCCATCAGTCGTGTAGCTATTACCGAAATAGCTGCTTTTGGGATGTTGGTAATTATATAAGTAAAAATAATTTAAAAACTATAATTGTTGCTTGTGAACATTTTAAATCTTGTTTCCATATTTTTATGTTATCGAATAAGTTTGATAAGACAATTTAGGAAAAACGAAAATGTAGCAAAATTAAGTTTAGATATTATGAAAATTCTTTCTTTCACTACAAGAAATTTCAAAAACGGAGACGGCTAATTTCCGTCTCTTTTTTGTCTCCAATCTGGAAAAGGAGACGGAAAGGAGACAAAAATGTGTCGTCACCTTTCGCACCGTCTCCAATTTTGAATTTCGTCTCTATTTCATCTCCATTGGAGACGAAAATATATTTCGTCCCCGTTTCGTCGTAAATCATTTCATCACCGTTTTGTCTCTCTCGCATTTCGTCACATTTTCGTCTCCATCACATTTGGTCTCTGTTCCGTCTCCCTCATATTTCGTCACCGTTTCGTCTCACTCACATTTCGTCACATTTTCGTCTCCATCACATTTGGTCTCCGTTCCGTCTCCCTCACATTTCGTCACATTTTAGTCTCCCTTACAGTTCGTCTCTAATTCGTCTCCAATTATTTCCGTCTCCAAATCGTCTCCAACCATTTTTCGTCTCCAAACTGTCTCCAAAATCTGAAATTTAAAAAAAAAATGTTAAAATTGCCTTGAACCTACAAAAAATATATATTTACCTAAATCTATCACTTATACATACATACATATATATATATATATATATATTTACATATATGAAAGGACAAAAAAAATAAATTAATAAATCTGAAATTTTTTAAAAAATCTTAAAATCATGATAGAACTAAACTTAAAATCATGATATATATATATATATGAAACAAAAATAAAAATAAATCTGAATTTTTTTAAAAAAAAAACCCTAAACTCATGATAAAACTACAAACAATCATATATTTACCTAAATATATCACTTATACACACACACACACACACGCACATATATATATATATATATATATATATATATATATATATGTGAAAGGAAAAAAAACAAAAAACAAAAAAACTGATTTTTTTAATAAAAAAAAAACCTTAAAATCATGAAAAAAAAACTACCAAAACTATATATATTTACCTAAATCTATTGTTTATACATACATATATATGACATATATAAATAATAGATATATAATCCAAAAAATGTGAAAGTATAAAAAAAATCTAAAATCATAATACATATACATATATTTGGCATTATATACAAATATATATATAATGAAATAAACCAAAATAAATTTAAAAATCGAAAAAAACATTAAAAAAAAAAATTACCTTAAAGAGGCGGAAGTGGGAAAGGGGAGGGTTATGTATAATTTTTTTGCAAGTATGAGATAAGAGGAAAGGGGGTAATGGGTTATGTATAGATTTTTTTTTTTTTTTTTGTGTGTTTGGATTTCCCCCCAAAATATTTTTGGGGGAAAATTCAAATATTGTTCACCAGCCACTTGAAACCATGTGCCAAGTCCTTTCAAAAGGACTTGGCACCTTTTTTTATTTGTTTGAATAAAGATCCGTCTCCATTCCGTCTCCCTTTTGGAGACGGAATGGAGACGAATCGTTGACATATTTTTTTTAATTTGTTTGAATTTTTTCCCAAAAAATTCAAAAAAAAAATAGACGATTTGGAGACAGAACATTAATGTCGTCGCAAAAAAGAGACGAAAATGAGACGAACCTTGACACGTTTTTCCCAAGTTGTTTAAATTTCCCCCCTAAAAAATTCAAACAGAAAAAAAAAATTACATTTTTTGAGACGAAACTAAAGATCCGTCTCCAATTTCGTCTCCCTTTTAGAGACAGAACTCCCTTTTTGGAGACGGAATCTAATTTCCATCTCCCTTTTGGAGATGGAACCTTGGATCCATCTCCAATTTTGATGACGGAATGGATGGTATGTCCTAAAAAATATAATTTTTTTTTGTTTGAATTTTTCAATTTGTCTGAATTTTCTCCAAAAAAAAGGAGACGGAACATGAATGTCGTCTCCAATTCATCTCCAAAAAGAGACGAACCTTTGACACATTTTTTTCAATTTGTTTAAATTTTCCCCCTAAAAAATTCAAACACAAAAAAAAATTACATTTTTGGAGACGGAACCAAAGATCCGTCTCTAAAATTGGAGACGGACCTTGGTTCCGTCTCCCTTTTGGAGACAGAATATAAGTTCCGTCTCCAATTTCGAAGACAATCTAATTTATGTCTCCCTTTTGGAGATGGAACCTTGGGTTTGTCTCCAATTTTGGTGACGGAATAGATGGTCCCGTCTCCAAAAATATAATTTTTTTTTGTTTGAATTTTTTGGGGGGAAATTTAAACAAATTAAAAAAAAAAAACGTGTCAAGAGTTCATCTTCATTCCGTCTCCCTTTTGGAGACGAAATGGAGACATAGATCATATCTTTAAGCATGTCGTCTCCTTTTAGTCTCTTATTGGAGACGATATTCATGTTTCGTCTCCAAATCATCTTTATTAAGAGACGGTTTGGAGACGATATACCTAAGTCGTCTCCAAACCGTCTCCAAATTGTCACTATTCATGCATCAAAATTTTCGTCTCCTTTTCGTCACTTTTTTGGTGACGGAAAGGAAACGGACTATCACCAAAAATAATTTTTCTTGTAGTGTTTTAGAATTCGACGGTTCAGCCTATGAGTGAAAAAAAGAATTGTGGAGCCCACTTTTTTATTTCTAAGTCGAATTCTGAATGTAAGGGCAACCCTTTCAAGTTATGAAATCACAACTTGAATTCGGCATCTCCTTCTGCCATGAAAGTATGGGGAATGGAAAATCAAGTTCTCGATCAGTGCAAAATTTAACAAGTTGTAACCTTTTTTCTTTTCTATGATGGAAAACTCCCTTTAAAACCCCTTTGAGCTTAAATCAAAAGTGCAAAAACTTGAGATACATGATCTTGATCTCGTTCATAGAAAATTTGGTTCAAGTTAATTATACAAAAAAAATTACTATAACTAGTAAAAAAAAGAATTTTATCTATGGGGTTAAAAATTAAAAGAAAGCAATAGTAACCTTTTATCTTGAAGCTCAAACATTTATGCAAGAACCAACCACTGTAATTCATTTTATTAAAAATTATTATATCCATACATACATGGGAAATTCTATAAATCGAGGTGCGAAAAACTGGGATGAAGCATTGCGCAACACGTGGCTGTAGGTCCTGTATAAAATTAGGCTTTTACAATCATGATAAAGCTAAAAACATAAGTAAACGACATTTCTACCCCTAAAAAATTGAATCAGAGCAACTAATGTGTTCTGTTTAAATGTGACAACCAAACAAATAGAATCGTGACATGTGGCATTGAGTAATAAGGTTCAGCCATTTCGAAAACAAATTGTCTATTATACCTTCATTTTGTAATGAAAAATGTTCGGTCCACCCTTAATTAATCATCATAAAAATAATATTGAATAAAGAGTAATAAGTAATGAAATGACCAAAAAGGATAAATAATAAACAAAGAGTGGTGTGTCAAAAGACGAAAAAACCCTCGTACTAATGTGAGCTAGAAAAGTAGAGTTATGAGAAAAGACGAAAGTAGCCTTTGGTATGAAAAATTACTAAAATAGGTTCTGAATTGCGCACGTGTGGTATCTTCTTAACGTAAACATTCACAAAATCAAACAAATATATATTTGGCATTAGGCCTTCCTCAAAAAATAAATAAATAGTGTAAATCCAAAATTTGACATATACTAAAATAAAATATATAATATTTTAGCTCAAATATTTTGTTACATTTAATTAGACGATTAAAAGATAATAGTAGGAAACAATTTCATGTTGTGTACATCACATAAACAACTATTGCATTCTTTGTATATTGGCTCATAGTCTTGAATCTCAAGCCAACCTGTCATTATCGTCTTGGATGGGTCATGCACATGACAACATAGAATTTTCTGGATTATATATAGGTGATATCTCCATAGTTTGCGCAAGATTTTGTACAAACTTTCATGACACTTTTCTGTCTCTGTCTTCGAATCTCTTATAAACACGCCTAGGTTTGTTATCGCTTGTTTTCTTTATGGATTAGCGAAAAATAGCTTCATGACTAACAACGCATAATGCGCACCAAAATGACCATAATTTTTCGCTTTGGTCAAACATTGATATCTAAACGTCCAGTCCCTGTATGTCCAAAAACACTCATGTTGCAAAATAAGCATTTATGGACACATAAAATTACTCATGTTGCAAAATAAGCATTTATGGACACATAAAATTATCTTTTTCTAACGGTGGGTTCATTTTTTTAATAGGAAAAAATTTTCGTATTAGCAGTTTTGTAAAACTTACAATTCCCATTTAGTATAAATACTATATATTTTCACTTTTCCAGAACCTTTGTCCGAGAACACCCATTCCATTATAGATATTCCACCACCACAGCTTGGGCGTAAGTCCGTGAATATTAGTTTGATTCACCAATACTTCGAAATAACTTACAACTGTAAAAAGATGTGCCAACATTATGAAACATCTAACCCACATTAACAAAGTTCCACGTGTGTAAAGGTAAAAGATAACCAAAAAATAAATGTAAGATAATATTTTACCTTAATTTTGACAATATCGGTTATCGAAGATGAAGTTATACGTTTAAGAATTTGTAAGTTAAGAAATTAAGAAGAAAGAACAAACAACTTGTAATTGGAATTGTTTTTTTCGAAATTGAGTCCCTATATACTGTAAATTCGAATATGGTTAAATAGGTAATGAAAATGGGTTGATATAGAAATTTTCCTTTCTCACATCATATTTTATTTCATCTATCACGTTAAATAAAGAGTAAGGGAAGAAAAGGTGAGTAGTGAAGTGAAATATGTTTGAGAAGCTTAGTCATAATCAAATTTAAATAAGGGTATAAACATAATTTCATGTTTTGAAATATTTTGTGTCAATGGTAATTTAGTAAATGAAATTTTTTTTTTTGGGTGAAATAGATATTTTAACCCCCCAAATGTTAATACTACACTGTTTTATGGGTCCTATGTCATATTACTCAAACAGGGATAATAAAGTAATTTAACATTTTATAAACTTAATGTGTTAAAATTTGTTACGGTCAATGTGAGTCAGCATGTATTATGTGGGTCTCATTATATTATTACAACGAGGGTTATATTGGTAGTTACACATTAATATGAAACAAAAAAAAAAAACAATCAACAACCTTAATCGTCGATTTTAATCAACGGCTTGCAAGAGTTCACTCCGAATTTTCGCACTCCGGATAGTAGAACGCCCCTACATACATTGTACTTGTCGGAGTTTGGGTTCACCAAAAGTATAGTCTTCACAGAAAAAGAAAAGAAAATGGGATTCCCTGGGGAAAAGTGCGAGACAATTAAAAGCACAAGTCCAATTGCACTGAGTCACTAATTTCCTGGATAGACACTAGTCAAAGACTGACACTCTTTAAAAACCCTTGAGCCTCAAACCCCAATGCATCCATGCATGCAAAAATCGGAGTAATTATTTTTTTATAATATTATAATATTATAATAAAAAAATTAATATTATAATATTATGAATAGAATTTAATAACTATAAATTATTTATATCATTTTATTATAATTATATTAAAATTTTATAATCGTTAAATTTTTTTCAAAATGTGATAATTATGTTGTGAATAAATCGATTGCTGTAAAAGCCTGTGTCTATCTATAGCTAAGAGAGAGAAGGAAGAAAAGATGGAGGCCGTACAGTAATACATAGATACAGCGACATCAGAGATTGAGCAGATGGTGCAGGCCAAGAATGTCAAATTATTTAATAATGATTACACCATCATTCACTCCTATTCATTCTTGGTTGACGAACTTGGACGCGTGTCATGATCATGTTTCTCTGATTTTGACATTTAGAGATACTTTCGCCGTCGGATTCGGTGATTCTGTTTAAGGACAGTGACTAGTGAATGCGAGGCCAATTTGACGCCTTGTTTTCACCCAAAAAGCTTCATAAATTTTGCAGTGATATTTAGTAGCTCGAGACAGTACTTTTGCATCGGCAAAAAGTTGTGGTTACTCGACCCCATATGGAAATAAGAGAGGAAAATAATTGAGGTTTGACAAATTTACTGTCTGTTTTGCATTCGAATTGAAAGTCGACCTTTGTTAGCCTAAGGCTGTGTTTGAATTAAGGGGAGGAAGTTTAATAAAAAAAATGAATGAAATGGTCAAATTATATTTTGATTGTATAATTTTATAAAGGAGAGTATTATAAAAAATGATAAGTGTTTTTTATTTGGATTAAAAAGAAAATAAAAGGGAGAAAATTTTTTTTGTGTGAAATGACTTTTATACCATTTTCTTAAATAGAGTTTGTTTTTATTATATAGTTGGTAAGATGATAATTTATCTAAAACTGAAGGGTAAAATTGTCTTCACAAGAAATAAGATTTTTCTCTCCCCTCATTTTACTCCAAATTGGGGGTGATGGTATTTTGGAGATATAAATGGGCTAAACTCATCTAGTGCCTACCTCCACTATCCATTAACCCTGAAACCAAATAAGAGAAATGACTAAAGCCCTCTTTCTACTACCGCTCCTTTCCCCCCATTTCCCCCAATCCAAACACAGTTTAAGGGGTGGTGCCCAAAGAAAATGTTAAATTTATGAAAGTTTTGCTAGAGGTAGATGAGACCTAGACCATGACAAAATTACACCTCAACTTTCAATGCGTTGATCTTGTTATAGATTTTTCTCGAATGAGCTGCTCATGTCCAGGGCGGAGCAACTTTACAGTGAACATCGATTGAAATAATTTTTTTATATAAATATTAAATTGTGTAATGTTCAAATTATGAATTCGTTACTTATTTTAGATGTAGACGTATACATTGGCGGAGGCACATATGGGTCAGTGGGGGTTACAGTCTCCACTGACCTATAAAAATGTTAAAATTTTTATGTATTTTTTTTAAAAAAAATTAGATATTTATGTATTTTTAGTTAAAAAAAATTAATTAGTCCCCACTAAAAAAATAAAAGTATTTTTATAGTTTAAAAATTATGGATTTTAACATCCACTGGCTCATAAAAATGTTAAAATTTCTATGTATTTTTTGAAAAAAAATTAAATATCAATGTATTTTTAGTTAAAAAAATTAATTAGCCCCCACTAAAAAAAAAAGTACCCGTATAGTTTAAAAATTATGAATTTTATCCCTCACTGACAAAAATTTCTGAATTCGCCCCTGGACGTATAGCATGTGTAGCAAATTTATGCACTTGTGCACACACCAAACACTTTAATAACGCAATGTATATGAGTAAGTTCAGCCAAAGTTTTTTCTATTAATTACATCACATTTGGAAATTCCTCTTTTATTGCTCTCTTTGTAGTGAATGTATATATCAAGTAATCAACCTATGTGTACGTCTAAATCGATATTTTATTTGAGTCAAGCTTGCAACAAGACTTCAAGCAACTTTTTGACAGAAATTCCTTTATGAAAATTCCTTCATTTGTCGCATACGCTAGACAATGACAAAATTAATCCTCGTGATTATCAATTATTTAGGTTGAGCTATAGACACAAGTGCAAGGAGAAACTGTTATAACTGTACAAAGCTCAACTCTATTGTCGTACTAAGAATTATGAGATTCATCCTAAAATCAGTTTAAATAAAATAGAGTAATTTAGGATCTTAAACAGTGATTTTGGGATTTAAGATTTTTCTATGTGGAATGATTGTATATTCAAAAAAAAAAAAATGACAAAATACTAAAATACTTCATCTAAGATTTGCGCAAATGGTCCCTATTATTTTTCTAAAATTTTAAATTCGTTTATATTGTTTAAAATTAGTCAATTTAATCCTTATTGCTTCCCAAAAAAATTAATTTAGTCCCTACCTAAATTGGCTAAATTAAATTTTTTTTGGGAATAATAAAGACTAAATTGAATATTTTTTTAGAAATAATAGGGACTAAATTGATTAGTTTTAAACCATATAAATGAATTTGAAATTTTAAAAAAATAATAAGGACTTTTGTGCAATTTTTCCACAATCTTTCAATAGACACAAGTCCAAGATTATCAGATATGTAATGACCTTCATGGTAATTATATATCTAGAAGATTCTCCAATCTGTTTCCAGGGAACTTAATTACAAAAATTAAATTCATGCATCACTTTCTGGGTGCAAACCACCTTTTATAGGAATAGAGCTGGTTCATATTTGCTAGAATCCATCGCCATAGCCTTCTTAACCTTACCCACATTTTGGTAATTGAAGTTGATTGATGATAGTTGAATCTGTCGTAAAATATTTGTCTCACAATTAATGGAAACTACTAGTTTTTTTTTCTTTTTTTTTGGTCGAAATGGAAACTACTACTTGATGTGAATACAATTGTACACCCACTTTTTTTTAATAACGAAAATATTTTTAAAAAGTCTTTCAAATTTATATTAAGGTTCAAATTTTGAAATACATGATTTCGTTATCTCTAAAAAATTAATCCAATTTAACTAGACACACCTAATCTTGTTACAATATTCTCCCTTTTTTTAGAAAAAAAAAAAAGAAAAAGAAAATTAATGTACTACAATTTACAAGGGACAAAATAGAACAACACAAAGCAATTACAAGAAAAACGAATAATAAGGCGAGATTCTCGCGGGCTCATATCGCATCATTTCATTCTTCCCAACCGACACCACACACCTTCATACAAATAACACTATATCTATATGTAGAAAGAGAGTAATTATTGGCTTCGGTCTCGAAAGGAAGGGAAAAAAAGAGTGAGAGCGAAGTAGTCAGGTAATAACTTATTATAGAGAAAAATTCCATATTTAAATTTATATCATTCTATTTTAATATTGTCTAACTCTTAATTGATGTGGTACATGTACATATGTCTGGACGAATCTAATATCATATCTAAGGTAAGTCCCTCGTTATAAAAAATATAAGTAATACTTTATGTCACCATTTAATCCTTTTTCTGTATGGTAAAAATTAATATTAAATCTTCCGTATATATGATAAAAATTCTACTATATAAAAAAGGGTGATATATATATATAAAATTACTCAAAAAATATATATTATATATATTCTTTCAATAACAACGCACACGAGTGATGGCAAGCGACATATCGTATGAAAAATGTCCAAATATACTAATAACGTCAAAGACATGCATACTGCATACATATACACAATCCATGCTGGTCCTGTCTCAACCAAAGAATGGTTTTTTTTTTCTTTTTTTTTCCTTGTTTTCATTTTCGATTCAAGAGAGAGAGAAGATGGATAAAAACCATTCAATGATTTTGCAATCTATTGCTTTATGATTGACGCCTCGCTGAGCACATTGCCCGAAAAACCTCTGCTGCCACCTTCACTGTCTCTTCTGACTTGTTATGTTAAACACTGTCCCAATTCTACATATTCATTCATTCATTCATTTCTTTAATGAAGTTAGATTTGTGTGTAGTATATATTGTATGTATGTATGTATGTATGTATTTGCAGCCTTTTGTTATTTCACATCTAATGGGCAGTGGTGGGGGCAAAGCCCTGATTGAGACCATACTTTGTATTACTCCTTCCGTGTTTCTAAGAGCGGTCCTGTCGTTGTCTGCCAGGCATTCAAGGCGGGCACCCACTCTCTGATTTTTCACTTTCTCTACCTGGTAAAGCTATTCGATCATTCCGAACTAATATCAATATCTCACATTTTAGTAGAATTTATATGTGTGAGTTTTATCAATTATGTGAGAGATTAATGAGTCAATTTAGACTGACTCAAATATTTTCATTTCCACCTGAAGAATTCTACTTCTCCTTTAAACTATTAAGGAATAAAATTCTTTAAAAAAAATTAAATGGTATGCAAAACGTTTTGAGAACCAAGGAATAAAATTCTTTCAAGAAAAGCTAAATGATATGAAACATGGGTAGTTAGAAGAAATTTATAGCTCAACTGGTACATTATCTAACTTCCAATAGGTTATCATGTCTAGAGAAGGTCATTTTTGTAAAGTTGAATCCTATATGCAAAGACGGAGCCACAAAGGAGCGGTTGGGGTTGTAGCCTTGACTCACCCTAAATTTTTATTAAATATGTTATTTTAAAGTTTTTTTTAGACTAAAAAATCAATTTACCTCCCACTGAAAATAATTATCTGTATATAAACGATATATTATGTATTTTTAACCCCCATTTTTTATTTTTCCTTACCCATATGGGAGTTATGTTGGATCTCCAAGTGGTATATAAAAAGTAAAAAACTTGAGTTATCTACTATTAGCAACATAGGAAATATAAAATTTGAGACTAATACCCACGCTCCAATATATTGCAAGGCTAGTAATCGAATACTAGTTTTTCCCATCCGAGCTTTAAATTAATAATACCCTAATTTTTCTATTATCTTCTTCGATTCTTTTCACCTTTAATGAGAATGCTACATACATCACAATGAGAGAGAGAGAGAGAGAGAGAGAGAGCATTTGAAAGATGGTCTCTCTTTCTATCCTTCTTTTTCGCTTTACCTTTTCTTCCTCTTGCATACATCAAAGATGTAAGCATCTTTTCGAGTCGTCATAAAGTGATACAGCAGATGTAGTTTTCTCATATCCTCCATCACTATCGAAAGCTAGCTTTTAAGTATTTTGGGCTGCAAAGGAGAAATCATAATTGGGCTAGCCCACTAACAATGTCAACGAAGTCCAAACCACAAGTCAAATACACACTTAACAAGATGTAGCTTCCTTAACTTTACACTTGCACCGGCCCGTTTGAGCCTTGGCCCATGGTCAGCCCAAGGGCGGAGGCTGCGCAGAAATTTTTAAGTCATACAGATGGGGCCCATCCAGGCACTATCCATGGTCCTGGCCCACAGCATGCTCCTTGCTTGGCCTTGAAAAACTGACCTTACAATAATTTCTTTTTATAGAAACGAACATGAATAAAAAATGCCAAAAAAATCCTTCTTTTTTTTTTTTTTCCTTCAAAGAGTGGCAAAATGCCGGTCGTGTTTAATTAATCATCCGTTGGGGGGGGGGGGGGGGGGGGGGTGGGTCGCCTCCATCCTTTCTATCCTTCTCACTAATCGGTTATTTGAGTTGCTTATTTGATTGTTTCCAACATATAAAGCACTATATATGTACCCAATAATATAAAGACCATTTAGAAAGACTCAGATGAATTTCTAGGCAAAGTGAAGTTTTGGGCTGTTGCAAGTTACATTAAGGTGTGGCCGGTTCAAATGTTCCACTTAATGTTGGTATGAGCTGTGTTCTGACTGCATAACAAGGGAATGGCTTCATCTGTTGCAGAAGATTCATGTATTCGGCAAAATGTAAACATTGCTTGTATTCACTGACGATGTCTTCACCATAGCCTCATAAAAAAATTATCATAATTAGTAGCTTGTCAAGATAAGTAAGTTCGGACCAACTACAATCTATGCAATTTGAATACCATTACGAAAAATCTCGTAATTTCCAGTGATTTTTTGGACATTAGTTAACGATTTCTAATCATTGGTTTCAGTATTTTAAATACTTTCAAAATCACCAAGTACAAAACAGAAAAGAAGTTCTTTTCAAATATAAGATTTAGCAACTCATCGATTAGAATCAAGGGCGGAGCCCCCTTGCATTCCGCACCCCCCCCCCCCCCCCCCCCCCCCCCCACCGGCCAATCTCTAAAAAATAAAATATTTAATATATATATATATATTTTTTTTTGAAAAATAGATTTGGCCTCCCCCAATAAATATTATAAAAGTTGTTGAAATTTATAATATATGGTTTAGTTTGGTGATTAGTTATAAGAGTATTTATATAGCTGACGTGGGTTCAACTCACCACAGCACCACATGCTATATATTTTTGTTAGTCTCCTTGTAAGTTGGTGAAAGAAAACAAACAAACAAACAAAAAAGGCACGGGCATTTCCCTATGCCAATTCTTAAAAGCTTGTAACTGTGTTCCACTTTTTAAAAAACAAAAAAACAAAACTATCATCAATCATCATCTTCATCTTCTTCTAAAATTCTCCTTGCAAATCTCAACTTTATTACACAACATCTGCCTACAAATCTCAAGTTAAAAAGTATATATGCTATGTTCAAAATATATATATGTGTGTGTGTGTGTGTGCTGATTGATGTACATTTTTTTAAACAAAATTATCATCTTCCTTTTTTATATTTTATCATGTCATATATATATGTATGTAGTATCAAGTATGCAAGCTTGGAAAAAAAAAGCCTATGACTACTTCTAAACATTTTTTAATTAGAAGAATTTTTATGCTTCTATAACTTGTGTTTAGTGAATCATAAGATCATTACTAATTAATATCAATAGTTGTCCGCCATCTGCCATCACGTGCACTTTCGTTTCTATATAGTCAATTTTGTACATTAATAATCACTAGATGACTTTCAAAATCTGTTCATTTTTCTAAAGCCATGGATTGCTGCTACCCAAAGGTGCATTTATTGTAGGTTTTTGGGTCAACCCATGTTATTGACAAATAGAAGTGTAATGAGGGTAAATTCAAAAATCATACGCTTAATGGGATTAACACTAGTTTTCTCTAAATAAGATTTTCAAAATTGTAATTAGTTTTATTTTTATATTCATTTGTCACTCCAAAAAGACATAGTTATATGATGTAACGATGTGATAAGAGTTTTTCGTATTTTTTTTAGAAATAAGAATAAGTTAACTTTACTCTTACATGTTAGAAGTTGTGCAGTAAGTATGGATTAATTTCTTAGCAAGATGGCTAATTTGCTTAATCGATGAAACTTCTGCGATAAAAACTAAAAACGGATGCAATAACTTGGTGTAAAACAATTATGTTAACACACTGTTCCACACTATGTTGCAACATTACCTGGACTATTAAACATCAAACAATCTGTTTCCCAAAAAGCTTAATCTACTGAATGTTCCAACACGAGTAGTAACAGTAAACGACAGGCAGCAGCGAAAATAAAGAAACAATAACTGAAATAAAGAACACCAAGATTTAACGTGATTCAACCATCTGGTCTACAATCACGGGACTTCCCCTGGTCCAACAAACCTGTTCATTAAGAAATAGTATCAAAATACATACACCAATGGACTTACACAAGTAAAGACTCCCTCTTAACCTTAGACGCCTTGATGAATTTTCCTTAATAAACTTTGATTTAGCGAGCTCCCCTCGACTTTTAGCGTTCTCTCCCGAGAACAACTTCTTCTTCTCCCAAAGAAAGATTAAGCAACACAGTGATGTAGTAATTCAGAACATACGCAAGTCACTCATAACTCACTGTTATATAATAAAGAGTCACAACGAATATCTAATCTATCAATAAGCACGTCATGTTGCAACAAAACATAGAACTCTGGTATGCTTTCTTGCAGTGTGTGTAACTCATCTCAGTGTGTTTTCTGTCATCCCACCACTACTTCTGGACGACAAGAATATAATCTGTTGATGCATCACCAACCGACTTAGGCCTCAAGACATTCCAAATCAATATGCAATAAATGTTTTACCATATCAGTACAAACTTCATATAGGAACATGCCAGAATATGGTTCTTGCACCTAGCATGGTAAGTTGCCAAAAATATGTTTCCTGTAACACAAAATAGAGCCAGCATATAGATGGTAAAGATCATGAGATTTTTTGCAAAAACATAGCCAATCAAATGAGCACAAGGTCACGACCTCAATAATCTCCCCCTTTGGCTTTATTTTGGCAAAAATCATGATTAAGAAAAAACAATGTATATCACAAAATATGGTTTCTAGAGAAATCTTCTAGAAACTAACTCCCCTTTTTTGCCAAACCAAAGGCAAAGACAAACAATAAGAAATACTAGAACAGGAGAGGAGAAAAAAAAATTAACTAGAAGAAGAGCCCATTAAGTGTGCCATCAATGCATTTTGGCCCTTGAGTAGTTGAACCAAAGTCTGATTAAGCTGATCCTAATTAGCCTGAATATTCCCTTGCTCCTCTCGGAGTTCTTCAATGGCCTCACGAAGCTGCTGAAATTACTGCAACATGGCAGATTGATCAGTAAAGGAACTGGCAGCATCAATGCTAGGGGCTGGTGTACTAGCATGCTTCCCCGTAGTATCATCTTTGTGAGCCCCCTGCAAAAACTTTTGAGAGAATAACAGAGAAGACCCTGGTTTGTGCAACACTTCATCAAGATCAAGAACCTTGTGTTGTGACATGAGAAACGCACATATAAGAGAGGGATATGGCAGGTATTAACTAGAAAAGTTTTTAGCAGCTTCCACAATGATGCGCTCAAAAATCACCTGACCCAGATTAAAGTTTACCCTAGTGCCTATGGAGTACAGCAATCGGCCCATTGCACTACAAAGAGTAGTGGAGTGCTTAGTCGGATACCAGTTAGCCATAGCCATTTTATGCAAAGCAGCATACTTAGTAGTGAGTCTATTCCCTGGCAGTCTAGAGTCAGAGTTCCACTCAAATGGCTCACTTATTAGTTCCAAAGCAATAGAAGACAGAGACACATCTGGTATAATCTCGATAATAGGCATACATCCTAAGAATTTATTTAAAGCAGTAGTCAAAAATTCGAACACATGTCCGCGCAAAAAAATCTGATGATAATATTTTGATGTTGTAACACCGACATTGATGTGCAAATTTGAGTAAATCTCATAAACCAAATTACTAGAAAAAAGACTTTATCAAAGCAAATGAGCCTAACAAATCCCTTTCCCTCAGTAAGGCAAGTACCCCTGTTCCCTGATATGATTTCTCATTCAGCGGTTTCTCAAAAACAAACTTTCGCTGAGACACGATTTGAAACTTTTCTTTTGATTCAGAAAAGAAAAATTGTGAAGAATAAGCAATGGAAGAATCATACCCTAGACATGATCGTTTTGCCATCTTGGATAGCCTAGGGCGTGAAGACTCTGCAAGTTTATCCCCTTTGCGTTTGAAACTACCAATGTGTTTCTGCCTTTTGGTCCTGGATTGCCGACCAACTTTGTCAGGTGTTGCTTCAGTTTCGGATGGTGCACGCGACGCTGCAACATTATCTGAGACAGAGACAGATGTGCTCTTTGACTGCGCATTTAGTGACTTACAGGCAGCATGACTCGTCCCACTCTTTTCAGTCGTTGCCTTGAGGGAAGATAATGTTGGGACAGCAATTGCAACCATAGGCATTGCATCAGAGTCTGAAGATTGTGTGTCCTGATTGTGGTGAGATAGGGTTTTGGTGTGAACAACCACGTCCATGCCTGTTAGAGTCTACAGCGGGTCAATGAATGGCCTTTTAGCCCTAGCTTTGGTTGTTCGTGGTCGGAGTGACCCACTAGTGCTTGTGTCACTAGATGATGTTGCATCACTGCCTTCAGCCGCTGGTGGAGGAGATGGTTCATCAATAGTGATAGGTTGTGAGGACACCCCTCCATGCGCTCTAGATTTGGGGGTTCCCCAACGTCTCCCGCCTGATCACGTTTTCACAATGGTTGCACTGCAAGTAGGTAGATAACAAAGATCTCGAAAAACCACAGAGAAGATGAGAGAGAGACAATAGAGAAAGAGATACACTATTTGAACATGAATGGCAGAGTAATAGAAATACGAAGAGGCAAAAATTTCTCAACTAACTATGCCCTAATCGTGGGGAACTGCCATGCAGTTTAGGTAATCACACGATCTTGGGGAGTTGAAAAATTAAATCTGCAAAAATACGTTAACTGCCAATCAAGGATATCCAAGTTTCCCGCTCAAAAAAAACTTCTCCATGTGTTATACGAAAGTTGCAACATTTTTGACATAAGTTAGCACAACATAAACATGATGAGTTGTAATGAAACTTTGTTGCAACCGAAAACAAACTAGTAATATATTCCACAGTTCTCAGATCCACCAGGAGTTTCTTCCCTTTTTTTTTCAAAAAAATAGTAAAATAAAAATACAACATGAGTCCAGTCAGTATGAAATTACTCAAGAAGCTTTACTCATCAATACTCATTTCAGTCAAGGATTTAATTAATGAACCATGTGTGTGTGTGAGAAGTCGAGATTTTAGATAGCTATTACCTTCAAATCTGTAAGGTGCAAGTGCTCTTCTTATCAGCTCAAACATACTTGATCATCTTAGTCATTATCACACACATTTTTGTTCAGCCCATGTTATGACAGCACAGAGTTTTCTTCTGCCTTTCTTTCATCTTATGCTACAACTAATAGCTTTTACTCTCATCTCTTTTATTTTGGATTAGGTAGCTCTTTTCAGTGCTTGAAACTCATTTTTTTTTTTCAAAATGAAAAGAATTCAAGAATGGATTTAGAGATACTTCTCCCTATATCTCTAGTCATCAGATAGATCAAGCTCTTGCACCAGCAGACTGTCCAGATTATCTTCCTCAACCTCGATTTCAAGGTGCACAAGAATATATAGCTCATAAATTAAATCACTAGTTGAATTAAATATCCAATTTTCAATTTTCTCAAGTTTATTCCATGTTCCTGATGTACATCATATTGCAACTTTAAATACTACAAATTCCTATGGCTTTTCTTAGGGTCTCAAATCTTAGAGGATCCAAAGCTTTGGTGAAAATATCAGCCAATTGTTTTTCTGTTGCAACATATTCTAAGACAATAACCTTGGTTTCAACAAGTTCACGTATGAAGTGATGCCTTATGTCAATATGTTTGGTGCGAGAGTGCTGAACAAGATTCTTGGACATGTTAATGGCACTCATATTATCACAATAAACAGTCAAAACCTAATTTTCAATTCCATAATCATCCAGCATTTGTTTCATCCAAAGAAGTTGTACACAACAACTTCCTGCAGCTATGTATTCGACTTCTGCTGTTGAAAAGGAGATTGAACTTTGCTTCTTGCTATACCAGGACACCATGTTATTGCCAATGTAGAAGCATCTACCTGTTGTACTTTTTCTATCATCTGCATTTCCTGCCCAATCAACATCACTAAAACCCACAAGATTAGTGTTAGTGTCATTAGTAAACCATATTCCAAGACGGACTATACCACTCACATATTTGATTATCCTTTTTACAGCAAGTAAGTGAGATTCTTTTGGATTTGTTTGATATCTTGCACATACTCCAACACTGAAACATATATCAGGTCTACTTGTTGTAAGATACAGCAGGCTTCCTATCATACTCCTATATAAACTTGGATCAACATATTTTTCATTCTCACTCCTAGTCAGTCTAGTGGTCACACTCATAGGAGTCCTTGAAGACTTAGCAGATTTTAACCCAAATCTTTTAACAAGATTTATGGCATATTTCTCTTGAGATATAAAGATCCCATCTACATATTGCTTAACCTGCAACCCTAAGAAGTATGTTAATTCTCCAACCATACTCATTTCAAACTCATGTTTCATATACCTAACAAACTCATCAACCTTATTTGCAGATGTTGCACCAAACACAATGTCATCAACATAAATTTGAGCAATGAGGATACCTGAATCAGACCTTTTGATGAACAAGGTTTTGTCTACTCCCCTTCTCTGATAGCCTTTATCTAGCAAGAATTTCGTCAATCTGTCATACCAAGCTCGTGGAGCTTGTTTCAATCCATACAAGGTCTTTTTTAATTTATACACATACATGGGATAGTGAGGGTCCTCAAAGCCTTTAGATTACTCAACATAAGCTTCTTCATTTAGAATGTCATTCAAGAAAGCACTTTTTACATCCGTTTGATATAATTTAACCTTTAACACACATGTAATGGATATTAATAAGCTAATAGATTCAAGCCTAGCAATCGGAGCAAAGGTCTCATCAAAATCCATACCCTCTATTTGTGTATATCCCTGAGCTACTAGTCTTGCCTTATTTCTAGTGATATTACCACTTTCATCAGTCTTATTTTTAAAGATCCACTTAGTTCCAATTACATTGACATTTTCCGGCCTAGGAACTAAAACCCAAACATCATTCCTCACAAACTGATTCAACTCATCTTGCATGGCATTTATCCAAACTTCATCCTTTAAAGCTTCAGTTACATTTTTTGGTTCAAGAGTTGTCGTGAAACACACAAATCTTACCATGTCTCTATAATTCCTCTTAGGTTTACCTTTGGTTTGGATTCCATCATGAATTGAGCCTATAACATCAGTTGGAGCATGATTTCTGTGGACGTGCGGCAGTTCCACTTGAGTTCCTTCACTACTGACCTCTGTAGTTCTGTCACAAGTCGTAACATCTGGTGAGACATTATCCGACTGCTCAGTAATTCTGCCTGATGTTTTATCTGTCTCGGTCACACTGGGTTTTGAAGTTCCTTCTTTCTTCATTGTTGCAACTTCATTTGACTCATTGGTATTTGTTTTACTGCCATTGATTTTTCCTGTCGGTTCTCCTGCAAATTTTTCCACTTCGTCAACTACCACATTAACAGATTCCATTATCCTTCTAGTAGTTAAGTTAAACACTCCAAAAGCACGACTATTTGTAGCGTAAGCAAGAAAAATGCCTTTATCACTTTTAGCATGCAATTTCCCTCTTTGTTCTCTATTATTCAAAATATAACATATACTCCTAAACATATGAAAATACCTCAGTGGAGGTTTCTTAACTTTCCAAATCTCATAGGGTGTTTTAGAAGTACCTGGTCGCAAGAAAACTCAATTTATAGTGTAACATGCAGTGTTAACTGCTTCTGCCCAAAAGCTGTGAGAGAGTTTTTTATCATTCAACATTACACGAGCCATTATTGAATGGTTCTATTCTTTCGTTCAACCACACCATTCTACTATGGGGTCTTCGGAGATGAGAATTCATGTGTTATTCCATGCTCGTTGCAAAATTCAGTGAATGACTGGTTCTCAAATTCTTGGCCATGATCACTTTTTATCCTGATGATTTTCTGAATATTGCACCTTTTCTCATTTTTCAATTTTAAACACAATTTCTTAAATATATCAAAAGTATCAGACTTTTCTCTAAGTAAGTCCACAAATGTATATCTTGAAAAATCATCCACACACACAAACACATATCGCTTACCTCCGATGCTTTCCGCTTCCCTTGGCCCCCTAAGATCCATGTGCAATAGCTCCAAAATATTCTTGGTTGACACATGTTGCAACATCTTGTGAGATGCTCTTACCTATTTACCAATTTGACAGGAGCTACACACACCTGACTGCTTGTTTTTCAATTTTGGCAATCCTCGGACTGCACCTACATTCACAATTTTGATCAGCAAGTCATAATTTAAATGTCCCAATCTTTGGTGCCAAATCTCAGCATTGTCACAGGAGCTGTTGTAACATGTCACTGGTTGTTTCTGTGATGGTATAAGCATATAACAGTTATCAGACGACCTTTTACCTAAAAGCACGCAATTATTAGTAATGTCTAGCACATGACAACCATCTTTAGTAAATTTCACATGTAAACCTTGATCACACAATTGACTAATGCTAATAAGATTAACTTTTAAACCATCCACGTGCAGTACTTTCTTGAGTTTTGGAAAACCTTCAATATCCAAAGTTCATCTCCCAAGTATTTTTCCTTTAACACCATTACCAAACGTAACTTGTCCTTCATCTCGCTCCTTGTAGCTATTCAAGGCTTCTTGCATTTCTGTCATATGTTTAGAACACCCACTATCAAAATATCAAGAGTTAGTAGTACAAGAATGCATCGAAGTATAAGTAACACAACAGACTAACTCAGTTTTCTTTACCCATAATTGTCTTACCTTATGTTTCCGAAAAACGTGTGAGGATTTTTTCTGCTTACTATGAGACTTACCTTTCTCTTGCATTCTTTGAAGTTTGAAACAATGAGGTCTTATGTGACTCGGTGCGAAACAGTAGTGACATGTAGGAATGAACCTATTTTTCTTTTTCCCATATTGCCTTTGTAATATTGTTGATCCTGTCGGAACATCAATTACCATGGCACTTTTTCTGCTGTTCTAAGCAGTTGCATCTTCATGTTCAGATTCTGGGTGATTTGAACTTTTGACAAAGATAGTTGTACTAGAAGATTCTCCTTCATAGAAATCGAGTCCACTATGATCTCTACTTGATTTTTGAATGGATAACATGTAATCCAATTTTTCAATTCCTGAATTTAGCATTTTCACATTTCGCTGCATCTGCTTCAAATCATGTTGTAGCATCTGTACTTCACACAGTCTTTCTTCAACCAGTTTTTCTAGTTCTGCTTTTTGTTTTTCCAGTTTGACAATCATGAGTTCTAGTCCTTGGTTTTTTTTACACACTGCCACCCACTTTTCGTACATGTTCTTGTATGTTTTCATAACTTCTTCATCATCCAATTCACCATCACTGTCAGATTCATCACATTCAGACTCACTTAATTCCCCATATTGATCATCTGTTGTTGTAACAGCAGTACCTGCTCCCTCATCCATATTGATCTTGCTTGGTACTATTGCAACAGTGAACGCAACAAAGTTCCTAGTGTGCTATCCTTCACTTTCTGAAGAGTCTTCTGATTCTGCATCACTCTAGGGAACTTTCATAGCTTGTTTCTTCTTTTTCAAAGTGTTCGCACATTTAGCTTGAATGTGACCAAACCCCTCGCATTCGCGGCATTGAATACCTTTACTTTTTTTCTTCTCATCAACTGATTTCAAATTTTGCTTTTTTACAAAATCAGTTGTTGTTGCAGCCTGAAGTTTCTTATCAAAATCTGATTGTCTAAACCCTTTTTTTTGCTTATCCCATTTTGTCAGAACTCTATTGAAATTTTTGGTGAGCAAAGCTAAGAATTCAGTGATTTCAGATTCCTCATCATCAGAAGAGCTAAACCTTTCCACATTAGCCTTTAACGCAATGCTTTGTTCTTTCTTCTTTTGCTTAAACTTCATTTCAAAAGTCTGAAGGGACCCAATTAGTTCATCAATTTTGATTTCATCCACATTTTTTGATTCTTCTATGGCAGCCACCTTAATTCCAAATCTATCTAGAAGAGAGCGCAATGTTTTTCTCACAAGCTTGTCATCAGAATATTTTTCTCCCAAAGCAAAAGATTCATTCGCAATGTCGCATAATTTTGTATTAAAATCTGCAATGGTTTCATCCTCCAATATCCTTAATTCCTCAAATCTGGTGGTAAGCATTTGCAACTTTGATATTCTGATTGACGTTGTACCTTCATATGTAATTTGTAATATCTCCCAAGCTTCCTTCGCAGATTCGCATGTTGAGATTAACTTGAATTGATTCAAGTTGACATCATTGAATATTGCATTCAGCGCCTTAGAGTTCCAACTTGCCGAAAGATCTTCATCCTTAATCCAATCTGTTTCAAGTTTTGTTGCAACATTGCCGTGAGCATCTATTTTGGTAAGAGATGTCCAGCCAGTAAGTATAACTTTCCAAGCCTTTTCATCAATAGACTTGATGAACGCCCTCATTCTAGCTTTCTAGTACGAGTAATTAACTCCATCCAACAGCGGTAGTTTAGAGATTGAACCTCCCTCACATAGAGTGTCCATACCTATTCCTACAAAATAACAACTCAAAACTCCCAAGAATCTAACCGAATTAGTTCGTAACCTGCTCTTGATGCCACTTGTTAGAAGTTGTGCAGTAAGTATGGATTAATTTCTCAGCAAAATGGCTAATTTGTTTAATCGATGAAACTTCTACGATGAAAACTAAAAACGGATGCAATAACTTGATGTAAAACAAATCTGTTAACACACTGTTACACGCTATGTTGCAACATTACCTGGACTATTAAACAGCGAACAATCTGTTTCCCAAAAAGCTTAATCCACTTAATGTTCCAACAAGAGTAGTAACAGTAAATGACAGACAGCAGCGGAAATAAAGAAACAATAACTGAAATAAAGAACACCAAGATTTAACGTGGTTCAATCATTTGGTCTACATCCACGGGACCTCCCCTAGTCCAACAAACCTGTTCATTAAGAAATAGTATCAAAATACATACACCAATGGACTTACACAAGTAAAGAATCCCTTTTAACCTTAGACGCCTTGATGAAATTTCCTTAATAAACTTTGGTTTAGTGAGCTCCCCTCGACCTACAGCGTTCTCTCCCGAGAACAACTTCTTCTTCTCCCAAAGAATGATTAAGCAACACAGTGATGTAGTAATTCAGAACATACGCAAGTCACTCATAACTCACTGTTATATAATAAAGAGTCACAACACTGAATATCTAATATATCAATAAGCACGTCATGTTGCAACAAAATATAGAACTCTAGTATGCTTTCTTGCAGTGTGTGTAACTCCTCTCAGTGTGTTTTTTGTCGTCCCACCACTGCTTCTAGACAACAAGTATATAATCTGTTGATGCATCACCAACCGACTTAGGCCTCAAGACATTCCAAATCAATATGCAATAAATGTTTTACCATATCAGTGCAAGCTTCATATGGTAACATGCCAAAATATAGTTCTTGCACCTAGCATGGTAAGTTGCCAAAAATATGTTTCCTGTAACACAAAATAGAGCCAGCATATATATGCTAAAGATCATGAGATTTTTTGCAAAAATATAGCCAATCAAATAAGCACAAGGTCACGACCTCAACATTACACTTTTGGTGGAAACACGTATTCGATAGATTAGACAATTGTTGGGTTTATACCAATAGAGAAAAAGAAAACAATGAGTGGTTGAGATTTTAAAAAAGTAAATATAATGGCTAATAATACACCTTATCTAGTAGACGAAAAAATAACTAGAGGAGAAGATCCAAGACCCTTTTTGACTTGTGTAGGGATTGTAGAGTTTATTTTTTGGCGATTTGAATATATCATTGTGTTTGATTAAATGTAAATATATCATTGTGTTTGATTAAATTTTGTAGTTAATTTCTTATTATTTATTTTTCAATAATAGCTAATTAAGAATATTTATTATGAATTAACAATGACCAAGTCAAATTTATTTAGTCTTACCATGATACTGAGTTTATTTAATTATTTACATGACTAGTTAACGTAATCATGTTAAATGTTGTTTTAGTGCAAAACTGTACAAATTACAAAATACCTTGAAGTAGTACTAACTAAAAATACCGTACAAAAAATACTACATACTTTTTTGTACTAACAAAAAAATACTATACAAAAAGCACAATACAAAAAAAATTTCGACTCCCAACATTGATTTTCTGATTTCACCCCTGATTAGAATGTTAACATAGATAACAAAAACAAAAGGAGATTAACTAATCAAGGGAAATTATACGTAATATATCACATTTTAGAACTTAAAAGCTCATAAAAATAATACATATAAACCATATATGTGTGAAATTTTGTGTAAACATTTTGTCCTTGATAAATTATACAATTGATTTCGGAAAAGTTTATATCAATAGTCCCTAAGTGCTAATAACACAAATTTATTTTTAAATTCAATATATTAGCAGGTTATCAGTTAGACTGGAACCATCATTTATACAACCTTAAAGTATAAGTGCTCTCAATTCTTTAATTGCAAGTGAAATATTCAACTTGCAACATTTATTGCCCTATAGTATGCTTCTAATTCTGCAATGAGGTGAAGGAAAATCATGCATAGTCGGACCAAATATTTTTCCGCTAAAAATGAAATTCACAATTAAATCAAACCAAATTTTATCTCATTACTCTTTTCTTTTCTTTTTTTCTAAAAAAAAAAATTCTGACTCAATGAGATTAGCGAAATCCACAACCAATTGCGGAAATCATCCTCTTGGACTTGTGATTACAGAATGCAAGGATATTCTCTTTAGCCACAATGAATATGAGGTGAATCAAGTATACAAAAAAGTTAACATATGCACTGATTGGTTCATAAATTTTGGTCAATCTCGTCTCATTGAGAACTGGTCCCTTGATCATCCCCTGTGACATTGAAGGACTGGCTTGAACGGGACAAAAGGGATATCTCAATCCCTAAATTTATCTTGCAATAATACGACTTTAAATCTCTATATTAGTCCCAAAAAAAATAAAAAGAATTCTCTCTTTAACCATTTGGACTTGGTTAATCCAATCAGATCCGGGACGGGCCGGGCCATTCTTCTTTTTTTTTTGTTTTCTAATTTTTATATTTTTCAGACAAGTTTTTTTCTTTCAAAGTCTTTTATCTGTATATTCAGTGGAAACAAACCAACTTTATCCACATCACAACAGAAAAGCAAGCAGCCATGGCTACTTGTGCTACGACTGCTACTCTACACTTCCACTCTCCAAACCCAAACAAGACTCACTTCTCCATTTCAAAACCTTCCAAAATCTCTTTCTCAAATAACACTAAAATTGTTTTTATTACAAAGCTTTCTTCCTTTATACCCCGTTTGGTTTCCAACAATTTCAAGAAAACTAATCGCATCCTCTGCAGTACCTCCCCAACTACCTCGTCAAACACGACCCATTACGAGGTATCTTATTCTTTTTCCCTTTTTGGTCCTTAATGCTAACTGTTATTTTTAGCATCTACCAACTCTTTTACTTGCTCAGGCTTATATGTCTATTTTATTAGAATGAAATTCAAATTGTTTGATTTTTAAATGCTGTTATATTTGGTTGATTAATGTTTTCAGACATGGTACTAGAGAAAGAAACAGTGATTGAAGATTGTGAGTGAATATATGTTAATTGAGCACGTCATATAAAGATGGATTTAAATGATTAGTTTATTGTCTATCATATGTCGCTCACGTGCCAACAAGATTCTTTTTTCTCGAGACTTAATACTATTGGGAAACTTAAAGGTAGGGCTTTTTCTAAGTAGGCTGTGATAGTATGTTAATTGACTACGGCAACTAAAAGTTTAAGTTGTCAGATGGTGGTTTATTGTCCAACAATATAACTGTTGCTAGTAAATATTTAGTTTTCACTAAATTACACAAACTTGGACGATATTGTTTAATATATATAGTAGTTGAGTAGAGAATTAGCGTACATTTTGAAGACCTTAAACACATTCTGTTCATTGTTGTGTAGATAACATATATTTTGATCATACTTATGACATATATATAGGATTACTATATATTTAGTTGAAGCCAATACACGAATAAGATAATTTCTCTCTAACAGCCTAAGTTTTCTGATGAGGTGATAAATTTGATGGTATTCAGTCAAAAAGAATCATCTCTGGACGTTCACGTGCAGGCATGTTCAAGTCAATTGACAAAAAAAATAAACTTTTCTCCTATTAACTTAAACTTCTAGATAAGGTAGTAAATGTACACATTCGTTCATGAACTTTTGTTTTCTAGAATTTTGTTATTCTTTTGTTTATGTGAATTATCGGGTACAATGGTAGATCATTAGGGTGAAGATTGGCCTCTGAAAAGCATGATTTGTTGGCTAGAATAAAAGCTCGAAAAACTTATCAGGCAGAGTTCGACACCGAGGCAATGTCCTGTTTAGAATCAAGACTAATTCTTTTTGTTCTGGAAAAGTTATTAAGTGTATATATTGCATCAGTTATTCTTAAATAGTATCTTTTTAATATATTCTTCGATTTGATCTTTGCTTCTGGTTTTTGAGTGATTTTCAAAAATTTTAAGCTACCAAGACCATGGCTTGATGACGTTTGAAATTCTGAATGCTATGCAGTTTTCTGATGGGCCTACTGACGTAGAGTTGAGATTAGAACTGGGGGATGGAGAGTTAACTTCTAGGGATATATTCGTTGATGCAAATGAGAAATCTTTAATAGCTAGAGTGCGGCACTCTGGATCTCTTCAAACTCTCATGGAGACAAACTCACTTTATGACAAAATCAAGCCTGCCGAAACAATATGGTCAGTGCAGTTGGCCTTATATGATTTTGCATGATGAATAATCGTTTTAATTGAACTTTTGATCATTTCTTTATGCAGGTATATTGATGATGATCAACTAGTTATTAACTTACAGAAGCAAGACCCGGAATTGAAATGGCCTGACATTGTGGAGTCTTGGGAGTCTCTTTCCACAGGTCTTGTACAACTCTTGAAAGGGACATCAATCTTCTTAGTTGGGGAATCAACTGAAATCAATGAGAAAATTGCCCGAGAAATAGCAGTCGGTCTTGGGTTAGTACTTCTCTTCCTCTCGTCTAGTCCAGAAATGTGACGTTATTGAATTCCGGTCCGCGAAGTTTGCCTATTAATATAGCGTCTGATTTGCCAATGCTCCCCTATGAGTGTCTCATGTTGCTCAGGATATGAATGTGCCAGTGTTGTTAGTACTTAGTAATACCATGACAATCGAAAATGAGACAGCTCTCTCAAGGCCGCCGTTACAACCTAAAACAAAATGATAGAAGAATTCCTGGACAGTTGTACAGCTAGTTTCTTTTGTACCTTACCTTCATGCCCCTGTTCCTAAATGAGGAATCATATTATCAAGCTTTCTGCCTACTTTCCTAAATCAGGAATCATATTATCAAGCTTCTTGCCCACTTTATCTAGATCAGGATTGAACTTTACTAGCTTTATCCACACATTCCTAATCATCAGATGAACTTATCTTTGTTCTTAGTTCCTGCATTTTCGTAAACTTTGGTTGTGGAACTGCTTTCATTATGCGCACTTCTTCTTTCAGACACCTTAACATGCTTAAAATAGTGATACAATTTTCTCATATAATTATGTTGCGGTGTTTTAGCATACTTAAATTGAGGATTGTACATGTCCTCTAGCAAAAAATTCAGTGTTGACCATTGTGTACATTTTAATGGTTCCAATTATCTCTTGTTAGATATACTCCACTCAGTACAAAGGAGCTTCTGGAAGCAGTTGCAAAGCAAACAATTGATTCATGTGAGTATCATTTGTGCCAGTTCTCGCAGACAACTCTACCTACTTTGTGCTAAGAATTCATCATACAGACCTCTTTTTATCCCTACAAAATTAAGTTGTTCAAATGTTGGAGAAATTATTACATTACCACGAAACTTCAGTTGTTTGAAGTCTTGTTTACAAGTGGTACCAATAGTGAGATAGATATCTTAAGACTCCTTAGGGCTTTGATTATACAGAAGATTCCTTTTGTGTAAAATGGTGCTTCACTGAGAATTTTAAAGTGAGATCCTTTTTCCCTTCTACTGTCTTCATGAGACCATGGCCGAAGCAATGCCTTTAAAATTGTAGAGTAGATCTAATAAAGGTTAGGGTACATAAAATTTGATGGCTTACTTTATCATCATTGTCATTTCACTTAACAATACTGTCATATGAACAGCATCGTTATTTTGGCAATAATTCTGTATCCTTGCATGTTGTCCCTTCAAATATTCCTCAGCTTCTCTGAAGCAGAAAGGAAAAACTAATCATTTACAGTGAATGAGAATAAAGCGATTCATAAGAGAAGAGAAGGCCTCCTGATTTTTTTGAAATCCAATCTTTGTTATGTAGTAAGGTATCAGTTGGTCTGAATCCTCTTTGGTCTCTTATTCTTAATGTCATGCGTTCTTTAGTTATCCTTTTACAAAGAACATATCAGGATGCTTGTGAGGCTCTAAACCATGAGCGAACCCTAAAGCTATGCAATGGTTCAAAGGGATGAGACTCTTCTTATTTCTGACATTGATCACCTGGCTACCTTCTTCCAATTAAGCATTGTCTTATTAAAAACTTCTTTTTCGTGCTCAACCCCACCTCCCCCCCCCCCCCCCCGCCCCCCGCCCCCCTTGATATCTCACACCATTTGGTACACGACCATGATTTTTAAAGTAACTCGTATCCCATATCTTGCAGTGCATTAACAAGTGTAAACACTTCCAGGGGTGTTAACTGAGGGCGCTGATGAAGTAGCAGAAGCAGAAAGCTCAATTTTAGAAAGCCTCAGTAGGTAATGATTTCTACTTGAACTTGCTTCATCAAATTGTTGATCATTACTTTTTCTCTGAATTTTACGTGGTTTCAAAACTCCCCTACATCTTAAATGTATGATGGTAATTTCAGCCAGGCTCGTGCTGTAGTTGCAACATTAGGAGGTAATCATGGTGCTGCTGAAAAGGCCGACAAGTGGCGGCATCTTTTTGCAGGATTTACGGTCTGGCTGTCTCAGTCTGAAGCTCCAGGTAATTTATTTTATTCTCCATTCATTGTTTTGAAAAGTAAATCAATATAATCTGATCTTGAAAGTTTGTGTGTTTCCTTATTCATACATTATATGATATCATAAAAATCTTCAAGCCCCAAGAAAATATAGTCTTTAGTGAAGCTAGTTTGCATGCAAAACAGAGTAGATCAATATGTTGGTATGATTCATATGATACTATCCTAAGATTTTGAAGGCGTGTAATATTCTATCCTCCCCAAAGCGTAATTCATTAACCTTGTTGATTGCTGATAGAAAATCTCATTATCAAGAGGTCCTTTAGCAAATGTTATATATAACAGAGGGAGAATTCCACAGAGCGGCTCTTTAGCATATCGCCAAAGATGATTTTACTGAGTACTGTAATAAGGAGACAAATAGCACTCCAGATCTTATGACATTCAAATAATGTAGAACACTGCAAGCTCTACTCATTGATATGTATTTGGTTAATGATTTTCGTAAATTCCAATATCAGATGAAGATGCAGCTAAAGAGGAGGTCAAGAGGCACATCCAAGATGGTGGACAAGGTTACTCAAACGCAGAAGTGGTCGTCAAGCTTAGCGGCTGGGACACCACCTACTCCAAGACTGTGGCTCAGGCTTCATTGAGTGCCCTTAAACAGTTAATTTTGTCGGATAAACAACTTCCAGGTTAGTTAGAGCCCATTCAGACATATCTCTTGAACTTTTACTAAATTATAAAATAAAATAAAATAAAATTAAAAAAAGAGTACGCTTTCCGGCTAGCAAGGACTCAAACCAGTGGAAGCTCTCTATTTGCTTGTAACGCTGGCTGTAGTAACTCTCAGAAAGGTTTTCTTGCATGAAAAGTGAGTTTGATATCCATAAAGAATGGGAAAAAGTGCAAAACATAGTTGTATTAGGTGTCCGACATTGACATTGTCTGAAATGAATTCTGAGTTTTGCGATCTGGCATATTGGGTTAACAGAAAAGCTTACCATAATCTTTTCTCTGTTTTGAAGGTAAAAAGAGTCTGTATATAAGGTTAGGATGTCGAGGCGATTGGCCGGATATCAAACCTCCCGGCTGGGATCCGTCAACAAGAGTTGATTCATCTCCTCCTCCAGAGTACGTACCTAGAGCGCACGCATAAACCACCGAATTTACTTTCTTCCCTACCATTCAATCCCTCATTCCACCATTTGTCCCTAATACTTGGTAATCTTGTTTACAAGATTTGAGTTTTTGAGCCAATCTCTCTATCATAAATCTACAATGTATCAGAAACGGTGTCTTTCTTGTTCGAGTTTTCAACAAGAACCTTACCATTCCCTTTGCTGCAAATTCCTTTTTTTTTTTTTTCCTCAAATCCCATAAGATTCGAATATTGATCTCTTAACTATCAAAAAAAGTAACACACCATTAAACTACTTCCGAGTCTGTGCTGCAAATTCTCCCCTGGATGTGGGAATTTCGCAATTTTTGTCTTTGTCAACACCCCTTCTTTGATATGGGAATGTACGAACTACCTACTATGGTGATTATCTCTTCTTTGCCTATGTTGAATCAAGAAGCACGTAAGCTTTCAAGGACGATGGAATTAATTTAATGTACACAAGCATCGCCAATCTATTTCAAATGCCGGACATAAATGGGGCTCATGAAACCACCACTTTCGAGAAGTAAAACAACGAAAACCAACCAAAAAGAGATGTGGAGAGACAAGTCCATGAGAAAACTTGCAGTATGATGATTCAAGTCAGTCATACACCCTCAGTGAGGATCAAAACCAAAAACGAAGCAGTGATAAGACGATGATACATACCTAAACCCTAAACACAAATCCCATCAACGACTACATGCCGGCAGATTATAGGACATAAAATGAAACCACTTTACTACTATCTACATAACATACGCAGCAAGTACATATCCAGGTCCTCAAACAAGCACACATCATAGAAGAAAGAGACATGGTACTTCAAAAGCCACCTAAACTTTCTGGCTCCTCCTTTGGCGTAACCAATCCAGTCTCGGATTGTGATGGTTTCTGCAAGTGGAACAAGGCAATATTTGCATTAGCAGACCAAAAATGCAGGACTATTCAAGTTCTTCAATGGTATGGACATATGTTATGTTAGCAGACCACAAGATCCTGGTCAGTTGGGTTTGGCTCCCCCGTTAAGTTATGAATTCTGAACTATACCATCTAAAATAATTTTTCTAACACTTGGCCACCTGACGAAAAGAATATGAACAAAAGTAGATACTGTCATTCAACATTAACTAGCATCAATACTATCCAATCCCAGCCAAAAGGAATACAAATCAACAGGTGAATGGCACTTATCGGACACAGCACGCTAACAACAAAATAAGGAAACCCACTCTCTCACCTCGACACCTGGTACCTGCAAAAACATACTCTACACCATCCTCCAATAATCACTCTCTTACCTCTCAGGTTGGTATGTCATCATGGTGATTGGGATAGTTTTGGGCAATTGCAATTGGTTGTGTCGGTTAAGGGTATTCCTGGTGCTGCTACAAGAATGCACCTGTAAGCCCCTCTCTCGGTCTCTGCCTCACTGTCAAGACGATGTGAAAGAGAAAAGAGGAAGGGGGGACACGGGAGAAAGGAAGAGGAATGGAGAGCAGGATCACATACAAAGAGAGAAGGTACAGATTTAGAATCCTCATAGCATGTTCTTTCCCATTGAAATCCAGAAAACGAGTAACATTTTAATTTTTCTAGCAGTCATGCCTACCCTTTCAAGAAAGCCCTCCTAAGAACCAAACACAGGTAATATATACATATGTACGTACATATGTTTTGTATGGATATGTGTAGTTGGTTGAAAAACTCAAAAGTTGAATCTACAGGTTTTGCGAAAAACACCTTTACATTCTTTTTTAACAACTTCACCATTTGAGACCTGGAGAAGACCAAATGTCTTTGTCTAAATTTAAAAAATTCACCACTCTTTTAGGGCATAATCCATGAATCACAATATATGACCCTGAGGACCAGAATACACATATCATCATACTTCATGCAATAGTTGTTGCAAACATTGCAGAACTCAAATTCCAACCAAAAACGCTCTGAACAATCAGTCAGGCTACAGAATTAACACAATCCAAGCTTATGTTTTACGACCATCGGATGCCACAAGAACCAGACACAGTGTACGTTGCACAACATTGAGAAACAAATCACCAATAGGATAAATTGACCATGAAAAAATAAAATAAAAAAATTATTAAAATATAAAATAAAATAAACAACAAGAACAGGATAACCCTGATTTCCTCACAACGAAATCCCGACCTTGCAGAGCTGATAATGTTATATACTGGGATATATTACCATCACAGATAATAATACCACAAGGACACACGCAAAGAAATTTTTATCAGTAACTCATCATGATATGATAAATTCATGCACTAACCATAATCTGATGCTTGATGACCAGATAGATAAAATAGCAACAATCCAGTAACTTATTAAAACCTTCACAAAAACTACCCCAGCCAAAAGAGGGCCAAATATATCTACTTTACCCCACTAGCGACTTACAAATAGCAACAAAATAACTCCACATAAAAAACAAAATTAATCCAACGTAGGAATGTGAGATCATACCTTGCGCTGAAGACTTGTTATAGTGGATCTCAACAAAGTATCCCCAACAATCAACCTCAACTTTTTAACAAAATCATCTCGACTTATCTTCTTACTCTATAGGTGGAAACAGGGAAAAGGTGGACAAAGAAAAACAAAGTTAACCAATATTCAAGCAGATAAAAGAAATGGTAGATCTCGTTCATCAACACATACCCTGAATAACTCATAATTAACATTAACAAGCTGCATATCTTTTGCTGAGACTTTATTTGAGATGGCAGAAAACAACATAGGAAACGGCATCCAAGGTGACTTGGGCATCCTTGCAGAGCTCGAAGTGAGATTAGCAGATTTTTCCTGGGAATTCTCAACAGAAACCTGACAGCAGTCACGCCCCTAAAGATGAAACAGATGCAAATTATCAGGGTACAAGAACTTTTGCAGCAATCACACTAACACAAGAAGAACATTGTTCAACACAATGAATTAACAAATAAACAAATCAGAAAACTAAAGCAAACAGCAAGGCAGGAAGAGAGATTATCAGCAGCTATAAGAAATATACTTCTTTTCTAAAGCAAGTTACTTGCTCCAACTTGCTTTAGAACACAAATAATGGCACTTAAAACCCAAGGGACAGGATGTGGGAAAATTACATCTATCCCCAGTAAAGTTTCTCCGACTGGCTACTTCATATTTCACAGAATCAGCAATTCCCCGGTAAAGTCTACAACATTACATCCACTATATCTTTAGGCCAACAAGCATACTCAGCCGGAAACCTTTGAAGCACAGGTCATATGTGAAAAGGAAGGTCCATGTTGCTCGAGTTCTTCAATTATACCCCTTGGCATGGAATGGTAATCTTTATCTGCATTCATCAGCATAAATACTCTTTGTTCTTCTGAAAAACTACCAAGCATTGTCTTAAACTGAGACCAGTAGCAGCTGCAGCATTAGCCTACGCCATGCAATTCACTAGTCTCCAAGAAAAAGGAAATAAGGTTTGGAGCTTGGTCCTCATGCTACAAACTTATCCCTCATGATAGATGTTACATTAGAAGAGTCACTCCCCATGTTCAGACTTTCAGCAATACATTTCTTGATGAATATTGACTTCATCCTAATTATGAGTCAAGCACACAGTTTAGTTTTGAGTGACCATCCAACCCATGCTGCCCAGACACCCTAGCTATAAAACCTACAACATTGACACACTCTTTCAGAAACTCAAAGACTTCTACTGCAATAGAAATATGGATGCAGCATGCAAGATGAGAATACATTTACCTACAAGACCTCTCACCAAACATCTTGGTTGAACAGTGGAACAGAGCTATACCTAGCTGCGAGAGCTTGAACTCAAAATGGGCATGAAAAGGCTTAATGCATCCTGACGCAGAACGGAAGCGAAACACTAGATTCGTTCTAGCAAAACGTCCTTGATACAAGGAAAACTTTAAATATTACAACTCTAGAATGCTAGAGAGGAAGTATACAATACTAGTTTTGTATTGATTGAAGTGTGTTTAATGAGCTTGGAGAGCTATCTATTTATAGGAGCTCTTAGGCCTTAAAATTTGCTAAACTTCCTATGTGGGATAAAACAAACTAAAGGATACTATTCATAACAAAACAATACTATTCATAACATAAGAAAAAATATGAAGGTTTATTTGTTCTTCTTCTTGAGATTGATTTTGTCAATCTTTTTCATCAACTCCTTTGAATCATGTTCCGCATCAATCTCCTCCACTTGAGAAAAACTCGCCCTCGAGTTAATTTCCGGATATAAAGAACCTTCCTGTGGATAGTAATCATATAAATCAGCAACATTGAAGGTTGATGAAATTCCCCAATCATCCGGAAGATCAACCACATAAGCATTGTCATTGATCTTCTTTAAAATTTGGTAGGGACCATACTTCTTCGGATTCAGCTTGTTGTAGGTACCCACTGGAATTCTTTCTTTCCTCAAGTAGACCATGACCATATCTCCTTTTTTAAATACCTTCACCCTTTTATGCTTATCAGCTGCAGCCTTGTATTTGGCATTTGAGGCTTCCAATTTCTGTTTCACCTCTTCTTGAATAGACTGCACTTGTTCCGCCATTTTATTTGCTGCAATGCTCTTATCAGAGAATTTCGGCAGTTTAACCAAATCTAGAGCATGCTTTGGTACCTTCTTGTAGACAATGAAAAATGGTGAAACTCCAGTTGAGCTGTGGATTGCACTATTATAGGCAAACTCAGCTTGTGCAAGTGCAAAATCCCATTGTCTCGGCTTATCTTGGCAAATACAACGAATCAAATTTCCCAAGGTTCTGTTGGTTGCCTCGGTTTGACCATCAGTTTGAGGATGAGCTGTGCTGCTGAACTTCAAACTTGCATCGAAGCGCTTCCATAATGTGAGCCAGAAGTGAGATAGAAATTTAGAATCTCTATCAGAAGTGATGGATTTTGGGACTCCATGGAGTCGCACAATCTCTTGGAAGAATAGTCTTGCAATGTACACTGCATCTGAAGTTTTCTTGCAAGGGATGAAATGCGCCATCTTTGAAAACCTATCCACGACCACAAATACAAAGTCTACTCCTCTTTGGGTTCTTGGCAATCCCAAGACGAAATCCATAGACAAATCTTCCCAAATATCTTCTGGTATAGGCAACGGCATATAGAGTCCCGTGTTTTGTGTCTGGCCCTTTGCAGTTTGACAAATTGGACATTGTCTCACGAACTTGCCCACATCTCTTTTGATTTGTGGCCAGAAATACCTTTCCTCCACACTTGCAATAGTCTTATCTCGTCCAAGATGTCCACCAAGTCCTCCTCCATGCAAGTCTCGAATGATTTTCTCCCTTAAGGATGTCCTCGGGATGCAAAGTCTGTTACCTTTGAATAGGTAATCATCATGGACGTGGAAGTCTCCAGTTGGTTGCTTTGACAAGTGTTTATGCCAAACTTCATTAAAATCTTCATCCTCTGGGTAGAGATCCTTCAGACATTCAAATCCTACAACTTCGCCACTTAAAGTAACCAGCAAAGTTGCCCTTCTACTCAAGGCATCGGCAACACGGTTGAAAGCTCCTGATTTATGTTTAATAACATAAGGAAATTGCTCCATATACGAAGCCCACCTTGCATGCATCTTGTTCAAATGTTTTTGACTCTTGAAATGCTTCAAGGCTTCATGATCAGAATATATTACAAATTCACGTGGAATTAAGTAATACTCCCAATGTCGTAAAGCTTGAAGCACAGCATATAACTCCTGCTCATAGGTTGACCATTTTTGACGTGCCTCGCTAAGCTTTTCACTGTAGAATGCAACAGGTCTGCCTTCTTGAGATAATACTGCCCCAATGCCAATTCCACTTGCATCACATTCCACTTCAAAAACTTTATCGAAATTCGGCAACACCAAGACAGGTGCAGTTGTCAACTTTTCTTTGATTTGTGCAAAACTTTTGTCAGCTGCCTCACTCCACTGGAATTTTCCTTTCTTTAAGCAATCAGTGATAGGAGCAACGATACTGCTAAAATTCTTGATGAACCTCCTGTAAAATGTGGCTAAGCCATGAAAGCTTCTGACTTCAGTGACTGTCTTTGGAGTCGGCCAGTCTCTGATTGCTCGAACTTTCTCATCATCAACATGGATTCCTTCAGCACTTACAATGAAGCCCAAGAAAACTAAGCGATTTGTCATAAAGCTGCATTTTTTTAAGTTGACAAATAGCTTGTTGTCTTGAAGGACTTTCATAATCTGACGCAGGTGGTCCACATGCTCTTCTTTGTTGTGGCTATAGATCAAAATGTCATCGAAATAAACCACGACAAACCTTCCGATAAATGGCTTGAGGACTTGATTCATAAGGCGCATGAATGTACTTGGTGCGTTGGATAGTCCAAATGGCATGACTAACCATTCGTATAAGCCTTCCCGTGTTTTGAAAGCAGTTTTCCATTCATCTCCCGGTCTTATACAGATTTGGTGATAGCCGCTACGCAAGTCAATCTTCGAGAAGATTGTTGATCCTTGTAATTGATCCAACATATCCTCCAGTCGAGGTATAGGAAAACGATACCTGACTGTGATTTTGTTGATGGCTCGGCTATCCACACACATTCTCCAGCTTCCATCCTTCTTGGGTGTCAACAAAGCTGGTACTGCACACGGACTCATACTTTCTCTAATATGCCCCTTGCGCATTAATTCTTCTACCTTCTCTTTTAGTATTTCATTCTCCTTTGGGCTCATCCGGTAGTGAGGTAAATTTGGCAAACTTGCTCCAGGGACTAAGTCAATGTGATGCTGGATGTCCCTCATCGGTGGAAGTCCATCAGGTAATTCATCCGGAATAATTTCTTTAAATTCTTCCAATATGTGTTGTACCTCCTCTGGGACTTCTTCTTCATGCGATTCCTCTCCTTTGACTACAAGAGCAAAAGTTTCTCCGGTCTCATTTGATTCTTTGAAGAATTCATTTGCAGAATCCGCCATAATAAGGAAAGATTTCCCCTCCACTTTAGAAGTTTTGGGTCTATCTTTGTTGGTTGGGAGGATTGCTATTTTCTTTCCATTCCACCAGAAAAAGTAGACATTTGTTCTTCCTCGATGAGTTGCATCAACGTCATATTGCCATGGTCGCCCAAGTAGAATATGACAGGCATCCATGTCAATTACGTCACACATGATTTCATCCTTGTAAGATTTTCCAATAGAAATAGGAACTTTGCACACCTCTGTGACCTTTATTGAAGGTCATTTCTTGACCCACCCAATCTCGTACGGTGTTGGATGAGGTTCTGTGGGCAGCTTCAAGTGATTCACCAAAGCTCTTGAAACAATATTCTCCCAACTCCCGTTGTCAATAATAAGGTTGCATACCTTTTCTTGAATACTGCATTTTGAATGAAAGATGCGTTTACGTTGGGATGAGTCTTCTTATTTCGGGGTGTACAATAATCGTTGAATGACACACGTCACTTGTTCTCCATCTTCGTCTGCAATTTCAGCATCCTCCAACTCATTATCATTATTGTACTCAACTTCTTCATCACACTCGTTATCATTGTCTGCTAGATTGACAGACTTGCGAGCTCGGCATTCATTGGAACGATGACCAGGTTCTCCACATTTGAAACATTTTCCAATGGTTGGCCTAGCATATGGATTATTGGGTCGGGTGGTATTCGACGCCTGTCTGATTGATTTGGCCACTCCTTGATTGCTAGTGCTAGTATTATGAGTAGAAGGACTAGTTGCTTCTTCTACAACTTGTTTGCCTCTGTCAGGATTCGAACGGACTGGTGCAAAAGGAGTTTTTTGAGTGGAAGGACGAGCCAAAAGCATTTCTGCCTTTAATGCCATGTTGTAACCTTCATCAACGGTCCATATTGGAGCTAATGTCATCTTATCCCGGATTGCAAATTTCAAGCCGTTGAGGTATCGTGATGTTTGCTGTTCCTCCGACTCTGATATATTGCACCTAGCAGTAAGGCGCAGAAATTCATCAGTGTATTCTCTCACTGATCGATGACCCTGGCTGCAGTTTTGGTATTGTTGGAACAAGTATTGTTCATAATCTGGAGGAAGGAATCTTCCTTTCAGTTGTTGTTTCATCTTTCTCCAAGTCCGAACGGGTGCCTTTCCTTGTCGCCTTCTATTGTTTTGCAAGGTGTCCCACCAAGCAGCTGCACCGCCCTTTAATTTGTAGGCGACTAGTTTTACTTGTTTGTTCTCCGGTACATCCATCATGTCAAAGAATTTTTCAACTTCATAGCACCAATCAAGAAATGCTTCAATATTAAGATCACCGTTGAAGTTGGGAATGTCGACTTTAGGACGATATTCGTCAAAGCCTTGTCCTCTCCTGGGTGCATGTTGATGCCTTTGATTTATTTCTTCGTCACTGTCAGATTCCTCCTCATATGTTGGTGGTCTACGATG
Organism: Ehretia macrophylla; assembly: GCA_037974665.1. Lineage (NCBI taxonomy): Eukaryota > Viridiplantae > Streptophyta > Magnoliopsida > Boraginales > Ehretiaceae > Ehretia > Ehretia macrophylla. The sequence goes on from CM075764.1 coordinate 44,301,221, forward strand.
TCGAGCAAAACCACGTTGATGAGGATGTTGTGGTTGATTTCTAGCTCGTGGTTGTGCTTGGTTGATTCCTCGGTAGTTTAGGAGCTCTTCATCAGATTCATCTTCATAGGTTGGTTGCCTATGACGAATTGCAAGGTCGCGTTGATTGATAGGTTGGCCACGAGCATCTTCTCTGGCACGGTTGATCCCACCATCGTCACGAGCCCTGTTGGCGTTTAGGCTTAAGTTGGAAAGGATGTCGCGAATCTCTCGGAGTTCACGGGTCATCTTTTCTTCTTGAGCTTGTATCGCCGCCCAAAGGGCCTCCATCCCTCGATCACCGTCAATAGGATGGCCGCCTTCGCCTCTGCTATGGCTACTACCAGCAATGTTGATGTCGACGTTGCCACTATCTCCACCACCATTGTTGTTCTTGGACGCCATCTTCTCCGGCTTATAGGTTTGTAATTTAATCGGTCGAGTTTTCTGATGCACAGGATCCACTATACGTGGCAAGTGCAGAGCATACGACTCAATCGACCAATCAAGCTTTCTGATGCACAGGGTCCACTATTAGTGGCAAGTGCAGAGCATACGGCTCAATTACAACTACAACCCTCTAAACTAGGACTCTCGAACTTGGCTCTGGTGCCAACTGACGCAGAACGGAAGCGAAACACTAGATTCGTTCTAGCAAAACGTCCTTGATACAAGGAAAACTTTAAATATTACAACTCTAGAATGCTAGAGAGGAAGTATACAATACTAGTTTTGTATTGATTGAAGTGTGTTTAATGAGCTTGGAGAGCTATCTATTTATAGGAGCTCTTAGGCCTTAAAATTTGCTAAACTTCCTATGTGGGATAAAACAAACTAAAAGATACTATTCATAACAAAACAATACTATTCATAACATAAGAAAAAATATGAAGGTTTATTTGTTCTTCTTCTTGAGATTGATTTTGTCAATCTTTTTCATCAACTCCTTTGAATCATGTTCCGCATCACATCCAGTTGCAAGTACAACTTGTAATTATCATATTATATTATTTCCCCCCTCCGTCCAAAAGAGCTCACCCAAATATACAAGTAAATGTAACAAAAATTACCCCAACTACCCCACTTCAGGTAACGATCTAGAGTCAGAAATCTCCACACAATTCAGATTCAGGCAAACTCAATAGCTTTCTAATTCATTCAGAAGTCAATTTGAACAGCGCCTAATGCTAGTGCAACAGCAAACATTCTTTGGCAGATTGCAGTTTCAGCACACACAGATATACCTTTCCATAGCCAGAATGTAAAATATACCTTTAACATGTACTCAGATTCATTGAAGTGACCCCAAAATGGATTTCTATGCAATGTATTAATCCAGCTAAGTTTGAAGATAGTCTGTATCCTAGCCCTAGATGTGCTTTTCATTGTTGTTCCATTGTTGCCTTGTATAAACAGGCAGAAGACCTAATCCACTTTCCCCAGATTCAGTGAACCAGCATACCGAACAACAACATTCAACTTCACCACAAGTTCCAGTAGTAGGTTACAAACTCATGATAAAAAAAATCTCAAACATTGCCATTGAAGTTTAAGCACAAAGTTATTCTCTTTTAAGTCTTCCAATCGCATACAGGTAGGTCAGGGATGGACATAACCCTACTGTAAGGAAAAAAAATTACAATTCCCTTCCACAGAAGAAAAGAGAAGGAACACAAAACCTCTAACTCAGGACCAGCCAAGGTGCTGCAACCTCAAGGACCATCCCAAGGGAACATCAACTTTACTTAGAAAACAACTGAACATCACAAAAATCATCAGAGATTTGTTGGCGACCATATTAAGAATTCTCTCACAGTAAGCACATAGAATTAAGAGTGCAGGGGAAGGGGGGTTCAAAAGTGTCTAAGCAGGGGCACAAAAACTGAAAACGAGAATTCGTTCTTTATACTTACCAAGTTGGTTGGAGTTGAATCGAACTGTACCAGGACTTGAGGCACTTGAGAACAAGTGGTAACTCCTGAAACATCCACCCTGCTTTCACTTCCATCCAGAAGGCCTAATAGAACAATAAAACAACAAGAGCTCATATGCTAAAATTGTTCAAAGGAAAACCCCAACTATGTAGAGGACCGACACAAAACCAAGAACGTTACTTTCACAATCTTCAGAAACATTGCACAATATCACATGTGACACTTTCAGTTCAAACCATCTATTACTGTTACATGTATGGTATGATAAGATAGTTTGCCAAAAAAAGATGCTATAAATTTTCTTGGATCTGCTGAAGAGTCGTTCAACTTGCCAGATACGTAGTAGAATTGTAAACGTGGACAATAATATGTTGGTGACCCATCAAGAATAGCCTACCATTTCTCTGCTCAAAGCGAGAACTATAATGACTAGCATTTCAAATTTTGCACTTAATTCAAACATGATTTTGAGACTAATTTCACCAATCCACCCGACTTTGGAAAGGTTGTTATATTTCAGGCCTAAGCACCGAAAAAATATCACTTTCAAAACTACAAACTATTTGAACAACTTAACACAAGGGAGGAAGAATCAACTTGATAGACCTCTGATGGCTAATTCTGGAATATTGTTAAAACACAAGCTAATTGGCGAAAAAATAAATGAAAGAGGGATTCACAAATATAAGATGTAAGACCTTCCAAAACGTCAGCAAGTACAAACTACACATATACATAAGTCTGCAATCTACCCTGACCGAAAAGAAAAAAGAAAAAAGGAAACATTTGAAGGGTAAATGATCACCTTCAGCATCAGAAGAAATGTTGAAACTAACAGCAACTTCAGGGTAGATATGAGTATTCATATTCATATTCCATACAGTATACTGCTTGGGATTTTGAAGATCATCGACTCCACTATCGAATTCCTCACTACTGGGATGGAACTGTTTGGCACCAGCATGAATGAGCTCCATTTTTCCCATTATTACGCGACACAATACAATATATCGCACTCCATTTTCGTCAACATCACATAAGGATACACTGAAAGAAAAAGAGGAAAAGTAAAGGAAAAGCTCCCACTTAAGCATAATACTACACAAAATGCACAAAATTATAACAAAGATTGTCGGCTTATCCAATTCAGATAAAGAGGAAAAACAAAAGTGAGATGATAAAGATTGTCAAAATAGCAACCCAAAGCTTTTGCAAGCAAAAAGGCAGATAAGTGCAACGACTGATTGCAACTCATTTATGAAGTATGTCTATTTCTTACACCTTTAGATGATCGAGAACAACATTGACCACTCAGTAGCTATACACCAAGAACACGCATATATAAATAGCATACATTTTAGGAGAACAATAATCAAATGCACAAGAAACCTCCATGCACAACCAGAATCCTCTATAACAAATTAAATCAAAATACCCAACTAGACTCAGATTACCACTAACATGAGAATAAATGTGCATCAATCATGGCGCTAAACTGCATAATGTCAAATTTTTCAGAACTGTGGGAACTATATATGTCTAGATGGAGAGGGTAAGGTAGAGACTTTAAAGCACAAGATATCTTACCTGATCTTAGTGCAGCTCACAGGGATAAGACAAACGCCTATCTCGTAGGTGGAGATAGCTTTGGATGTCTCATAATGGCCAAGGCCATATTTCAGGATACTAGAGACGGCACCTTTAGAAGAAGGAAGCCATGCATAACGAACATTTGCATCCCCCCTATATCTTTTAGTAATTTCAACTTGTTTCTGGAAAAGCTCCCATCGAGCTTTCATAAAGATACCCGAGCCATGATACATGTCAACCATGTTTGCACCAGCAAATGAGCCAATGCCCTTAAGAAACATCTCCTTCACAGTGTAAGAGTCCAGACACCCCTGTACTCCATCAACTTTGCTGACCAAATTTTCCACCATCCACTTACTTTCCCCAAAATCCTCCAAAACTTGCACATTGGATCTGACACAATTACCATCAACTTCTGCATCACAATCTCCTTCTGCAGGATTTTGATAAACTCTGATGTGTGTTGCAAGAGCATTTGATTCTCCACTGGACTCCTTCAAGTTAAAGATATCAGATCCATTAATTTCAATCTCAAGTTGCAACTTTATATCATTAGACACCCGTTGCTCCATTACTATATTACCATTATCTTTCTCATACTCATAGTCACTGCTGTCATGAAATTCATCATAATCATCAAAAGCTTCAGGAAAATAGCAATTGCCTGCATCATCAATCCATGCAATAGGCTGCTGCACACCGGTCCTCAAGTCCATCCGAGTCATGTGCACGAAGTCTAAAACAAATGAATCACCATTTAGTTTCACCTCCGTTGTTGGCTTCTTTATTTGAAGATCTTTCTTGACCAATGCAACAATATCACGAGAGAAGTCAGACCATTCGCCCTCATCATAATACATCAAACGTTGTGGAAGCCCACTTTTCTTGAAGTTAAAATAATTTCTCAGCAAGGATTTTTGAAGATAAAAAGTGCACCCATCACACTTGCTTCTCAGTCCATCCAGTTTCCTCCGCTTGATAGGCTTGCGCATCACAGAGTTCGGACCAGGTTGCAGTGGTACCACCACATGGGCAGCTCCAGTGAAATATGTTTCACATTGAGCTGCCCGCTTCCTCTTCAAGTCAACAGCAGTATGCCGACCACTATCCAATACCTTTGCGAATTTTGGATCCATTTTTACCCACAGGATCAATCCCTATCTGCAGATTTAAAGCCAAAACTTTGAAGGTAAAATTTTACACAGCACAGTCTCGATCCAGTCTCAGAGAATCCATGCCATTGAGAAAAATTAGAAAACCCTGTACAAGAAACAAAAAATTTAATCATCAAAACACAGAACAAAAGTTCAAAGATCCACTCATTTACAAGCCTCTTCACATGATGCAACAAATCAAGTATATGACATAAAGCTGAATCAAATCTCCTTACATTTTTCAAGCAATAAGTGCTACCAACTAACAAAATTCTAATAAAGATAAGACTATCATGCTGGTCCAAAAACCAGTAAGAATCAAGACACAGTTGAAATCAATCAACCAATGGCAGCGTTAAAGCACTCCTCTGAAGCATAAACCTGGTGTCATTGCACTCGCAATGACAAGAGAATTGTTATAACTGTAAACATTCCAGCAGCAACACCAAAGCCAAAGTATAAATTAATTGAGTTGCTCTGCCTGTGATGACATTACTATAGTGTTGCAAAGAGTCAAAATCGTCCCATGTAAGATCACGTATGGTTTAAGGCATCCTTCCTACAAACTGATGGGATATATGTTCTAAAGCAAAAACAACAATAGTTCAAAATTTCTTGCTAGCAACAACAATGTAATTTTACAGTGAAGCCCCCCAACCTCTCCTTTTCTTTTTGCTTCTTGAGGTCCGCTTAAACCTGAGTCTCTTCAGCCATACATTTACATTAGAATACACTCCGAATCAAACCAAGTGGGGTCAGTTATATAGATCTACAACAACACCACTCATTCATGTCTCCATCAAAACTTATTTTAGGTCTTCGTCTTTCGTCTTCCCCTCTCAGAGTGTACAAACTCCTCACACCTAACAGATGCCTACACCGATAGCCTCCTAACATGACCAATTCAACATGATATATTTCCAATTCTTTCAACAAATTTTGTCCTCTCACTTTGTTCAAAGCCTCCAGTACCTTTTAAGCGTTTCAAAGCTTGCACTAAAAACTTCAATTAACAGAGTATACATAAACCAAATCAGAATTTGCAGTCCAAACAATAAAAGATAAATTTAAAAAATTAAAATAAAAAAATCTCAAGTAACGGCCATAAAGACAACATGATTATATAAAAACAGTAACTATACTAACAAATAGGACCAATTAGAAAATAAAGTCTTTTAATTCAATTGTTTTAATAATTTATCAACTGACTTTTCGAAACAACTTTTTACCAAATTGCCTCTGATCAGCTTCAAAGTTCAAAATAAACCAATAAATAATTACTTACACATACATATTATATATCTACACACATATATATAGAGAGAGAGAGAGGAGAATTATACCTGAACGACGCAGATCGATTGATCTAGAGAGAGAGGGGTCGACGAATGGTAGATACGTAATTTTGTACGACACGGCCTTGTTCGTCGTCGTCGTCGTCGTTTTGCGGGTGAAATTTCAAACCCTAGGGCGCCCCACAAGATAATGCATGATATTGAGGATGATGATATGAAAAAAGAAGTGTTGCACGGATGGGACCGCCTTATTCTATTGGTTTTATTTTTTTTTTTTTTTTGCTTGTACAGCACGATAAAATAATTAAATGACAACTTTACGCTTTAAATAAGTACCGTAGAAAAATTGAGTTTCGGTAGTTTTTGGAAAAAGAAAGGGTGATTTGGTCAATTAAGAAGATGAAAAAATAGGGGGAATGAATTAGGCTCCAAGCAAACAAAAATAATGGCAGGGCATGCCAAATATCGGACACCGACTACTCGCAGTCTGACTTGATAACTGGCGTGTGTTTATCTAACTGTGGGGTCCACATGTATTTGTGTGATAAGTAATCTTTAATGCTGACATATATTATTTATTGTTCATAATAATGATATATTTTTTTCGCTAAGTATAATAATGATATAATTGATTCTCAATTTTTACACCATTTTTAAATTTCATCCCTAAATAGGTGAAGCATTTATCCATGCTTATGATTTTTTTTAGGTTTCACAAAAATGGATATTTTTGTCAAAATAAATATCTGTATTAACAATAACAAATTGATATAAAAGTGGGTTAACACACCAAAGTCCGAAAAAAGAAAAATACAAATAGATAGACCAAAGCTAACACCAAAAGACATATTTGAAATCCAAATAAATTGGCTCATATGAACAATCGGAGGCCGAACACCACAAACCTTAAAACAAACTTTAGAACAAACCCTAGCCCACTAGAGTAAGTTGCCAGCACACAAAGCCAACAACGACGAGGACAGAGACAGCAACAGTATCACCACAGATAATAGATAACACATAATCCGTTACTCAAACCAGAACATACTTCAAATGTGCTAATTACATGGGTCCACGCATGCCAAAGGCAAGCAAGAAAAGGGAGTGAGATGCGGGTAACGCCACTCCGTCGGAAGTTGCAAGACACCGAGATCTCCATAAGTCACTGAAACGACAAAGTCTGATCGAGAGTGATAGAGATGTAATCCACCTGTATACTTCCAAAAGGACCACCAGAACTGGTGGTCATCAACGCGAAGAGTGAGGGGAGAGCAGCAAAGACAAACACCAAAGTAGCACGAAATGCTACCACCAAAGTACTCAAACTAGAGGAATAAGTGACTAGAACTTGTAACAACACAAATAAAAAACATAAACTAACTCTAAATACGATATTTACAGTCCAAAAACAGCCACGAAAAAACAAAAACTAGCACTAAGAGAGGAAGGGGAGAGTTGGGTGCTACGGCCATGCCCATATTACCGAGAATAAGCACATGAATGTGGTGAGATAACTTTCAACAAAAGGGGATAAGTTTCTCCTTCAAATGTTGGGAGAGAGAGTGCTATATACAAAAATGGATATCTAAAGATAGCTCATTCAATTAATATTCATGTAATAGCCAGTTTGTTTTCATCATCTTTATATTTACATATTTGTCCATTTTTAACTTATATACATTGACTACGGAATTCCTCACAAGTTTTGTCTCATTTTTTGTGCCCTGGCTACTAGTCGCTAGCACAACTTCCTTTTCCCTTTCCCTTCTATCTCTCTTCTACTCCTCTTCCCTTGTTTTTTTTTTTTGTTTCTTTTCTGTTTTTTAAGTTTCAAAACCCAGATCTTAGATTTGGGTTTCTCCTATATCAGATTTAGACATGCTATGTGAATTTTTGATGGCAGCAGCTAGTTGTTTCTGGTGGTGTTGCTTTGGTCCACGTGGGTCAGCCTTTTGCTGGTGGCTTCACCGCCTCCTCTATCTCCTCCACCTCCTATCATATTTTTTTGGCTGCCTTTCATCGATGATTGCACAAGTTAGGTTAAATCAAAGAATTGAAAATTGTGCTTAGCTGACATTGTGCAAGTTGAGCATAACCCTTTCATCTCACATAATCATAATGCAGCTAGTCCAAGCCAATTGCAACATGAATGATATTTGAGGTTATCTTCATAATGCGAGTTCAAAACCGCTAGTAATACTTAATATCTTGACTGAACCAATAATATACTGAGATGAACCTCTACCTATTATCTGTTGATAGTACTATTGACTATTCATGCTTTGAAGAGCTGAATTTTTGTTACGTAATTTAGGTATTTGGCTGAGCAAAAGAGGCAAGGCTAACCTTTCTGCAGTAAGGATGAGAAGGTTTTGGTACAATCTCACATAATATGGCAAGTCAATGAAGAGCATGAAGTATCATCGGTTACAGCAAATTATGGAAAGTTTAGAAGTCCATGCTGAGATTAGTATTCAATTTATAAAACAGAATGTGCAATCTTGCGATTTGATATGATCAAAAGTGTTTGTTTAACGATATTCATCTAGCTGCATTATGAAGTTTTTTATAGTTGGAACACATTTCTTGTCAAATATCAGGACAAGACATCTTGTAGAACATTGCTGCCAAGTGCAAATTCAATACTCGTATATGGATAACCTTTTTCAGCAGAAGTTAAATTGATTTTTTAGCAGTTAAATTAATTTTTCAGTCTTAAAATAATTTAAAGATACACACGATTTCAAAAATTACAATCTCAATTTACTCCTTAATAATTTCACTTTTAGGGTCACAAGCGGTGAATGACTCCGTTCTTGTCTATATGCTTGATGAGATGTTTTTACAATTCGTATGTACAAGAAAACCTTTTCCCTTTCACATGAGCAGCTATATACTTGCCATTTTGCTGCGTAAATCTATTCCCATCTCATATATGTGATAGGCCATTTTCTTGCCAGAGCCAACAACTATATTACTAGTAGGCATTATCATAATGTAAATATTGCTATCAAGTGTGAAAATTGCCATGTTAGTAGTCCCATTTTTACTTTGATTGATAGATCATTCGTCATTCATTTGTATACAATGGAGTGGACTACCCAATAAATTTTGAAGGAATTAATTGATTTCATTTTTAAAAGTAAGAAAATAAATCAAACTATATCAAAATAACTTCCTCCCCCACTCAATTTGTTTTAATTACACTAATCTTCCTAACATTTCATAAAAACTTGTTTTAAGTTGTCATGACTAATTAGTTAGTCAATCATCAAAATATTGTCCAAAATGAAAATTTGTGCAAATGGTCCTTATTGTTTTCTTAAAAGTTTAAATTTGTCCATATTACTTAAAATTAGTCAATTTAGTCTCTATTCTTTTAAAAAAATTTCAAATTCATCTATATTATTTAAAATTATTCAATTTAGTCACTATTATTTTAGAAAAAATTTCAATTTAGTCTCTGCCTAAATTGACTAAATTAAAATTTTTAGGGAATAATAGAGATTAAATTGATTTTTTTTTAAATAATAGTGACTAAATTGATTAAGTTTAAATAATAAGGACGAATTTAATTTTTTTTTTAAAATAATATAAATTCAATTGATTAATTTTAAACTATATAAATAAATTTAATTTTTTAAAAAAATAATAAAAACTGTTTGTTTAAAAAAAATAAAGACTGTTTGTGCAATTTTTTCTTGTCCGATGTCAGACTTAACTCTTTTTAGGTTTTAGCAAAAGAATTTGTCTTTTATCTATCAAATAAGTAAACATTTGACCATGGTATCAAGCACAAGAAAGCATTATTACAATATTTTGTCAAAACGTAATTTAACGCCCTAACAAAAAAACATAATAATAATAAAATAAAAAAAGATTTTGAGGCCAAAGAAGAAATTTCATTTTTCTATAAACACTTATGACCCCCCGCAGCTAAGGGCTTTTCACTAGTCTTGTCCACTGCTGAGTGTTGAGAGAGAGCACAACAAAAAATGGGGAAATCAACGACCACCAAGGACGCTCAAGCCCTCTTCCAATCCCTCCGCTCTGCTTATGCCGCCACCCCCACTAACCTCAAGGTGCTGATCTTTTTATTTATATTTTTATGTTTATATATATATGCATATATATATATATATGTGTGTGTGTGTGTGTGTGTGTGTGTGTGTGAGTGTTTTTTTTTTTTGCTGGATCTATACTTTTTCCCAAATGGGCCTGTGTAATTTTGTATATACATCTGTGGGTGTGTGAATATGAATGATCCCAGCAAAAACTTAATATAATTTTGACTCATTTTTCTCAGATCATTGACCTTTACATCGTGTTCGCCGTCGTCACCGCCGTAATTCAGGTACTGTAAAGAGCTCGTGTTGCTATATAGATCTACGATGAATAGTTTTGTTAGTCAATTATTTTATTTTTGAAGTTTAAGATTTAGTCTTCCTCATTTACTGTTGGTCAACTGTGGAATCATACCGTGTTGCAATATTAACTGCCTGTTTGATTTATTAGGTTAATTTTAATCCCAGTGAAGCGAAATGGGGTTCAATTTCGATTTGGTTATGTTTTTTATGTGGAATGTGTGTGAATGATTTTTGAGTTTTGATTGATTATTCTATTTTGAGGCTTTAGGTCTTTGTCTTCTGATTTTGCTGCTGGTTGAGTGTGAAATCATACAATGTTTCAGAATAAAAGGGAGGCTACTTTCTATTCATTTATCTTTTTTGGTTATAGTTGACCTAAAAGTAGTATTCCTGCCATACCAGAATGCCTGTTATCTAGTACCAGAAGCAAGCAAGATGAGGTTGCTCTGCTTCGTTATTCATTTTGTTATACCCGACCTCACCTATCTAGTACCAGAAGCAAGCAAGATGAGGTTGCTCTGCTTCGTTATTCATTTTGTTATACCCGACCTCACCTAGTAAGATAAGGTTTGGTTTGGCTACTTGGTTTGGCTACTCAGTTTGGTATAACTTGACCCGTGCGAGGGGTTTATCCTCTGCATTAAAGGAAGAAGATAGAGTTTGGCAGTGTCAGCGAGACTTTGTCGGATGTATCTTTATAGTAGATCCCATCTAATGAGACAAAACTTGGTTTGATTTATATAAGTTTTGGGATGTAAAATGGCAAAGATTGGGGTCAAGTTAATTGGATGCTTGGTGGTCGTATCTTTATACATTAGTTAGAATAGAGGTGGCAATATTCAATGGTCAAGAAATGGCGTTGGAGCATGTTAAGTTCTTCTGGGGAATTCCTGATTATATGATCTAAACTATGCTGGAATCTGCTCTCTTTAATCTATCTCCAAAGTTTAGTAATCTCAAATGCTTCAAACTGAAGGATGTTGTCATGTCTTTTGCACCAGATCACTGTTACAGTTCTGTTGACTGGATTAGCTCGTAATGGACTAACAGCTTGAAATGGTGCTTTTAGCTTCTTTCCCTGACCCACATCCACATTCTGCTGCAATTCAAAACTGCAGCAGCCTTCATCTTTGCGTTCTAGGAAAATTTTGTAAAGTCATCTATCAAAGCTAAAATATCACACAAGCTATGCAGAATTCTAATGATGCGCATGTTCTGTTACCAAAGCCTAAATATCTGGAAATTTATCTTTGAAGGAATCAGGGATATGGTCTTCGTTATTTCTTTTCCTTCTTTGGGGACCCCCGATCTCCCTAGGGGTAGGAGGTGATGGTGATCTGTAATGGCATTGTATTGTCTGTGTAGTGGAATTCTATTCACCTAGTTTTTTGTTGTTCTTCTTTAGTTCTTTTTGTGGTCTCTGGCATTTTATTCAAGTCCTCTTTCAGATGCCATGTACGTTACAACTATGGAAAACAATTTTATTTTGGCTCTTTATAGATGTATTCCTAGTTTTCCTGTTCCTTGTATTGGGAAGTGCAAAAGTGGATTTTCTACCATACTATAGGTTTGACATTCTCCACCATCTTGCTATTTATCAGGTAGTTTACATGGCTCTTGTTGGATCATTCCCATTCAACTCTTTCCTGTCAGGAGTTCTTTCTTGCGTAGGAACAGCAGTACTTGCTGGTAAGTGGAAGCTATGGTCAGGCGTTTGTGTCGCGATCTATACTTGTGTATCTGGGGTATCTGCTGGACTGTAACTGATTGATTGGTGGTCTCCTTTGTTGCAGTTTGTCTTCGTATCCAAGTAAACAAAGAAAACAAGGAATTCAAGGTGAGCTTTTCAGATGAAGAAAGGAGAAACAATCTCATTTCTTACGCACATGATCTTTTTGTGATCCGATTTAGTTTTCAGTCGAGTGGGAACAGGACAAATATATGTAGTATCACAAATTGCTATCTCTAACATCATTATGTGGTCTTCATTTTGATATGCTCTTTACCCATCTTAGACATATGGAATGAATTGCTAGTGCATTACATTCTTTTCCATTGTATGACAAAGTATTTTGATTCTTACTTTTTGCCTGCTTCCTCGCTTGCAGGATTTGCCTCCGGAACGTGCTTTTGCAGACTTTGTTCTCTGCAATTTGGTGCTCCATCTAGTCATCATGAACTTCCTTGGATAAGTTTAGGCTCTTGAGGAAAACTAGCTCTTTGAAATTTTGGTAATGAAATGTAATGACAAAATCGAATTAAGCAATATCGAGCTGATTATACATAAACTTCTACCTGCAATTTGTTTTCTTGTTAGAAAACTTGTACGAGTTAAAAATATGTGCCTTAAGCATAAATGTTGCCATTAAGTATCAAATTGCTCATCTTTTTGTCTGGAACATCTTGTGTTTAATTTTATTTATTTTTTGGTAGAAGGGAAGCTATAGCCGTGGTTCAGTCCCAAAACCTCTTAATTACAACCGATCTCTGCTTGTCTAATCCACTCAATTCTTGGGTCATATGTTAAATTATTTAATCTTACTAGTACTTTGTTAACATTAACCCGTCCAGGATTGAATAAATTGTTGTCTTTGGAAGTATATTGGGGTGATCGTAGGTACACCTCGGTCTGCAATCTCAAAATGCCAGATGAGAAACGATCTGGTCAGGGTACTTTGATTGTGGCAGTGACGAGTAGTATAAAGCAACTACAAATAGATACTTGAATGCCTAGTTCAGGGCATACAGTGATTCTTTTACTATTTGGGGTATTAATTGCCTATTAAAATATCACCTGACGCCACCCAAGATCTTAGCATCGCAATTCCATTTTTGTCTTTTATCTAATTTGAGCTCCAAGGGAGCCTTGAAATGTCTGTGGATTTATACTTTTGTGGCAACATTGATGTTTGGAGGTTCTGAGCTCATTTCTTGGTCGAATAATAAGAAAAGTAGTTTAATTGTTACAGGTTTGACTCGAGGAATAATATATAAAAAATTTTCCGATGTTTTCTAAATAGAAAATTAGTTTTATAATCTATTCTATTATTGTTATAAAAGAGAATCCTTTTTACACTCAGAAATGGCTGTTGGCATACTAAAATTTTCTCTGCCAAAGTAATCATAACATAATTTTACAAGGGAGATGCAAAGATTGCTAATTGGTTAACTACTGTTTAGCATATGGTTGAAAATAACTAGGAGATTTATAACTGGGTGGTTACCACGGATAGTATACGGTTGAAAATTATAAGAACACTGTATGTGGGCGGTTAACACTAATTCTGAGGTACAAATTACATTGCATTTGGATTCTTAATAATGTAATAATGTTATTAGAAAAATTGATGATAGTGAACTAAAAATATAGTTACTATATTATTTGGAGATCCAAACGTAACAAATTATGTGACAATCATGCAAATCATAGTTTATATACATTACACAAGAATTTAATAAGTCTATACGAGTTTAGTGATTTTAAAAATTAAAGTTAGTTGAGTGTTGATGACTGGTGGGGAATAATTGAATTTTTCAATAAAAACATACAAAAATATGTTGTCGCCATGTCATGAAGCAGAGACTACCCATTCTTTATCAGTTTTTTGTCATTTGAAAAATAGTGTTGCAGTTTCTGGATAGTAGCACCAAGTTGCTTCCTGTAGATTGATTATCCAATATTTTATCTGCCTCGTGTAATATCTTAAACTTTTTTTTATTTTTTTATTTTTATCAAAGTAAGTAAGCATGTTATAAATTAACCAAATCCAAAGTTTGGTAGATCATTACAAAGTACGGAAAGAAGCTCCTCGGGACATTAGAATATGAACTCTCCTGATAGGTTAGTCTTGTAATATACTCCAATCTTTCGTATCGCGTCTGTCTAAATCTGATCGCATTAAAATAACTTAAACTTGTATTATACTCATGTACCATCTTGTAATATATATCTAATATACGATTGGCAAAAATAAAAAATCCAAACGTTCATTGACCCCAAAAAAATAATTAAAAAAGCTAAAATCATCAATTCAAAGATTTCATAATATCTTAAGTCATGGTCGATTTGACAACAACCAAAGAAGTTATGGTCGATGCCCCCTACCTACAAAAGCTATTAGAATAGTCTCGATCATGGAAAGCTATAAAAGACTATTGTATATGGTAAAATGTACACGTACAAAAATACATTAAACGTAATCATAACCTGTTTAGAGCTAATCTCAATTTGGCAACTACAAGAACTAATAATATAGTCGTATAGGATAAGTATTAATATTAATAATGCTTTCTTCATATGGAAATGTTACATCTTATGAGAATTGGCCTATGCTGAAAGGGACCATTTTGGCTGCTATTAACAAGGCCTTGATAATTAAGAGGTCAACTAATGTGGAGCTTAACAACCAGCAAGAAGTTTCTTCTTTTTTTTCCTTTTTCTTCTAACACCCCCCTCCTCCTCCTCCTCCTCCTTTCTTCCCAATCATTAGATTCGAACTCTGATTTTTCAATTGTTAAAAAAAATAGTTCACCTCCTTCCTTCTTCTCAATCATGATATTCGAACTCTAATTTTTTAACTGTTAAAAAAAATAATTCACCACTAAATTACTCCTAAATCTTCACTAGCAATAAAGAGCACTAGTAACTACTAACAACTAGCGCTACTCTTTTTTTTTTTTGGATTTTGGTCCAAAGTACTAGCACTACTATCAACTACTACTAGCAACTAACAACTAGCACTAACAACTTAGCAAGCAAAAGGTTTCTTGAGGTCCATCTCTTTCTCAATTTTTTTTTTTCCATCTCAACAGGTATACCAAATATGAATCTCAACATTTGTCCTGACCAGTTGAGGGCTTCTAGAACTCTATATATGTACACAATTAATCAATAATATATTTTACAATAGAACTTTTGAAAAATTCATTATCTTGGTGTATCGTTTGTATGAACATAAAAAATAATCTTGTTGTGTTGATGAAGCTATTAACAATTTAAAATTTTTTGGTGATAGACTACTCTTTTTTAACTTTGAAGACCTTAATTTAAAATTTTGAACCTCATTAATTATAATAAAGTCAATTTACTTTTGCGATCTATTAGATAATACACCATATATCAAAATCATAGACACAAGTTCTTGAGAGAAAAGAAAGATAGAGTGTCACAATCCCATTTTCTTAATTGCTAAAACGGTCTATGATATCATAATAATGACAAGGAATTAACACTAAATGTGCATCAAATAATCTTGAATGAGCTTTAAGAAAGCTTTTGAAAGAAATCCCTTACCTCAAATGAAGCAACAAATGCAAAACAAAGCTTGTAGGAGCAAGAACAAGGCTTGAAATTGCTTAATCTTTCTTCTTATTCTTCTTCTCTTATTTTCTTCTTCTTTTTCTCTTTCTAGTTCGTGTGGTATAGTGTGTGTGGTGTGTGTGATCTGATGTGTGTGTGTGTGTGTTTGAGTCGTGTATATATGTGTGTGTGGTATAATGTATGTGTTTTTGTGTGTGTTGTGTGTGTATTATATGTATTTGGTTGGTAAACAAATATCTAAAGGCCCCAAAAGACCACCTTGCCCTTCTAACTAAAGTTCATTTGCTAGCTTGCCATCTTGTTCATTTCTAACTTATTTAGTTAGCTAGTGTAAAGCGGTAGGATCTAATTAATGCCTACGATATCTTAAACATTTAAATACACGTAATTGAATTTAAATGCACGTTAAACGATGCAAGTGCACTTAAAACGATGAAAATATTTATAAAACTATGTAAATGCTCGTGAATGCAAATAAGAATATACAAATGCACATTAACTATTTATGACCTCCTATAAATAAATGTATGAATGTGTGTGAGGTATCACATCCTCCTTTCATTAACAAAATTGCGCCCTCATAATTTCTTATTTATTATAAGGCTATTAGAACTCAATCATCAAAAAAAAATCATCAACATATGGTACATGATTACACTTACTAGAGGAGTTGTTTCTTCTTATTTGTAACGCTTGCTAAATACTGCAAAGACATTCTTCGATCATTATAATAGTAACTTTATCATCAACTTACAAGAATATTTCTAATACCATAAAGCGAAAGTAGTTTCCACACTTATCAAATAGATTCAAAATAGATGTCCAAGCTCTCGATACCCATTATCTTCAAATGTTAATCAAGTGTAGCTTAACATTTCTAGCATATACATATATCTACTTTAATCAATCACTTAAGCCAAGAACCCATTCATTACCTCTTCAGTTTAACCTTACTTGATTATCATTTTGCTAAGTTTTACCTCTTTGACATGCTTTATTACTTATTTCCTTAGGAAATCAAGCACTAAGATTTCACTAATCATAACACTTTTACCCTTTTTAAAACCAAGCGAAGAGTCTCCTGCACGTCAAGTAACACATAGAGTTCACCAGGATACCATCTAACACCAAGAGGCTTTAAACTTTTATCCTTATCTTGTCACACATCTAAATTACATATAAAACTAGTAAGATACCTCTTCTAACTAGGATTCTCAACTCTTTAGTACGATATAATCACTTTAATTCACCAAGTAGTATCTAGATGTCAAACCCTAGCTCAAATCAACACATAAAACAATAATATCTCCAATTATACTCCTATGCGTATTTATAACATTGAACTGTATTAATGGCTCAAGACTTAATCATATTAGAACCAACACGAACCATTTAATGCATATCACATATCTTAGCCAACACATACTAGATAAACTCTTCCTTTACCAATACTCTGAACTCTCTAAATAGTTATAGCATGCATACATTCTTACACAACATCTCATACTAATGCCTCGAGTAGATTAGTAGTCATCAAGATTCATAAATCTGGGTTTGAGGGTTCCTACATCTAACTAGTGCAATCAACACCTAGCTACAAACGTGTAGGGACTTAATCTTGTCAATACTTTATTAATTCCTAAAGGATCAACAGTGTCTAAAGCCACTTAGTCGAATCTGAGTCTTGTAATCCTTAGATAAATTCATTAGTAACCATTAAAGATGGAATAACTCCAAATGCATATCAACATTAATAGTTACTATAAGTACTATAAGATCGTAGCTTACAATCTACATAATATTAAATTCATCCTCGCAATCTTTTCCATTAACCAAAATAAGTAACTCAGCGTATCAAATTATCTTATTCCCACGTCACATGAGAATGCCACTTTATTTGTTCCTTTAGTTGGTCCTAACATCACTATCTTTTTCTACTAAGTCGAACTACTTAAATGCATCTATGTACATGTATAATCTATCTCCAATATTGCTCAAGCCATTAAATTAACTTAGTTAGAAAGAAATCAACTTACATGGTCTACCCAATATCCAAACATTAAGCTCATACTCAACCTTTATGACAAACTTAGTCCTTCGTAAAACTAAGTATTCATCTTAAGTATCACATTCACCTAATCATATTGATCATTAAGCTTGTTGTTCTGGCTGATTATGACCTTAGAAGGCTATTTAAGAGTCAAATCACACATGCAACTGGTATGACCCTACTTAGCACAAATTTCACATAAATAAGAAGTAATTACAACATGTTAAGCATATACTATTCATACAACACATTAGACACAAAAGTCCACATATAACACGTAAAGCATATTGAACAAGTTACACATAAAACATATTGAACAAGTTACACGTAACACATAAGCACATATATTTCATAGACACACGCAAGCAATCAGAACATCGCATCTCCAAATTGGGACATCTACCCACTGACCAGGGGTTCCAAACCCATCTTACGCCTAGCTAACTAGCTAAGCTCTGATACCATTCTGTCATGACCTCATTTTCTTAATTGCTAAAATGGTCTCTGATACTATAATAATGACAAGGAATTAAAATTGACGCCTACGAATCCTCAAGTGTTCTGGGATTGTGATGCCACGGGTTTAAGAAGATTACTCATCCTAAGTCCGCTAAGGCGCTAAACAATAGCCCGAACACTATTACCATAATTCAAAACATAAAACTATGTATTACACCAATTCTAATAACACACATTATACAAACTTCATCACAAAAAGATAATAGTACAACATCCAAGTACAAATTTACAGGACCTGGATTCACTAAGTTACTTCACACAGGTCCAACTACTACAACTAGGCCTTGAAAGATTAATGTATTAAGTTAATTACATAGTTAAGTGTCTACAAGATTAATATATTACATCAAATGAATCACATGCCTAGCCCATTCTATTACAACAGAAGGTTAAGCAAAATGAGCAACTGCTCTCAAGCTCTAGTCCTGAACAACCTGTAATGGTAGAGAAAATGGTGAGCTATACTTAGCTCAGCGAGGGATAAAGGGGAATGAAATTTTTAGAATTGTTTTATCATTTCACAATTGGTTTGATAAAACATGCTATACACATATAAATGCACATAGGATAAACAACCTGTAAACTTGAATATATAATAAGAATCAAGAACAGGAACATGACATTCTCATTGTAAAAGGATATTGTAGTATATGTGATTGCTGATGAAGACTATTTTTGCCTCGAATCAAATATTGATAACCTGACACCACAACCGAGGATTAAATCCTCAAAGAAAACCTGACTCCAAGTCCACCAACAATCAAGGGTTCCGGATAGCTCTCCTCAAAGGTAAAGAATAGGTCCATGGTGGTCGTTGGTATAACCGGTAAGCTCGATGCTGCCCGGGGCCATCGATCACACCAAAGCTTTTAGAAGGTTGCAACCTTGATAAAAATATATATATATATAATACCCAACTCTCTAAGGGACGTCACCAAGAGAGAGAGGGACTAGGATAGCAACAAAGTAGGTTGCTTCCATCACAACAGTAATATCAAAGATATGACAAGTAAGCATGTAAACCTCTTGTGGTAATAAATGATTAATCCATGGCATGTCAAGCAAGCATATAATAATCATGCATATATAGCATTTATGGTGCTTCAAGTATTGCCAAGTATCATAAGATAGTGAAAAGACATCAAAAGGCTACTCAAAATGACAAGAAAATGCGAAAACAAACAAGACTTAAAAGGGCTTCTACATTATCCTAATTTAGACAGTTAAGTTCCTTACTTTCATAAACTCCAAATAATCTAATTTTGGTATATGATTAAAGTTTATCGAATGTAGATAGTTCTAGAATCAAACGGAACTCAATTCGGAATTAAAATGAGTGAGATATGGCGTCCAAAAATTTTTGTGCAAAGTTGTCAACCATCCGGTCGACTGACCCGGTCGACCGGATCTGACTTTAGTCG
The DNA here is from genome assembly GCA_037974665.1 of Ehretia macrophylla. Lineage (NCBI taxonomy): Eukaryota > Viridiplantae > Streptophyta > Magnoliopsida > Boraginales > Ehretiaceae > Ehretia > Ehretia macrophylla. The sequence continues at coordinate 44,320,889 of CM075764.1, forward strand.
ACCGGCAGTGACTTCCGGTCGACCGGATCTGACTCCACTCAACTGAATCCGACAACAAAATGAACGAATTTTATTTCTCTTGCTTCTTTTGTTAGTCCTTCTAACTCTAGGCCTTAGCCATCTTACCACATAAACTTAGCATGCCTTAGACATCATTTAAATGCAATTCCCACCTTGAATTAACCAACAACCAAGGTCACACAAAGACCACAAAATGCTCAAGAACACCAAGAACACCAAGAACACCATCTAAGTCTTAATGTGCTTGGCCTCCATTTCCAACCTTACATAGAAGTTATATACACTTCAACAACCACAAGAACATTATCTAACTCATCAAACAACTCCTCAAAATCATCCAACACAAGTTAGACAAAATCCTAGATCCATAACACACAAACATACCCAATCTTCACAACAAACTTGTATAGGAGCACTATGAACAAGATTAACACTAAATGTGCATCAAATAATCTTGAATGAGCTTTAAGAAAGCTTTTGAAAGAAATCCCTCACCTCAAATGAAGCAACAAATGCAAAACAAAGCTTGTAGGAGCAAGAACAATGCTTGAAATTGCTTAATCTTTCTTATTCTTCTTCTCTTATTTTCTTCTTCTTTTTCTCTTTCTAGTTCGTGTGGTATAGTGTGTGTGGTGTGTGTGATCTGATGTGTGTGTGTGTGTTTGAGTCGTGTATATATGTGTGTGTGGTGTAATGTATGTGTTTTTGTGTGTGTATTATATGTATTTGGTTGGTAAACAAATATCTAAAGGCCCCAAAAGACCACCTTGCCCTTCTAACTAAAGTTCATTTGCTAGCTTGCCATCTTGTTCATTTCTAACTTATTTAGTTAGCTAGTGTAACGCGGTAGGATCTAATTAATGCCTACAATATCTTAAATATTTAAATACACGTAATTGAATTTAAATGCACGTTAAACGATACAAGTGCACTTAAAACGATGCAAATGTTTATAAAACCATGTAAATGCACTTAGAAGCTCATGAATGCAAATAAGAATATACAAATGCACATTAACTGTTTATGACCTCCTATAAATAAATGTATGAATGTGTGCGGGACTTCACATAGAGAACCTCATGCCCCAAGTGATCCATCCAACATATAGGTAAGAAGATTTTGAGATCAATTTATATCGTATAATAAGATTTTATACTCAAATTTATTAGATTTATACAATCTTATTCTCAAATTTAGTAGCCTTTTAAAATGATTTGTACGTATTTAGTTGATCTCCTATTCTTTTCCTACTCTGCTCTTAGAAATCTAGTAGATCGATGTCTTTTAGTTAATTAACTTCTCTAGCACCGCCTTCTTCCCTCAGACATCTGCAAATCGGAGTCCTTCACTTCTTTGTTGAAAGAACGTATTCTTTTATTGCAGCTAATTACGAATCTCAATCAAATTCAGATTCTTGATCCTCTTCTCATAATTGAAATTTATCTTAACATTTTACCAAATGACTAGAAAATAGCAAAAGAGGAAGCAGTCAATATCTTGTGGTAAAAACAATATAATACAAGAAGTTAACAATAAGATTTGGGAGAAGTCCCAATATTATTTTTAAAATCATAAAATTTTAAATTTTAAAATGGTGTAACAACATATCTCAATACATACTTTAACAAATAAATCAAATATAAAATAATATTTATAATAAAAAATATATGATTCGAGGCTTGATCACGACCAAACCTAGACCGATTGACCCTCCTGATTACCCTTTATTCATGAACGGGCTTGGCATGACTCATAACAACTAACAATCATATGAAAGGGGAAGAATCCAATCTCATTTTTCGTGATCTTATTGGCCTTATAGCGGGCTTTCAAGCCTAGGGTCGACCCGATCAGATGCAAAAAAGGAAAAACAAAGGAAAAATATCACTTTGCTCCCTTGTGATATACGAAACTATCATACTACCCCCTTGTGTTTATAAAACTATCACAAACCCCTCTGTATTTTTAAAAAAATCTCACACTACCCCCCTCTATAACATTTTTACCATTTTATAATTTATACATATATTTTTTTATTTTTTCTCTTTATTTCACCTATTTTTTATTTATACTAAAAAAAATTATTTAAAAAAAAAAAAAAACCCTACCCACCCCCACCACCCCCACCGCCATCATCACCCCACAACCCCCACCCCTACGCACCACGTTGCTGCTCCGTCGAAGTAGCAGTGAGATCCTGTTGCTCCAACAGAGCAGCAAGAGGTAGGGGTAGGGGTAGGGGTAGGGGTAGGGGTGGGGGTGGGCAGGATTTTTTTAAATTTTTTTTAGTATAAATAAAAAAATAGGTGAAAATAAAGAGAAAAAAAATATAAATTATAAAAACGTAAAAATATCATAGAAGGGGGTAGTGTAAGGTTTTTCTAAAAGTACAAAAGAGTTTTTGTGATAATTTTATAAATACAAGGAGGTAACGTGGTAATTTCGTATATCACAGAAATTAGAGTGATATTTCCCCAAAAACAAAATAAATAGAGGGTAGAAATTAGGAAACCACTCAGGGTCGGGATAAGTCTGGCCTAGGTCCCGCAAAAAGCCCAAATCGGTCACTGTCAGGCCCTCCTCAGCCTCAGCAGCCTAAGCCTATCCTTTTCTATTTTTGGCTGTCTACGATACATACCACGTGCGCATCCACCACCAATCCACACACAGACACATACACTCTTCACTTCAGATACTACACACACACACACTTTTAATGTTCTCTCAACACTTTCTCCCTCTAAACCCTCACAAACTATAATGATCCTCTCCTCTTATTCTTCTTCTTCTGCTTCCTCTTATATACTCCTCTCTACTTCAAGAGCTAGGGTTTCTTCTCCGCTACTCGTCGCAGCTTCGAAACTCTCTTTCTTCGCGGCGCGGAGGAGTTCGCGCGTGGTGTTCTGTGCATCCAAGGCGGCGCGTAGCATGGCTGAGATGGTAGAGGAGATGAAGGATTCGTCGCCGTCCTCGGCCACTGTTACCGCCGCGGCTGCTGCTTCTGCTGCCGCTTCTTCGAGTTCTGCCGCGTCGGAGGAGAAGCCTGAGCTCCTCTCACATTCTCCAACCTTCCTGGATCTGCGTTCCGAAGAAGGTCCGTTTTTCATCTCTCTCCTCGTTGACTTACTTCTATTGCTCCTTTTATTGAGTAGAAATGTCTGAAGTAGCGATTTCAATAAGCAAATACATACATGTTTATATGTGTGTGTGAGATATACTCGCACGTTCTGAAATATACATATATATATAGGTGTGTGTGCATGTGTGTGTGTGAGAGAGAGAGTGAGAGAGACAAATATATATATATATATATATATATATATATATATAGTCGCACACTTTTTGAAGAATACATTATCTCTGTTTCTTTTTTCTCTCTTATCTTTAGCTATTATATGCTTTGTTTATCGATCACACATACATAAACATACGTACACGTTCTAGAGTCTACATTTATATCTTTATTATTTTTCTGTGTTTCGATAGGGTATTCTTTTACAACAAATTTAAATATTTGAGCATGATATTTTGTTTTGATAATTAAACATTGATTTTGAAATATTTTGCTGAAATGATGTTGTGTGCTTCATAGGAATCAGTCTTGTGCATAAAGAATTAAATTCTTGAGTGCTTAGATCATGTTCTTGGTAGTTTTGAGACTGTTTTCGAGCGTGATTGTCGGCAACTTTTGGCGTAATTACATTTGTTTTCTAGTGCAATTGGTTAAGAAACAAAATTAAGGTGTCTTTAGTGACGCACGATTGAGTGGCGGTGTCGTTTAGGTTTGTGTAAAGAATTAAATTCTTGAGTGCTTAGATCATGTTCTTGGTAGTTTGGATAATGTTTTTGAATGTTATTCTCGGCAACTTTTGGCGTAATTACATTTGTTTCCTAGTGCAATTGGTTAAGAAACAGAATTAAGGTGTCTTTAGTGACGCACAATTGAGTGGCAGTGTTGTTTAGTTGTGTTGACATGGAGATTCTTTTGGAAATTATCACTTAGAGTAAATTGACAGTTGGTGCTGTGTGGTCTTGAATTATCCATTTTTTGGGGAACTTTTCACATATTCTTTGTTCAGCGCTTTCATGACTTATATATATTCTTTTTGAACTTCATTCAGGAATTTTTTGGTTTCTCTTCCTTAAATTTGGATTGTCAAGGCATGGTTATTTGAGATGTGGTCGCAGTTTTTCGTAGAAAGATTAGAGAATGTCTGCAAAAAATTGTTTTATCGAGCTTATTTGTCACAGAATCATGAAATTAACTTGGGACAGTGTAATAAGTAAGCTTTATGGTTTTAATGAATTATTAAAATTTCTTTATTCGAAACAAATGAAAAGAGTCTTAATATTCATGACTAATTAATGATCTTACGGCAATTGAGACTGTGTGCATAGGTTGGAGGACGGTGATTTTTCACTTAAGAGTCTTAAATTGTACCTACTGCACTCTGCCTGCCTGGAATATAAAGAAATAGTAATCTCCTTCTCTTGCTGAAACCATGATTGGTTGGTGAAAATTAGCGTCAAGAAAAACCTTGAGTATGGCATAATAAATAACACAAAGACGCATTTGTGCATTTCTTCGTAGATGTTATATTTATTCATATATAGATATAAGCAAGCAAGATATATGTTTCAAAATCACTTTCAAGGTGAAAGTCTTAATGGTATTTCTTACAATTGGATCACTTGCGTCCTTTTCATTGTTCAAATTTTCTTTTTCCCGAGTACATTATATTTTGGTGAATTTGCTTCCGTCTTATTTGGAATCTACCATTACAGATCTCCTTTCTGGGATTCGAAAAGAAGCTGAAGCTGGGAATCTGCCCTCACACATTGCTCAGGGGATGGAGGAATTATACCACAATTACCGAAATGCAGTAAATTAATTTACTTGGACTCATGTAACTTCTCTAGGTGTAGTGTATTGGAAGCACCAAGTCATATTTCATAACTTCTGTTCTTTAAAACATTCTTCTCGGTTTTCTGGTGGCTTGCATCTAGTAGTCGATTTAGTAATGCACATAGTGTATATTCTTCAAATCCAAGGACTTATTTGACAATAACTGAATTGCTATTCATAAGTCTATTTATGAGGTCTTAAGTAATTTGTTAATTAAATATGGAGAAGAATGATCCACTGGATGGATATTGAAAAGAAAACAAGTTCTATGCACTTTAGATATATCATTGTTGGTACAAAGTTGGAAGACATTATTCTGCTTCATGGGGTCTTTCCATGAAACATGAGAAAATTTTATACTTGATAAGAAATACTAGAACTCTTATGACCTCTCGTAAGTTATATGTCTTCTCAGACTATCTTGATTTCTTGTTTGCCTTCCCCATATATCTTGCCTGGATTTTCAGTGTCCTTGAACCGTCTTATGACAGTAGATGTATAACACATGTAGGGGAAGCAATTTTAGTGTAGAGCACATGTAAGGTAAGCATTTTCCTTGAGCGTAAATTGCTTGTAAGCCATCCCAAGTTTCTCAGGCTTTGCTAATGGATCCGATTTCATCATTTGGTGGCAGTGCTAAGAATATATTAAATCTTTACCAATGGTTTGAATTAAAAAATCATCGAGAAATACCTTCATATACTAGGTATTGATGACTTGATTTTAGACACACGTTGGTAAACGGTGATTAGTAGTGTGATTTCTTGAAGTGTCTATTTTACATTGATCTTGGCTGCAACTGCCTCTTTTATGCCTTATACTCCTAGATGTCCTTTTGTTTTTTCTTGATAAATAATATTGTGACCTATGTTATTGAAAAGGAAACCAAGGGTATACACCTATAGGTTCTAGATGGGATTAACAATCAAGAAATAGCATTAATAAGAGCTCAAAATGTACAAAACTGTCCAGGCCTTTTCATTGCCCTTCCCTGCACCAGGAAAACAAAGGTGGGATACAAGTATACTTGATTCTATTGGCAGGATCATTTAAATTGTCAAAGCGTAGCCTACTTCTTTCTTTCCATAGTGTTCGCATGAGATTATGAAACAGTCACGTAAAAGACTGAGTCATCTCTTGGATTCTTTGTAGCTTCATAATGTTTCAGTTTATGCTCCTACCTATTATCTGGATTATACCAAGAAGTTTCCTGTTTCTTTTACGTTATTATCACTTATTGCTGTTATATTGAATTAGCTAATTTGTTTCCCTCTTTTCCGTTGCTCCCTTTTATTGCTCTACTTGTTGCTATCATATGACTTTCTGCTTGGTTGGACATAGAGTTGTCTGTATCATTTGTAATTTCTTTGTCCTTCTCTGTCTTTCAGATTTTTCAAAGTGGGCATCCAAAAGCAGATGAAGTTGTCCTGTCTAACATGGCTGTTGCATTGGATTGCATTCTTAAGGATGTAAAGGTAATGTTTCTACTTGGTTCACTCTACATATACATTGTTGCTGATGCACACACTTAAATTTACATACACATAAAGTTTCAGCTTGTCCAAAATGTAGAATAGCACTTATGCGTTACTGTTCTGAATTCAAATGTAATATTTCAGGAGCCATTTGAATTCTCCCCGTATCACAAAGCCATTCGAGAACCTTTTGACTACTACATGTTTGGTCAGAATTATATTCGTCCTTTGGTTGACTTCAGGTGAGTTAATGACTGTTAAGTCCTTTTAATCTTGCTTTAGTTTAGTAAATGAATGTAATGCTGCAAAATGAAAGAAAGAGAAGGAGGAAGAGGGGGGGGGGGGGGGGGGGGGGGGTGGTGGTGTTGGTGTTGGGGTGTAGTGTGACTTAGTTGTAACTTGGTGCAAGCAGCAACGATTAGGCCAACCTTTTGTGGGATCAGGCTGGGCTTCAACATTGAGAACCTTCCAGATCAGGTTCTCTGTAGGTGATGTTAGTCTGTGAATGTTACTAACAAGAAAGGTTCATATTCGTACACATATGTTTACCATATCACGTTATGCTGGGGCGACCTGAATCTTTGGAGATATCTGAGATTGAGAAATTTATATACATGTATCAGGTTGCCTCGAAGTCTTTTCTTGAGGAGATTAGAACATGGAGTGGGGTTAAATCTTCCAAGCACAAAAAGAAACTCATTCGTACAATCCCTCTCGTCATCATTTGGAATTTATGGAAGGAACGGAACGATAGAGCTTTTGAAGGGAAGGAATTGCCACTTTCGGTCGTGAAATTCCATTGTTTACATAATCTTTGTTTTTGGATTAACGGTGCTTGTAAAGTTGATGTTGATAGGATCCTTGATTCTTTTGATTCTATACGTAGTTAATGTTTATAGTGAGTTTATATATAGGATCTCATAGTTGATGTATAGCTGTATGTTTGGGTTACACCCCCTTGGTGCACAATTAATAAACTTTTTCACTTCTCAAAACAGAGAAATTTATATACATATATTCATATATTGGCACAGTTAACATCCCTGGGTAATAGGGCCACGTGGGACATGGGAGAATGTGTGAACAGGAATAGGGTGTGGCTTTGTATATGCAAAGTGGAGATCAAATTGTTTGGCAGAGACAACTGTCCTTGTGGACTGCCCCTTTATTTTGATCAAAATAAGTAGAAGTGTGGGAGAGTTCCTGTCAAAAAGGAGAATTTATCAAGGAAAATACAAATAGATTAACGGTTTACACAAAGTTAAGTTTTTGTGAGGGAACAAGAGACATGGTGCATAGTTTTGCACCTTTTAAGTAATCATCTCATTCTGCTTACAGATGATTATGAATTTTCCAATATTTAGTAATCCTATTTTGTTGGCATGGTCGATTCTGAGTGTATTTTTATGTATAGCTTAATGTTCATCTAGTGTATTGTTTTTCAGGATCTTCTAATGTTTTTTCATGAGGCTGTTGCAAATAAAAATTATATATATAATCCTTTTGACATTTCAGGAGTTCATATGTCGGTAACATCTCTTTTTTCTCTGAAATGGAAGAGAAGCTTCAGCAGGTGCTTCCCTTTTACCAACTTGCTTCATCTACATCATTATTGTCTATGTCAATATGTACTCTCATTGCACCTCTATTGTAAAGCAAGTGTATAATTTGTTGTTTCTTGCTGTATTCGAACATCACAAGAATTGCCTCTTTCTTGTCTCTGTTGTGAAACCAGCTGGGTACATCACTCCAAAATTAAGCATAAATCTGCCCAAGTTACTTGCTAATGGTGATGGTTACCAGGATCCATTCATTGTCAATGGAAGTCTATTAGCAATTTAGCATAGTACTCTCAACTCTAAGCTGCCATTCCCCTCCACCCTATTTTTCAGGGATCCTCATCACTTTTTTGGTGGTCATACAATTGATAGCTGAATAAGGATATAGGATGGATATGTTAGGGTAAGCATTAATATATTCTAGGAGTAAATATAGCTGTTAAATTGGCCATCTGACCTGGTAGGGAACATTTCATCAACATTTTCATTATGCTGTATAAATACTTTCAGAAAAAGCTGAATGCCTATTTTGATTGTTCTACAACGGATGGATTATTTTCTGATTTTTATGATTTAACGAACTTGTCAGTTAGGTCAAACCCGCAGCTGGAGAGTCTATGTACTCTAGCTATTAACGAAGTTTGGGGTCTTTCTTTCTATCACTTTGAATTATAATGATGACGGTGAACAACCTACTCAAGGTTGAGTCCTGGATTATGATTGCTTTTGCTTTTAGTTGTTGTATATTGTTATGTGATATGAGGACCTTGTGATCTTTATTGTGGTATATCATCAATTCATTGTGTTCCTGATCATGATTTGTTTCTTGCATGAGAAAATGATGCAAGGAAGCCTATATAATTTTAAATTTTGAGTTCAGAGACATGTCTTTTTCTTTGGGCCTTTGCATTCTGGGATTTAGACGTCCTCCATAAATATCAGCCGAGAGTATTTCTTTGGGCCTTTGCATTCTGGGATTGAGGCAAATATTAATGGAGAGTGCTATAGAAATTAAGAAAGAACAAGATAATGAGAGTTTCTTCCATCTACTGGGTTTTTACGTTGGGATGTGCAGAATATTGAGATACAGTATTCCTTTTTATTTTTTATTTTGTTTTTCTTCTTTTTAGAGGTGGCCATGCTTGGCTTGATTGTCAAGTGCTAACTTCTACCAAAAAAAAAAAAAGTGCTAACTTGTTGGATATCTGGTCTCTGGTTCAAGTCTTGGAAATAGCATCTCTAGCAACACCTGCCTTCTCCAGACCTTACTATTTGCAGTGGCCTTATGCATTGGGTATGACCTTTGTCTTCTTTCTAAAGACAGAAAAAGGAGGGGGGAGATTTGTTGTTATGTGCTAGTCTTGGTTTTTTGAAGTGTTCATGTGGCTTTCCTTTCTGTTCATGATGTATTGGTTGCTCTATGGGTTTTACGGCCCTTTAGCATCGGAATTAGTATTGTAGAAAAATTTTCCTTTTGTATATTAAAAATGTAAAAAGTTTCTTCTGGAATTTAAATAATCTGACAATTAAGGAGTATTCTTTGTCTATTCTCAATAAACATATTTATCCTTGGAATATGAAAATCACCTCCATAACAGAACTGGCCCTACATGTTTTAATTTACCAATACAGGGTGAGAACGTTGTTTTGATGTCTAACCACCAAACAGAAGCAGATCCAGCTGTTATTGCATTGTTGCTGGAATCAACAAATCCTTATCTTGCTGAGAATATGGTGACGGCATTTTCTGTTTGAATTTAATATACTCTGCCTTAATATTTTCATCTGAATTTTTGCATTGCTTTACCAACATATAAGATTGTGATGAAAAACAGATCTATGTGGCTGGAGATAGAGTTATTACAGATCCTCTTTGCAAGCCCTTCAGCATGGGAAGGTGCTCAGCTTTTTTATGTAGTTTCCTTAACCTGGTGTACTTTTGTATGCTTCCCTTGAAAGGATCATTTAAATGCATTAGCTTCTTTTTGTGAAGGAATCTATTATGCGTGTACTCAAAGAAACACATGTATGATATTCCGGAGCTTGTTGAGACAAAGAAACGAGCAAACACAAGAAGCTTAAAAGAGATGGCTTTGCTTTTGAGGTAATCTAGTACATGATACGAGGGTGTTTGAATTTTATGAGAAGTCAAGATGGATCTGGTGGGCTAGATGCTTTTGGGTTAATTTTTAGTTTATCAAAAGAAAGCATTGGATTTTGGATGCACTGTTCTAGAGATTTTATTTTACAACAAAACTCTCTGATTTCCATGATAATGCAGTTTTGAAAGTCGCTCTACGTTCCTGATAGAGTTAGTTGGTAGACCGATGTGATTATCATGGAAGTTTTGAAAGTCCCTCTTTGGGTGCTTATGACATAATTAGATGGCTTAGCCAAACTCTCACCTTTTGGATACACAACCCAACATCATTTTATAACAATTATGGTTTTTATGTATTAAAATACTGATTTTGATTGCTTAGACTGATTTTTTTATGGCTTGTCGTAAGGTGTTTGTTTAGATGGAGACAAAGGCTGAATTACATTTTGTTTTCATGATTGCATGCATTGGGAAACTTTCAGTAATTGGCGTATATTCTATTCTTTAGGAATTTTCTTTCCTTCATACTGCTAAACTTTCTAATCTTATAGATGTGCAAGTACTTTTTTGTCTTGCTCATTTCATCACCTATAATGTTGTGACATTTCTTTTACTTGAACCAGAGGTGGATCAAAGATAATATGGATAGCACCAAGCGGTGGAAGGGATCGTCCAGACCCTGTCACAAACGAATGGTATCCAGTAAGAATCCTCGTTTACTATTCTCAATCATATTTATTTGAATTTTTATTTGCTTTCCTTCTCCTCAGTTAGAGACTTGTTTTCATGTGGATATGATTTGGGTAGAGATGCCAAAAAATATTGAGAAAAAGATGGTGTGCTTAGCTAGTATTTTAGGAGCCCAATTGGGTAGTGGAGTTGAGTTATAATGCAGAAGTTGCCTTTATTTAGTTTCCTAGAGAAGTTAATAAAAGTTCTTTGTGTAGTTGTTACTTTTCTCTTTCTCCCCTTCTGGTGATCGTTTTCTATTCAATTTCTTAGTGATGCCCATTTTTTAGACATATCTTCATATCACATAGTTGCCTGGTTCCCAGATTGACAAGGTCTACACAAATGCCAATCCTCTATATGGTTGCTTATTTACTTTGGAAGGATCTTTTACCTTTCAAAATGGAATATTTTGCTTATTGACTTGAAATTTTTGCTCTGCAGCTTGACCATTGTTCATTGCTCAGGAGAAGATCTGTTTAATTGACTAGCTGATTGTCATGTATTTCAATTTGCATCCACGTTGGCACTTCAAATTCTAATGGCATCTCTCATCAATATTCATCTTGTGCTTTTTGTGGCGTTTTGAGTTTGGACTTAGATGGATTGTAACACACACACACACACACACACATACACACACAAAAAACATGCCTGCACATCATCTATGGTTATAGCAGATCTGAGAATAGCTGAGACTTTTAGAGGAATTGATGGTGAAGATTGGCATCTTTGTATGTCAATGTTGAGGCATACCAAAACTTATTTTGATTAAGATGCAGGATGGCAATCCCCCTCATTCTATTCCTTCATCTGCAAATCATGCACTAATCTTGTCTGTTATCCCCAGGGATCAATCAAAATATGTAGTGTGGACTTATTCTTTTCTGTTTGGTTTGTTCCTCCAAACGTGAATTACCAAGAGCTTCTATTCTTGCATCAAGGTCCGGAAAAGCTATAGAATTCTTAGAAGGGTGTCTTTTCTATTTGCTTCTACATATATCCAATCGCATGTATGCATAAACAGTTGAATGTTATTTTCTTTCCCCTATTTTCTTCTCCATTGGCACTCATTGGGTGCAGTTAAGCACCTTATATCTCTTAACTTTATCCTACCTTTCTATCGCCTGTGAAGAGACTGTTTAGCGTTCATCAATCATCAAGTCTCCTGTAGATAGTTGGGTGTCATCATCATCTACATATTTTTAATAATCAAAAACTTCTCAGTTTTTCTTTTTGGGTTGTTATTTTGCAATTTATGATTAAATTTTTGTTAAATGTCTTTTCTAATGCTTAAGAGCAATTCACAATCATCTCACACTGATCTAACTGGTTCAGGCACCCTTTGATGCTTCTTCGGCCGACAATATGAGAAGGCTTGTGGAACATGCTGGGGTTCCCGGTCATATATATCCATTAGCAATCTTATGCTATGATATTATGCCCCCACCCACTCAGGTATTTATACCTTATTTTTGCTCTTGATGACTTAATCTTCTTTTCGCTTATATATATTTTCACAGGTGGAGAAAGAAATTGGAGAGAAAAGAGTCATATCCTTCCATGGTACTGGCATATCAGTGGCACCAGAAATCAGCTTGCATGAAGTTGCTGGTGCTCCCGAAAACACAGAAGAGGTTAATCATTTCTTTCTTCTCTTTTCTTTTCCTTTCCATTGGTTGCTTGATACATATCAACTTGAGTCTTGTGTACTCATATTTGTTAGACTCCTTTTTTTTGTGATTTTAGATGTTAACTTCTTATCTTTCGTCCCCTGAAGACGGATAAAAGCAAGGTCTATTTAAGATAAGCATTTATCTGAAAAGTAACTATAAGACTAGCTGAAAAGTACCAGTAAAATGGTTTCTCTTATTTCTGATTTGCAATTGCTGCATATGGAACAAGCCTCGTATGCAATGCTTATGTATTGATTCTGGCAAAGATCGGGCTTGTCAACTAAGCTGATCTTATTCTTCTGTCTTAAGTCTTTTAGTTGTGGAAGGGTCTAACAGAAGCAGATTTGCTTGATAAAATAAGTTTTGAGATGTATTACACATTGTTTTGTAACTTACAGGCCATCTTGCTCTGTGCAATTAGAATGCATGCATTTTGCTTTAAATCTCTGGAGGGCGAAAAGGATAAAAAGAAAACTTTTGGTTGTGGATAAAAATGTGCACACGAAATATTGGTACTGGGATTGTAAGTGAAGGACCAATTCTATGGTTTTGAAACGCACCTTTCATACCTCTTAACTTGTTCCTTCATTGTCCTATATGCATAATCTTGTGCTCCTTGATAAGCAATGATCTTACGACAAAATATTCTCATCTCCTCTACTATCCTAGGACATTTAGACTGCATACAATTGAAAGGATTTGAATTAATTATTTCTTGTTCATCGGCAACTGATCTAGCTCCTGAAATATATAACATTCTTGATCTTGATTTCAAATCTGTAGACTATATTCACCTTAGTTGCTTGGATACCTCAAGTTATAATGGAATTGAAATCCTTAACCAAAACCAATAGTTGATTTTACAAGATTTTTTAATATATTTCAAATCCTCGCTAAATTGGCATTATTTGAAATTTGTAGTCTCTAACTTTTTTTCAATGTTATCTGAAAACTATGGATCTGAAATCTCCACTGAAGGTTTTATCATCCATATATGAGCGGTTTTCAAAATTCATGGATTTTGAATGTAAAAGGCTTTGAAATTAAAAATTTTAATTTCGTTTCTCATTTTCCAAATCGATCTAAATGCAACCTTTGACTTTTAAGACTGCTAAAAGAAAATGGGTGGCCTCAAAAAGCTAGCAAAAGGAACCTCCACTTCTTTAGGTGGTCATGCATGTTGAGAGGCTATGGGCTTGTTTGAAACAGTTTTTAAAAACTGTTTTTTTTGTTTTTGAAAACAAAAAAAAAAAAAATTTGTTTGGATGAAGTTGTTTTGGGAAAAGGTTTTTCAAAACAGCTTTCAAAAACCCTATTCTTAAAAAAAAAAAGACTGAAAGCATTCAAAACATGTTTTCTAAACTTTTGTTCTCAAAAGAGTCAAAAACACGGAGAACACTTTTCTCATTAATGGCGTTTTCGTAAATAACTTCAACTTCAGTAGCAAACTTTAAAACTAACTCTCATTCTCTCTCCTATTTCCTCGTATCAGCAACAACACATTTCCTCTTTCTACTCTTCTTTTTTGTTTTGTTTTTGTCATCTTCTCTCTCTCATTTCCTGTATCATTGATCTCAACATTGTCGTTTGTTTGATGCTCACTGTCGATTTCATAATTGTTGTTAACATTCCCTTTCTTATTTTTCTTTTCTCTTGGGTTGGAGTTCTTTTAGACATTTCATCGATTATCTTATCTGCATCTTTGTTTTCTTCTTGCGAATTCTTGTCTTCATCTGTCTTCTTCCTAAAAAATCCAGTAATATTAGCATACCTTGTCAATATGTTGCAGTCTGATTCACTTGGTAATGATGTATCACGAGTAGTAGTAAACTCAATAACGTTAGTATGCCAATTCTCATAGTATACTAATACACGAGATGTATCACGAGTAGTAATTATTTTGGTGATTCAAAAGAGGTGCTATTTAAAAAATTTTGTTATGACTTTGTATGTTTTAAGATATAATACTTGACAAAGAGTTGCGGATTTATACAATAATTTTTATGTATAACATTTATTTTACTTTAATATTGTAAACTCTATAATATTATTAACTAAATCTAGTAATATGATTTTAATTTATTATATATGAATAAAAAATATGTGTTTTTATTTTTGACATCCAAACGATTTTTTTATTTTTTTTTTCTTAAAACTGTTTTCTCTTTTTTTGTTTTAAAAACTTGTTTTGGAAACAAATTATAGGCAAACAAATTTTCTGTTTTTTTGTTCTTAAAAATAGTTTTTAAAAACTGTTCTACAAAACTAAAAACAAAAACACTTCCAAACAGACCCTAAATCCCCTTGATGTTTCGTTGGTGACCTTTTTGCTAGTTGGTCACCCCCTTCCTTTTCCCTCCTATTGAAGATCTGCCAGTTGAGAGGTTGAGGTGGTTTGTTCTTCTTCTTGTCTATATACTTTTTAATACTTTTTGTTGTCCTTAGTTGGGGATGGGGGGAGAGAGTCTTTTGTGGGGAGTTTCAAATTGAGCTCAGGGATTTTAATCTGCGTCCTGTTGTATAACACCTAGTCATCAAGCCCTTTCACCCAGGGGAAGCCTAGCACGTCAGAGGGGTGAGTTGGGCTTGGTAAAGTTGCCATTTGTTAGGTCTAGTTATCTTTTTTTGATCGGTAGGTCTAGTTATCTTAACATAATTTAAAGGTATCATGATGTTCTTGTTATCGTTATAATTTCTTTTTTCTTAAGTAGTTTAGGATGCTTTCGTTACAGAGACATAGGTGAAGCTCATGTGGTCCACTATGGTACACATTCTTAAGTAGTTTAGGATGCTTTCGTTACAGAGACATAGGTGAAGCTCATGTGGTCCACTATGATACACAATTTCTAACTTAAATCATCACCGACCATCTATATTACATGATTAACTCCACCCTTGCATTATCTATGTTTGGAAGTATTTAGGATTCTGTCCTCTCTTGCAGACTAAAATGGTGTATTCACGGGCTTTATATGATTCCGTCAACCAACAGTATAATGTGCTAAAATCTGCCATACATGGGAAACAAGGATTAAAGGCAACAACTACGACAGTCTCATTGTCACAACCTTGGAAATAGCTATTCATATGTACCTTCTCCATACATGTTCTTTATAATGAGGTATGTGTATATCGTTGTAACATTTATTTCCGGAATAAGTTTGGTTTAAGCTGTTTAACTCCGCATTTTTTTCTTCTCCATGTAATTTATACCTACTGTCAGGATGCAACTAGTTTGACTCTATGGGTGGCCTGTGGCCAAACTAATTCGAAGTAAAATCTGGTTTATCTGTTTGTGTTCTGAATTTGTGAATGCAGAAGCAGAAGAGAAGGTTACAATGCTAGCCTGGAGGAAGAGTTTAGAAAAGTTTTGACTTGGCAGACGAAGTCAATAGCTCCTCAACATGAAGTCAGCTTTGCCTTTTTATTGGCTCGAGGGAGCCCTTGTGCCGAAGAGCTAGCGCATGATAACGAGTATTCCGGCATTGGGACAAACTTCTTTGTGGGGATAGTATACCATCACAGATGAGGGAGGTAAAATCAGGATGAGCTCTCTGTACAGTTTTCTCTCAGTTCTTGTATTTTGTACATTGTATCCAAAATTGTTTCTATGCTAGTCATCCCTAGTCTCTCTCTATCTGTCGATTGTGTTGACGAATTCAACCCTTCACTTTTGTATATACGCCCCATATAAAAGTTCGCCTTCAGGCATTGGCAGTTTCTTGATAACTCCGTGTTCATCTTAGCATGGAATACCTAGTTCATATTACGAGAGTTCGTGGGGCTAAATTGCTCTAACAACTTCACTATATTTTAGGGGATGATTAATTTGGAAATTCGATCCCCCATAGCTGGTGGAGTAGATCCATTTCCCATCCCATCCCCCATATCACCCAACGGTCAATCTGCTGCAATATTAAGGTAAAAGTTTTTTTTACCAACAAAAAAAACATGCTTGCGTTGGGGAAGGGAAGAAGCAGCGGGGTGGGAAATGGGGAAATTTTTTTTGTTTTTTGTATGGATGGGCGTTGGGGAAGAAGATGGATGGGGAATCTGGTGTGAGTAAGGTAGGAGGGAGGCATTGGGGGTGGGGAATATGGTGTGGTGTGTGTGCGAGAGAGAGAGAGGTAGGAGGGTGGCGTTGGAGAAGGGGAAGAGATGAACGGCTGATATTTTAGTTTGGCTAGGTTTAGATTTGTTTTTATATATAATTTGAATTAATTATAGATAAGTACACTTCCTTTTTTTTTTTTTCTTTTTAATTACACTTCAGAGTTTTTACGTTTTTCTAATTACACTTTTTAATATTATTTTCTTAGTTATACTTAAAATATCTTCATAAATAATGAAGAAATATAAATAGAAAAAAAATTGAAGTAATGTGTTAATTAAAATAATGATAGATATTGGAGTAAAATACGAATAGAGAATCTCTAAAATAAGAGAGTTGTTAGAGTAAAATTGATATAATAATTTTTTAAAATAAAGGTTAGGTTAAAAAAAGAGGAAGTGTTAAAGTGAGATTGAAATAAAGAATTTGTAAAAGCAGAAAAATGCTTTAAATTCTCTAAATGTAGGAGAAAAAAAAAATAAGGGAGTTGTTAAAATACTAAATCTAATTTTGAATTTATAACAGCTATACATGGATTTAGATTTCCTAATAACACAAAATAATATTATTAGGGAATGATTTTAACTGTTCATTAAATAAGAAAACATTTAGACTTTTAATTCAAAATCAAACAAAATCAATTCACAATATTTCTTAATCTCTTTCCCCCTTCTACCAAAAAAAAAAATCAATGTTTTTCTCTCTCCACCCACTTTATCAAACTCTAAAATAAGAATCAGCTAAAAGGTTTAGCCCAAATATTTCTGAGCCTCTTGCCTACTTGTGTCATGATATAACATTATTTTTTAAGTTATAAATTTTTAGACTCGTATGTGAACACGAAAAAAAATTACTCCCATTTATAAAATATGTCAAGCTCTCACTCTATTATTCCAAGAAATAAAGAAAAAAATGATATTACATAGATCACTAGCAGCAACACATATATGTATAGATCACTAGCAACAGCACATTAAAATGTTGACCAGGTATCAAATTTTATTTAAATAAAGGACTATATATGCTATTTTTCTATTTTTTAAAAGTTTATTTACGTTTTACATTTAAAAAAGTTTTTGTTGTATGTGCATCACAAAATTTATGACTAAAGAAATGACTATTTGACGCAATGACTGATTTTGATTGTAATTCGAAAGCTTGAGAAAGTAGGTGGAGAGAGAATAACGGTGAAAAAAAATTAGTGGGAAAGAGATTGAGAGAAATTGATGGTTAATTTTATTTGATTTTGAATTAAGGGTTCATATAATTTCTTATTAAATAAACAGTTAAAATCTTTTTTTAATAACATTATCAAACAAATAGTATTATTAAAAGATCAAAATCCATCATATATATATATATATATATATATGGCAAGGCTCTACGCATCATGATGCATGTACATTTTACCGATTCTGGGGATGATAGTTATCTCTGGCAGCGCTCTGTCGATTTTGTGACCGAAGGAAATTTTTGTAGTTTTATATTCTCTGTCCTATAAGGCGACGTTTTTAGGCAGTGTGCAGCTATTGGCGGTTTCCTATGGTTCCATGTTGCAGGTAAACGATTTGAGGGTGAGCTTGTGAGGGGCGACAACAAGAGAGTTTGCCACGAGGGTGTTTGCGTAGTGGGTGGGGTAGTGTGTTGCAAACTGACAGATCTCCTAGATCCAGGCTGTCTTGGGAAGCGTCAAGTGAACCTACTTATATTTGATGTGTACTTACATATAATATCTGTGATAAGAGTATGGATTGTAAATTTTTTGAATTAATTATATTTAACTTATTTATATTTATCAGTTCGGTGTGACTGACTGGACTCAATCTTGTGTGGGAGAGATTGAAGACGTATCTCCAAATTTCACTTGATAGAGTCTTAAGTAATTTTCATTGGAGGCAAGTGAAATTTAGGCTTAATGCTGTTTTAAAAAAGGATGTAGATGATCTAAATACACAGAGCAACTTATGCTCGTTTTAAAGGGGTGCAAAACAAGGACTTCTTTAAGTGTCACTCATCTGAGTGCTACTCACACCTAAGCATGTTTAATTTCGGAGTTTTGAGTCGAGAGAAAATGATCATATCTTTCGTTTACAGTGAATGCACGAACATTTCATCATGTTCAAATAACCAAAGAGACATGAAAATTATGTGCTGCATAGTTCAAACATGGAAAACAAAATCTTGACACAGTTTGTACTTGAGAAGCAACTTTAATATTAATTAGAACTCTTCTAATTCATGAGTTCCCACAAGTTATAAGTGATACCTAGAAGTATGTCATAATTATTCAAATAGTAGTGATGGCATGGAATCTAACCTTCAATTATAATTCCATGTAATTAAATTCTTCAGTTATGGTTGTCACTTGTCCCAATTAAGTGAAAGTCATGAATATGATGTCAAACTTACTAACTTAATCATATAACCAAATTTAATTTATTAGTAACATGAAATTGAATATAGAACTCCTTCCATCATTCAAACTACCTTGATCAAGGATTTAATGCTTACTTGATTATTAAATCACATAGGACACTTATTTATTTACTTCAATTAACAAATTCTAGTATACTCACCTATCTCCATGTAAGAATAATTCATGACCATTGAGTACATGATCCAATTTTAATTATATTATACTGATAACCATAGTGTCTCAGGTCTAAGAATTACTTACATGATTATAATATATAACAAATCATTGGCTTGCAGTAAATCTTCTTGTGATTTGTTATATTTATGATAATTTCCAGTAACTTGTTCACCAATAAGTAACTATTACAATACGACACTCATTGCCCTTATAATTAATATCAATATTAATCAATCGAGGCAGTAAACACTATACTAATTTGTTTAGACGAATTAACGTTCAATTAATTTGTCCTATAATTAAAAACTAATTTAAGAATCCTTTTTATACTTATAGACGCCTATTACTCATATTCTTTAACTCCTTTAAGAATAAGATCTGTATAAAAGACTATAAGGACTAATTAACTTAAATAAATAATACAATTGATGATCTCTCTGTTAAAATAACATTTAATTGACTTTTAGAGCATATTATCTTATCTACATTGTATATCAGATTTTCTGTAGAAGTCATCACTAGCCTCTCTGTGTGGAATTTGTGACTAATGCAACCCTGCACTTTTTTTTATATTATATGTCCTAATAGAAGGAGACGTTTTTAGCCGCCTTCTTGGCTTCTTGCGTATTTACCCTATTATAAATCAAACATGGATGTAATGGCAAATTGAAAAGTGATATGAATCTAAATCCAGTTAAATGTGAGCTCACTCCACTTAAACTGAAAATGGCCTATTATTTCTCACCAAATAAAATGATAGAATTTCTTCTTTTTTTTTTTTTTGTCGGAAAAATGATAGAAAAGTTAAATAATCATGAAACGCCTCAAAATAGGACTAATCTTAAGAAATCTGTTACTTTTCTCTCATGTAGCACTAAATAATAAACCATCATAATATGAAGACAGGTTGACTCATATAATATGGATTCTTACGGTGTGTTTGGTTGGGGATGAAAAAAGTAAAGCAAAAATGAGATGATTCTTATTTTCATAATTAAGAAAGGAAAATAACGTTTGACTTTTCAACCTTTGTTTCCACCTCTAAAGGTAAATATTCAAGAAAGTCCTTGTAGAATACGGGTTTTGAAGCTTTCATCGAAACAAAGAGAAATTTCAGTTGGTGTTTATTTTGTGCTTTGCGGGCCGGTAAACGACTTACATTTATTTGATAAGAGAAATAAAAAAACATAAAGAATTAGAAAGAAGGAAGATCTTTCTTTGTCTCGTTTTTAATTTTGTTCTTCATATTTTTCTCTAACTAAATAAGAAAAAGGACCTTGCAATTTCATTATTATTTTTTTTAATTTAGAAGAGGTATAAAATCGTATAATGTAACTAATAAAATTTGAACTCGTAACTTTTCGTATAGAGTAAATAATTTCACCACTAGACCAAAGCCCTAGTAGCAATCACATGACGCATGATAAAAGGATTTATTTCTTTGCCTAAAATAACTATACACTCAATTCTATTACTTTAGTATTCGGTACCCATTACTAATTTGATTGTCAAAAGAAGTCTCCAGAAATAACTCTCGCAGTTCCTTTATTTTACAGGTAGTGAGACTAGACAAACAAATTTCTATCTAACATAGAGGCTTCTCAAAATTCATTATTTGTACTCTAGGTCTAGAACAGGCTCTATCCAAGTAAATGGGTGGTTGTGAATGTGCAGGAGAATTTTTCTTATACTCTTATATATTATTGTCCGTTCAAAATCTAAAATCATTATTCTGTAATGGAGCATTATCCTAGAGGTTGGATCGTAAATCTAGATCAAAGACGACCAAACCAAAATAAAACTTCTATATTTCTGCCTTTTTAGGCGTGCGGGTGTGTTCGTTCCCAACGTTTGACGTAAGCTCATTTTCAAAAAAAAAATGTTAGATATCATTTTATTTTCTGTTACTTATTTATTACCTCTTATGTACATGTCTAATTGGCACAACTTGATAACTTGTATTTCCCTCTTAATTAATTTTATTTCTCTTTTTTAACATGCCAATTAAACATAAACATAAAAGTTAATATATAACAATGCTCTTTACAAAATTAGCAATCTAATGTCAAAATCATACACATCATCCAGGTTGAAGATAATTATAATTAATTAAGAAAATGTTAGGAAGCAGCCATCAAAGCTTAATTAAAATTAGAAACACCCGCATCAAAAAAAAATTATAGAGGAAAGAAATAGTGATGTTACACAAATTTATCCGTTTATTCAAATAGAGGTGAAATGTCACTTTCTTAAAAAATAAATAAAAGATTTTCCAATTACTCCTAATTGGATCGGAGAAGATCCAAATCTACTAAAAAGATTTTTTTTTTGGCAGATGACAAAGACTAAAAATCAAGTCTTTCACGTTAGCTTTTAGCTTCTTACTTAACGTAACTGTAGTATGGATAACATTGTTGATCATTGACACGTAACTGTAATATGGATAAAATTGTTGATCATTGACAAATGAGAGCCTTTTTCTTTTTTCAAGAGTTCTGTTCTCAAATTTTCAAATGGGAGATTTTAAACGTGCATAAAGAAATTTCCATGAAGTTAATTAAACTTAACTGATTTTCTCAGAGATTTTTCGTTTTTTTTTTGGGTCAAAGACTTTTTTCCTTTTGTCAAATATTTTCTTAGAGATTGAGTGAAGCAATGTTGCATCTACAGTCCAACTTGACGGAAAAAAAAAAAAAAACAGCCGTACAGACATGATCGCGCGGTCCGTATAATGTGAACATGCTTTCTAATGTAGGTAGGTAATGTATTGACGGATTATGTTTATATTTTCCTATGCACGTTTTCTTTCGTTGATGTCTTGAGGAGTCTTATAAAACATGTAACCACTATCGATTAGACCTGACTCTTTTATAATTTCGTTATCTATAATTTTATACAGTACTTATCCAGATTAATGACACGTGTCACTATATGTTATTTGTGAATTATATTAATCTTGATAAACTATTTTTCCAATCATAGTTGAAAAACATTAAAGAACAAATTAAACTACCATATTTATCAAAACAATGTTATAAAGAAAGCCACAACGACCCCAATTTCATTGGTAAAGAAGGATTAGATTCTGCCATTCTAGAACATGAAAAATTATTGTTTGAGCAGTTGATTTCCGTTATCCTGTAAAGTAAAAAAAAAATATATATTTGAAGTATGAAAATTTTCACTCGTGTTCTATCAACGTTTTTTAGTCATCTTATCATATATCTGTGGTGCATAGAAACTATTACAGAGTTTTATAGAAATATGTAGATCCAGTGCAATCTAATAATTTCTTCTCTAGGTGCAATACGGCTTCCTCTTTGCTTTATTTTTCTCGTTCTTTGGCTTCCTCTTTGTTTTCCTCTTTCATTTAGAATCGTATGATTTTTCTAAAATTGCTTGTTTTTTGTTTTTCTAAACATGGTAGTTTAGAGTTTAGTATTTGATGCTTTCAATCATGGTTGGAAGACTAGTTTAGCAAAATTAACATATGTTGAAAATAATAAATAATATAATAAACCTCTCTCTAATAGTTTAAGCTTTTAGATGAGATGATCACTAAACATTGTATCAGAACGTAGGTATCAAAACATTATAAGTTCAAAACTCACTGCCACTTATTTAAAAATATTAAAATTGTCCACCCATTTCAAAACATTAAAACTGTCTAAAGTGCAAGATTCAAAAACTAACTTTGCCTGCACTTGCGGGGGTGTGTTGCTAATAGCTTATACTTTTAGATGAGATGATCACTTAACAATATAATCTGTAGATAATATTGGGTAACATGTGTTATTAATCCGGATAAGTATTTCATAAAATTACAGAGACAGAATTATAGAGGAGCAAAGTCCCTATCGGTGTGCTTCACCTCGTTTGCCTAATATCTAGGATGATGCAATATTATATGTTTTTTCGGTACAATGAAGGTTGAAACTGTGGTTTGAATACTTTACAAATTAGTTTGTTATATATGCTCTCTCACATCCTCTTCTGAATGCATGTAAAAAATTAAGCGAACTTTTGCACCAGAGAGATTTGATGTCCTGACCAAAAAAAAAAAAAAAAAAAAAGAGATTTGATTGTCAAACAACATGTTAGACAAGGGACTGGATTTGGATCTTTAATTATCAAAAAAAAAAAAACAAGTTAGACAAGGATCAGAACAAAAAAAACATGTTTGACAAGGTTCATAACAAAAAAAACATGTTAGACAAGGAATTTGACATTTCGTGGAAATTCATTGTTTCTTGTGAAAGATTTGTCTGATCAATCTAGAACGAGAAATTGATTATATCTAGCAAACTTTGTTCTATACAAATTCGCTTACTCATAGAAAAGTCGTCTAAAAATTTGTATAAATAGTAATGTTTGGCTCTTATGTAACCAACAAACTAGAACAAGAAAATGAAGACTTCAGGCAGTTCATTGCTTTCACTTCTTTCAGTTTTCCTTCTAATTTCATGGGTTAATTCTGCTAATACTCATGATGATTTCCTTGATTGCCTACGATCTGATAACTCGATCTCAAACTCGGAGATCATATACACCCCAGAAAACACAACATATGCCTCTATTTTGCAATCCTCAATACAAAACCTACGACCACCAAGTGAGTCCACTCTAAAACCAAGAGTTATTATTACACCATTGCATGAATCCCAAATTCAAGCAGCCATATATTGTTCCAAGAAACATGGCTTGCAAATTAGAGTCCGTAGTGGTGGACATGACTATGAGGGTCTTTCTTATACATCTGAAATCCCTTTTGTCATCGTTGATCTTAGAAACTTTCGATCAATTACCATTGACACTGAAAAGAAAACAGCATGGGTTGAAGCTGGTACAACCCTGGGCGAATTTTATCACACAATTTCACAGAAAAGCAAAACTCTTGCTTTTGTTGCAGGGGCTTGCCCAACAGTTGGGGTTGGAGGACACTTCAGTGGGGGAGGATATAGCATGATGTCCCGAAAATTTGGCCTTTCTGCTGATAACATCATTGATGCCAAAATTATTGACGTTAATGGTCAAATTCTAGATCGAAAATCCATGGGGGAAGACCTCTTTTGGGCCATTAGAGGCGGTGGAGGTGCTAGTTTTGGTGTCATTATTGCATATAAGGTGAGGTTACTTACCGTGCCAGAAAGTGTGACTGTCTTCAATGTCACCAAGACTTTGGAGCAAAATGCTACACAACTAGTACATCGATGGCAATACATAGCTGATAAGATTGATGAAAATCTTCTTATCCGACTCTTCATTAGCAGTGTCAATTCTGGCCAGAATGATAAGAGAACAATACAAGTATCGTTCACCTCCATGTTCATTGGTGGAGTCGATGATCTCCTAGAAATCATGGAAAAGAGCTTCCCAGAGTTAGGCCTGGTAAAAGAAGATTGTACAGAAATGAGTTGGGTTGAATCCATACTCTTCTTTGCATACTTTCCTCGTGACGAATCTATCGATGTATTGCTAAATAGGACACCCCTCAACGACGTATCATATTTCAAAGGAAAATCAGACTATGTGATGCGTCCCATTTCAGAAAATGGTCTAAGAGGGATATGGGAATGGCTTCATGAAGAAGATGAAGGTGCTGCTCAATTGCAATTTAGTCCTTATGGTGGAAGGATGGCTGAGATTTTAGAATCTGAAATACCATTCCCTCATAGAGCTGGAAACATTTTTATGATTCACTATGGAGTGGGTTGGGATAGCGATGAAAATTCCGAAGCTAGCAGACACATAAGTTGGATCAGGATGCTTTACAGTTACATGGCTCGTTATGTGTCAAAATCTCCAAGAAGTGCATACATGAATTATAGAGATCTTGACTTGGGAGAAAATAACATTAACAATACAAGTTATAGACAAGCCAGCATTTGGGGCATAAGATATTTCAGAAATAACTTCAAGAGATTGGTTCATGTGAAGACGAAAATTGATCCCACCAATTTCTTCAGGAACGAGCAAAGCATTCCATCTCTATCACCATAGTAGAATAGGAAAAGATTCAATAAATAATATTACAGTAAACAAATGTCGCATGTGTATTTTTTCGATTGAAAATAAATGTTGGATGTGATAATAATTATTGTATAAGTGATTGTTTGTGGTATCATTGTTTAATAAAAGTTGTTTGTGTCTGTAATTTAATTTTTTGACGTCTAGAGATAACAAATTTATCTGCTCTTCTTTGTTAAACTAATATCATAACGACTTTCTTCCATCCTGGCCTTAGAAAATAGATGCACATGTGCTGACGGGAAGCTAACATTTTTTTTTTTTTTTTTTGGCTAAATAAGCAAGTGATTCTATTCATCCCAAAAATCATGTACAAAAAGAGCAAGACTCAACCTAATAGAGGATCCATAAGTCAAGATCCCATGCTATACAAATGTTTCTATTAAAGTTACAAAAATAAAATTTGTGTTTTCTATTTTTTACACTAAGCAGAACACAAGATTTAATAGAAGTAAAAATTTGTTCCTCTGTTTGAGCGGACCCTTCAAATAAACGATGATTTCTTTCAGTCCATATATTATAAGTTGTAGCACCCAACGTAGAATGGAATAAGCAAGATTGGAAGCTAACATTGGAAAGTTGAATTCTGCTAATTTGTAACTGATTGTTTTTGGTTTTGTTAAATTAAATGATTACTTACTTGCTTAGCAAAAAAAAAAAAAAAGCATACTCCAAAGGGTTAGTTACAATAGTTAATGATCGAGTGGAGAGTTTGGAGGTCTTGAGGACACGGGCATACACACAAAGCATAAAGAATAGCAGAAATCAACACATAATATTTTTAATGTGTTCTGGTCTTCTGTCTATGTCATGAACCCAAAATTGAGAAATCCACTATTCAACATTAGTGGTTACGATACAACAAATTAATGTTTGCATGGAGAAAATCTAAACCCTTCCTCACATGGTTTTAGGGACAGAAAAGCTTAAACCCTTACTCATACAATTTTATGCATCAAAAAATTCAAAATCCTCCCAAAATCGAGTACTCTCATAAAAAAAATACGAAAAACTATCTTCACACAATAATAAATTTTTGGTCGAACAAACCACTATAAGGAAACCCTCTTAGTATCAAGATCACATCCACACCCAAATTGATGTGGGACCTCGAGGTAATTAATTATAAGTTAGAAATATAAAAAATAAAAATCAATCCTTTCAGAATTTCGGTTACCCTCTTTACAATCTTGAGTGACTAACAATTGTTGTAGCCAATAAAAATTGTTGGATAGAACAATTTTCTTACATTGATAAATCTTTCATGGTTTATAAATTATGAATTCTATGATCAACTTATCAGATATTGGTGTAATTGATCTGGTACTAATTAATTTTAGGATAGAACTTCATATTTCTTATCATTGTATCGAGCTTGACCTTGATCTAGTCTTGTCCTTTTTATGTGTGGAACATCCTCTTATCAGTGCCTAAGTTGCTGTATGTCAAGATAGAACTTCATATTTCTTATCAATTAGTTTTAGGATAGATATCTATATTTAATTTCTTAACACACAAATTATTGTTAATTTCTTAACTATGGATTTTGTGTGATCGCATTAGGAAAGCCCAAAAAAGACCCTTATAGTGGGACTTAGATTTTCTCATGATACTCATTGTCTCGTGATGTTATCAAAGAGATTTATTTAATGATGATGAAATGAAAACAACAACTACAAATTGTAATTTATTTAACACCTAATGATTGTCATTTTATTATTATTAGATCAAACGGTGGTGGTCAATATCTCTTACATAACGTAATAAAACTATTGGTGTTATTAGAGGTTTCAAATTCTTAATAAAGGTTACTGCAGGCGCTCCAATTGGATGGATGAACCATGGTTTGGTTGAACATCTAATAAGACAAAGGTTGAACTTAGTTAGGACCATTAAATGGTTGTAATTTCCGTAGTAACCAGTGATATTTATAGATTCATTATATGTTTGTGTTAAGTAGCATCTCATCTAAAAAATTAAATTGTTAAAAAGTGTTTTATTATATTTTTTATTATCTTCAACACGTCCTCACAAGTGCAGGTGAAATTAGTTAATTTATTATATTTACCATGTTAAGTTAATACTTCATCTAAAAGTTTAAACTCTGCAAGTGCAGGTGAAATTAATTAATTTATTATATTTACCATGTTAAGTTAATAGCTCATCTAAAAGTTTAAACTGTTAATTATATTCAACATGCTCCACCAAATCCAAACAGAGTTAGTTTTTGAGTCTTGCACTTGAAAAATTATAATGTTTTTAAATGGGTGACGTGGGTTTTGAACCTAGAATCTTTTGGTACAAAGCTCTGATACCATATTAAATTACCACCCCATCTAAAAGTTTAAACTGTTAAAGAGGAGTTAATTATATTATTATTATATTCAACAGTTTGACAAATCTAATAAGAGAGTGGTGCCATAAAGAAAAATCATTTGTCTTAATTTAAAGGATTACCACATGATATTAATCTTTGCTTTGAAAATACCTTGACCCAAAATAAAATGCAATCATTTCCTAATTACTAAACCAGAGGAAATATAAAAAAGAAAAAAAAGGTTATGTGAAGCCAAATACTTTTGTTGTAGAGGCAAACTTGAAGAAGTCTGACATTTGTATGCCGTGCACAATGTTTATCCAATTGTGTGTGTGTGTGTGTTTTTTTTTTTGTTGTCAGAAAACATGTTTACATCAAGAATCTTCAATTAGCGAGATATTTATCGGTAGTTTCATAAAATATGTTCACTCTCTAATAGCATCTCGTAGTTTTTCTTGCTAGGATTGCATCTCGTAGTTTTTCTTGCTAGGATTGCATCTCGTAGTTCATTATTGAAATAACCAAAAGCAATACCACTGGTCATTTGGTCTAGTGGTATGATTCTGCTTGAGGTATGAAAAGTCTCGAGATATTTTTTGTATATAACATTCAAATAATGTAAAATGACTTAGCCTCTCTTGAATTAAAAAAAGAAAAAAAAATCACAACAATCTTTATATTTTCATTCTATGGTTGATACAAACTAGACTTGATATGTTTAATTAACTAAATATTATCTTTTCTATTTCTATCATGTAATAACTATCAAAATGCTCAAGGTCAATTTTCATATATAACATTCTAGTGATGTAAAATGGTTTAAGGCACCCTGAAATAAAAGGAAAAAAAAAACTCAAAAACAGTTCGTATATTTTCATTCTATGGTTGGTACAAACAAGACTTGAAGTGTTTAATTTGTATGTTTTCATTCTATGGTTGATACAAACTAGACTTGGAGTGTTTAATTAATTAAATATGATCCTAATATTTATATCATGTAATAGCTATCACAATGAGCGATTTACTCCTATGCAGAATTATCTTCTTCAACATGTACATAAAAAAGAATAATGCGTCTCGACGTTTCAACTTGCCATTGAAACCGCTGCATTAATAAATACCTATAACTACTATAATTTTTTTCATTTTTTAATTGAATGTTGTAAAAGAAATAAAATATAGTAGTGACATGAAGGCATAAAAATATTTAGATCACAAAATCACAACTGATGAGAAATGGTAAGGTCCTTTGCGATGTGTTCCATTCGATTCATGGCTATTAAAGTAAAATCATATAATATCTTAATTCACAGACATGCATTCGCATTTTTACTCACAATTTTTTTTTTCATGTTTAATGTGCTTAGTTCATGGTTTTGTTACTATAATAATCTTTTCCCCTTTTTCTCTTATATTTTGGGCTTCATAAAAAGACATATAAGACGTATTATATATTATTCGTATTAAATTTACAGCTCAACTAAAAATTTAATTTTTAAAGAGGAGTTTATCATGCTTATTTATTATTTTCAACCTGACAACATTAATGTTTTTAAATGGATGACCGCGAGACTTGAACTTAATTAAGAGTTATTCACTTTAACAGTATAACCTTCCCGATGCTAGCTCGTTACATATGTTTCAGATTTCAAATTCATGGAATGGTCAATTGTAGATTGTAATATAAAAAAATCTTGAAGTAAATCTACACAAAAGGTTAACACAAAGAAACATAAAGGTTGCAGCAAATCGTGCTGTGTGCAGGACACTGTCCAACTTAAAGGAACAAGGAAGAAAATTACTAGAGTCTAGAGGAGCGAAAACTTACCTTTAAGAGAGGAGTCTTCCGTATAGAATTCTAGTGAAGATGGTAGCACAAAACCACCATTTTGGAACGAATCTAAAAGTTAGTTTAAAAGGCAAAAAAGGAAACCACATAGACAATCTAGAAAGTAAGAAAATGAAATTAGAGATAATTCCATGAACAATTGTATATATACATAGTAATTATTGTCGATCCATTATTTATCCATGGCTAAATGATATTAGAGATAATTCCATGAACAATTCTAGAGATGGAATGCTTTGCTCGTTTCCAGAGAAATTAGTAGAATCAACCTTGGTCTTCACTTGGACCAACCTTTTGAAGTTATTTTTGAAATATCTCAAAGTGAAATCAGATTACGTGATGTGTTCCATTTTGAAAAATAGTCTAAGAGGAATCTGGAAAAGACTGCATGAAGAAGATGAAAATGTAGGCCTGTCGCTATTTAATCCATATGTTGGAAAGATGGTTAACCTTTCTCTTTGTCAGAAGGGTGAAGTGCACAGGACCCTGTGTGCTTTTATAAAGTTGTACAACATCTTTTTTGGTTTTAAAAGTGCACGATACTCTCCTGTGATTTTTGAAAATAAGTACAATAGTCCATGTGATTTTAAAAGTGCACGGTACCCCCTGTGATTTCTGAAACTAAGCACAATAGCCCATTTGTCAAAAAATTCATTTATTTTAACAAAAAATGTGATGCACGCGCGACAAATGTGATTATTCAAAGTTTTTTTTGCTTAAATTATTAATTATTTAGACAAAAATACCCTTGTATGACATATATTTTTTTCTTTAGGGTTGGAGAAAATGGGTATTTTTGTCCAAACAATTAAAAATTTAAGCAAAAAAGGGCATTTGACGCGTGTGCATCACAATTTTCATTAAAATAAACAGATTTTTTGACAGAGGAGGTTATTGTGTTTAATTTCAGAAACTATAAGAGGGTACCGTGCACTTTTAAAACCACATAGATTATTGTGCTTAATTTTAAAAACCACAAAAAAGTATTATGCATTTTTAAAATCACAAAATATATTGTATAATTTTACAAAAGAATAGGAGTCCTGTGCACTTCCCCTTTGTCAGAATACTCCATGACCTGATAAGGACTCATGCAAACATTATTATTATTATTTTTGGTTAAAAAATGTAAACAGTACTGATGGCATGAATATTAATTTAACAACGTTCTTTTAAACTACATACTGTATGCAAGACCTAACTAAGCTTTTATTTATTTATTTTTTTTTGGGGTAAAAAGAATTAACTAAGTCTTTGACCACAATGGTGTCGCCATTTGAAATGTTATGAAAGAGCATTTTGATGAAAGCTACATCGATACAATATACATAATTTAAGTTTGAAGAACATTTTCTATATGTTTGCTTATACAACCCGAAATTGTTGTTCCTCAATCTCTTTTCCGAGAATTTAGGAGGTAACGCTCATGTCGCATTCAATGTTTATACCACTACAAGAAAAATTGGTCTCGGCGACGGATCGTCATCGTACCCTCGCTTTTCGGCGAGGGCTCAGCGAGAAAGGCTTTGCTCTCGCGGATTCGGCGAGGCCCAGCTCTTCCCCTCGCTGATTCGGCGAGGGCCGGTTCTTGCCCTCGCCGATTCGATGAGGGCCCCGGTTCTTACCCTCGCCGATTCGGTTAGGGCCGGCTCTTCCCCTCGCCGATTCGGCGAGGGACAAGGACTTCCCTCGCCAAATCGGCGAGGGAAGTGACGTTCCGTTGCTGAATACATATAAACTATTGTATTTATATAATTAATTACATAAAATATTTGGATTATTAAAATATTTTGAACTTTTATAACTTTCACATTATATATATCATCCTACTTGAGAACTAATTCAATAATATAATCGGTTTATTAATATGAAGATGTAATTTGAGAAATAATAAAAATATAATAAATATAATATTTAAATATAAAATCTACATACGATATTTAGATTTGTGTATTTTTTGAAAATTACTACATATAGTACTCAATTTGTGGTTCATAATCAATTTCGCGGATACATTAATGAATTAACTTCATTTACATTATAAATTAATTAAACAAGTAAAAAAGTTAAGATATTAATATGTAAAAATAAATTAATTAAACAAGTAAAAAAGTTAAGATATTAATAAACAAAAAAAAAGTAAAAAAACAAAATAATCGCTAATTATTATACTAATTATATTATTAATATGTAAAAAAAAAATGAAGATAATAAAACAAAAGTGAAAAAAAACAAAATAAAGTCATATTTAATTAATATAATATGAATGATGAGAAAAATGTCAAACAAATTAACTATCAAAATAAAACAGTAAAAATAATAAAAAAAAGAAAAAAAAGGAGACGGACCTCTCCTTATAATAAGATTGTCGTCCCTCACCTGATCTGAAATTTTTTTTTAAAAAAACACATCTAAACCCCCCTCCCCTCCCTCCTCCCTCCTCCCCCCCCCCATTCCCGTAGCAGAGGTACCTACCCCCTATGCCCGCATCCCCTACCCCCCCAACCCATCCCACCCCACCCTACCATACTCGCCTCCCCTACCCCCTAACCCCCCTACCCGTGTACCCACACCCACTACAAGAAAACAGCGCACGGGCGACGGATTTTTTTTGTAGTAAATTGACGACGGATTTTTTTCGTAGTAAATTGGCTACGGAATTGCTAATTTCGTAGCCTATCCGTAGCCAACTTAGATTCCGTTGAAATAGCGACAAAAAATGGCTACAAATTGGTTACGGACAATAATTTTAATTATAAAAATAAATAAAAAATAATATTATGTAGCCTAGCCGTGACAAATTTGCTACGGACTAACTACGGATTATTTAATTAATTTGGCAACAAAAATCATAACAAATTCCGTAGCCATGCGGTGGCCAGCCACGGATTGGCTACGGACTATGTAAAATTCAAAAAAATGTTCATAAAAAAAAAAGGACCGGAGGGAAAAATAAAAATAACAAAGTTTGTAACCCATCCGTAGCCAATCGCCACGGATGGGCTACGAATTTTATTTTTTCCGTAGCCCATCCGTAGCCAATTGCCACGGATGGGCTTTGGACTTTCAGAAAAAAAAAAAGGTTTATCGGTTTTAATTTGCATTACGGAATTTTGATTGCACCTACAACGTAGTAAACTTCACATGAGATGTTAATTTTTCAAATAAAAATAAACTTGGTCTGTATTTTATTAGCGTGCAAATTTTAATAGAGAAATCTCCTACGAAGTCATTAGCCGTTTAAATCGAAGCTATCATGTCCTCACTTAACATTGCGTAAATGTTAATAGATGTTCAGTCTAGGGGTCCAAAAAGTCTCACATTGTATCTAAACGTCATAAACATGAATAATATAAAGATATAAACACGCTTTAATACGTTGTTCCTACTTATTAACAAGTTAAAATTCATATTATTCGGTGTCCGTAGCCCATCCGTGGCAATTGGCTACGAATTTCGTAGCCCATCCGTAGCCAATTGCCACGGATGGGCTACGAACATTCAAATAAAAATGAGGTTTATTGGTTTTAATTTGAAATTACATAATTTAGATTGCACCTACAACGTAGTAAACTTCACTTGAGATGCTAGTTTACCATATAAAAATAAACTTGGTCCCGATTTTATTATCGTGCGTATTTTAATAGAGAAATTTCTTACGAAGTCATTAGCCGTTTGAATCGATGTTATTATGTCCTTACTTAACATTGCGTTAATGTTAATAAACGTTCAATCTAGGGGTCCAAAAAGTCTCACATTGTGTCTAAACTTTATAAACATGAAAAATATAAAGAAATAAACACGCTTTAATACATTGTTCTTACCTATTAACAAGTTAGAATTCATAATATTCGGTGTCCGTAGCCCATCCATGGAAATTGGCTACGGATGGGCTATCGACTTTCAGAAAAAAAAAAAGGTTTATCGGTTTTAATTTGCATTACGGAATTTTGATTGCACCTACAACGTAGTAAACTTCACATGAGATGTTAATTTTTCAAATAAAAATAAACTTGGTCTGTATTTTATTAGCGTGCAAATTTTAATAGAGAAATCTCCTACGAAGTCATTAGCCGTTTAAATCGAAGCTATCATGTCCTCACTTAACATTGCGTAAATGTTAATAGATGTTCAGTCTAGGGGTCCAAAAAGTCTCACATTGTATCTAAACGTCATAAACATGAATAATATAAAGATATAAACACGCTTTAATACATTGTTCTTACCTGTTAACAAGTTAGAATTCATATTATTCGATGTCCGTAGCCCATCTGTAGCAATTGGTTATGGATGGGCTACGAATTTCATTTTTTCGTAGCCCATCCATAGCCAATTGCCACGAATGGGCTACGGACATTTAAATAAAAATGAGATTTATCGATTTTAATTTGAAATTACAGAATTTGGATTGCACTTACAACGTAGTAAACTTCACTTGAGATGCTAGTTTACCAAATAAAAATAAACTTGGTCTTTTTTTTTATTTTTTATTATCGTGCGTATTTTAATAGAGATAAACTTGCACCTACAACGTAGCCAATTGCCATGGATTGCGCTGTCTTGAATCAAGTGAATGCATTAATGTGGTTGGAGATGTAGAAGAAGAACACGGGGACTATGGTTACAATGATGTTGAAGATCATGAAAGTGACTCCGATAATGACTTAGAATCCGAAGATGATGAATTATCTGATTGAGAATTTGTACCTATAAATTCAATATTTTGTATGTCAACTGTATGTGAAGTGTACGATTGATAATCGAAAACTATAATGAAAAGTGGTTATAATATCTCTTAATTTATAGAATATATTGTACATATGTGTTTATCTTATGTTTTTTTGTATAGCAATCATAGTTAGAGGTGGTAGATCGCAAGCAGATCAGTCACGATCCGGTATGCCATCAACTTCGTCCTCCGCAACGGAAAAGCCAGAACCATCATCACGTGCAGCTAGCACAACAAACTGGCAGTGGATGGGATTCGAGTCACTCGCTCAGTACGCCACATGGTTGGAGGATAGATGTACTCACATTCGATTATATAATAACGGGTGAAATTACAATTCAATAAAATTGTAGAGCAATTACTTTAATTGTTTGTTATTAGTTCTTGAAGTTATAATATGCAAATGCAAGTGGCATTAATTTATAGAATTGATATACTTCTTAACAGATTTGTACCTGCTTCGGCGATACAAGATTTTAAGTCAATATTCGCAGGCGGATTCACAGAACCCTGGATTACTTATGGAGAAATTCCGCAAGATGTCAAAGACCGATGGTTTTGCTCGTTTGAGGTTTTTATAAACAATAATGCAGTCAATATATATTATATTATACACTTGTACATTTACACATGCATATTCAATTAACATATGTTCGCATTGACTTTTTTTCTTCATTGCAGAAAGATTATAAATGGCACCCATGTGATAGGACACGCATCAAGCATTGCTTTCATTATAAGGCACTGGAGAGAATGAAAGACCAATTGGCTAAGGTCCGTAAATTTGACAAGCCTCCTAAGTGGATGACATTACAAAATTGGGAGCAAATGCAAGTAAGATGGTGCGACCCAAAATGGATAGAGAAATAAAAAGCGGCAAAGAAAAATAGAGAGAAAAATCAATCGGTACACTACACGGGTGCCACCCCCTTTCATGAGGTTCAGAGAAGGCTGGTATGTAACTAAAATTAACTACTTAAATTTAATATTCTAGTTTTTGAGTAATTACTACTTATGAATTTAATAATGTAGGCGGTGACAATAAATGCCCCTGTCTATAGAGCTGATGTTTTCAAGGTCGCCCACAGTAAAGGGGAGGGTGATGGTATCCAGTACTCTGATCCAAAGGCTGCTGAGACGATAGTAAGTATTTATACAATATATTACTTTTACTGTCGTTTAATTTTGTTAAATTTATATAATGTATATGTTAATTTTAAGTTGCTAGTTAATTTTAATTTAAAAGGTTATAAAAATTGAATTTCATAAGTCTCTTTTGTAATGTATAGGTGGTTAGGCTTATGTATTTCATTATGAGGATTGTATCATTATGATTATGTTGAAGTGATTATGATGAACGACATATCATTTGGTTGTAAGTTGGAGGCCCAAGATTGTGAATTTGGTTTATTTGTAGTTGTATGTTGGTTGTTGTGGCTATATAATTGTTATGCAAGTTATATTTTTATGTTTTGGGCTATATTACAGATGTTATAATGCCGAAATTCTGTTGCGTCCTGACTTGGTTTTAGGTGGGATCGAGTTGGGACGTGACATTGAGTGGTATAAGAATATTAAATATTTATAAATGTTATTTTTGTAGTCACGATATGAGGAGATGCTCCAGCAACGTGAACTTGATACGTAAGAAGACCCCACGGTGCCGCCCGTTAATCCCGATGATATCTTTTACCAAGCTGTTGGTGGGGCAAAAAAAGGGCGTGTCTATGGACTCAGCTCGCAAGGAGTCTGCATTAGTAGGGAAACACCCTCTATTCCCACCATCAATACTAGGAGTTGGACTCTCGAAAGAAGAAGTCGACAGGCGAGTCATTGCCAGAACGGAGTCCTTGAGGCAACAACTTGATGACCAAGGAAAGGAACAACAAGAGATGTAGCGACAAGTGAACGAAGCCATGGAACTTGTGAGCCATTTGCAGCAGGAGATTAATCGGCTAAAACACCCACGACATTAGCCCGATCAACATGATCAATGGTACATTTAGGATTTGGTTTTTTGGACAATTTTAACAACTAATTTCGAACAATATTTTAATATTTTTATGAATTTAAAAGATGCATTATGTAAATATTATTTTATATATTTAATTTTATGTTTTGTTGTGTAAATTTGTTTTATTTTTTAATTTTTACATTTCATATTATTTTTACAATAATTAATAATTATTAGGTTACCGAATAACCATATAGAATTAGCCACTGTTTTTCTACGGACAAATGGCTATGGATTTGGACAACGGATTGGCCACTAATATGTGGTGACAAATTGCTATGGATTTGCTATGGCTTTGCTACGAACGTTAATAATTTAAAAAAATCAAAATTTTAATTGGCTACGGATTTGTTACCGAATATGTGGCTACCGATATATCCGTAGCCGCGGGCTACGACCGATTTACGACTGAAACGGCTAAGGATTTGCTACGGACATTATTAATTAATTAAAAAAAAATTATTTGGCTACGGATTGGATACTGAATATGTGGCTACCGATATTTTACGGATATTAATCCGTAGCCGTGGGCTACAACCGATTTACGACTGAAAGGGCTACGGATTGGCTACGAAAATTAATAATTAATAAAAAATATCACAATTTTAGTTGGCTACGGATGGGCTACGACTATTTTGTTACGGAAGTTATAAAAAATAAGTACAAATTAATTTTTGAAATTGGCTATGGAATGACTACGGAATATCAATTTGGCTACGGGACTTTTTACTACGGACGGAAATCCGTAGCCTATCCGTCGCCCGTCCCAATTTTGCTACTGCTAGGCTATGGATTTCGACCGTCGCCTCAGCCTGTTTTTCTTGTAGTAACCCCCTAACCCCTCTACTCGTGTACCCCACCCCCCCAATGTGGTAAACCCACCCCCTACTTGTGAACCCAACCCTTACCCGTGAACCTACCCCCCACCCCCCTTACCCGTCAACTCACCCTCAATCCTTTGCATCAAGGCTAGTTTTTTTTTTGTTATATATGTACATATATATATATATATATATATATATATATATATATATATATAAATATAATTAACTATATATATATATAGTTAATTTTTTTGTTTTGTAGTATTTAAGGTATGATTTTTATGTGTTATTATATTTTTTATTTTATGCAATTTTCATTTTTTTTTGAGATTTTTTTTTTCATTTTCGAATTTATTTCAATTTTTATAACTTTTTTGTTTTCTGAATTTTTTTTGATTTATTTGTTTTGTTTTCCAAAATAGGTTCAAAAAGGAATAGGAGCCTAATCGGAAGCGGGAAGCTAAATCAAGTGAGGGATTCATGAGTTATTTGCATTTACTATGTTTAGTTTCTTTAATGTTGTAACTCTATGATTCAAAGCTCGTAACTAATTGAATGTATGATTTTTAACATGTTTTATGATGTGGGTGCTCTCTTTTGTATAATCTAAAAGTGTTGTAAGATTTCTTATGGTATTGTTAACATGTTAGTTATTGATTTTGAGTTGAGCATGTGTTGTTTGATAAAAGGTTTCAATGTGGTGTTACTAGTTAGCTTTGTAGTCTAACTTAAAGTTTGTATAATGAATTGGTATTTTGGCTAATAACGAGTGAGTGGTTGGATTCTATAAAGTGCAAGTGAATTGGTTTAATAGTTAAGGCTTGGTGTAGGAACCTTGAATGCAAATCGAGTTAATGAAAATTGAGTGGTTAGATTAGTTAGAATTTGAGGTCTAGATGTTAGTAAGTTACTTATTTGTTTTTGGCTTGTTGGTCTTAACTTGGTAGTGTTCTTGTTCAACAAAGTAATTTACTAAGAAGCGAGATCTTGAACAAAACTAAATTATACTAACTAGAGACTATCTTATCATACTATCTGCATAAGAATAACTAGATAATAATAAATAACCTCGATACTAGTAGGTAATTTATAAGTAATTTGTAATAGTATGATAAAACAGTCTTTAGTTAGTAAGTTAAAGTATGTAATTAATCAATAGGTTATCTTAGAATAGTGGCCTGTAATAGCTAAATTAATGTTTGGTTCCTTTTGGCATACCTACCCCGCAATACTTATAGTCTATTTTACTTTTAGGTTACCTTGCATTCATGTTTGTGTTTCTTTGCAAGGAAAGGTCAATCCAGAACTTGGAAAAGTAAAAGAAAGCCCCAAACATTAACTTTATAATACTCGCTCTATATGTGTGCAATCTTCTAATTACACTTTTGGTGCATCTGAGTAACCAGTTAGTTTTATTCATTCTTAGATTGAAAGAAGATAAAGAGCAAAAGATGAAACTTCTGGCTCAGCAAAGGGATCTTCAGGTATATTTGTACTAGTGCTAGTTAAAAAACTTGCTTTACCATGTCATGTTCAACATCTGCTTTTGGTTATATTCAATTAAGTAGTTCTTATACATGCGAGCTCAAGTTTGATTATCTTTGTTCCACCAAGTAGTTCTTTGAACTTGCTTTACCATGTAAATTTTCTTTTGAGATGTATGTTTGGTTTGGTTGTGCAATAAAAAATTAACTGTTATGAGTTTGAAAATAGCTTGAGAAATATGATTTAAGATGTGCCATGCTCTGATCTTTTGGCTAATATGTGGAGTTGGTAGATTTGAGTGTGGCTATAATTTTTATAGAAGATATATTATTTGTTATCTTTTAATGTCCTCCTGGTGCATTAATGTATAGTTTGTTGTGTATTGTATTTATCTTATAATTTTATTTTGTTATTTATTTGAGTTCTATTTCCAAATATGTATTATAGTCTTCTAAGATCTTTCATGTTGAGTGATAAAGGAAGAATAAAATGAGGTGAAATTTCAATCTGAAAGGCTATCAAAAGTTCATCAATGACGAGCTTCTGGAGATTCAAAGCTCGTGAATAGTTTTGGAGAAGATTCAAATGCATAGGGTTAAGTTAGATTTGGGAGATAGCTATTTTGTAATTATATATGTAATTAAAACATTTTGTAATCATATATGTAATTAAAATATTTTATAATATTAATTTTAAATTGAATTTTGATTGTCAAATTTTAATTAATTTAATTTTTATATGAAATTCATATTTATAAATTTTGCCATTTAAATTTTGTACTCTAATTAATTGGCGAGGGACAAATATTCGAGAGTCTGGCGAGGGCATTGTGACAGAAAAAAAAGGCGAGGGCACAACGAGTGACGAAAAAAGCGAGGGCACGGCGAGTGACGCAAAAAGCGAGGGCACAACGAGTGACGCAAAATGCGAGGGCACGGCGAGGGACAAAAACGGCGAGGGTACGACGAGTGACTAAAAGAGCGAGGGCACGACAAAGGACAAAAACGACGAGGGCACGATGAGTGACAAAAAAAGTGAGGGCACGGCGAGGGGCGAAAAAGTTGAGGGCACGGCGAGTGACGAAAAAAGCGAGGGCACGGCAAGGGATGAAAAAGGCGAGGGCACGGCGAGGGACCCCAATTCACTGACGAGCGTTTCGGCAAGGGACGATTCCCCTCGCCGGGCCCTCGCTGATACCCATTCGGCGGGGGCCCGGCGAGGGGAATCATCCCTCGCCGAAATGCTATTTTGTTGTAGTGCACTTTTATTTTTGCGTAAGCAATAAAACCCTGAAGGTTGTCGTACCTCTTTCCCAAAAAAAAAAAGAACCCAATTTGGTGTTCTAATTGTTATATTTATTAGACATTTTTGGAAACTCGGATTTAAAAACATGATGTTGTGAAAATTCATGTATTCGGAATCTTACAATTTCCAAATGGAATGGAAGGTAAATTTCACCACATAAACTCTGGTTTCTTCTTTGAGAACCACGAGTTCTTTCTAAAAAAGGATTTTAACATCTAAATTTTGTTTAATGGGTCGGATTCAAGATAAAGCCATCCAAGATCCAACTCTCAACTGCCTAAACTAGTCAACGTACAAGTGATCCACTATCTTTTTTTTTTTTTTTAAAATAATAAAGAAAATTCAGTTGACATAGTACAATTATCAAATTATCCAACGAAATTCGAGCATCGAATGATCCACTATCTTTAAATTAATATAAGAGTAACATGGATGACTGAACAAGACTTCATGCCAGCTCATAGTTGTTAGCACCATTGTATAAGAAAATTAAATATATTATGCATGGATAACATGGATCTCGATATCTTGTATAAAATTAACAAGATTATTATTTAAGAATATAACATGGGCAAGGTCTCGATCTCGAAGTAAACATATGAAGAAGTATATGGTTGATCTCATATAATGATACCTTAACTTATAATTTTGTCTTATACAAGGTCTTGATCTCGTTAAGTGGTCCATGTTATTCTTAAATAATAATGTTGTCTTATGCAAGATCTTTCAAGATCCATATATATATATATATTTTTTTTGATTTAAATGGAGATCTAAATTAATATTATATTCAATATAAAAGATGTTATACATGTGTTGAGAATCAATTTCGAAATCTCTCGCATACAAAATAAGAACTATACCACTATGCGTAATAT
Source organism: Ehretia macrophylla (assembly GCA_037974665.1). Lineage (NCBI taxonomy): Eukaryota > Viridiplantae > Streptophyta > Magnoliopsida > Boraginales > Ehretiaceae > Ehretia > Ehretia macrophylla. Next base: position 44,361,488 of record CM075764.1, read on the forward strand.
ATTTTTTCTTATACAAGTGTGCTGATAAATATGAGCTGGCCTGAGGTCTCGGGTGATTAATTAATCCTATTTAAGACCAACCAACTTTGATTAAATCTCTCGCAAATCGAAGGCGAAGATATGCGTGCGCTCCATGTGATTCTCTCATTGCATGTTTGGCATCACTATGCCACAATCTATTAATTTTACCACAAATAACATTTTCCAAGAATTTGTGTTCTCAAGTTTTCAAATTGGAGACATTAAAACTACATAAAAAAATTGCGATGAAGTTAAGCTTACATAATTTTCTTTGAGATTGGCCCAAGCGACTTATACTTCAATTTTTAAGTCTTCTGAAGAAATTATGCGGTCCGTATAATGCAAGCATGCGCTGATCCGCTGGTTGGGAATCCACATAATCCGCGTGATGTGGCTCCTACCACTTAAACATGCAACCATCAGTGATATCGTGCAGGACGCAGCACAATGTTGACCACGGGCGGAGTCACACTTGGGTCAGCGGAGTTGAAATTCTCGCTGATAAAAAACAACGTTAAAAATATTATATATATATATATTTTTAAAAATAAGTATTTATATATTTTTAATTAAAAAAATTAATCAATCCTTACTAAAAAAGAATATACTCATATAATTAAAAAATTATTTATTTTAATTTTTACTTAAAAAAATTTATCAATCTGCCCTCCTGATGTTGACTAGAGATGTTAGAAAAGAATTTATTAACAAAATGTTGGACACGATGTTAGCCTATAGTATTGACATTCCCAAGAAATTCACGCCTTTATCTTTAGCCTGCATCTTATATAAGTAGAGCAACGTGTGGTTCTTATGTAAGCAACAAAACTAGAACAAGAAATGAACACTCCAAGCGGTTCATTGCTTTCACTTCTTTCAAGTTTTCTTCTAATTTCATGGGTCAATTTTGCTAATACTGACGATAATTTCCTTGATTGTCTACGATCTCATATCTCAGACTCTGATGTCATATACACCCCAAGAAACACAACATATGAATCTATATTGCAATCCGCAATATATAACCTACGCTTTACAACTGAGTCTACCCCAAAACCAAGAGTCATTACTATACCATCTCATGAATCCCAAATTCAAGCAGTCATATATTGTTCCAAGAAACATAGCATGCAGATTAGAGTCCGAAGTGGTGGACATGACTATGAGGGCCTTTCCTCAACATCTGATCAAATTCGTCCTTTTGTCATCATTGATCTTAGAAACCTTCGATCAATAACAGTCGACACTAAAAAGAAAACTGCATGGATTGGAGCTGGTGCAACTGTTGGCGAAGTCCATTACGCAATCTCTCAAAAAAGCAAAACTCTTACTTTTGTTGCAGGGGATTGCTCAACAGTTGGGGTTGGAGGACTCTTTAGTGGGGGAGGAACTAGCCCATTGTCTCGAAAATATGGGATTGCAGCTGATAACATAATTGATGCCAAAATAATCGACGTTAATGGTCAAATTCTAGATAAAAAATCCATGGGGGATGACCTCTTTTGGGCCATTAGAGGTGGTGGATCTGCTAGTTTTGGTGTCATTACTGCATATAAGGTGAGATTAGTTACTGTGCCAGAAAATGTGACTGTCTCCAACGTCATCAGGACCCTCGAGCAAAATGCTACAGAAATAGTACATCAATGGCAAGACATTGCTGCCAAGATTGATGAGAATCTTATTATCCGAATCTTCTTCGCAAGTGTCAACTCTAGCCAAAGTGGTAAGAGAACAGTACAGGCAACATTCATCTCCGTGTTCCTTGGTGGAATTGATGATCTGCTTGTAATCATGCAAAAAAGCTTCCCCGAATTAGGCTTGGTAAAAGAGAATTGCATCGAAATGAGTTGGATTGAATCTGTCCTCGTCTTAGCAAACTTTCCTCAGAACGCATCCACAGATGTATTGTTGGATAGGAAATATGTCAGCAGATCATATTATAAAGGAAAATCAGATTACGTAACGAGTCCTATTTCAGAAGATGGTCTAAGAGGAATATGGAGAAGGCTTAATGAAGAAGATGAAAGTGTACTCCAGATGCTATTTAATCCTTATGGTGGAAAGATTGCTAAAATCCCAGAATCAGAGATACCATTTCCACATAGAGCTGGAAATATTTATGCGATTGAATATCAAGCGATATGGGAAGATAATTCTGAAGCTAGCAGACACCTCAACTCGCTTAGGGAGCTTTACAGTTATATGGCTCCTTATGTTTCGAAATCTCCAAGACGAGCATACTGTAACTATAGAGATCTTGACTTGGGAATAAACAATATTGGCAATACAAGCTACATACAAGCCAGCAAATGGGGCAAAAGATATTTCCATAATAACTTCAAAAGATTGGTTCAGGTGAAGACAAATGTTGATCCTACCAATTTCTTCAGGAACGAGCAAAGCATTCCATCTCTAGCACCATAATAATTGAGAAGAAGAAGTCGTTCATCACTAATTTCAGTCATGGAAGATTACAATAAATAAATGTTGTATGTTTTTAATTCAGCTCATAATAAATAATGGATCGGATCAATATATCTAAATATATGTTTATCGAATCATTGTGCAATAAAAGGTTTTCTTTTCTCATTTTTCATCAATATGCCTTTACTTTTCTGACCTTGAGGGAACAACCTTATTACTTTTTTTTACATCTTTGCCTGTAAAAATTGATATAGTATAATCGCACTTCAAAGCAGGAAACTCTGGTGATATATGGTGATATTCAAAAATTCATTGCAGAAAATAGTTACGTCACCATCAATTTTTTCAAGTAGTCAATATGTATCGTGAGACAAATCGTTGTGCGGAGTAAATTATGTTTTGCAATAACTTCTTGGTGTTTCATTACTTCAACAGGCTCTTCCGTTAATTATTCGATGATTAGAAAAAGATTGTAAAAGGAATACATACCCCATAATAATTCCCATTTAACCCGGGCTCGGTCTCCCTTTGAGCAAAAAAAAAAAATCATTTCATCGCCTTTGCGCTGCTATCTAGACAAGGATAAGGAGGGTGTCATAAATCTAGATGAATTAGTGAATAGTTTTCTTTATTTGGCCTTTGCATTCATGTAAAAATAAAATAAAAAATCATTGCATGGTTTGACAAATCAAATTAGAGACAGTGGTGTGATGGAGAAAAACACTTGCGCCTAAAAGACTACTACATGATGTTAATTTTTCATTTAGTAAACCAGGTAATATGAAATAAACAATTATCTCAAGTGAAAACATTTGTTTTTGAGGCAAACATGAAGAAAATTTGATTTTAAATATGCCATTCACAACGTTTGTTTGTTTGTTTATTTATTTATTTATTTATCGAGTGCGTCTTTTGTAAGTTAACCTAGCCAGTAAATGAGCCTGGCATTTGGGCTGAAAAATAATATATTTTGAGTTGGTGGATAATGAATTCAATCTTCCACTGTCGAAAGTGAGAACGTGAGCAATACAAAGCAATAAGAAGATAAATAATTATGTGCTTGTGTGAGCACACCATTCTTGACTCACCTCGTTTGAATGGAGAAAAATTGTTTGCACGCCATTGTTGAATGGAGAGAATTGAATGCCACCAACCTGTAATGATTATAATATCAGGGACTCACTCTCTCTAGTATGTTCTCTCACTTAATAAATTAGTATTTTGAGTTAAACTTTTATATTTAACGACAAATTTTTATATTTTTTATTTAGATATGTGATCAGTTATTTTTGATCAATAATAATATCTCATATTTTTTAACTTGATAATTATTCTGTTTATTTCTTCTCTAATTGTAGTAGATGATGATATTGAAGTCATTTTGTAAAAATTATATTTTTTTGTTTTGGTTTGGACAGATATGTTTTGTGAATTTTTTGATAATTTTTGGTTTTTTTTTATTTTTTTATTTTTAGTGATATTCTATGACTGTTAAAATAGTGCATAATGCTATACATGAGAGAGAAAATGAGTCCAAGAATAAAATAAAAAATTCACAAAAGAATTAATATTTTCCTTCAATTTTCCGTTAAAAATAAATTAAATAATCACTTTTTAAAAATTAAAAAATCAAAAAATTACTTTTACAAAACGATCTAAAAGTTTTTTACTCGAACCAAATCACGGTAAGAGTCTCATGACATGCGTATCGTGCTAGATCTTGCTTGGGAAGATGCCGAAAAATTTCCCACAATCTTCTCCAACTTGTACATCTCGAAGCAAACGCATACCCACATCCAACTAGCCATTGGATTCTTCAAAGCAAGCACACGTGATGTCATGCTTTTAAAATCAAGTATTTTTGACTTATACTTTTTACACTTTTAAAAAATGAGACTCACACTTCACACTTTTTGATATATTTGACTCAGATCCCTTCTGTCAAAGACCCTGTTAATATTGCTGTCAAAGTAAGGTTAATTATGTCATTTGCTAATAATCTTAAAAAATGAAATTTGCAAATTGATAATGCTTCTCTGCTCTCCAGATTCCTTTTTTCTTCTCTCTCTTGATATCCTCTCTCTTCTTCCCATTCATTTTTCTTCCACATTTTCTTCTTCCTCTCTCTCTTATTTACAAAAAATCTAACATTTCTCTCCCTTTCTTTCTACACCACAGGCCATGGTGTGTGTCTGTGTGAGTTCCGTGATATGTGCCGATTTGGGTGTTGTGGTTTATGTGGCAATAGGAGATGTGGTATATGAATCTTTGTTGTGTGGTGTGCTTCCGGCGTGGGTGCCTATATCGTGGGGGGAGGGGGGGCCATGGCATGCCTATGCGTTAATGTTTATCTTACTGGTATTTTGCTTTATAATTAAAAGGTTCAATATTCAAGTTCAAATTCAGCTACGTTTTTAAAAATACATGAGATATTCACCTACATTTTTAAAATACAAAGGATATTCAGCTATATTTTAAAACATACGAGGGTATTCAGCTACTTTTATAAAACAAAGAGGGTAATCAACATTGTTTTAAAATACAGGAGGTATTGTGCACTTTTGACAAAATACAGAAGGGTGATAAGCCGTTTACTTTTTTACTTCCTCTTACGCGATTAAATGCAACCCAAAAATTCTATTTGCAGCTACGTCTTCAAACAAGTAATTCTAGTCCTACTATAAAATGGTTTATAGACAACTTCTCACACACATTAGATTTAGTAGTAGCATAGTGATGAACTACTTTTCCTGATAATTGAGAGATCAAAATTTAAAAATTTCCAAAAAACCGAGGTACTCGTACCACATAACCTTTTACTCTAAAAAAATAAAAAAAAATAGTTTAAATAAAAATCTAACCTAATAAAAATGTAAAAAAATTAATTTAAATTAAACAAAACTCGAAAATAAAATTAGTCAAAACTCATACACAATAAGATATAAACTTTAAACTAAACTAAATAATATCCCAATATTTGTCAAGTTTAAACATTATAATATATATGTGCCATGTGTGCGTATATATTTAAAATAATTAATAATTGGTTTCGAGTTTCTTCTTTTTAAAGTCTAATATCAAAACCCATTAGATTACTTGTCGATTACTGCTTATAAAAATAAAATTTTAACGGATACCCTATCAGTTTCAAGTTTCGTTTTGTTTTTGTTATGTCTAATACCAAAACCTTTAGGGTTACTTATCGGTTACTCCAAATAAAATCTAAACCCTAAGAGATATTTATCAGTTCCACTATCAAGTCTGTTATCAGTTGTAAAGATATTTAATACACAATGTGGATTATTCATAAAATCATAAATCATTCTAATCTCGTAGTAAAAGAATTTGCCCGAGTAAGTAACCACGTTCGTTCCACCGTTAAATAACTGCGAATCAGAATCCAAGAAACAATGTCAGTCTTGGATTATAGTTCACAACTTAAATGTTGATTTGATTGTGATGTCTACACACTGTAGACATAGTAAGAGAGATTGAGAGAGAGAGAAAAGAGGAGAAGATAGTCTTTGTCTTCTGTTTCTTATTTTTGTCAAAAAAACGAACCTATCAATTTAGAAGAAGAAACTGATATGTTGGATCCCATAACTCTTTATTAATCCAAATAGGTCGGGTTGAGTCAACTCATATGGGATGACCTAACCCTAAAATCTAACAAGTTAAATATCAGTCGATTTAAAATTTAAAACTCTCTGCTATTATCCTTAGGCTATCCTTATTAGGGGTGCTAAAATATAAAACATACTAAATTTGAAAAATTTTAGAGACCCAAACATTATTTTTGATTTAAATATATATGGAACCCACTACTTTTTACAACTTTTGAGGTAATATGGGTCTCTAAATTACATTTAGAGTACTAAATTTAGAGACCCAAATATAATTTAGAGACCCATTTTACCTTAAAAGTTGTGAAAAGTGATGGATCTCATGTATATTTAAATCAAAAATAATGTTTAAGTTTCTAAAAATTTTCAAATTTAATATGTACTAGAATAGCCTTAGAATAGTGACGAAGCTTTTCCAAAATTGCATTTGATAAAGAGAATAATTTTAGACGTCCCTATTTTCTGTACCTATTGCAAATATTTCAAGATTTGTGAACGGTCCTAGGAAGATTTGCATGCCGCATATGTTGACTCTTACGCATGGGGCTGGAACCCCACATAACCACCAAGTTCTTCCAATTTTGGAGTTGTTATACAAGTGGGGCAACTGAGATATGATAAATAAGGCACATTAGAAAGGTTTCTAAAACCCAGTAAGTACATCCCAAAGAGCATAGAGGCGTCCTCGTGCATTTTAATGATAGTGAAAGAACAATATTATACTTACTATAATAACAAGAATATCTTAATATAGAGGTAGAAACTTGACGGATGACAAGTATTTATGAAAAGAACATATCACAACTGATGTAAAATTTGTGAGGTCGTTATCATATTGCAAAGCTCTACACAGATTTTGTGACTAATTCAAGCAATGACAGATCTGCCTTGGTGCGATCCCCAAATTTTTCTTAAACCTATGAGTATTTATTTTAGATTTTCTTAAAAATAGGTGAATTTTTAGTATGAAAAAATAAATTAACCCCCACTAAAATAAATATCAGTATTATAGTCCCTACTAAAATAAAACTCTAGCTCCACGCTAGAATGCAAGTCTGCACTTTGATAATATTATATGTCCTAATATATGCGGACGTGTTTCAGCCGTCTTCAGACATTTTCCTTTGGGTCAAAATGAGGCTTCTTTGAAGAAAAAAACAGATCAAAAAAAAAAAAGGGTTAATATCACTTTTGGTTCCTGGTCTTGTTGACAATGTGGTCCTTTATTTAGTATCTCAATTTGAAAAGATAAATGAATGAAATGTATTACTTTTGAAGATAAATGACTACATTATTAATGAGTCAAAGATAAGAGACCAAAAGTGATATTGCCAACTAGCCATCTTGTCACGCCTCGAGCCAGAGCCCCAAGTCTGCAGACGCAACTGGTGTTGTAGATATAAAAAATAACTATTTAGACCTATTTTCTTCTGAACCAAAATAATTAACTTAAATTATTATTTATACCCACAACACCTACTCATAAACTATATAAATAACTATATTATCCTGATGCAAGATATTACACATCTACTCCGACAATGTGCAATAAGCAGCCATGCAGAGCCCAGAATCTCTTTTCAACTTCCACAAGTAACATATTTTCAAGATTGATGTTCTCAAGTTCTCAAATTGGAGACATCACACGTGCATATATAAAACAACTTAGCAAAACATTGCAGACGATGTGAGGCTAGAATATTGACATTTCAAGGACCGAACATCGTCTAGAATATTGTCATTTCTAGGACCTTCACGCATCTTGCTTGTCAAAAGATTTTTCTTAATAAAATGTCAATCTGATTACTTCTAGCACATAGATTGGTCTGTTCAATAGCAAATAGTAAATTTGCTTTGCTGATGGAAAAGTCATCTAAAAAATCTTATAAATAGCAAACGTTTGGTTCTTATGTAAGCAACAAACTAGAACAAGAAATGAAGACTCCAAGCAGTTCAATAATGCTTTCACTTCTTTCAGTTTTCCTTCTAAATGCATGGGTTAATTCTGCTATTACTCATGACCATTTCCTTGATTGCGTTCTATCTCAAATCCCGAATTCTGATGAAATATACACCCCAAAAAACACAACTTATGAGTCGATTTTGCTATCCGCAATATATAACCTACGATTTGCAACTAAGTCCACTCCGAAACCAAGAGTAATTCTTACTCCATCGCATGAATCTGAAATTCAAGCAGCCATATATTGTTCCAAGAAACATGGCTTGCAGATTAGAGTCCGAAGCGGTGGACATGATTATGAGGGCCTTTCTTATACATCTGAAATCCCTTTTGTCCTTATTGATCTCAGAAACCTTCGATCAATAACCATTGACACCGAAAATAAAACTGCATGGGCTGAAGCTGGTGCAACCATGGGTGAATTTTATTACGCAGTCTCTCAGAAAAGCAGAACTCTTGCTGTTGTTGCAGGGGATGGCACAACAATGGGGGTTGGTGGACACATCAGTGGAGGAGGGACTAGCATGATGTCTCGAAAATTTGGCCTTGCAGCTGATAATGTCATTGATGCAAAAATAATTGACGTTGATGGTCGAATTCTAGATCGAAAATCCATGGGGGAGGACCTCTTCTGGGCCATAAGAGGTGGTGGAGGTGCTAGTTTTGGTGTCATTATTGCATTTAAGGTGAGATTAGTTACTGTGCCAGAGGAAGTGACGGTCTTTAGGATTAGCAGGACCCTAAAGCAAAATGCTACACAACTAGTACATCGATGGCAATACGTTGCTGACAAAATTGATGAAAATCTCATGATCCGAGTCTTCATTAGCAGTGTCAATTCTGGGGAAAGTGGTAAGAGAACAATACAAGCATCATTCTCCTCCATGTTCCTAGGTCGAATTGATGATCTCCTAGAAATCATGCAAAAAATCTTCCCTGAATTAGGCCTGGTAAAAGACGATTGCATTGAAATGAGGTGGATTGAATCTATACCCTTTTTTGCAAACTTTCCTCGCAACGCATCCCTAGATGAATTGTTGAATAGGACATCCCTAAGTACACCATATATGAAAGGAAAATCAGACTACGTGATGCGTCCCATTTCAGAAAAAGGTCTGAGAGGACTATGGAGAAGGCTTAATGAAGAAGACGAAAACGTACTTCAAGTGATGTTTAATCCTTTTGGTGGAAAAATGGCTGAAATCTCAGAATCAGAATTACCATTTCCACATAGAGCTGGAAACATTTATGAGCTTTTCTATCTAGCAGCGTGGGAGAAAGAAGACAATTCTGAAGCTAGCAGGCACATAAGTCGGATCAGGAGTCTTTATAGATATATGGCTCTTTATGTTTCGAAATCTCCTAGAGGTGCATACTATAATTATAGAGATCTTGACTTGGGAGAAAACAACATTGACAATACAAGTTATAGACAAGCTAGAAAATGGGGCAAGAGATATTTCAAATATAATTTCAATAGACTGGTCCAGGTGAAAACCAAGGTTGATCCTACCAATTTCTTCAGGAACGAGCAAAGCATTCCATCTCTAGCACTAGAGTGAAAAAGACTAGCTAGCGTTCACTAATTTCTGTCATGGATCAAAATAAGACCACAGTAAAATAAATGTTGTATGTTTTTCGATTGATAATAAATGATGAATAGATAATAATTACTATATATATATATATATATAAATAACTGTTTATGGTAGTATTTCGTCATAAGTGTTTTCTTGTTCTCATTGTTTATCAATATGCCATTAAAATTCTGAACTTGAGAGAATAAAATTATCACTTTTCTCTTTCCTGACATGTAACTCTTGAAAATAATAAATAATATAATAAATTATTTTCTAACAATTAAGTTGTCAAATTTTAGCTTTTGAACTGTAGAATTTTTGCAGTAGAGCTTTGGTTAAAAGTGCTGTTGAACAAAAGTCGTAAAATGTTTGGCCTATATTGGGTAATATTGAGCTTTTAAAAAATTTGAGGGCAATATTGTACTTTAAAAAATATGAAGTAATATATTTGAGAAAGAAAAGAAAACAACTTCCCGCATTATATAAAAATGACTTCGCAAAAGCCTATTGTGAAAAGCTCCAATTTGGAGCATTTTATTTTTTAATTTTTTTTAACTTTAACTTTCTTTAAAAGTACTTTTAGAAATAGACCAAACAAGTGAGATTAGCTTCTAAACTCACAGGAAGCACTTTTTAGTGTCAAAAAGTTAGGCTAAACAGAGCCTTAAGCTTTTAGATGCGCTAGTCATTTAACATGATATCAAAGCCTAGGTACCAAAAGATATTGAGTTTAAAACTTACCGCCACCCGTTTAAAACATTAAAATTGTCTAAGTATAAGGCCTAAAAACTAACTCAAGGGGCGGATCCAAAAATCTAAAGTTGAGGGGGGGGGGGGGGGGGGGGGTGGTGGGAGGGTGAGGTTTTATTTTTAAACAGTATTTTTTGGTTTAGTAAAAAAGAGATATTTTTCACTTCCAATTAACATAATAAGTTGTAATAAAAATTTAATTAAATATTAATTATTTATTTACATTTGACAAAACTTTGAGCCTTCTAACATTATAAGTTGATTTTCATTGTCTACAACTAAAAATTCCAAATAAAATAAATAAGAATAGATGTTATGAGAATAGATATCTTTTAGTAGAAGAAAAGAATATCAACATATTCTTTATTCAGGACAATAATCAAAATATGAGGCAACTTAAAATAATTATGGATAAAATTATATAACCAAAAAAACTAATAAATAAATATAATACAAAATTCTCAAGATATATTACCTTAGGTTGTTCTCCAGGTTTTGAGTCAACATCTTTTATTTCATTTTAAAGAATGAATAAATTGTTTTGCACTCATATTTTGGCCATAAAATAAAAAAGTCTGCGTAATTTTCTGTATAAATTATAAAATGAATTCTCTATAAAATTTTAAATTTATTATATTCATGTATTAATTATACTAAACAATATAAAGAAATTCCATAATCTTTTCTGTATAACAAAAGCTAAAATTAACTAGCAACAAAATTAAATAAGTTACATCTTACTGAAATTTATCCCTACAATTATATATTTACTACATAATATTACCTATTAGAATATAATTAACAAAACAATATACACTAAAAATTTATTATTAGAAGTATTTCAGTCAAATTGCTTACCTTGGTTACTTATTGGTGTCTTGTAGATGCTCACCCACTGTAAAACAAAAAAATAACAAAACAAATTATGCATTCATAAAATTATCTAGCCAAGAAAAATTAATAAATAAGCATAATATAATTATTTTCATGATATATTACCTTAGATTTTCTTGATTATGTGGTGTGTATTTTATTATGCAATAATTAACAATTTAAGATGGTTTGTTAGGAACAAGGATTAGAGGTGGACGAAGAAGATGGTGAAGAGTTTAAGAGAATGGGATTTCGGTTTTGGGAAGAAGAACAAAAGAAAAAAATTGTTATTATTTAATTAAATTAGATTAATCATTAGGAGACAAAAACAAAAAAGGAACATTAGCAACACTTGTTTTATGACGATTTCTCCAACCGCTGCAAAATATAAAGGCTAATACATATTTCGCGACGGTTCAAGAAACCGAATGAAAAATAGTATATTCGCGGCGGTTACTATGAACCGTCGCTAAAAGTGTTACCTTTAACCCAATCCTTTAGCAGCAAACGTATTACACAACCTAAAAACTATCCCAATCCCCTCCCCCAATTCTCTCAGCCGTCACCCCTTCCCCTCCTTCTCTCTCTCTCTCAAGAAAAACAAATACCACACCACCACCACAGTACACCTTCACCACCACGGCACACCACCACGACATCATCACCACCACGACATCATCACCACCACGGCACACCACCACCACCACCACGGCTCAACTTCACCACCACGACATCAAAACTACGATAGTCGAGTAAATTGGTACCTCCAAATCGGGGTTTTGTTTACCCAAAATTTGAAACCCAAGGGTTTCGAATTGGGGTAATTTAAACCCCCAATTGGAAACCCTAACTGTTCATGCTAGAAATCTACTTCTTTTTGGCATATATATGTAATATCTATGTGGTTATTCCAATGGAGAAGCCTGACTTGAATGAATACCCTAGTCCTAAAAGCTGTGAAGACATCTGAAAACATGGTCTTTTTTATTAATCTCTTTTATTTGTTTTTTTTCTCTTTTGATTTTTAGTTTGGTGGAAGCAAGCAAAGGCTGCAGAGGGTTGCGTAACATTTGATCAGCGACAGGTATGGAGAGTTCTTATTGGTATACTGTTGAAAAATATAATCCAAAAGGATTATATGTTCATATTTTGTTCCGTAGTTGATTATATGCATATTCGTATCTTACTAGTGCATCTTACAACTTGAAAAGCCCTTGATCTGATTGGATTGCTGGTGTATTTAATCTTGATATTGTATCATTTTTTCAATGCATTGATCATTCATTGGGAATTCTGTTTCTCATTTTTTTGTAGTCGAAGTATTACATATTATATCTAACTACATATGAAAATGATGCAAATTGAATGGATGAATCGTGAACAAACATGAATCAGATATAAACCAGAAGGAATTGTATTGTATTGGGCGACTCATAGGATTCTAAAAAGAACTGAATAAAGAGAGTCGTACTTGCTGTGGTAGGACTCTTTATTTTGTGAATGTCTTCTTTTATTGAAAATAGATAATTGACAGGATAAAATAAAGAGATAATATCACTAGACTAGCGTTTTTGCAGGCCTCACTGAAAAGGTTTGAGTTTCGCATTTGCAGCCTCAAAACTCTACCAATTTTGGGAGCTATTCAACTTGCAAAATGAAGCACTTGCTGAAGTTTTTGGTCCAAAACATCCCTGTCGTATATGAGGATACGGGTTCATTAAGTAGTGGAATGAAATTGGTCAGATGTCAGAAGATTGTGTTGGGCTGGTGACACTCCAATGGTTAAGGTGTCAAAGCTGCATTGTAGGAGTCATACTATTGTACATTTTCTTTCACCTTTATGTCAATGTTTCTTTGTTTTTTTTTTTGTTTTCTTCCCATTCTGTTTTGGTACAAATGTAAATGGCTTTGTCTTGTTGTTCATTAAGTAGTGGAATGAAATTGTTTAGTCAAAAAAAAAAATATATTTAATTCTTTTTTTATTTCATGAGGCTTATAAGCCACTGTTTTAGAAACTATTGCCTATTTACATTTTTTTTTTCAATTCATCAGGGTTATAGGCGACGGTTATTCATAACTGCCGCCTATAACCAAATTAATTTTTTTTAAAGCATTGAGTCTTTTGCGTCGGTTCCACAGAACCGCCGCAAATAGCAATGCTTTAGTGGCGGTTCACTAATGCATTTGTGACGCCTCCATTAACGGCGGTTTTAAATTGCCGCTAATGACAAAAAAACCGCTGCCTATGATTGATTTTTTTGTAGTGCGAAGGACCACTTTATTCCCTTTTTTAAAGCTTTTTGTCTTTGCTTTTGTTTTTTTAGGATGAAGATTTTTTTTATTTTATGCAAATTGGGGGGGCCGGGAAGGTTTTTTAAAAAACATACTACATAACTTTAAAAAAAAAAATTGATTTTGGAGGGGCCTGGGCTCCCGTTGATCCCCGGCTAGTACTACCTCTGATTCCGCCTTGAGATAAAGTGGTTATTTAACAGTAATCATGGATTTATTTTCATTGCACTTGGAAACTTTGGTAATATGCAGTGATGTTTTTAAATTCATTGCATGGTTTGACAAATCAAAATTAAATACAGTGGTGTAATGAAGAAAAGCCATTTCCCCTAAAAGACTGCCATATTATATGATGTTAATCTTTCCTTTGGTTACTTGAAGAAAGTTTGATATTAAAAATGCGAGAAAATTTCACAAATAGTCCATATTGTTACTTAATTATCTCAATTTAGTCTTTATTGTTTTATTTGTCTCAAGTTAGTCTTTATTGTTTGTAAAAAAATTCAAATTTTGTCTCTATTGTTTAAAATTTCTTAATTTCGTCTTTATTGTTTCTTAAAAAGTTTCAATTTTGTCCTTATTGTTTTTAAAAAGTTTCAATTTCGTCTCTATTATTTTTTTAAAGTTTCAAATTCGTCCCTATTATTCAAGGACTAAATTGAATTTTTTGAGAAACAATAGGGACGGATTTAAATTTTTTTGAAAACAATAAGGATGAAACTGAAACTTTTGGCAAACATTAAGGATGACATTGAAAAATTTTAAACAATAGGGATGAAATTGAAATTTTTGGAAAAACTATAGGGATTAAATTGAATTTTTTTTTATAAACAATAGGGATTAAATGTGAATTTTTCCCTTAAAAATGCCATACGCAATGTTTTCACCGAGTGTTTCTTTTTACGTAAACCTAGCTAGTAAATTATCTTGGTATTTGGGGTGACAAATTATGGGTTTTAAGTAAATTTTGAGTTAGTGGACAATGAATTTAATCTTGAAAAAAAGAACATGATCCTTTTATATCAAATGATATAATGAAAGAGGATTCAATGATGATTAATATTATTTATATAGTTATATATAGTTATGATGAATGAATGTGAATAATTTATTACTGTTAAAATTTTATTATAATATTATTTTATATAAGAGTATCCAAGTTTGGAATAGATAAGTTTGCTATGCTAAAAAGCGGAAGCTAGTGAGAGTACTTTAGCAGAAGCGTAATGCACATGTTGTAATTACAAATTATTGAAAACTTTTGTTTAATAGCTTGAACGATTCACAAATGAGTAAATGACTATGGGACTGTTCATATAAAGTAGACTTTGTTTTTTAGTCTGATAAAGTAGACTTGGAGTCAGCTCTATGTTTAAGTGCAATTGACATGTTCGCTCCCGTATATCACACTTCTCACCGACTTGATTACTTTATGCAGTAGCGCAACTAGGCCATTTAAAGAGGGTCCAAACTTAAATATATACGTATATGATTTTTTTTTTTTTTAAAAAGGTTAGGCCCCGTTAATTTTATTTTTCATTTGTTTATCATCAATGTTATTAATTGAGTTTTGACTCTCTAAAATCAAATTTCTGATTCTTCCCCTAACTTCATGAAAGTCCTTGTATTCAATACTACTAATGTTTTTTCAATTCTAATTACCTGTAAGGAAGAGTGTTAGATAAATAATTCCTTTTTAATAGATTATAATTTCAAGATCAACATATTAAATTTTAAATTACTCATCTTAATTAATATCAATTGATTTTGAAAGGAATTTTAGATAGAGATTGGTTTTGATCCTATATTATCAATTTACATTCATCTCATTGATTGCGTCGTTGTATGATCAATAATAAGTATAAAAATGAAGCAATAATAGTAAAGTCAAAATTCCTCTTTAACCACACAAATGGCTACTCGAGGGTTGTCCACAGGGAATTGAAATTATCGCGAAGAATTCATAAATAAGGAAAATAAATGGAAGTGGTTGAAGATTGGATTGCACTAATTAACGAGAAAAGTAAATTGACTAATGACAAATTTTTAACCTAGCACAGCTCGAAGCTTTGAGATGTATGAATGGGGAAAAGCTGACTTGGGATGGTAGTTCGCCTAAATAACTATCCTTTATGTTCGTGGATTCGAGTTTAACCAATTAAGCACAAAGTGATTAGACTACAAGCTCTAATCATATGGGTAGAAGCAATTGAGAGGTATTGAAACATAACCTATCACTAAGGCATAAATTATTATTCACTTGACCTAAATTAACTAACTCAATTTAACCCTAACTTCTAATTGACTCAACAAGCATAAGTTATCATGTTAGATTACTTATCTTAATTAAAGGCAATTGTTAGTTAATGGGTTGCTTCCTAATTCATACCCCTAGAATCTACAAGATTCAACAGCAAAAGAATAAGATTTCTTGAATTACAAAGCCATAACTACAAGTATATAGATGATAACTCAAGTAAATCCAAATAAATAATCCAAGTATGAATTTATAAATCAAAACCCCAATCCAAACATAAAGTAGATTAAATAGCCAGCTACCACCCCAAATCATGTGTGTTTAGTGTGAATACATAGCAAGAAAAACAAAAAATAAAGCAAAGAGATATAGTTCAAGAGAGCTAATGGATATATTTTTAAAAAAATGATGATGGATGATTCTTAAATCTTCTCTTCTCTTGATCTTGTGTTCCTCTAGCTTTGGAGTGGTTTTTAGAGCTTTCTTGCAATGCTAACTAAATATGGTAGTTAGATTTTGGTATTTAATATTTTTTAATCATGGTTGGAAATCTAGTTTAGCAAGATTAATATAATCCGTAGATCATATTTAGTAACACATGGCATTAATCAGAATATGTATTGCGTGAAATTGTAGAGAAAAAAATTATAAAGGAGCCAAGTCCCTTATTATCACCCAATTATCACCTCCTACTTGGCATGCTTAATTAGCATGCCAACTAGATAAATCTATTTTAATTTTCTTTCTTTCTTATTAATTTTTCTCTCTCTTCTTTTATTAGTTTTTCTATCGCTTTGTTTCTTTTTTTTTTTTTTTTTGTCTCCCTTAATTAGTGTTTTTTTTCTTCTTTCTTTGTTTATCACTATTACAAGTTTTTCTCTCCTACCTTATATCGCTCAGATAGTCATCTTCCTCCCTTTATAACTTTTTTCTTACGGTCATATACTCATAAGTAATTTCACTATCAAAATATATGTATGAAAATCACCATATCATATGAATTATTAGGATCAGATAACTACAATCAAGAACATGATGTTAGTAAAGCTGGTAATTAACTTTTTGTCATATCATTAAATAATATTATTGGTTGGAATAGATTTTAACATTGAACATTAGCTTGTGTTGTTTCTTTATATTTAAAAATTGGGTGGAATGATTAAATAGCATTGCTATGTACTATTGTACTCAAAGGTTTCAAATCACGATTTTTTGCCGCTATTATACAAAAAAAATTGTAACTTCTTTTCTTTTTCTTTTAGATTGGTTGATATATATAGTCCATAATTATTAGATGATTCACATAAAAAACTAATAAAAAAACACCATCAAATTCATATGTTAAATCATCTATGTCTAATGTGAAAATCAAATGGAGTGAATATGTTGGATTCTTAATCAGTGGTTATGTTTTATTCAAAGTTTATGATCCTACATGAGGGATATGTATGGTAAGAGAGAGAAATATGTAATAGTGGTAAAAAAAGAAGGAGAGAAAATATTAATTGAGGGAGATAAAAAAGAAAAAACAAGGAGAGAGAACAATTAATAAAAGATGAGAGAGAAAAATGAATAAAAGAAGAAAGAGAAATAAAATAGATTTATTTAGTTGGCATGCCCGTTAGACAAGCCAAGTAGGAGTTGATATACTTGGATGATGAAAAAAGGGTGACGTCTAGCATTACTCTTTTTCTAAAGTAAGGGTTTTATTCTGCTTAAATCTAGTGGTGGACAGGCTTTCTCATTACCTTATGAGTTACAAAATATGTTCAAACTCAAGTTAATAGTATTAGGAAAGCAAGTTCATATGGCTAGTCGAACGTGCCGCCATCCACTAACAGATACATGTCATTGTCAAAGAAAAATTATTGGAAACGTCCAAAAATTTGGACGTTTCCCAAACGTCCAATGCATCCAATATTGATGTCAACAACCCAATTGCATTGGAAAATGTTTCAATGTAATTGGGTCGTTTCGAAGAAGGATTCATTGTCAAACGGTCATTATTCCACAGCACGCAATTCAATTTTGTACAAAGAAAGGAGTGTGTGATAAAAATGTTCCTTTTTGCTAACCAAAGATAGTCCAACATAACATCCACATCACTTTCTTATCCATTAATTAGTATGTCAACCAGGGAAACGCGTTCGACATGGGCTGATGGATTTGGAAAATTTTTTGGCTAGTCAAAAGTGATTTGACCGTCTATTACGTTATTGGTGAATTCTACAAATATGAGATTTATCAGTATGATTTTGACTTTTGTAGTGTGCAAAAAGTAGCGGCAAAGCACAGAATCTCTTTTTCTCCTTCTACAATTGTAACATTTATCAAGATTGGTGTTCTCGAGTTTTCAGATTGGAGACACTATACGCATCTAAAAGAATTGCCATGAAGTTAAACTTAGTTTTCTTAGAGATTGGGCGAAGAATTTAGCCAAACATTGTGCATGATGCTAGATTAGAATTAATAATATCGACATTTCTAGAAAATTCACACATTTATCTTTCTTATGAAAAAATATTTTTTTTTATAATTAGAACGACGATCTGAACATTCTAGCACATATACACAGATGTGTCCAACACCAAAAAAACAAAACAAAAAGGAAAAGAAAGAAAGGTGAACGTACACGATATTAGACTAAAATATTGACATTTCGAAGAAATTCAAGACTTTATCTTTCTTGTGAAAAGATCTTTCTAAATAGAACAACTATCTGACCATATCTCGCACATAGATCTGTTCCATACCAAAAAAGTAAATTTGTTCAACCCATAGAAAAGTCATCTAAGAAATCCTATAAATAGCAATGTTTGATTCTTGTGTAAGCAACAACAAACTAGAACAAGAAATGAAGACTCCAAGCAGTTCATTGCTTTCACTTCTTTCAGTTTTCCTTCTAATTTCATGGGCTAATTCTGCTAATACTCATAATCATTTCCTTGATTGCATTCGATCTCGTATCACAAACTCGAATGACATATACACCCCAAAAAACACAACATATGAGTCTATTTTGCATTCCACAATATTTAACTCACGTTTTACAAGTGAGTCCACCCCAAAACCAAGAGTTATTGTTACACCATCGCATGTATCCCACATTCAAGCAGCCATATTTTGTTCAAAGAAACATGGCTTGCAGATTAGAGTCCGAAGTGGTGGACATGACTATGAGGGTCTTTCCTACACATCTGAAATCCCTTTTGTCATCATTGATCTTAGAAACCTTCGATCAATAACCATTGACACCAAAAGTAAAACTGCATGGGCTGAAGCTGGTGCAACCATGGGGGAATTATATTACGCAGTCTCTCAGAAAAGCAAAACTCTTGCTGTCGTTGGAGGGGATGGCTCAACAATGGGGGTTGGAGGGCACATTAGTGGAGGAGGAACAAGCATGATGTCTCGAAAATTCGGTCTTGCAGCTGATAACGTAATTGATGCCAAAATTATTGACGTTAATGGTCGAATTCTAGATCGAAAATCCATGGGAGATGACCTCTTTTGGGCCATAAGAGGTGGTGGAGGTGCTAGTTTCGGTGTCATTATAACATTTAAGGTTAGATTAGTTACTGTACCAAAAAAAGTGATTGTTTTCACGGTCAGCAGAACTCTAGAGCAAAATGCTACACAACTAGTACATCGATGGCAATACATTGCTGACAAGATCGATAAGAATCTCATGATTCGAGCCTCTATTAGTAGTATTAATTCTGGTCAAAGTGGCAAGAGAACAATACAGGTATCATTCCTCTCCCTATTCCTTGGTGGAATTGATGATCTCCTAAACATCATGCAAAAGAACTTCCCTGAATTAGGCTTGGTAAAAGAGGATTGCATTGAAATGAGGTGGATTGAATCTATACTATTCTTTGCAAACTTTCCTCGCAATGCATCCTTAGATGAATTGTTGAATAGGACACTCCAAATCACACCATATTTTAAAGGAAAATCAGACTATGTGATGCGTCCAATTTCAGAAAAAGGTCTGAGAGGATTATGGAGAAGGCTTCATCAAGAAGATGCAAATGCAGGCTCGTTACTATTTAATCCTTATGGTGGGAAGATGGCTGAAATCTCAGAATCTGAGCTACCATTTCCACACAGAGCTGGAAACATTTATGCGCTTAGCTATTATGCGATTTGGCAGAATGAAGGCAATTCTGAAGCCAGGAGGCATATAAGTTGGATCAAGAGGCTTTACAGTTACATGACTCCTTACGTTTCTAAATCTCCAAGACGTGCATACTATAATTATAGAGATCTTGACTTGGGAAAAAATAGCATTGGCCATACAAGCTATGAACAAGCCAGCAAGTGGGGCAAAAGATATTTCAAAAACAATTTCAACAGACTGGTCCAGGCAAAGACCAAGGTTGATCCAATCAATTTCTTCCGAAACGAGCAAAGTATTCCATCTCTAGCACCATAAATGAAAAAAAAAAAAACAACAACCGTTCACTAATTTCTGTCTTGGGTCAAAATAAAGATTACAGTAAATAAATGTTGTATGTTTTTCGGCTGATAATAAATGATGGGTAGATAATGATTACTTTGTATGAATGTTTACAGAATTATTTCGTTATAAGAGTTTTCTTGTTCTCATTGTTTAATGTGTATCAATATGCCTTTAATTTTCTGAACTTGACAACAACTTTATCGTTGTTGTCTGTCCTGGCATGTAACTGAATTGCTTGGTTTGAGGAATCAAAATTAGAGACAGTGGTGTAAGAAGGAAAACCCTTTGCCCCCTAAAAGACTGCCATATGTATGATGTTAATAGTTTTTTAGTAACAAGGTAAAATGAAAGATCAACTATCTCAAACGAAAATTTTTCTTTTAGATGCAAACTTGAAGAAAGTTTAATTAATATAATTAAATAGCCAATCACAATGTTTTCACCGAGTGGTTCTTTTTACGTAAAACTAGTTAGTAAATGATCTTGGTATTTGGGGTGAAAAATAATTAGTTTTACTTAAGTTTTGAGTTAGTGGACAATGAATTCAATTTTTCATTGTAGAAAGAAAGAACATGATTAACTACAAAGCAATTGACATGTTGTAATACGAGCAACCTGATCCTGCCCATGCAATCTCCACCTCTCTCCGATAGGTACAAGAGCAAAGGACCGCACAAATCTCAACTCCCCCTTATGGAGCTCAACAATGGAGTAGCCCTGCACAAGCTATACCCAACTCCTGGATTGCACCTAGCCTTCGATTCGTTACTTTCAATTGTGATGCGTCTTTTTTGGATTGCGGTAAATCTGTTGGCCTTATAGCCTTGTGTAGAAACCAGTTCGGCTCACTCATCATAGGGGGCATTTTTACGCAATGTCTTTGTGAGTCTACTGTCCACGCTATAGCCGGGGCCTACAAGGAAGCCTGCTATCCTGCCAAAACCATAGGGTTTGACCAGTTTGTTATTGAATCACATTACAAAACTGTTGTTGATTTGGTGAATGCAGTTGACCAATCCAATTGATAGATTGACAACATTAATAGATATACCAATTTTTTGTATCCCTTTCCCCCGCGTTGTAATGTTAAGCTTATTATAATAGGGACCCAAACCAGACAACTAATTAACTTGCAATTCAAGCTAGAAATAGACTTTTGCCTCTTAATTGGGTTGCAAGCCCAACTTTTGACTTCCATGTTATTCTCTGTAAAGACAAGTGTAATACCATTCCCTTGATTAGGATTAGTTAGACCTCCTTTTACTATTTATAATAGCTTTTATTTTGACCAAAAATAAAACAAAGCTTTTGTTTAATAGCTTGAACGATTTACGAATGAGTAAATGACCATGTTCATATAAAGCAAATTTCGCCTTTTACTAACTTTATATCTTAAAGAAGTTTAACTTTTGCAGCTGGTCGTCTCCTTCTTCATCAGCTTCGCTCACCATCAACAATATCTTCTAGATGTGACATTCTTTAATATATGTGTATGACTGAAACCTCCATCGAATAAAAAAAAAAGCAATATATCTATCTATTACCATCCTACGAGCAAAGCTATGTTCTCTTTGCTCTTTTCTTTCCGCGGCTTCTTTTGACCACTTGCAACTTTAAAATAAGTTATTTAAAACCTTTCAACCATTGCCACAACCTTTGACTCTTCAATCAAACTTCCAAAAGACAACGGGTAGCAACAATTTGCACAAGAGTTTGTGGGCTTTACAAAAAGTCTACATTACACATTACAAATAATCAAAACTATATATATCTATCTATCTAATAGAAAAAAATAAATAAAACAAGCACTAAGAAGGTCAACAATTTTTACAATTTTAGTTTTTTTTTTTTTACAGTTTTATTAAAGAAAATTTGGTTATGGTTTCATATTACATTTCTTTTAAAGATTTGACAAACAAAATAATCAAAACTATATATAGCTATCTATCTAATAGAAAAAAATAAAATAAAACAAGTAGTAAGAAGCTCAAAACTAGCAAAAATTAATATGCAGATGTAGTGACTCAAACCCACACCAATAACACATAAATGCATTTGTAAGTAACTACCAGGCTACCTCTATGTTTTTTTAATACTTTTATAATGAACCAATTTAGCGTTAGGATTTTCACTTGTGCGAAGTGGCGGTCATGCCCTTACTTATATTTGTTAATTTACTCTCTTGCCCTTGTAGCTATTTTTATCCCTCATCAATTGTGATAATTATATCACATAATACGAGTTTTTTTTTTTTTCTAGAAGTTTAATCATATTTTAGACTTCAAATCCACTTTATATAGGCAGCCCCATGGTCATTTCCACATTTGTAAATAGTGGAAGCTACTCAACAAAAACTTTCTTTCATTGTATTAGATATCTAGAACATTTAAATTGGGCATCAAACCCTAAAATAATTTCGTGCATATGCATGCATTGTTCAAAGGATTCAAATTCTCACGTGACGTATGGTCAATTATGAAGTTGTTCCCGCATATCCAGGAAACCCCCTTGCTTTGTACAAAGTTTTCTTAATGGAGAGTGACATAGATAGCAATTGGGGTCTCTTCATTTTGTCTCAACATTGCCCATCACTGATGCATGATAGCAGCAGTATAGGCCAACAGCAGAGTCCAAGTCAAGTCTCAGCCGAAATTTGCACAGAGCTTTTACACTGCAATGTCCACCATTAGGCTTAAGAGGGGTCTTTTTTTTTTTTTTTTGTGTCAATTTTAGGAGGGGTTTCACTGCTCACAAAACTAGTGTGGCTACGTACCATCGAAGAAATAACACATAAAATATCTAGGAAAAATAGTTCATATAGTCCCATTGTTTCTCCATTTTCCAGATTAGTCCCTATTATTTTAACATACTTAAATCAGTCCTCAATATTTTCAAAAAAAAAGTCTCAAATCAGTTCCCTGTTAAATTCTTAACTAATAATTAATCAAAAGACTAAACTACACCTGAACCATTTTTTTTTTTTTTTTAAAGAAAATTAAAATAAAAACCCACCCACACCCTCTTCCCCGATGACATCCCGAAACCATTTAAAATGTGAGTGGAATAAAAAAGTGCATGTATGGTTATCAAAATCCTTTCATGCTATATTACTGTAACAACCACATGCTTGGGACCTTAAATTACTTGACAATTCAAAGAAGTTGAATCTTTGTTTTCTTGATCTAGTTGCTCATAATAATATAGTTTAATCTGTTTAATCAAGAAGCTGATCTAAAGGTTAAACGATTTTGCTGCCTTTCAATATTCACCCGCTCAAGGAATGGCTTTGAATTGCAGGTAGCTGATTATGTGAATCACGATTCACCGTTTATGAGTTGAAGAGGGAGAATTGGCGCATGAGAAGATGTAGTTGTTGAAGTGGAATATTAATGCACGTGGGGCCATGGGGGAAGTGACGACAGACTTATAAGATTTTTGGTGAGAATGGGATTGTGAAATGCTAGCTGGAACGCATGAATGATGGAGTACGTGGTTGATTAGGTCACGGTGATGATGCAGGTGGTCGTTGCCGAGGTGACGGAGCTGGTGGAGGAAGACATGTAACAGCTGCAGCGGTGATGGAGGATGCAACACTCTTGCGCAAAATAACAGAACCAATAAAGAACAGAGCCAAAATTACTTAAAGACTTCTCAGATTGAGATTGATTGAATTGAAAATTGACAAAGGCAAGATAGGTTCAGCTGTTCGAGAAGCTTACTCTCCAAGAAAATACAAAGAACAAAAAGAAACTTTTGATAGAATGATTCAACACTGAGGTCTCTCCTCTCTCTTCCTTTTAAGCTACATTCTGTTAGTTAGTTACAAAATATTCTTTTAGGTGAGCTGGCATAATCCTCATGCGTCCACTGCGTCTTGTAGCTGGAATATCCTGATACGACGTCGTAGCTTTGTTAATGTCATGTGAGGTCGTTGCAGTGCCCTCCCCTCGAGACTGAACCTTGTCCTCAAGGTTCCAAGTTGGAAAAGCTTTGTTGAAAATAGTTGTGTCTTCCCATGTGGCAGATTATCCCAACGAATGAAGTGTTGTGAAATAGGTTGGCCATTGCGCATAAGGATGCGAGAATCCAGAACCTGAATTGGCTGCAAAGCTGGGATATCTGAACACGACAGCTCAGGAAGGGAAGGAGGATTTGCCGGTGGCGTTGAACCTTTATACAACTTGAGGAGGGAAATGTAGAAAACTGGATGGACTTTAGATGTAGGTGGCAATTGCAGCTTATAAGCAACTTTTCCAATACGATCAGAGATCTGAAATGGCCCAAAATATCGTCTGCTTAGCTTCTGATTACTATAGCCTCGCAAAGATGTTTGACGTTAAGGCTGAAGCTTTACGAGAACCCAATCACCAACACTAAACTCCTTATCAGAACGATG
Organism: Ehretia macrophylla; assembly: GCA_037974665.1. Lineage (NCBI taxonomy): Eukaryota > Viridiplantae > Streptophyta > Magnoliopsida > Boraginales > Ehretiaceae > Ehretia > Ehretia macrophylla. The sequence goes on from CM075764.1 coordinate 44,386,132, forward strand.
TTTGTCAACCTGAAGCTTCATACGATTTTGAGCATGGGCCAAATTCCATTTCAATTGGCGTAAAATTTTATCACGAGAAGCCAACTCTTTGTCCACATCAGTATTAGAAGAGGAGTGCAGCAGATACCGAATGAGAGATGGTGGATCTCGACCATAGAGGGCACGAAATGGAGTCATGCCAATAGAAGAGTGATGAGCCGTGTTATACCAATACTCAGCCCACGGTAGATATTTAAACCACTGTTTATGGCAGTCCATGACAAAGCACCGTAAGTATTGTTCTAGTGTCTTGTTGAGATTTTCAGTTTGGCCATCCGTTTGTGGATGGTACGCCGAACTCATGCTTAGTGTTGTGCCTTGAAGACGAAACAAATCCTTCCAAAAATTACTCAAGAACAATGGATGGCGATCTGACACAATTGTTCGTGGGCAACCATGTAAACGAACAATGTTAGAAATAAAAGCCTCAGCTACTTGCATACTCGTTGGTCCAGCTTGAAGTGCAATAAAGTGTGCATATTTAGTAAGGCGGTCAATAACGACCAGAATCTCTTTTTTGCCGCCTGAAGAGGGAAGTCCTGTGATGAAGTCTAAGGCAATATTTTCCCATACCTGTGCACGAATCGGAGGAGGCTGCAACAGACCAGCTGGAGTAGTGTTTTGATACTTAGCTTGTTGGCAAATGAGACAAGAAGCAACAAACTCTTTAACATCCCGTCGAAGTGCCGGCCAATAAAATTGTGACTGAATACGTTTTAATGTTCGAAAATAACCTGCGTGACCTCCTAATGGAGAAGAGCGAAACTCGGTCAACACGGAATGGCGTTGGGCCGTTGGCACAAACAGTTTGTCACGATACCATAAGAAACCATCGTGACTACTCAAATGAGGATTCTTGGTGGCAGAATGCTTCAGTTGGTGGTGGAGTTGTAGTAATTCCGAATAAGTTGTATTAGCGGCAAAGATAAGCTGAATAAGAGGGACCGTTGGTCCGGTAAGTGCCAAAAAAGAACCCGGTGGGCGCGAGAGCGCATCTGCTACGGCATTGTGCTTCCCAGGCTGGTATAAAAATTCGAAGTCGAATCCCAATAATTTGCTCAACCAATGTTGCTGCTCAGGGGTCTGAATAATCTGCTCATTGAGGGATTTGAGACTCATTTGATCAGTAATAATGGTGAATCGACGCCCAAGCAAATAGTGACGCCATTTGGCCACTGCAGATGTGATAGCAAACATCTCGCGGTGATATGTCGAAGCCTTTTGCATCCTACTTGAGAGTTTTTTGCTAAAATAAGCCAAAGGATGACCTTTTGTGTGAGAACCGCCCCAATAGCATAACCGGATGCATCCGTTTACACATTAAAAGTGTCGGAGAAATCTGGAAGAGCTAAAACAGGGGCTGTCGACATTGCAAGTTTCAATTTTTCAAATGCAGCTGTTGCTGCTGGGGACCAATTGAATGAATCTTTACGAAGTAAGTCAGTTAAAGGAGCAGCGATGGATGCATAATGCCGAATAAAGTGGTGATAATACCCAATCAGCCCGAGAAAGCCACGCAGGGAAGTAGGAAGCGGCCATTGCATCATTACCGAAATTTTGTCGCCATCCATTGACACCCCATTGATCGATAAGATGTGGCCTAGAGACGCCACTTTGGACTGACCAAATATGCATTTGGACATTTTGGCCACAAAGTTATGTTGCAACAACAGCTTCAACACCTGTTCCAAATGAGAAAGGTGCTCATCAAATGTACGACTATAGAGAAGGATATCGTCAAAGAAAACCAACACAAACCGCCGGAGATGTTCCCGAAAGATACTGTTCATAGCTGCCTGAAATGTGGAAGGCGCATTAGAACGTCCGAAGGGCATAACAAGAAATTCATAGTGTCCTTCATGAGTGCGAAAAGCAGTCTTCGGAATAACATATACGAATCTGATGATAGCCAGCTCGGAGGTCGAGCTTAGAGAAATAACACGCGCCATGAAGTTCATCAATGAGCTCATCAACTGTGGGTATTGGGAATCGATCTTTAATTGTGATAGCATTCAGGGCCTATAATCCACACAAAAACACCAAGACCCATCTTTCTTCTTGACAAGTAAAACCAGGGATGAAAAAGGGCTAGTATTAGTACGGATAATTCCATCTTGAAGCATTTCAGAAACCAATTTTTCTATTTTACCTTTCTGAAAGTGGGGATAGTGGTACGGCCGCACGTTGACGGGTGCGGCAGTAGGTTGTAGGTGAATATGATGATCCCATTCTCTCAACGGTGGCAACCCCTTTGGAGGATCAAATACAACTGGATAGGTAGATAACAGAGATGAAATACAAGGATCAGATGGAGAAGAAACCTCGTCCGCGACTGGAGACATGGAAAGGCTATACATAGCAGCTACACCATCCACATCCGACAACCGACGAAGACCCCTATATGGAATAGAATCAATCGATGGTTGAGATTGACCCTGTAGCCGAATGAGCTGACCATCTTTGTGGAACTCGAGAAAGAGGTTGCGATAATCATGTACTATTCTCCCCAAGGTAGCTAACCAAGCCATTCCAAGCACTACATCCGAATCCTGTAATGGTAATACATATAAATCTGTAGTGAAAGTATGGCCCTGGATGAAAAGTGAAGCCGAACGAATACAACCTTCACTAAAGAGCTTGGCACCATTTCCGACGGACACTGCAAAGGGAGGTGTCGAAGTAATTGGCAACCCAATATAATTTGCAACCCGAGATTGAATGAAGTTATGGGTACTACCCCCATCGATAAGAACTTGTACAGAATAATATCCCGCCAAGCGAAGAGTGGCAGATGAAGAGTGGCCTGAGAAGGCATTGAAAGAGATGTCCGATTGAGGTAGCATTTCAGCGAGTTGAAGTTTCTCAGCAATTTCAGCATCAGTGGGTAAGGTGGTGTCAGGCTGTGGGTCAGGATCGGGATCAAGGTAGTCAAGGAATGATTCGAGAATGAAGAGCTGAGGTGGGGTTTTGCCATTGTGGTTGGGGTTCCATTTCTCATCGCAGTAGTAACACAAGCCTTTAGCACGGCGAGCTTGCATTTCTGCTGTTGATATTTTGCGGATCGTTGGAGGAGATTTGGATATGGGTAAGGCTACTGGTTTTGTGGGTTGTTGGGTAAGTATATGACTGTATGGGTAGTAGGTTGGGACACTGTATGGATAGTGGATTGAGGTACTGAGTGGAAGGTGGGTCGTGGGTTATAGGGACGTGGGTTCAATTTGGACTGGGCTTGGAGTTTATCTTCATGGAGGCGAGCAAGGCCAATGGCCTGAACAAGTGATGTGGGCTAAAACGTACGGACCTCTAAGCGGATATCGGCCCGAAGGCCAGCAACAAAACAACTGATCAAAAAATCTGTAGGAAGCCCAATAGTATGGTTGGCCAAGGCCTCGAACCTAGTTTGGTAGTCTTCCACCGTAGTAGTTTGTGTCAACTTAGCCAAGCTGCCGGAACAATCCTCGAATTATGACGGTCCAAAACGTAATTCCAAGGCTCGTGTAAACTGCGCCCAGGTCGGAAATTGTTTGTTTCGCTCCATCCATGCTAGAGCCTTCCCATCCATATAGAAGGACGAAATGATAAGTCTTTGATCGTCTGGGGTGTGATGAAAAGCGAAAAAACACTCAGCTTTGAAGATCTATCTTGACGGGTCCTCGCCATCAAAACGAGGAAAATCCAACTGTAGAATACGATTTGGAACAAAATCAGACGTCGCAGTTGCAGGGGCTAGCAACGAATGTTTGATTCTTGTGTAAGCAACAACAAACTAGAACAAGAAATGAAGACTCCAAGCAGTTCATTGCTTTCACTTCTCTCAGTTTTCCTTCTAATTTCATGGGTTAATTCTGCTAATACTCATGATCATTTCCTTGATTGCATTCAATCTCGTATCACAAACTCGAATGTCATATACACCCCAAAAAACACAACATATGAGTCTATTTTGCTTTCCGCAATATTTAATTCACACTTTACAAGTGAGTCCACTCCGAAACCAAGAATCATTGTTACACCATCGCATGTATCCCACATTCAAGCAGCCATTTTTTGTTCTAAGAAACATGGCCTGCAGATTAGAGTCCGAAGTGGTGGACATGACTATGAGGGCCTCTCCGACACATCTGAAATCCCTTTTGTCATTATTGATCTTAGAAACCTTCGATCAATAACCATTGACACCAAAAAGAAAACTGCATGGGCTGAAGCTGGTGCAACAATGGGCGAATTATATTACGCAGTCTCTCAAAAAAGCAAAACCCTTGCGGTTGTTGGAGGGGGTGGCATAACAATGGGAGTTGGAGGACACATCAGTGGAGGAGGAACAAGCACGATGTCCCGAAAACATGGCCTTGCAGCTGATAACGTAATTGATGCAAAAATTATCGACGTCAATGGTCAAATTCTAGATCAGAAATCTATGGGGAAGGACCTCTTTGGGCCATAAGAGGTGGTGGATGTGCTAGTTTTGGTGTCATTATTGCATTTAAAGTAAGATTAGTTACTGTGCCAGAAAAGGTTACTGTCTTTAGGGTTAGAAGGACCCTAGAACAAAATGCTACAGAACTAGTACATCGATGGCAATACATTGCTGACAAGATTGATGAAAATCTCCTGATTCGAGCCCCCATTAGAAGTGTCAATTCTGGTCTAAGTGGTAAGAGAACGATACAAGTATCATTCCCCTCTCTATTCCTTGGTGGAATTGACAATTTCCTAGAAATCATGCAAAAGAGCTTCCCTGAATTAGGTCTAATAAAAAACGATTGCATTGAAATGAGGTGGATTGAATCTATACTCTTCTTTGCAAACTTTCCTCGCAATGCATCCATAGATGAATTGCTGAATAGGACACTTCGAAGCGCACCATATTTCAAAGGAAAATCCGACTACGTGGTGCGTCCCATTTCACAAAAAGGTCTAAGAGGATTATGGAGAATGCTTCATGAAGAAGATGCAAATGCAGCCTCGGTACTATTTAATCCTTATGGCAGAAAGATAGCTAAAATCTCAGAATCTGAGTTGCCATTTCCACATAGAGATGGAAACATTTAAAATGAAAGCAATTCTGAAGCTATGAGGCACATAAGTTGGATCAGGAGGCTTTTCAGTTACTTGACTCGTTACGTTTCAAAATCTCCAAGACGTGCATTCTATAATTATAGAGATCTTGACTTGGAAGAAAACAAAATTGGCAATACAAGCTACAAACAAGCCAGCAAATGGGGAAAAAAATATTTCTATAATAACTTCAATAGATTGTTCCAGGTAAAGACCAAAGTTGATCCTAGCAACTTTTTCAGGAACGAGCAAAGCATTCCATCTCTAGCACCATGACCAAAAAATCTATTGTTCACTAATTTCAGTCATGGGTGAAAACAAAATTACAATAAATAAATGTTGTATGTTTTTCAGCTAAAAATATTGGGATTGATAATAAGTACTATATATATGTGTGTGCGTGCGCGTTGTGTTTGTTTACCAATCATTGTGTAAGAAGATTTTTTCTTGCCTCTCGCTTTATAATTTGCCTTTAATTTTGTAACCTGTAGAGTCAACAATTTCATCTCTTTTTTCAATCTGGGCCTATAACAATGGATATATTCTTAAATAGCAATGACAGCGGGTAAGGTTTAAAATCGAAATTAACGAGTATTCGACTGATAACAAACCCGATGAAAAAATCAATTGATATCCTTTAGTTTTTGTTTTTATAGGGGGTACTCGATATGTTTTGGTATTAAATGTTAAAAAAAATAAAATCCATAACCCGGTTATTAATTTACTATATATATTTATAGTTTTTATAAATTTTTATATTTTTTAACAAAACCCGAAACTCGGTTATTAGTTTACTATATATATATATATTTTTTTTTTCTATTCTTTTTATATTAGACTAATAGAATAACATCTAAAGATATATTTCTTTCTTTTTAATCAAATGCCTAAGTTACCTAAATGGCAAAACCCTCCAACAAGTTATACATTTTTTTATCATTGTCTTTACTCTTTCTTTCTATATTTGTTGGATATTTTCTTTATCAACTATTATCTTATTATGTATAGACAAACATTTATCGATTTTAGTCTTATTGAAATTGAGTATTTATTAATTTATAGACAAATATTGCAATGATTATATAATTTATTTCGAATTCTGTCATCTTATTGTGTATAGTTCTTCATTGTTTTATTTTTGGGTTTTTAGACATTTAAAATTAATTTTTCTTACATCATTTTTAAGGTTACAGTTACGAATACCCGCGATTATTTGGATTTATTTGTTGTTATGGTTATGGTTACTGAGTTTCAAACCCATAAAGTTATGGTTATGATTATGATTACAAGTTATGCTAAACGATTTCAATTATAATCATACAACTATTTTTGCGATTAATTGACCCACTATCATCCATCAAGACTCTAAACACAGTTATAATAACATCAATATAAAATAGTAAAACTAAGAGTTTCTAAACCAAATAAACAATATAAGTTTTAATGATGAAGTCATGGAAGCCCAAAACTATACTGAAAAGAGTTACTGGTTTCATGCTTTAAAAGATTCACATGCAGTCAAAAATTAAATTTAAGGTTTATATAAATATACACATACTCTCTTGTTATAGTTCCTTGTTCACCTTAATATAGAAGGATTTAAAAAGGCACCCGATACTCAATAGTTGGATAGAATAGTTAGATAGTGACCTATTATAATCAAAAATTCTAAATTCGAACTACTGTTTCAGCGTCTATTGTACTAAAAAAAAGAAGAAGCATTGTCTTTCAATTTTTTCCGTCTTATTTAACAGCATTTGGAATACTTTATGTTTAACCATTTTTCTTGTCATATTTGTTTATGACATATTATGCTACTACCAGTCTTATTAAATGCTCTAGAAGAGCTATTATTATGTCACTGTTTGATCTTCTGGGTTTTATCATACAAATATATGAGTAATTGAATAAAGATATAGTAATCCAAGTATTTTCTTATATTTAAGTGATAACTTATATGGGTGTAACGACAATGAAAGAGGAATTATCGAAAAATTCCTATGAACACCCATTAATAAACTAGAAGATATTTGATCCAAAGAGTTTATGCTTTGGCATGATTACCTTAGACATCTAAGCACAGTGATGATAAAAAGAATTATTGAAAATTCAAATGGATTCTCATTAAAGAACAAAAGATTCTATTGTTAAATGAATTTTTATGTATTGTTTCTGCCTAATCAAAATTGATCCAAAAGGTTATCCCAAACTAAATTGATATCGAAAATCCTACATTTATTTTGAAAAAGATTCAAGGGGATATATGTGGGCCTATTATTCTATCATGAGGACCATTTTAATATTTTGTAGTATTAATAGATGTCTCAATACGATGGTCACATGTATGTTACTGTCCACCTGATATATGACATTTTCAAGAGTTTTTATATACATAATTTGATTACGGGAAATATTTATGAATTATACAATAAAAAAGAATCGTCTTGATAATGAATGAATTTTTACATCCCAATCACTTGATGATTGTTGTATGTCAATTGGGATTAGTGTTGAATATTATGTGATTCACACATATATGTACATGTTACATTATATGCTGCAATGTTTATTCAAATAAAGCCAACCGATTGAATTATATACTCCCCATTATTCAAAGACCATCTGAGAATGCTTTGCGCAATATATGTTTCAACTGCTCCCCACAAGCGCATAAAGATGGGTCTATAAAGAAAACTAAGATTTTATTATTTGAAATTCCGTCAAATATTATATATATGGACCATTGATGGAATATGTTTCAATAACATGTTTTGTTAAATAATGAAATTCTCAGCATCAAGGGAGCAAAACAAAAGCTGAAAAAAATGAGAAATTTATGGAAAGCATTATCATATTGATCCTCGCATAAATTAATATGAACTAAAAGTTCAACAAATTATTCATTTGCAAAAAGTTACAAATCGATTATGAAATGCATTGTTAGATGCAAAGATAGTGACTCGGTCATATCTACCAGCTATAAATGCTCCTAATAGAATTGATGTTTCAATTGAGAAACACATAAATGAATATAGTCTACTGCACGCTTGAAGTGTGGTAAATATATCGGTTTCAAAGATAAAAGAGCAAAATATGCAAGTTGGCATGTTTGAATTGTTTGATATCATGAAGATGTCAAGACAAAAAGTTAAAAATATAACTGAGACATTTTACTCCAAGAGAGTATCAGGTACCTGAATATGATGTGTATTGAAAGTATTGAGAACAAATAGATCTCACTCAGTTATATTACTCTTGAAAGAGAATGAAACCGAAAAGAGAAATTGATCAAATTTTTGGAAAAATGTAGTAGCTACTGATTTTATGAAAAAAAATCAAGGATCTTGAAGTCCACTTATGAATGTCGACAAATGAATGATTGGCCAAAACGAAGACGCAATCCAGGCAAAAAATAAATGCACATGAAATATGTTGATGGGATTAAGAGGGAGCATTGTTAAGAGGGAGCATTGTATTGTATTATGAAGATAATATAATCTCACATCACAATGAGAAATGAAATAAGAAACGAAATGAAATTACAAGGAATTAATCATGACAATTGGCTTTCCCTTAAATTGTTTGAAGGCAAACAATGAATGAGTTAGTACGTTGTGTGATTACACCTTAGTCTATATTCTCTGGAAAATTACATTGATATTAGTCTGGTAATTTTTTAAAAAAGGACGTCACATGCGTCTTATTAATATAATAATATTTTACCTACATAAATTACATGATAATATTATTGAAGTCCTAGAAGGACTCTATATGCTTGAAGCATATATTAATGTGATAATGATATTTATATTGAAGTCTTGGAAAGACTCTGTACGCTTGAAGCATATATTCACGTTATATATTGAAGTCTTGGAAAGACTCTATACGCTTGAAGCATATATTCATGGGATAATGATATTTGATATTGAAGTCCTGGAAGGACTCTATATTCATGAAGCATATGAATGAAAATCTCGAGAAATATATTTGATCAAAAAGATCTTTGTATCAATGAAAACATTCTAAAAGAATGTGTGAAATATTGATATATATATATATATATATATATATATTTGTTGGATTGACGTTTATTGATATATATCATAAAGAAACTTGAAGAGCTAACATAAACAAACAATATATCTCAAACGATGTGAGATTTATATATCATAGAAAGAAAGAATTTTCATGATCTGAATATCGGGTATTTACAATTGAAAATACATGTCTATCTTATACAAAATACTGAAACTGATATTTTTGGTATCAAAATAGAATGGTTCCTTGATATTGAAAAGAATCATTTCCATTATTTGAAATATAATGAATGAATTATTGATTCACCAGGACCATATGTAATATTTTACTAGAGTAGGTACACTAAAGTATGTTGCTAATATCACAAGGCCAGATTTGCCTTTATTTGTTAGCCAAGTATAATACAAACATTGGAATGGATTTAAGCACATACTTGCAATCTTTGTGAAATATCGGATATAGAATATTTTATTCAAAATGATCGAAATCAACGATAGTTGATTATACAAATACTGGTTGTTTATCTGATCATTGAAAGGAAAAGACACAAACAGAGTATGTCTTCAGTCATAACAAGAAAGTATATGGTTGAGTTTAATCATGCAACATGTTTGAGAATCATCTTCTAACTCTTCAAAGCTAGTTCAACCACATTATGCAAAGATTATATAGTTATTTTTAAGACAACAAAATGAAGTATATTCTTTTGAATTAAATGGTATTGTTGATGTTCAACAATTATGCTCAAGTGAAAATTCACAGATTTGTCCACTAAAGCACACAACCATATTCACATTATATGGTTCAAAATTTGGAATGCGACGCTTGAAGGATTTATCGCCATGACTAAGGTGGCAATAAAGGTGAGAAAACATTCGCACCAGAATTGATTGAATATATAAATGCTAGGTATTTGTCTGATCCACATAAAGGATGATTTCAAACTAGATATCTATTCCATATAGTGGTACTACTATCTCTTGGCAATCTACAAAATAAACTATTGTTGCTACTTCATCAAATCACGCCGAGATACTTGCACTTCATGAGCCAAGTCGAAAATGCGTTTGGTTGAAATCTTTGACCCAACACATTGAGGGAGAATGCAATCTTTCAACAAGCAAAAGTAGATCTACTATTTTTTCATGAAGATAATGCTGCATGTATTGCCCAAATACAAAGAAGCTATTATTAAGGGTAAAAAAACTGAACATATCTCACAAAAGTTCTTCTTTACTCATGAACCTTCAAAAGAATGGTGAAATCGAGGTTCGTCAGATTCGTTCAAGTAAGAACCTTGCTGATTTGTTCACAAAATCATTGCCTACTACCATATTCAAAAAGTTAGTATGGAAGATTGGTATACGGCAACTCCGTAATCATTGTTGATATGCCCACAAGAGGGGGAGACATATGCACTGCACTCTTTTTCCTTTCGTACAGGTTTTGTCCCATTGGGTTTTCCTGGCAAAGTTTTTAATGAGACAGTATAAAAGGTATACACAAAGAATTTTGTACTCTTTTTCCTTAGTCAAGTTTTTATCCCATTGGATTTTCTTGATAAGGTTTTAATGATGCATATTCTTGAGCATTAAATATCCAAGGGGGAGTGTTATGAGTTGGATATTAATGAACAGGAACCACCAAACACTATTCAAATAGTAGTCAACTTATGAACAGTAGCCTCCGGATACTATTCAAATAGTGGTATTGTGCAAATCGTAGTCAACTGCATAGTAACTTCATTTATCCTATAAATAGAGATTATTGTAATTCATAGTTTACAGTAATATCAATAGTATTCTCTCTCTAGTTTCTCTCAACTCTTTCTTATATTATTGTCTTTATAGTAATTATTTGATAACACCAACTTAATTTTACTTTTCTTACTTCAATAATTGCATTGTATTATATTTAGAAAGAATTCTTCTTCTTTCCATTCCCCTTGCTTCCTGAAACCCTTTGCAATTCTTTTTCTTCTTCTTCATTGCAATTTCTTTTCAAAATCTCAATCTATACCTAAATTCATCTTCAAAAAATTTTAATTTGTACAAAATAAATATGTTTTAAATCAGACAAATGAAGCTAAGGTAATTTATCCTTAAAATAGTTTTAGTCATTTATTTTACTTAATTATATCATTTTATTAATAACATATTTTATTGATTTTTTTTTTAGTGTGCAAGCATCTTTACTCTTGAGGCAAGACATCAATCAAGGTAATTAATTTGATTGAAACATTTTCTTAATAATTTTTAGTGTATTTGTTTTGCTCATTATATTTTAATACTCAATTTTATGTCATAAATAGATTATTTTAATGAATAATTTTAGTGAGCCATGTTTTATTTAACATTTTTCTACTCATTTATATATATATTTTCTAGTTATCAGTTAATGTTTTATTTTTTAGTCAATTTTATATTTTATTAGTCAATTATACGTATGTGTATAAAGTAACAAAACTAATTCGTGAAGGCATTAGGCATAGATATTTTAAGTTTTCAGTTTCTAAAATGGAAATCATAGTTCAAATCTCGTGAATATATAGAAATTTAGTATTTGGCAGTGAACTAATTATTGACAACTTCACTATTAATACTGTACAAAAAACACTGTACAAAAAGCATTGTACAAAAAAATTTCGGCCCTCTAATACTAAATTTCTAGCTCTGTCCCTAACTACTGATTAAGGTACCCCTTGAACATGCTCTAACTATTAGTGACCCACTAATATAAAAAGACATCTTAGAGCTCCGTGTATCAAAATTCTGATTATAAACTTGAGGTCTACAAGTCTCATAGTCATTTACACATTCGTAAATCGTTGAAGCAATTCAACAAAAGCTTTCTTTTATTGTATAGAAATTCAGAACATTTGAATTTGGCCGCAGAGTGTTGTCCCTATGCAACCGGCTCTCCCCCTTCTTTCTTGATAAATCAGAAAATTTCTTGTTCTCCCCCTTCTTTCTTGTCTTAGAATCTGAATAATATTCCCACTGTCAAGGTTAGAAATCTCACAGTTAAGGTTGGGAGCTACTCGCATCGAGCTAGACTTCTCAGGTTGGCCTCCGAGCTGTATTTTCCTGATCGGCTACCAGACTTGCACAAGGAAAAGAAGGAAAAGGCGGGGTGATGACCCGGATTTTCCCCTCGAGCGCACGAATGATTAGTATGTCCGAGCTGTCTAGGTAGCTGAGAGCATTTATTGACGAGTTACCTCCTAAATGTAGAGGGTGGAGCACTATTTATACTAAGTTCAGGTCTGACAGCATTTAATGCGGTGCAGCTTTATGTCCCATCAGTGCTTTATGTCCCATCGGAACAGCTGGAACTAAGGTCAGGGTTTCCGCGGTCGGGCCAGTCATCCTGGTTGGACATTCAGTTGAGCACGTTGGTCTTGGCGCTGATTAGCCCGCCTCAGCTCGGAATGGATATCTCACCTCAGCTCGGAAACCCCTCGTCAATTCTCCCCCCCCCCAAGTCAAGATCGAGAGGGTGAGATCTAGAATTGGGAGTTCCTCTCGAGCTGTAGGTGTCTGACCCCGACAGAGTAGGGATGGCCATGTCAGCGGTGCATGCCCAACGGATGGCTAACACGTCACCTGACGGTTCTAACGAGACGCGACATTTGGGCTACCCGAGGGGACTTTCAGGGGCGCCTATAAATAGGGCCTTAGCGTCCGAGATTCATTTCACACTTTGCTTCAATTTCTCAAGAATTTTAGGTCGGACACCAGAGTGGTCGGACGCAATTAGCTCGGAAGGAATCTTCTCGGGATTTGTCAGCTCGGAGCCAGCTTAGTCGGTCACACTCAGCAGTCGAGCAGTAGGTACGTCCCGACTCCCTTTAGTCATTCCTGTACATTTATATTTAGTCTGTAGACAGGATGGGGAGGTCGGAGTCGGAAGATTCTCAGGCTATGGAAGTAAGGTCCTACGGTGTAGATGAGAGTCCATCGAGCTCGGAATCTACCTCAAATAGGGACCAGGGTGGAGAGAGCACCAGTTCGTCTTCAGGGCCGGCTCGAAAATCTGGGCCCGGGGAGAGCGACGATGACTGTCAAGTTATTGGGGTCAGACTGGCGCAAGAGGAGGCAGAGGCGGATCCTTTGGCCGACCTGGAAGACTTGGGAAATAGGGAGGATGACGAGCCATTGAACCAGTTGGAGGGGGTCGAGATACCTCATGAGTACCTAGCTGGAGTTTCCGCGTTGGAGCCGACGGAAGCTGTCCCGATTAGGGCAGTCCGACCCCGGAGTTCAGCTACAGCCACTGGTTCGTCGGTTCGAGGGAAGAGGGTAGAGCAGTTATTCGCTTGCTACAAGCGCGAGTGCCATTCTACCACTGAGATGGCTAACGCTCGGCTGAGAGACTAGTCGGTGGACCGACACCACAAACTGAAGGTCCCAGGTCGGAATGAAGCTGCCTGCTACCCTCCGCCTAATCACTTTACTATTTATGACCTCGCCTTCGACGTCGTTCGGCTTCCACTTCCCAGCTTCATTGTTGGCATTTTGAATTACTTTGAGCTTAGCCCGGGCCAGATGTCACCAAACGGTTGGGCCATAATGGTGGCATTCTACGTGTTCTGCCTTGAGAGGAAGATAGAGCCGACCTTGCGCTAGTTCAGGCATTTTTTTGTTTGCAAGCCCAACCCGAAGCAGCCAGGCTGGTTCTACTTCGCAGCTCGGGTCAACAATGCCATATTCACCAAGTGGCACTCCTCTAACAAGGGCTGGCACAACGACTATTATTGGGTCGAGTCCACCGTGAACCCGGGGTGCAGGATGGATTGGAATCTTTCCCTGAAAAAGACTTTGAATGACGACCCCAAGCTTTCAAAAGAGGAACTTATCGAGGTCAGTATTCTGAGGCCTGAGCCGGGTATGCTGATCGACATTGATAGTGTCCTCAGGTGGGACAGGATCTAGAAATCCCAGCTATTCAGGAGAGAACCCGACCTGAGCGAGGAGCACCCCTACTTACTTCCCGAGCTTGAAGAGGACGCTCATTCCGACCCAGAAGAGGGTCAGTTCGCAGTATCAATGCCCGACCTCCCCGTCTCCTTGTTTGTCGTTGCTCTTCCTGATTGGTAATTGGCTATTTTTCACCTTTCTGTTCTTTTGTTTTTGCAGGAATGGCAGATACGGTAAAGCTCGCGTACCTCCAGAGAAGGAGAAAGCCCAACGCCAGTGGCGAAGCTTCGGCTCGGTCAGGCTTGGGCTCCGTCCCTCAAGAGCAGAGGCAGCGGTCCGGGAGGCATACGCGGGAGGTTGGCGCTGAGGTCTCATCGGGGTTTCCTTTGCCAAAGAGAGCGAGCTCGGGTGTGGCGATCCCCGAGCGCTCAGCATCCCGCCCTGACAACAGGAAGTGGCCCCGGTCCGAGTACTCCAGGAAGGGCAAGGCCACGGAGGTGAGCCTTCCCAATAAGGATTTTGTGGAGGCTGCAAAGGTCGCCCGCGATCCCAAGTTGGTGTCGGTCCTGGCGGAGCAGCTTTCCCTTGAGCTGAGGACGGCTATAGTTACGGTAAGGCATATCTAGACGTGCCGTCACGGTCTCTTTTGTTGATTGCTTTGACTGACCACTTTGCTATCTTCCGCGCAGGCTGAGTCCCATATCCTTACAGTACCTGGCCTACTTGCCAGGGCCCAGACTTATTGTGTGGAGCTCGAGCAGCGCTACACAGATTCCTGAGCCGAGCTGGAGGCCTTTAGGACGGATACGGCCTAGAGGCAAAGAGCGGATGAAACGGAGATCGCCCGGCTAAAGAGGGAGCTCGAGGCTGAGAAGTCCCGGCGCGAGGCCGCTGCCAAGGACGTTGAGCGCTATAAGCGGGAGAAGCGCGAGGCCGAGACGAAGCTTAAGGACCTTTTGGATCAGGTCGGCCCGCAATGGGAGAAGGCAGTGGAAGCCTTTAAGTCCAGCCAAGAGGCTGTGGACTGGCTAGCCACTGAGGGTGGGGTGATGGCCCGGTACGGCTAGTTGGAGTACTATTTCTGAGGCCAAGTTGTAGCTCATGAGAGAGCGAAGACCTTTCTCCTTACCACCAAGAACGATTATATCGAGATCTTGGAGGCCCCGCCCCAGGAATTTTGGGAAATCCCTGAGTTACCGACTGACCTGACGTCCCAGGCCAAGGAGGTACTGGAATTTGTCCAGAAGGGTATGGACCAGATCGGCGACGTAACCGAAGCCACCACATCCACCGTTGCTCCTAAGTAATTTTTGTAAAGTCGCCTGGGTCGGGCTTTTGTAATTCTGCCCAGGTTGGGCTTGTGTAATCGTTTTTCAATTTTAATGAAATGTCTATTTTATTTTTTTTGCCGTTTTGGTCGAGTTTGTACACGTGTACTTTTCTCTTCGCAAATTTTTCTTAAGTAAGTGGGGTCGGACCAATTTAATGGACCATTCAAACATAAGCGTAATGAACTGAGCTGGACGCGATTAATGAATTTTCATCCTAATCCGAGCTGGTTAATTGGGCAACAGTATAATCGTCGCCGACCTGGACTCGTCAGTCCGATTTAAAATTGGTCAAACTAATGTTGACAAATGTTGAGCTCGAGTTCGGATCCCAAACTAACATACCGACCTGAAGCCGGATTATACCGAGTTGGAACTTAATCCGAACTGGTAAAACTTAAAAACAAATTACTATCGATTATTCTCTAGGTGGAACTTTGTCCGAGCTGGTTTTTTTTTTTTTTTTTTTACCATTAGCTCGTGATTAAGCGTGGCCACCGCGTTAATCCGAGTTTGTAGTAGCCTTGCAGCTGAGGCAATTTGGGCCCAGGTCGGGAATTACGCTGGTTTTGTTGCTTGTTCCCAGGTCGTGCATTGCAATTGTTTGTAAAAATGCATTGTATTGAGTTTGTACAAGCAATGTCTTGGCCCGAGGCCTTTATAAGATTTCTCGGCTCGGGGCCGTTACAAAATACTTTGGCTCGGGGTCGCTTAGACAAAATATCGCTTCAGGTATTTTGAGTGCCATGTGTTCTTCAACAGTTTTCCGTTCTTGTCGCGGATGTAGAAGGTCCCGGGTCGGACTTCTTCCATGACTTCATAGGGTCCCTCCCAGGTCGGGGAGAGCTTGTTACCGGAACGCGGCAAAAAGATGGCCTTTCTGAGTACGAGGTCGCTAACCTTAATAGGCTTAGGCTTGACCTGTTTGGCAAAGGCCCTTTGCATGGCAGCTTTGCTGGCCAGCATTCTGATTTGAGCTTTAGCTCGAAACTCTTCAGCAAGGTCAAGCTCTTCACGGATCCGTGCTCCGTTTATTTCTGGATCACTGTGGAGGGTTCTACTGGTCGGAGACCCGATCTCCACTGGCAGCACTGCTTGAGTGCCGAAGGTCAGTTCGAAGGGCGATTCTCCCGTTGCCGAGCTGGTGTTGGTTCGTTGAGCCCACAACACCTCGGGAAGAATTGATGCCCATTGGCCCTCCGCTTCCTCCAGCTTGGTTTTCAGGCCCTGCAAAATGATTTGGTTAGTCATTTCAACTTGGCCATTACTTTGAGGGTGAACAATAGATGAGAATTTGAGGTCGATCCCAATCTCAGCACATTTGCCTTGAAAGTATATACTGTCGAATTGCTTGCCGTGGTCAGTGATGATGACCTTTGGCACCCCAAATCGGCAAATGATGTTTTTCCATACGAAATCCTAGGCTTCCTTTTCTATTATTCTGGCAACACCTTCAGCCTCGGGCCATTCGGTGATGTAGTCTACAGCTACGATGGCGTGCTTCTTTTGGCCGACACCGGTCGGCAATGGGCCAATGATGTCTAGACCCTACTGATAGAATGGCCATGGGCTTATCATCGCTGTGAGGTCTACTGCAGGCTTCCTCTGTACATTGGCGAACCTCTGGCAGGTGTCGCACTTTTTTACATACTCTTTGGCATCTTGCTCTAAGGTTGGCCAGAAATAGCCTTGCCTTAATGCCTTCCGAGCCAGAGCTTTGCCTCCCAAGTGGTTTCCACATACCCCTTCATGAATCTCCCGGAGTACATAGTTTCCCTCTTCGGGTCCAACACATTTCAAGAGAGGCCAAGTGTAGGCTCTCTTATAGAGTTGCCCGGCAATTATGACAAACCTTGAGGCCTGTTTCATGAGTTTCCGAGCTGCTTTTTCATCTTCTGGGGTCATACCCCCCTCCAAGTAGTCCACGATTGGTTTGGTCCAATCTGGGCTTAGATTGAGCTCGGCTACGGCTTGCACCCCCAACTGAATACTGGGTTCGGATACTTCTTCAACATGGACCAGGGCAGGTCGGCTCTCGCCCAAGGCCAACCTGGACAGGGCATCAGCCTTCATATTTTCTTCCCTGGGAATCTGCTGTATCGTGACCTCTCTGAGC
This sequence comes from Ehretia macrophylla, assembly GCA_037974665.1. NCBI lineage: Eukaryota > Viridiplantae > Streptophyta > Magnoliopsida > Boraginales > Ehretiaceae > Ehretia > Ehretia macrophylla. The sequence continues at coordinate 44,403,630 of CM075764.1, forward strand.
CCCAAGGTCAAATCCTTGACTCTGTTGAGGTAGGACAGTATAGTACTGTCCTTGGTTTCGAACTCTCCCGATATCTGACTAGAAACCAATTGAGAGTCGGTGCTCAGGTCAACTGTCTGTGCCCCGAGCTGAGCTGCCATTTTTAGTCTTGCAATCACCGCTTCGTATTCTGCTTCATTGTTGGACGTCGGAAAGGTGAACTTGAGGGAGTATTGGTGCTCATGCCGGGTTGGGTCGAGGATGACTACCCCAGCTCCGCTTCCGGACTTCCCTGAGGCCCCATCTACATGGACCTTCCACATATCCTCTGGGTCATGCTCGACTCGGCCAATGTATTCTACCACAAAGTCAGCGATGGCTTGGGCTTTGATGGCTATTCTGGGCTGGTAGGTGATGTCAAATTGACTCAGCTCAACTGCCAATTTCAGCAGCCTGTCCGACGCCTCCGACTTGTGCATGATGGACTTGAGCGGGGCATCCGTCATGACCTTAACTGGATGAGCATCAAAGTATGGCTTCAACTTTCTTGCCGCTGTGATGAGTGCGAGGGCGAGTTTTTCCAAGGAGGAGTATCTCACCTCGGCCCCTTGCAAGGTTTTGCTAACGTAATAGACCAGCTTCTGCTCCTTTCCTTCTTCTCGGACTAGTACCGCCGCGATTGCTGTTCCCGAGCATGCTAAGTATAGTACCAGCTCCTCCCCCACCTCAGGTCGGGATAACAGGGGTGACGAAGTTAGATACCTTTTCAGCTCTTGGAAGGCGTTCTGGCATTCCGCAGTCCATTCAAAATTCTTAGGATTCCTTAATATTTTGAACAGAGGAGCACACTTGTCAGCCGACCTGGACATGAATTTACTCAGCGCTGCGACCTTGCCTGCTAACACCTGGACGTCCTTCACGCAGGTCGGCAGCGCCAAGTCAAGTATCGCCTGTACCTTCTTCGAGTTGGCTTCTATTCCGCAGGCTGTGACCATGAAACCCAGAAATTTGCCGGCCTTGACGCTGAACGCGCACTTTTTCGGGTTTAGTTTTATCCCAAAGTGCTCCATTACGGTGAAGGCTTCTGCCAGGTCGGCTACATGGTCTTCCGCCCTTCTGCTCTTGACCAACATGTCATCTACATAGATTTCCATATTCCGGCCAATCTGATTTTTGAAGACCTTGTTCACCATCTGAGTGTAGGTAGCTCCAGCATTCTTGAGTCCAAAAGGCATGACCTCATAGTAGTAGAGTCCTTTATCGGTGGTGAAGGCAGTATTCTCTTTGTCTCCGGGAGCCATCTTGATTTGATTATAGCCTTTGAAGGCATCCATGAAAGAGAGTAGCTCGAATCCGGAGGTGGCGTCCACTATCTGATCGATCTGTGGTAGGGGAAAGCAGTCCTTAGGGCAGGCTTTGTTGAGGTCGGTGAAGTCTATACACAGTCTCTATCCACCCGAGGACTTAGTCACCAGCACCACATTGGACAACCAGGTTGGGTACTGTATTCCTTTATGTGGCCGGCGTCCACTAACTTGTCCACTTCTTCTGCTATGATTTGTTGTTTATCATAATGGAAGTGCCTGCGCTTTTGCTTTACCGAATAGTGATTTGGGTCGGCATTCAGGTGATGCTCAATCACACTCGGGTCAATCCCTGTCATGTCGGAGGCAGACCAGGCAAATATATGTTCATTCTTTAGAAGAAATTGGCTTATACCTTTCTTGAGGTTGGCAGAGAGTTCACTCCCGATCCTTGCTCTCTTGGTTTCATCAGAGAGCTCCACCTCCTGAAGGTCTTCAGCCGGGCTTCCTCTCTTAGCATCTCTCTTTTCTTCGGGCAGATCTGGTCCCCAGCCGATCTGATACTTGGGCCGGAGTGAGTTTTTATAACATTCTCGAGCTGAGAGCTGGGCTCCGCGAATGGTGGCCACGCCGGCCGGGGTCGGGAATTTCAGGGTCTGGTGGTAAGTTGAGGGGACGGCCCTGAAGTGATTGAGTGCCACCCGCCCTAAGATCCCATTGTAAGTGGAGTTGCAATCCATCACAATGAAGTTGGCTTGCATCGACACCCACTTATCCCCATCTTCCAACTTCAGCGGGAGGTTGATGACCCTTTCGGCCCTGTGGGACTGCCCGGTGAAACCAGCTAAAGTACCCCTCAATGGCCTGAGTCGGCTCCTGTCCAACCCCATTTGCTCAAAAGCACTGAGGAATAAGACTTATGCCGAGCTGCCGGTGTCCACCATTAACCTTTTGACGGTGAAGTTGGCTATTTCAGCGCTGATCACCAGTGGGTCGTCATGAGGCAATATTACCCCCTCCAAGTCTTCTGAGGAGAAGGTGAACTCCTGCATTTCCGGGGCCGGTCCCCGTATTGGTCCATACTCCCTCCCAGCACGAACATAAACTTTCCTGCCTGCTGAGGTCTCTCCTCCCGACGCCAGTCCTCCCGTGATGGTCTCAATCACAGCCAAGCATCCACCCCCAGCCTGGCGCCTAGGTGGACTCCTTTCCCTATCATTTTGGTCGGGATTCCGGGTCGGCTGCGGATCTACATACCTCCGGAGGTGGCCTCGGGCTATCAGTGCCTCAATCTCCTGTTTCAAGTCTTTGCACTCTTCGGTGGTATGGCCGTAGTCCATATGGTAGCGGCAATACTTGGTTCTATTGCGCTTCTCGGGTCGGCCTTTCATCCTCGGAGCTGGAGGCAGGTGGTTCTGGTGTTGGATTTCCATCAGGATCTGCTCCCTCGAGGTGTTAAGGGGAGTGAACATAGTGAACCGGGGGTTCTGCTTTGGCTGTTGAGGCTGCTTGCCTCGGTCATTCTGGACTTTACCCCCAGGTTGGGCTCGGGAGGTCTCTCCCTTCTTGCTGGCTTCCTTCTCCTTGTCATCATCCCTCTTCGCCTGATGGATTTCTTCCGAGTGTATGTACCCTTCTGCTCGTACCATCAGCTCGGATACAGTGTCCATGGGGTTGATTGCCAGGGAGGACGTGAGGGGGCCCGACCTGAGCCCACTCTGGTAAGCCATCAACGCCATGCAGTCCTCCAGGTTAGGAATTCGGAGGGACTCTTCATTGAATCTGGCCGTATAGGCCCTCAAACTTTCCCATCTATGCTGCTTCACCAGCAGCAATGTAGAAGTATGCCGGGTGGCGCATCGGCTTCTCGCGAAGCGGGATAGAAAAGCCACAGCCAACTGGTGAAAACTTGCGATTGAACCGGGACGAAGTTTTTAGAACCAATCCAAGGCATTGCCAACCAGGGTGGTTGGGAAAGTCTTCGCCTTCATGAGATCTGGCATGTCATGCAGAGTCATGTGGTAATCAAAATTGAGCAGGTGGCTGGCTGGGTCTCCATCTCCGTTGTAGACGGCCAGGTTGGGCATACGGTTGCCGGTGGGCAGTGGCGTGGCCAGTACCTCAGGGGAGAGTGGGCTTACGCTGAGCTGGTTGATGACCTTGGCTATGGCAGCCGCAGTCTTGGCCTGCTCGGGGTCGGCTTGAGCCCCCCTTTTACCTCTCGCCGCGTCGGTTCTCGCCATCGGCTCTAGGAAGCCCTCCTCGTCCTGCGTCCGTTTTCGCCTTGACTCTGGGATGTGGAATTGCGGACGCGACGGCTGTGGCATGGTCTCTTGCGGAGCCAGGGAGCCCTCAGCTAGCCAGGCTACCTGCTCCTTAAGTTCCTCGAACATCCTCAGCATCATCCTTATCTCTGGTGATAGGGTGGAGTTGGGGTCTCCTTCTACTGTGGGGTTGGTTTGAGTGGCTAAGTGTATACGTTGGCTCGTTCCAACGTCGGCTTGGGCTAGGTTTTGGCTAGGCACCTGCGTGGTTTCGAGGTCCCCTTCCGGGTTGGGCGAATCCTCTACCGGTGTGCTGTGGCTTCTAGTTTGCACCATAATGGTTTCTCAATGAGTGGTGAAGAGAGTGATAAAAAGAACTCGTCGTCCCCACAGACGGCGCCAAACTGTTGAGGTTAGAAATCTCACAGTTGAGGTTGGGAGCTACTCGCGCCGAGCTAGACTTCTCAGGTCGGCCTCCGAGTTGTATTTTCCTGATCGGCTACCAGACCTGCACAAGGAAAAGAAGGAAAAGGCGGGGTGATGACCCGGATTTTCTCCTCGAGCGCACGAATGATTAGTATGTCCGAGCTGGCTAGGTAGCTGAGAGCATTTAATGACGAGTTACCTCCTAAATGTAGAGGGTGGAACACTATTTATACTAAGTTCAGGTCTAACAGCATTTAATGCTGTGCAGCTTTATGTCCCATCGGAACAACTGGACTGAGGTCGGGGTTTCCGGGGTCGGGCCAGTCATCCTGGTTGGACATTCAGTTGAGCACATTGGTCTTGACGTTGATTAGCCCGCCTCAGCTCCGAATGGACATCTCACCTCAGCTCGGGAACCCCTCGTCACCCACATATGTTGAGGGGTGTCCTATTCAACAGTACATCTATGGATGCGTCGTGAGGAACGTTTGCAAACAAGATTATGGATTTAGTCTACTTCATTTAAATGCAATCGTCTATTACCAAGCCTAATTTAGAAAAAAACTTTGTTGCATGATTTCTGGAAGATTATCAACTCCATCGATGAATACGGGGGTGAATGACACGTGTATTCTTCTCAATAAGTTTAACTTATGGCAATTTTTTATGTATGTTTAATGTCTCCATCAGCGAAGGCACCAAACCCTAATGTAGCGATTGGTACAGTTGAATGGATTTTGACAGGAATGGAATGAGCCAAGGAATGGAATGAAGTTGGGAATGTAATGAACTTGGTAATGTGAATAACATGCTTGGTATATTATAGGAATGAAGAGTAGTAATGAGAATACTTGTATAATATGACATAATTGTAATTTTATTATTATAGTATTAAAAATAAAAATAAACACGAATATAACCGTAAACAACATAAACATAATAAATAATAATGATAACAATAACAACAACAACAACAATAAACAATAATAATAATAACAAAATAAAAATAATAACAACAACAACAACAACAACAACAACAACAATTATTATTATAATTATTATTATTATTATATTTTGTATTATTATTATTATTTTTGTTTTTATTTTTATCATTATTATTTTACGTTATTATTATTATTATTATTATTATTATTTCAATCAATATTAATTTTATTTATTATTATTATTATTATTATTATTTCAATCAATATTATTATTTTTTAATATTATTTTGATATTTTAATTTTATTGATTATTATTATTATTACTTTTATTTTATTTTTTTATTTTATTTTTATTTTTATAATAATAATAATTATTATTTTTATTTTTATAATAATAAATATTTTATAATAATAATAATAATTATTATTATTTTTTAATAATAATAATAATAATTTTTTAATAATAATAATAATAATAATAATAATAATAATTATTATTATTATTATTATTATTATATTTCTTAATTATTTTTATTTTTATTTTTGTTATTATTATTATTATTATTATTATTGAAATATGGGGGGTATGATAGTCAAGTTCATTCACAAACATATGGGAATGACCCATTCCTATGTGTTTGCTCTGAAATGACTATTCCCATATACGCGGGAATGAGATTATCTTGGGAATAGAATTCCCAAGTTCATTCCTACATACTAAGCATGGGAATTGAAAAGAGATGAGAATGCCATTCCATTCCAAACCTCATTCCAATATATCAATCGCTACCTAAGCGAACTAATTAACTTTACAAGCCTCTTTCATATTTTATGTACATTTAATTTCTCCAATTTGAAAACGTGAGAACACAAATCTAGGAAAATGTCAATTGTGCTGTATTTGGAAAAATTGCACAAACAGACGCTATTATTTTTTTAAAATTTTAAATTCTTTTTTATTGTTTCAAATTATCAATTTAGTTTCTATTATTTAAAAAAAAAATTGAAATTTGTCCCTATCATTTAAAATTAGCCAATTTAGTCCCTATTGTTCCCAAAAAAATTAATTTAGCCAACTGAGACAGGAACTAAATTGAATTTTTTTAGAAAATAATAAATACTAAATTGACTAATTATGAACAATATGGATGAATTTAAATTTTTTGAAAAATAATAGGCATTAAATTGACTAATTTTGAACAATAGAGACGAATTTAAAATTTTAAGAAAACAATAAAGACCATTTGTGCAAACCACTGACGGAGGCACATGCTGGTCAGTGGGGGCTGCAGCCCCCACTGACTCATAAAAATATTAAAAATTTTATGTATTTTATTTTTTAAAAAAATTAGATATCTATGTATTTTTAGTTAAAAAAAATTAATTAGCCCCCATTGAATGATAAAAGTATTTGCATAGTTCAAAAATTATGGATTTTAGTCCCCACTGGTTCATAAAAATGTTAAAATTTCTATGTATTTTTTTTAAAAAAATAATAGATATCTATGTATTTTTAGTTAAAAAAATTAATTAGCCCCCATTGAAAAAAAAAAAAGTACTGGTATAGTTCAAAAATTATGAATTTTAGCCCCACTAGCCCATAAAAACCTTAAAATTTCTATGTTTTTTTTGAAAAAAAAATTAAATATCTATGTATTTTTAGTTAAAAAAATTAATTAACTCCACTGAAAAAAAATACTCGTATAGTTCAAAAATTATAAATTTTAGCCCTCACTGACAAGAAACCCTGGCTCCGCCCCTGGTGCAAATGGTCTTGGGTTTAACCCTCCATCTGTGAGGCCTGTTGAAGACAATCAATACATATAATAAATCATTCTTTATCAATCAATACATATTAGAGCCCAAGTTACCAACGAAACGGTCTTAAGTTCAACTATCCCAGCTATATGTTCAAAAATATTAAAATTGTTCACGTGCAAAGCTTAAAAACAATTGTGTCTGCATGTGCTGGGATGTGTAACAGACAAGAAAATAAATATAATAAACTCTTGTATAACAGTTTAAACTTTTAAATGAGGTGGTAATATAATAAATAGTTTATGAGGCAACTTGTTAATATTTTTAGTTGTATATAAGTTGAGTTTATATAGGTATTTATGAGGGAACGTGTTATAAGTTTTATTCGGATTTTCCAAAATAACCTAATCCCTTTTTGCTAAAACGTCCCCTATATGATTTGGAGAGAGATCTTTCGTATCTTTCGAGATTTGGAGTTGTTACGTTGTCCATATTTTTCTTAAACAATAATAATCTTGTCCTATACATGGTCTCGAGATCCATGTTCCCTTGCATAATACATTTTTCTTATACCAGTGTGCTAAAAATTATGAGCTGGTTTGAGGTCCCGGGTACCTAATCCTATTTAAATAGTCACCATAATTAGCATGATTTCTTATACAAGGTCTCCAGTTCCATGCATGGTTTGAGCTAGTTTGCATAATATATATTTTTTTATTCAATATGTGCCAAGAAATATGAGCTGGTTTTCAAGATTTTTCGAGATTTGTATTCTCAAGTTTTCAAATTGCCATGAAGTTAAAATTAAACACATGCACGTTTCACTCGTTGATGTCTTCAGGCGGCTTAAATTGAAAAACATATGGAACCATAATCGTTGATGTCTGACTAACTAAATATCGAGGATGATGCAACACCAGAGACCTGTTCAAAACAAACTAGAACAAGAAATGAAAAGACTCCAAGCAATTCATTGCTTTCACTTTTTTCAGTTTTCCTTCTAATTTCATGGGTTAATTCTGCTAAAACTCATGATCGTTTCCTTGATTGCCTTCGATCTCATATCTCAAACACTGATTTCATATATTATTTTTGCTTTAAAAAAACTGACCTAAAATAAAATGCCATCTTTTCCTTACTAAACTAGAGGGGGGGGGGGGGGGGGGGGGGGGGAAGAAAAGGTTATGTCAAGCCAAATACTTTTGTGGTAGTAGCAAACATGAAGAAGTCTTGCATTTGCATGCTGTCCACAATATTTATCCATGTGTGTGTGTGTGTGTGTTTTATTTTTATTTTTGGCAGAACATGTTTACATGAAGAATCTTCCATTAGCGAGATACTTTTCGTTAGCTTCATAAAATATATATATATATTTTTTTGTCAAATTAAATATGTTCACTCGCGAATAACATATCGTAATTTGTCTTGCTAGGATAGCATCTTCTAGTTCATTATTGAACAACCAAAAACCATACCACTGAGCATTTAGTCTAATGGTATAATTCTTGTTTTAAATGTGAGAAATATCGAGATCAATTTTTGTGTGTAATTAATATTCTATTGATGTAAAATAATTTAGGCTCTATTTGGCCTAACTATTAAATTTTAATTTTTAAATTGTAGAGTTTTTAGCAGTACAACTTTGATTAGAAGTGCTATTAAATAAAAGCCGTGAGCAATGTTGGGCTTTTAAATTTTTTAAGAGAAATATTAGACTTTCCAAAATATGGAGGGATATATTTGAAAAGAAAAAAGAAAAATAACTTCCCACATTATATAAAAATAGTTTCGCAAAGGTCTTTTTTAAAAAGCTCCAATTTGGACCTTCATATTTTTTAATTTTTTTCAACTTCAATTTTTATCTAAAAGTTCATTCAAAAATGGATAGAACAAGTTAGTTTCAACTTCTAAATTCAAATGAAATATTTGTAAGTGTCTAAAAGTTAGGTCAAACAGACCCTTAGCCTCCCTTGAATTGAAAAAAAAAAAAAATAGTTTGTATATTTTCATTCTATGGTAGATACAAACTAGACTTGATGTGTTTAATTAATTAAATATGATCGCTTATATTTATATCATGTAATAACTATCATAATGAGAGATTTACTCTATGCAGAATCATCTTCTCCAACATGTACATAAAAAAGAATAATGCATCTTCCGATAAAAAATACAAAAAAAGGAATAATGCGTCTCGACGTTTTAACTTGCCATTAATTGCAGCCTTTGGAGCAAGAACTCTAGTGGGTATCTCCCAATTCTGATATATAAAAGGCATATTGGAAAAGTTTCTCAAACCCAATTAATAATCATAAACAATAAATTATGGAAGCGTTCTCGTGCACTTCTTTTTTTTGTTAATATGATACTTCATATATAGAAACAGGAGATTACACAAAATAGACCCAAAAACAAGAACAGTGATATATATGTTTATGCTACTAACTTGAATACCATTGGTAATCAAGGCTCTGTTTGTTTGCCGTAAATTAGTCAACAGGAAAAAAAATTTCGGTCAAAAGAAAATCTTAATTAAAAGTAGTGAAAAATGTTTTCATTTCAATTGGGATGTGAAAATATTTTTCACTCCACCTACACCCCTACCTACCCTACTCCCACCCCCAAGAAAAATTATATTTATATTTATTTTATTTTATTTATTTATTTTTATTATTCTATTTTATTTTATCATAGAGAGATAAAAATATTCTTCACTCACTCCACCCAACCCCACCCCTCTCACCCACCCCACCTTTCCTTCACCTATATTTATTTTAATTAATTAATTTAATTTTCATTATTTTATGTTAATTTAAAATTATTTTTATTTTTAGTTTTCATTTACTATTTTATTTTCTATTATTTAATTATTTATTTAGTTATTTTTAGTTTTCATTTACTATTTTATTTTCTATTATTTAATTATCTATTTAGTTATTTTTAGTTTTTATTTACTATGGTTATTTTTATTTTTTGTTGTTTATTTTTTATTATTATATTTATTTTATATTTTATTTATTTATTCTTATTTTTATGTTTTTTTATTTTATTTTATTCATATATATATAAGTGTGTGGGTGTGTCTTTTTATAAAAAAAATCTCAATTCGAAAAATATTTTCCACTATAATATTGAAACACTATAAAATATTTTTCAATGCGATAACTAAACACTAGAAAATATTATATTTTTTAAGAAAATAATTTTTCATCTAAATATTTTCTACAAATAAATTATTTTACGGCAAATAAACATTTTCCCAACACAAGGAGTTTAACATTTGCAGCTGGTCATCTCCTTCTTCATAAGCTTCAAGCCTTCACCCACCATAACCATTTCTCATATGAGAGTAACGTATGCGAACATGGAAAAATAATTTTGCATGCAACAAACATGAACATGCAAAATTAGAGAATTCAAGCCCTAGAGTTGGGTGGAGCGGCTGGGTAGAGACGTATTGTAATTAAAGGTTTAAACCACGGTTTCGGCCTCCTATTATTAAAAAAAAAAAAAAACAGATAATCAGAGAATTCTCTCAATGTTACATTTATTCCTCCTTCTCTTCCACCCCGTTTCTCGACGCTCTCCCTAAAGTGAATGAAACTATGTGAGAGGTTATCAGTTATCACTGGAATACCTATATCTCTTCATTGCACTGATGGCTCTTAAATTCCACGGATATTGGCTATGGACATTCAAATTCTTTAATGTTGTGCGGATGGATAGTTTTGTCTTTTTATTTCTCTGAAAAATTCTCACAACTTGCGGGATTGTTAAATTCACACCCCTTCACATGAGAACGAAATTTTAAAAAAATTATGATAATATTATTTTCCTAAGAATGTGATATGTCTAAGAATATTTTTTTTTCTCTACAAATCAAATATGAAAATATCACATTTTTAACTTCACATTTTCAAGAATCATAAAAGATTCCACGAACCAAACTCCCCTAAGAGATCATCGATTTCATTAATGAACATGGAGGTGGATGATACATGTACTGTTCTCCGCAAATTCAACTTCCAGTTGCAACTCTATTAAGAGATGGTGAACAAAGCCACTTTCGCGGATCTGGTCTTGGGGCCCAAGTAACTTCGAATAAACCACTAGTCTTGCAACCTCTACTTGATAAGGATAAAAGATAGAAGATATTCCCTTGTATCATTGGTAAAAAATAGTGTCAATTAACCTCCCTCTAAACCAAAAAATAAAATAAAATCGTAGTTCGCATGGGGGTCATTCAGCTCAGCCATCGCTTAATAGTGCTTCGTACAATAAGCACTTTCCTACTAGCTTTCTCAATCCAGATCCAAAGAGAAAGATTAAACCAATGAATTTATTGAGCTTAGAGGTTCATCTAATTGAAATTAATCTGTATTCATGCCCAAATCAAATTCTCCCCTCAAGCTCAACTTTTTTTTATTCCGAAACGATTGATGGTAAAAAAAATGTTACGAAATATGAAAAATACAGCTGTGATAATAGGTGTCTTATTTGGAATGATTTTAAACATTATATAAAGTAAATTTTTTTACAACGGTTAAATTTTTTAATGATTTTTTGTTAATAATTGTCCATGTAATTACTTTTTGTAACGGTTTTAAAATATTGGTTATCAATTATAAAAAAACCATTGCAATACAAAATTAACAACGAAACCATAAGATAAAAAATATGGTAGTGTATGCACGTTTAATATCTCTGATTTGAAAACTTGAAAACGCAAACCTTGAAATATATATATATATATATATATATATATATATATATATATATATTCTTACTAAGTAAGTATTGCTATTAAACTCAACAATTCAAAAACAAATCTTGAAAAATGTTACTTGTGCTGTATTTTTTAGATAATGGCCCAGCGATGCGGTAAGGGCGACGAGACAATCACATGGAGCGCACGCGTCATCGCCCTTTCTTTGCGCCAGATTTGAGCAAAGTTTGGTTATCTTTGCAAATGATTGTGCAAGCGGAACATGAATCTCGAGATCTTGATTAAGATAAAATTATTATTTAAGACTAACTAAACTATGAAGGTTGAAAGTCCAAACTATAGAAAATCAATTGTAGGAAATCAACATGGGCAACCCACATGGATGTCGAGACATTGTGTATAACTTTTTTCTTTAATAAATTTATAAGATCAATAGTATAGTGTTAAAATAATAAATAAATATAATAATCATTTCTAACAGTTTAAATTTTTAATTGAAGTGATAATTTAATATGCTATCAGAGTCTGTTATCAATCGGTCTTAGGTTAAAATCTTCTATAACCCATTTAAAAATAGTCTTGGTTTAAATCTCTCAGCTATTCATTTAAAAATATTAAAACTATTCACTTATAAGGCTAAAAACAATCTCACATGCACGTGTCCTCTCTAATAATTTTAGACTCTTTAAATGATAATGTGATAATTTAACATATAATTTATGATGCAATTTATTAATATTTTTACTCGTACAAGTTGTCTATAATTTGACTTGATACAGGAGTTCATGAGGCAAGTGCTAATATTTTAATTTGGTGTCGAGATCCATATATTCCCTTGCATAATACATTTTTCTTTTACCAGTGTGCTAAAACTATGAGAATGATTTCTTATACAAGGTGTCGAGCTCCATGGCTTGAGCTAGTTTGCATAATATATATTTTTTTATTCAATATGTGCCAAGAAATATGAGCTGGTTTTCAAGATTTTTCGAGATTTTTATTCTCAAGTTTTCACATTGCCATGAAGTTAAAATTAAAAGTATCATTATATTTCACTTTAATTTTTACATTCAAATATCATTTCTTACGTAGATATTTAGTTGTTATGTTAAAATAACTAACTTTTTGATTTCTCTCTTTTCTTTTAATATGCCAACTCAACATACACATAAAAAATGGTATTTGAGTGTGAAAATTTAAGCCGCCTTAAGACGTACACGAGAAAACGTGCATATGTTTAATTTTAGAGAAATGCTATATACCACTTTAATTTTCACACTCAAATATCACTTCCCATGTGTATGATGAGTTGACATATTAAAAGAAGAGAGAAAAATAAAAAAATTTAGTTATTTTAGTATGCCAACTAAGTATCCACGTAAAAAATAGTATTTAAGTGTGAAAATTAAAATGAGATATAGTAATGCTCAATTAAAAAACGTGGAACGATAGGCGTTCATGTCTGACTAACCAAAGGTAAATTTGTTTTACTCGTAGAAAAGTCATCCACCAAAGGACAAACTTACCCTTTAGCCTTGGTGTTATAAATAGCAACGTTTGGACGTTCTTATGAGAGCAACAAACTAGAACAAGAAATGAAGACTCCAAACAATTCATTGCTTTCACTTCTTTCAGTCTTCCTTCTAATTTCATGCAGGGTTAATTCTGCTAATACTCATGATAGTTTCCTTGATTGCCTTCAATCTCATATCTCAAACACTGATATCATATACACCCCAAAAAACACAACTTATGAGTCTATTTTGCGTTCTGCAATATTTAACTCACGTTTTACAAGTGATTCCACTCCGAAACCAAGAATCATTGTTACACCATTGAATGTATCCCACATTCAAGCAGCCATATTTTGTTCAAAGAAACATGGCATGCAGATTAGAGTCCGAAGTGGTGGACATGACTATGAGGGTCTTTCCTACACATCTGAAATCCCTTTTGTCATCATTGATCTTAGAAACCTTCGATCAATAACCATCGACACCCAAAAGAAAACTGCATGGGCTGAAGCTGGTGCAACCATGGGCGAATTATATTACGCAGTCTCTCAAAAAAGCAATACTCTTGCTATTGTTGGAGGGGATGGTACAACAATGGGAGTTGGAGGACACATCAGCGGGGGAGGAACTAGCCCGATGTCTCGAAAATATGGCGTTGCAGCTGATAACGTAATTGATGCAAAAATTATCGACGTTAATGGTCGAATTTTGGATCGGGAATCCATGGGGGAAGACCTCTTTTGGGCCATAAGAGGTGGTGGAGGTGCTAGTTTCGGTGTCATTATTGCATTTAAGGTGAGATTAGTTACTGTGCCAGAAAAGGTCACTGTCTTTAGGGTCAGCAGGACCCTAGAGCAAAATGCTACAGAACTAGTATATCGATGGCAATACATTGCTGACAAGATTGATGAAAATCTCATAATTCGAGTCTCCATTAGTAGTGCCAATTCTGGTCAAAGTGGTGGGAGAACAATACAAATATCATTCATCTCTCTGTTCCTTGGTGGAATTGACAATCTCCAAGAAATCATGCAAAAGAGTTTCCCTGAATTAGGTCTGGTAAAAGACGATTGCATTGAAATGAGGTGGATTGAATCTAAACTCTTCTTTGCAAACTTTCCTCTCAATGCATCCACAGATGAATTGCTGAATAGGACAATTCCAAGCACACCATATTTCAAAGCAAAATCCGACTACGTGGTGCGTCCCATTTCACAAAAAGGTCTGAGAGGATTATGGAGAATGCTTCAGGAAGAAGATGTAACTGTAGCCTCAGTGCTATTTAATCCTTATGGCGGAAAGATAGCTGAAATCTCTGAATCTGAGCTACCATTCCCACATAGAGCTGGAAACATTTACTCGTTTAGCTATTATGCGATTTGGCAAAATGAAAGCGATTCTGAAGCTAAGAGGAACATAAGTTGGATCAGGAGGCTATTCAATTACTTGACTCCTTACGTTTCAAAATGTCCAAGACGTGCATACTATAATTATAGAGATCTTGACTTGGGAGAAAACAATATTGGTAATACAAGCTACAAACAAGCCAGCAAATGGGGAAAAAAATATTTTAATAATAACTTCAATAGATTGGTGCAGGTGAAGACCAAAGTTGATCCTAACAACTTTTTCAGGAACGAGCAAAGTATTCCATCTTTAGCACCATGGTCAGAAAATCTATTGTTCACTAGCTAGTTTCAGTCATGGATCAAAACAACATTACAATAAATAAATGTTGTATGTTTTTCAGCTAAAAATAATGGGATCGATAATAAGTACTATATATATCTGCACCCGTACTCATTTGTGTTTGTTTATCAATCATTGTGTAATAAGATTTTTTCTTGCCTCATGCTTTATATTTTGCCTTTAATTTTCTAACCCTTGAAGTCAACAATTTTATCTTCTTTTTTTTTTTTCAATCTGAGCCTGTAACAATGGATATATTCTTAAATAGCGATGACAGGAGATAATGTTTAAAATCGAAATTAACAAGAATTCGACTGATAACCTAACCCAATAACAAAAATCAATCGATACCCTTTAGTTTTTGTTTTTATAAAAGGTAGCTTATAGGTAACCCGATAGGTTTTGGTATTAAATACTAAAAAAATAAAATATATAAAACCCCAAACTCAGTTATTAATTTACTATATATATATATTTATTTATTTATAGTTTTTATAAACTATTAAATTGGAAAAAAAAATCCGAAACCCAGTTATTAGTTTAATATATATTTATGTTGTTTTTATTTACTTTTTATATTAGACTAATAGAATAACACATAAAAATATATTTCTTTCTCCAATCAAATGCCTAAGTTACCTAAATGGCAAGACCCTCAAATAAGTTATACATTTTTATCATTGTCTTAACTCTATCTATATTTGGTTGGATATTTTCTTTATCAACTATTATCTTATTATGTATAGACAAACATTTATCAATTCTAGTTTTATTAAATTTGAGTATTTATTAATTTATAGACAAATATTGAAATGATTATATAATTTATTTTGAATTCTATCATCTTATAGTGTTATAGTTCTTCACTTTTATTATTTTTGGGCTTTTTTGACATTTAAAATTAATTTATCGTACATCTTTTTTAGGTTCGTTTTTTATTTAAACTAATTTTTTAATTATTCCTTTTAATATAAAGGGTTACAGTTATGGTTATCTACGATTATTTGGATTTATTTTCAATTATGGTTATGGTTACGTACTAAGTTTCAAACCCATAAAGTTATGATTATGATTATAATTATATGTTATACTAAACAATTTCAATTATGGTCATATAATTTTTTGTGATTAACCAACCCACTATCATCCGTCAAGGCTCTAAACACAGTTATAATAACATCAATATAAAACAGTAAAACTAAGAGTTTCTAAACCAAATAAACAATATAAGTTTTAATGATGAAGTCATGGAATCCCAAAACTATTATGGAAAGAGTTACTGGTTTCATGCTTTTAAAGATTCACATGCAGTTCGAATGAAGTAATGTATTATATGAATAAGATTGGAAACTTTCCTGCAAAAATAAGATTTATATAAATATACACATATTCTCTCATTATAGTTCCTAGTTCAGCTTAATATAGAAGGATTTAAGAAGACACCCAGTACTCAAGAGTTGAGTAGAACCATAGTTACCAAATTCGCAGTACGGTCTGAGTCGTGGTACGAGTTCGGGTACAGGGTACGACACTTAGGAGTTTTAGGGTACGATTGGGGGTAGACTTCTTCGGTACGTTAATTAGGTTCATGGTACGCTGTAAAAATTATTGTGTTCAAATATCATATATCAAGCACAAACCCAAAAGTGAACTAGAAAATTTTTATATCTTAACGAAATGTTCTCTACATATTAGTAATATAAACTTAAAACCAGAAAAAAAAAAAGAAAAAAAAATAGTACTTTAGAGTTTAGATTGTTGCAGACAAGAATTTAAAAGAAAAATCAGATTGCTTTATCCTTTCCCTTTCTCCCTTTTGCTCGACTTGAAGGCTTAGCAACAACTTTGTGAGGTGTTGTAGGTGAAGCACTTGAAGAAATTCCTTGAACTTCATTATCTTCATACTCATTCTCTAATCCTCTCCACTTCATATCTTCTAATTTTACTGCAAAATCTTCCAAGTAAGTGTTTTCTGGATCAATGTCCCATTTTCGGTAGGGACCATCTCTGTAACTTTCACAAAAACGTGCTTGAAGGCGGATGTTAGAATGAATAAATACTAACTTATCAGCTCTTGTACAATTTAATCTATTTCTTTTGACATTGTGGATATAAGAATATGTACTCCAATTTCTCTCAGCTGAAGAACTACTAATTGGTTGAGATAATACCTTTTTTTGCTACGTTAGCCAATTCTGGAGTTTCTGAACCATATGATGACCACCAATCAATTGAATCCATTGTCACAGCATCTGCTTGAGCTGCTACCAACGCATATGCACCTTTCCTCATATGAAAAATTGCAAACTGTTCTCATAAGAGCTTTTGCTCTTCTACATTTTCAGCGATTCAAAAGAATCCATAACACCCATTACAACATCTTTATCAAGATTTGGAGCTTTTCTAGGAATTCCTCTAGGAGCTAGTGTTTGAAGGTAGAGAGTATCATAAAATCAAGGATTGACTGCAAAGGCAAGGCAATTCATTGGGATGTTCATCTTTTCCCATCTAGATAACAAAATTGTTTCCATCTGAGGGTAGGAAGCTGCATATTTGTTTTTCTTCATTATATCTTTTATTTATCCAATCATGTTATCCATTCTTTCATAAATCTCCCCCATTTTTGGACCTTTACCATCACTGAACTTAATTAGCAAATATATTGGCTTAGTAATCGCAATCACATTTTCAACATCTTCCCAAAACTCTTCACTGATTATTGTTTCAGCAATTAAAACTCCCATCCTTCTTATATTTTCATCTCCATGTTTCACCCATTCTTTCTATGCCTTAAGAATAATGGTGGTTTGTAAAGCCTCTTTGCAATCAAGTAATCGTTTTAATAAAATATAGTATGATGCAAATCTAGTCTTTGCAACTTTTAACAATTCTAGCCTTGACTGAGTTTTGAAAATTGCTAAAGCTTGTGAATGATTAATAAAGTATTTGACAATGGCTTTTCCCCTTTTATATGTGCTTGATAACCAATCAAATTCTTTGGCAAAATCTTTAAAAACTAAATTCAAAGTATGAACCACACAAGGAGACCAAAAAATATGTTTATGTACCTTTTCTATCTCCTTTCCATCCGCTTTGCAATTTGCTGCATTATCAGTCACCACTTGGAGAACATTTAATGGCCCTACTTCTTCAATCGCTTTCAGCAAATACTCTACTATAACAGAGCCTGTTTTTTCTTTTCCTGTAAAGTCATCTGCATACACGAACATTGCTCCGCAACTATTTACTGCAATAACATTGATCAGTGGCCTGTGCTTGACATTAGACCACCCATCATAAACAATAGATAGCCCTTGAGTGTACCAAGTATCTTTTATTAGAGTTAGATCTTTTTCAACACCTCTTTTACACTCATCTAACAGTGTGGTCCTTGCCTTTTCAAATGAGGGAGCTTTATAACCTTTAGGGGCTCTATTAATCGCAGAAACCATCTCATTGAATTGAGGATTACGCAACACATTAAAGGAATATCGTTAGCACATAACCCTCTCATTGCTTTCATATCAACTGCATTCCATTCCACAATTCCAAGGGACTGTTCAATGCCTTTAGCAAGAAGTTCTTTATTTCTTAAAATGATTTTAGAACTTTTTAAAGATGGCGACAAACCTGCCTTCTCTGCTTCTTCAACCTTCCTTCTCAATCTCTCATATTCAGCACGCTTACTCAAAATTGTTGGGCAACGCTAAATTTGTGCCTTTTTCCCAAATGGAGGACCAAAAAAATGATAGTGTATTATGGTATATGAAATTGTGAACCAATTTTTGCAATGTTTACATGACCACTGCTTTGAACCCCCAGAATTTCTTATTGGCAGTGCATCATGGAAAACAACTTCATCTAGCAATGGCTTTGACTTTGAAACTGTTTTTTTTGTTGGTGTATATATTGGTACTGGAACTGGACTTTGAGATGGTTGAGTTTGATAAATTTCTTGGCAATCATCACTTGGATATTCTTGCTCTTGCTCTTCATATGTTTCTTCCTCTTCAGATAAATACTCTTCTAATTTTCTTTTACCGTACACCATTTTCAACAAGGGAAAGATGATAAATTCTTTTTAGATTGATGGAAAGAAGTCAGGGACAAAGAGTTTAGGCTTTTTTGGTATGTGGAAAGGAATTTTAGTTGAATGCTTGTATGTAACTTGATGTTGAATGCTTGTATGTAACTTGACTACTTGGAGAAGATAAGCAAAGAAGATATTATTGATGAAGAGGCAGTGAAGAATCTATATCATTCTCCTTTTTTCACCAATGTTGAGCAGTGTGTAGTCCTTTACTAAAAAGTAGTTTAACTAATACCAAACTCTTCCAATCCCAATGGCTTTTAACGTTATTTGCTCTAATCCCCTGCTTTTAACGTTATTCAATACCCAGTGAATATCTAATAATATAACTTGACAATTGTGGGACCAAATATGTTGAGTATTTTAGTGGGAGCTTAAGTCCTTAATCAGGTTCAAGTAATTAATCTTATAAAGTATTAACATTCTACTTATTAATATCTCTATACCATATGGTTTTGCATATCAATATTCCTTTCTTTTTTTGAAAGGTTCTTTATATCATTAATCATGTTAAGTAATCTTATAATGTAAAACGCTATCGTATTCTAATTAAATATACCTCAAATTAATATATCATTCATATTAATATTTTTTTTCAAAGGTACAATATTATTATATAACTCTTTGTTCTCAAAGGCACAAAATTGTTGATATTAATCTTTGTTTCCAAAATTGTTCATATTCATATTAATATACTAATCGAATTCGTAGGGGATGTCACAAGCGTCATATAAGGCTACATATTAAAGAGATGCCAATTGGTTCAAAAGCGGGATCATATATGACATATTATATTATATTGAATATCTTGGTAATATTTTTCGTATTAATCTTTCTTTCCAAAGGTACATTAATATACTAATCGAATTCATATGGCATGTGCGATAGAGGGTATCATATAAAGAGATGCCAATTGATTCAAATGTGGGATCATATATGAGATGATTATATTATATGAAATATCTTGGTAATATTAATTAAACCTGACGAGGGGTTCCCGAGCTGAGGTGAGATGTCCATTCCGAGCTGAGGCGGGCTAATCAGCGCCAAGACCAGCGCGTTCAACTGAATGTCCAACCAGGATGACTGGCCCGACCCCGAAAACCTCGACCTTAGTTCCAGCTGTTCCGATAGGACATAAAGCTGCACCACATTAAATGCTGTCAGACTTGAATTTAGTATAAATAGAGCTCCACCCTTTTCATTTAAGAAGGTGACTCGTCATTAAATGCTCTCAGCTACCTAGCCAACTCGGACATACTAATCATTCGTGCGCCCGAGGGAAAAATCCAGGTCATCACCCCGCCTTTTCCTTCTTTTCCTTGTGCAGGTCTGGTAGCCGACCAGGAAAGTATAGCTCGGAGGCCAACCTGAAAAGTTCAGCTTGGCGCAGGTAGCTCCCAACCTCAACTGTGAGATTTCCAACCTCAACAGTTTGGCGCCGTCTGTGGGAACGACGAGTTCTTTTATAACTCTCTTCACCGCTCATTGAGAAACTATTATGGTACAAACTAGAAGCCACAGCACACCGGTAGAGGATTTGCCCAACCCGGAAGGGGACCTCGAAACCACGCAGGTGCCTAGCCAAGACCTAACCCAAGCCGACGTTGGAACGAGCCAACGTATACACTTAGCCATTCAAACCAACCCCACAGCAGAAGGAGACCCTAACTCCAGCCTATCACCGGAGATAAGGATGATGTTGAGGATGTTCGAGGAACTTAAGGAGCAGGTAGCCCGGCTAGCTGAGGGACCCCTGGCTCAGCAAGAGGCTATGACGCGGCCATTGCTTCCGTAATTCCACATCCCAGAGTCAAGGCGAAACCGGACGCAGGACGAGGAGGGCTTCCTAGAGCCGATGGCGAGATTCGACGCGGTGAGAGGTAAAAGGGCGGCTCAAGCCGACCCCAAGCAGGCCAAGACCGCAGCTGCCATAGCCAAGGTCATCAACTAGCTCGGTGTAAGCCTACTCTCCCCCGAGGTACTGGCCACCCCACTGCCCACCGGCAACCGTATGCCCAACCTGGCCGTTTATAACGGAGATGGAGACCTAGCCAGCCACCTGCTCAATTTTGATCACCACATGACTCTGCATGACATGCCAGATCTCATGAAGGCGAAGACTTTCCCGACTACCCTGGTTGGCAACGCCTTGGATTGGTTCCAAAAACTTCTTCCCGGTTCAATCACAAGTTTTCACCAGTTGGCTGAGGCTTTCCTATCCCGCTTCGCGGGAAGCCGGCGTGCCACCCGCCATATTTCTACATTGCTGCTGGTGAAGCAACATAGAGGGGAAAGTTTGAGGGCTTACACGGCCAGATTCAATGAAGAGTCCCTCCGAATTCCCAACCTGGAGGACTCTATGGCGTTGATGGCTTACCAGAGTGGGCTCAGGTCAGGCCCCTCACATCCTCACTGGCAATCGACCCCGTGGACACTGTTTCTGAGCTGATAGTACGACCAGAAGGGTATATACACTCGGAAGAGATCCATCAGGCGAAGAGGGATGATGACAAGGAGAAGGAAGCCAACAAGAAGGGAGAGACCTCCCGAGCCTAACTTGGGGCTAAAGTCCAGAATGACCGAGGCAAGCAGCCTCAACAGCCAAAGCAGAACCCCCGGTTCACTATGTTCACTCCCCTTAATACCTCGAGGGAGCAGATCCTGATGGAGATCCAACACCAGAACCACCTGCCTCCAACTCCGAGGATGAAAGGCCGACACGAGAAGCGTAATAGAACCAAGTATTGCCGCTACCATATGGACTACGGCCATACCACCGAAGAGTACAAAGACTTGAAACAGGAGATTGAGGCACTGATAACCCGAGGCCACCTCCGGAGATATATAGATCTGCAGCCGACCCGGAACCCCGACCAAAGAGATAGGGAGAGGAGTCCACCCAGGCGCCAGGCTGGGGGCGGACGCTTAGCTGTGATTGAGACTATTGCGGGAGGACTGGCATCAGGTGGAGAGACCTCAGCAGACAGGAAGGGTTATGTTTATGCTGGGAGGGAGTATGGACCAATGCGGGGACCGGCCCCAGAGATGTAGGAGCTCACCTTCTCCTCAGAAGACTTGGAGGGAGTGATATTGCCTCATGACGACCCACTGGTGATCAGCGCTGAAATAGCCAACTTCACCGTCAATAGGCTGATAGTGGACACCGGGAGCTCGGCAGAAGTCTTATTCTTCAGCGCTTTTGAGCAAATGGGGTTGGACAGGAGCCGACTCAGACCATTGAGGGGTACTTTAGCGGGTTTCACCGGACAGTCCCACCGAGCCGAAGGGGTCGTCAACCACCCGCTGAAGCTGGCAGATGGGGATAAGTGGGTGTCGATGCAAGCCAACTTCATTGTGATGGACTATAACTCCACTTACAATGGGATCTTAGGCCGGGTGGCACTCAATCACTTCAGGGCCGTCCTCTCAACTTACTACCAGGCCCTGAAATTCCCGACCCCGGGCGGCGTGGCCACCATCCGCGAAGCCCAGCTCTCAGCTCGGGAATGTTATAAAAACTCACTCCGGCCCAAGTATCAGATCGGCTGGGGACCAGATATGCCCGAAGAAAAGAGAGATGCTAAAAGAGGAAGCCCGGTTGAAGACCTTCAGGAGGTGGAGCTCTCTGATGAAACCAAGAGAGCAAGGATCGGGAGTGAACTCTCTGCCAACCTCAAGAAAGGGATAAGCCAATTTCTTTCAAAGAATGAACATATATTTGCCTGGTCTGCCTTTGACATGACAGGGATTGACCCGGGTGTGATTGAGCATCACCTGAATGCCGACCCAAATCACTATTCGGTAAAGCAAAAGCGCAGGCACTTCCATTATCATAAACAACAAATCATAGCAGGAGAAGTGGACAAGTTAGTGGACGCCGGCCACATAAAGGAAATACAGTACCCAACCTGGTTGTCCAATGTGGTGCTAGTGACTAAGTCCTCAGGTGGATGGAGATTGTGTATAGACTTCATCGACCTCAACAAAGCCTGCCCTAATGACTGCTTTCCCCTACCACGGATCGATCAGAAAGTGGACGCCACCTCCGGATTCGAGCTACTCTCTTTCATGGATGCCTTCAAAGGCTATAATCAAATCAGGATGGCTCCCGGGGACAAAAAGAAGACCGCCTTCACCACCGATAAAGGACTCTACTACTATGAGGTCATGCCTTTTGGCCTCAAGAATGCTGGAGCCACCTACACTTGGATGGTAAACAAGGTCTTCAAAAATCAGATTGGCTGGAATATGGAAATCTATGTAGATGACATGTTGGTCAAGAGCAGAAGGGCGGAAGACCATGTAGTTGACCTGGCTGAAGCCTTCGCAGTAATGGAGCATTTTGGGATAAAACTGAACCCAAAAAAGTGCGCATTCGGCGTTAAGGCAGGTAAATTTCTGGGCTTCATGGTCACGGCCCGCAGAATAGAAGCCAACCCAGAGAAGGTACAGGCGATACTTGACCTGGCGCCGCCGACTTGCGTGAAGGACGTCCAGGTGTTAGCAGGCAAGGTCGCAGCGCTGAGCAGATTCATGTCCAGGTCGGCTGACAAATGTGCTCCTCTGTTCAAAATATTTAGGAATCCTAAGAACTTTGAATGGACTGCGGAATGCCAGAACGCCTTCCAAGAGCTGAAAATGTATCTAACTTCGCCACCCCTATTATCCCGACCTGAGGTGGGGGAGGAGCTGGTACTATACTTAGCATGCTCGGGAACAGCAGTGGCGGCGGCACTAGTCCGAGAAGAAGGAAATAAGCAAAAGCCGGTCTATTATGTTAGCAAAACCTTGCAAGGGGCCGAGGTGATATACTCCTCCTTGGAAAAACTCGTCATCGCACTCATCACAGCGGCAAGAAAGTTGAAGCCATACTTTGATGCTCATCCAGTTAAGGTCATGACGGATGCCCCGCTCAAGTCCATCATGCACAAGCCAGAGGCGTCGGGCAGGCTACTGAAATGGGCAGTTGAGCTGAGTCAATTCGACATCACCTACCAGCCCAGGACAGCCATCAAAGCCCAAGCTATCGCGGACTTTGTTGTAGAATGCACTGGCCGAGCAGAGCATGACCCGGAGGACGTGTAGAAGGTCCATGTGGATAGGGCCTCAGGGAAGTCCGGAAGCGGAGCTGGGGTGGTCATCCTCGACCCAACCCAGCATGAGCACCAATACTCCCTCAAGTTCACCTTTCTGGCGTCCAACAATGAAGCAGAATACGAAGCGGTGATTGCAGGACTGAAAATTGCAGCTCAGCTCAGCGCACAGATAGTCGACCTGAGCACTGACTCTCAATTGGTTTCTAGTCAGATATCGGGAGAATTCGAAGCCAAGGACAGTACTATGCTGGCCTACCTCAACAGAGTCAAGGATTTGACCTCAGCGCTCAGAAGATTCATGATACAGCAGATTCCTAGGGAAGAGAATATGAAGGCTGATGCTCTGTCCAGGTTGGCCTTAGGCGAGAGCCGACCTGCCCTGGTCCATGTGGAAGAAATATCTGAACCCAGTATTCAGTTGGGGGTACAAGCCGTAGCCAAGCTTAATCTAAGCCCAGATTGGACCAAACCAATCGTGGACTACCTGGAGGGGGGTATGACCCCAGAAGATGAAAAAGCAGCTCGAAAACTCATGAAACAGGCCTCAAGGTTTGTCATAATTACCTGGCAACTCTATAAGAGAGCCTACACTTGGCCTCTCTTGAAATGTGTTCGACCCGAAGAGGGAAACTATGTACTCCGGGAGATTCATGAAGGGGTATGTGGAAACCACTTGGGAGGCAAAGCTCTAGCTCGGAAGGCATTAAGGCAAGGCTATTTCTGGCCAACCTTAGAGCAAGATGCCAAAGAGTATGTAAAAAAGTACGACACTTGTCAGAGGTTCGCCAATGTACAGAGGAAGCCTGCGATAGACCTCACAGTGATGATAAGCCCATGGTCATTCTATCAGTGGGGTCTAGACATCATCAGCCCATTGCCGACCGGTGTCGGCCAAAAGAAGCACGCATTCGTAGCTGTAGACTACTTCACCAAATGGCCCGAGGCTGAAGGTGTTGCTAGGATAACAGAAAAGGCAGCCTGGGATTTCGTATGAAAAAACATCATTTGCCGATTTGGGGTGCCAAAGGTCATCATCACTGACCACGGCAAGCAATTCGACAGTGCATACTTTCGAGGCAAATGTGCCGAGATTGGGATCGACCTCAGATTCTCATCTATTGCTCACCCTTAAAGTAATGACCAAGTTGAAAGAACTAACCAAATCATTTTGCAGGGCCTGAAAACCAAGCTGGAGGAAGCGGATGGCCAGTGGGCATCAATTCTTCCCGAGGTGCTGTGGGCTCAACGAACCAACACCAGCTCGGCAACGCGAGAATCGCCCTTCGAATTGACCTTCGGCACTCAGGTAGTGCTGCCAGTGGAGATTGGGTCTCCAACCAGTAGAACCCTCCACAGTGATCCAGAAATAAACGGAGCACGGATCCGTGAAGAGCTCGACCTCGCTGAAGAGCTTCGAGCTAAAGCTCAAATCAGAATGCTGGCCAGCAAAGCTGCCATGCAAAAGGCCTTTGCCAAACAGGTTAAGCCTAAGCCTATTAAGGTTGGCAACCTCGTGCTCAGGAAGGCCATCTTTTCGCCGCGCTCCAGTAACAAGCTCTCCCCGACTTGGGAGGGACCCTATGAAGTCGTGAAAGAAGTCCAACCTGGGACCTTCTACCTCCGTGACAAGAACGGAAAACTGTTGAAGAACGCATGGCACTCAGAACACCTAAAGCGATATTTTGTCTAAGCGGCCCCGAGCCGAAATATTTTGTAACGGCCCCGAGCCGGAATATTTTGTAAAGGCCCCGAGCCGGAATATTTTGTAACGGCCCCGAGCCGAGAAATCTTGTAAAGGCCCCGGCCAAGACATTGCTTGTACAAACTCAATACAATGCATCTTTACAAACAAGTGCAATGCCCGACCTGGGAACAAGTAACAAAACCAGCGCAATTCCCGACCCGGGCCCAAATTGCCTCAGCTACAAAGCTACTACTAACTCGGATTAATACGGTGGCCACGCTTAATCGCGAGCTAATGGTCAAGAAAACCAGCTCAGACAAAATTCCAGTTAGGGTATAATCGATAATAATTTGTTTTAAGTTTTGCCAGTCCGGATTGAGTTCCAACTCGGTATAATCCGGCTTCAGGTCGGTATGCTAGTTTGGGGTTCGAACTTGAGCTCAACATTAGTTTGATCAATTTTAAATCGGACTGACGAGTCTAGGTCGGCGACGATTATACAGTTGCTCAATTAACCAGCTCGGATTAGGATGATAATTCATTAATCGCATCCAGCTCGGTTCATTACGCTTGAGTTTGAATGGTTCATTAAATTGGTCCGACCTCACTTACTTAAGAAAAAATTTGCGAAGAGAAAGGTACACATGTACAAACTCGACCAAAACACAAATAAAAATAAAATAGACATTTCATTAAATTGAAAAACGATTACACAAGCCCAACCTGGGCAGAATTACAAAAGCCCGACCTAGGCGACTTTACAAAATTACTTAGGAGTAGTGGTGGAGGTGGTGGCCTTGGCTACGTCGCTGATCTGGTCTATACCCTTCTGGACAAACTCCAGTACCTCCTTGGCCTGGGACGTCAGGTCGGCCGGTAACTCAGGAATCTCCCAGAATTCCTGGGGCGGGGCCTCCAAGATCTCGATATAATCGTTCTTGGTGGCAAGGAGAAAAGTCTTCGCTCTCTTGCGAGCTGCAACTTGGCCTAAAAAATAGTACTCCAACTCGGCGTACTGGGCCATCACCCTACCTTCAGTGGCTAGCCAGTCCACAGCCTCTTGGCTGGACTAAAAGGTTTCCACTGCCTTCTCCCTTCGCGGGCCGACCTGATCCAAGAGGTCCTTAAGCTTCGCCTCGGCCTCACGCTTCTCCCGCTTATAGCGTTCAACGTCCTTGGCCGCGGCCTCGCGCCGGGACTTCTCGGCCTCGAGCTCCTTCTTTAGCCGGGCGATCTCCATCTCATCCGCTCTTTGCCTCTGGGCTGCATCCGCCCTAAAGGCCTCCAGCTCGACTCGGGAATCTGTGTAGTGCTGCTCGAGCTCCACACAGTAAGTCTGGGCCCGGGCAAGTAGGCTAGGTGCTGTAAGGATGTGGGACACAACCTGTGCAGAAGATAGCAAGGTGGTCAGTCAAAGTAATCAACAAAAGAGACCATGACGGCACGTTTAGATATGCCTTACCGTAACTATGGCCGTCCTCAGGTCAAGGGAAAGCTGCTCCGCCGGGACCGACACCAACTTGGGATCGCGGGCGACCTTTGCAGCCTCCACAAAATCCTTATTGGAAAGGCTCACCTCCGTGGCCTTGCCCTTCCCGGAGTACTCGGACCGGGGCCGCTTCCTGTTGTCAGGACGGGATGCTGAGCGCTCGGGGATCGCCACACCCGAGCTCGCTCTCTTTGGCAAAGGAGACCCCGACGAGACCTCAGCACCAACCTCCCGCGCATGGCCCCCAGACCGCTGTCTCTGCTCCTGAGGGACGGAGCCCAAGCCGGACCGAGCTGAGGCTTCGCCACTGGTATCGGGTTTTCTCCTTCTCTAGATGTACGCGAGTTTTACCGTATCTGCCATACCTGCAAAAACAAAGGAAAAAAAAAGGTGAAAAATGGCCAATTACCAATCGAGAATAGCAATGACAAACAAGGAGACGGGGAGGTCGGGCATTGATCCTGCGAACTGACCCTCTTCTGAGTCGGAATGAGCGTTCTCTTCAAGCTCGGGAAGTAAGTGGGGATACTCCTCGCTCAGGTCGGGTTCTCTCCCAAATAACTTGGATTTCCAGATCCTGTCCCACCTGAGAACACTATCGATGTCAATCAGCATACCCGGCTCGGGCCTCAGCACCCTGACCTCGGCAAGTTCCTCTTTTGAAAGCTTGGGGTCGTCATTCAAAGTCTTGTTTAGGGAAAGATTCCAATCCATCCTGCACCCCGGATTCACTGCCGACCCGACCCAATAGTAGTCGTTGTGCCAGCCCTTGTTAGAGGAGTGCCACTTGGTGAATACGACATTGTTGACCCGAGCTGCGAAGTGGAACCAGCCTGGCTGCTTCGGGTTGGGCTTGCAAACAAAAAAATGCCTGAACCGGCGCAAGGTCGGCTCTATTCTCCTCTCAAGGCAGAACACGTAGAATGACACCATTATGGCCCAACCGTTTGGTGACATCTGGCCTGGGCTAAGCTCAAAGTAATTCAAGATGCCGACAATGAAGCTGGGAAGTGGAAGCCGAACGACGTCGAAGGCGAGGTCATAAATAGTAAAGTGGTCGGGAGAGGATAGCAGGCAGCTTCATTCCGACCTGGGACCTTCAGTTTGTGGTGTCGGTCCACCGACCAGTCTCTCAGCCAAGCGTTAGCCATCTCAATGGTAGAATGGCACTTGCGCTTGCAACAAGCGAATAACTGCTCTACCCTCTTCCCCCGAACCGACGAACCACTGGCTGTAGCTGAACTCCGGGGTCGGACTGCCCTAATCGGGACAGGTTCAGTCGGCTCCGATGCGGAAACTCCAGCTAGGTACTCATGAGGTATCTCGACCCCTTCCAACTGGTTCAATGGCTCGTCATCCTCCCTATCTCCCAAGTCTTCCAGGTTGGCCAAAGGATCCGCATCTGCCTCCTCTTGCGCCAGTCTGACCCCAATAACTTGGCAGTCATCATCGCTCTCCCCGGGCCCAGATTTCCGAGTTGGCCCTGAAGACGAATTGGTGCTCTCTCCACCCTGGTCCCTATTTGAGGTAGATTCCGAGCTCGATGGACTCTCATCTCCACCGTAGGACCTCACTTCCATAGCCTGAGAATCTTTCGACTCCGACCTCCCTATCCTGTCTACAGACTAAATATAAATGTACAGGAATGATTAAAGGGAGTCGAGATGTACCTACTGCTCTTGACTGCAGAGTGCGACCGACCAAGCTGGCTCCGAGCTAACAAATCCCGAGAAGATTCCTTCTGAGCTAATTGCGTCCGACCACTCTGGTGTCTAACCAAAAATTCTTGAGAGATTTAAAGCGAAGTGTGAAATGAATCTTGGATGCTAAGGCCCTATTTATAGGCGCCCCTGAAAGTCGTCTCGGGTAGCCCAAACGTCGCGTCTCGTCAGAACCGCCAGGTGACGTGTCAGCCATCCGTTGGGTATGCACCGCTGACGTGGCCATCCCTACCCTTTCGGGGTCAGACACCTACAGCTCGGGAGGAACTCCCAATCCTAGATCTCACCCTCTCGATCTCGACTTGGGGGGGGGGGGAATTGACGAGGGGTTCCCGAGCTGAGGTGAGATGTCCATTCCGAGCTGAGGCGGGCTAATCAGCGCCAAGACTAGCGCGTTCAACTGAATGTCTAACCAGGATGACTGGCCTGACCCCGGAAACCCCGACCTCAGTTCCAGCTGTTCCGATGGGACATAAAGCTGCACCGCATTAAATGCTGTCAGACTTGAATTTAGTATAAATAGAGCTCCACCCTTTTCATTTAAGGAGGTGACTCGTCGTTAAATGCTCTCAGCTACCTAGCCAGCTCGGACATACTAATCATTCGTGCGCCCGAGGGAAAAATCCGGGTCTTCACCCCGCCTTTTCCTTCTTTTCCTTGTGCAGGTCTGGTGGCCGACCAGAAAAGTACAGCTCGGAGGCCAACCTGAAAAGTTCAGCTCGGCGCAGGTAGCTCCCAACCTCAACTGTGAGATTTCCAACCTCGACAAAACCTATTTTGTTTCCTAGCATGGGTATTTGGAATTGGAGCTTCCTACTTATTCATTTGTATTTTGTACTAAGTTCTTAACTCTTACGATTATAAATCTTGTTCTCAAAGGCATAATATTTTTCGTATTAATCTTTCTTTCCAAAGGTACATTAATATTATTCATAATATATACTAATTGAATTCATATGGCATATGCGATAGAGGGTATCATATAAAGAGATGTTAATTGATTCAAATGTGGGATCATATATGGGATGATTATATTATATGAAATATCTTGGTAATATTAATTAAACCTATTTTGTTTCCTAGCATGGGTATTTGGAATTGGAGCTTCCTACTTATTCGTTTGTATTTTGTACTAAGGTCTTAACTCTTACGATTATAAATCTTGTTCTCAAAGGCATAATATTTTTCGTATTAATCTTTCTTTCCAAAGGTACATTAATATTATTCATATTAATATACTAATCGAATTCATATGGCATGTGCGATAGGGGATATCATATAAAGAGATGCCAATTGATTCAAATATGGGATCATATATGGGATGATTATATTATATGAAATATCTTGGTAATATTAATTAAACCTATTTTGTTTCCTAGCATGGGTATTTGGAATTGGAGCTTCCTACTTACTAATTTGTACTTTGTACTTTGCTATTTACAATTATATAAAATCTTGTACTCGAAGGCACAATATTTTTCATATTGATCTTTATTCCCAAAGGTACATTATTATTCATATTATTATACTAATAAAATTTATATGCATATGCTATAGAGGGTCACATGTAAAGAGATGTCAATTGATTCAAATGTGGGATCATATGACAATATGAGATGATCATTATGTTACATCAAATATCTTGGTAATATTAATTAAAACCTACTTTGTTTCATAACATAGGTATTCCTACTTACTAGTTTGTACTTAGCTATGTACTAACTACCCACTAAATTTATTTTGAGATTAATTCAACTTTTTATAATTTTTTTCTTATCCAATTGTCGACTAATGTGTTTAAATATATGTTTTTTTCTAAATAATCGAAAGAACCTCTTTTTTTGGCTACATAATAGATTATTATTCAATTTTTTTATTTTGGTACATAACAGATTATTATTTTAACATGCCTACTAAGTCCTAACAATTTATTTACATTTGTATAGCATAGTTTTTGTTTTGTGGGTACACATAAAGTATAGTTATTTCTATTAATATTAATTATTTACATCTAACAGTTTGGTAAATCTAGTGACAAAAAATTATATATCTATAAATTTTTTATTTTTTATTTCCTTAAAATTCATTACTTTTATGTTACTTAATATTTACTGGGGATGAAATATCCATCAGACTTCAAATATTTTTTTCCTTAATAATACCAATGAGACCTCAAGAGTTAGAAGTTGGAACTAACTATACTTATTATACTCATCTTTTCCCAGGTAATTATAACTTCTCAACTAAAGCATTTAAATGGTCCAGTACAAAATCCCAACGCATTTCATCGCCCAACTACTTCATATTTCCAAAACAACTATTCATATTCTCAAATTTTGCCTCCAAATTCAGTCGACAGATAAGAGGCAACAGTCAGTGTTTCCTCTTTCTCCAACGATTCCAACGATCTTTTTGGCTTTTTGAGCAGTATCATCGAGAAGTTCATAATATTACAATTCAGACATTGTCTTCAATATATTCATCTTTGTATATGCCTAGAGAAAGTAGTCTACAGGGTGTGCATCCTTCATTTCCGGTAAGCCAAATCTCTGCTTTACACATTCTTCTACTTCTCGCATCCATATCTAGTAGGAATTTTAGTTTTATGATCACTTTCGTTATTGGTTTTTGAAAAAATTTGTATACCATTTGAGTCGCCAACTTTAGTGAATTGGAACGTAAATCGCACCATTTTGGTACGTAATGTATCGCTAATCGGTACGTGCGAACCGATATGCGATGCCATAGGGGATAGGACAAATCTGGTAATTATGATAGTCAGGTAGTGTGACCTGTAATCAAATATTTTAAGTTTGAGCTACGATTTTTGGCCTCCGATACTAAAATATAAGCCCCCTATGAATTTAAAACTAAGGTAAATTGAAAACTATCCCTTGTTGTTTGTCAAATATTCACATTGCGGTTTATGGTATCGAAATGACAGTTTAGTTCCTTGAATTTTTTTTTGTTCCATCTAATTTAACAGCATTTGGAATACACGAGCTTTAGTTGCAGTTTTGAGGGAAAGAAAAAAGAAAAAAAAGGTAGCATATAACCACTTAAAGTATAAATTGTGTATATATTACCTTAGGCCTCCCTTTAAATCCAAAAAAAAAAAAGTATGAATTGTGTTGACAAAAATACCTAGTTTTTGTCACCTTCTTCCTTCCTCACCCTATCTTCTACACGCCTCTCTATATATCTGCCACTTTGTCCGGTCCCAATCTAAATTCCATATTGATCCAACCTCCAATTCTTATACTCTCAGCAAGTTCTGATTTAAGCATAAATGAAACAGACCCTGCAGACATACTTTGCCCTCTGTTTATTCCAAATACATCCATTTTACCATGCATAAATTTATTAAGAAATCTCACAGATTTCTCTTTAATAAGCAACACCAAAAAATGTGAAGATTGTGCTTGCACAACAAGAGAAGACTTGCTTATACTTTATTTGTTTATGCATCCTTCCCAAGTTCAAAAGAATTTAATTTGATCCAAGAAATTTTGTGCAAGCGCTACGCAAAGCGAAGCCTGGTAAAGAGATGTATTGACATATAATATTTTCATTTTGAGAACTTCTTTAGTCAGTTCCAACCCAGTCACATACAAGTGAATCCTCATGTTGTGAGACCCACCCGTTGTCTAGGGCTTACCAAAAAAATTTCATTTATAATTTCTGATCTGCTTCAGCACTTCCAAGACACATTTGAACTGTAATACCCGATATTGATACCCAAGCAGAAAAGGGATTCAATAGCACTAGCATCAATAAACATTTCGCCAATAGAGTTAATCTTAATGTAATTGATACTTAATTTTCTTTGAGGCCCAAGGATGCTCACTACCGTGGGTTTCTTTTGGTTTTGTTTGGCTCATTGCTTTGGTTTGGGTTGACTCTTTGCTTTGTTTCCCGGTGGCTTTCCCTTAGCCGTAGGGTTCCTTTAGTTTGGTTTTCATTTGTTTTCCATTTGAATATTTTCCTCTTTGGCTGATTGTATGAACTCTTGTATATTCTTTATTTTCTGGAATACACGGTTTTACTTTGCAAAAGAAAAAAAAAAACAAATTCATTGGTGGGAGTTAATGGGTTGAGAGTTACAAATCTGTTTGTTCTACCATTACAATACCCATTTCATGACTAGGCATTAGCACAATTTAAGTAAGATCTTTCTTTGAACAAGAAGAACTAGGAAAATATTTAACAACAGTCAGGGACGTGTTTTGAGACTAAGTGCACTGTGTTGGGGTAAGCTTTCTGCTGATAGTTCTTACTAATGATAAAATATGGTGCCAGTTGCAATATGTATAGTTCTTTGGCTAAAATATTAATGCTGCAATATGTATAGTGCTTTGGCTACGTACTACTTTTATGCATGAGATATCAATAAGTGGGTTTAAGATATTAGAAGAATATTTCATGAATTATGATATGAGAATGCATTATGAGGATGTCTAGTTGGCCAAAGGAATTTAGCATTTCATGATTTCTTTATCTATGGATTGTGTTGTTCATGAATTATGATATGAGAATGCATTATGGTATAATGCTTTAGCTATGGATTGTGTTGTTCCTACTTGTAGACTGCAATGTTTGTAAGATTGGCTGTATGAATTAAGTCGGACTATCTATACACCAGTTAATCCAGTATAAGTGTTAGTCTAGGAATTTGTTGAGTCACTTTGTTTATGGATGAGAGATGATAAAGGCTATAATGCCACAACAAAAAGAAAAAAAAAATAGAATAACAACTTTTGGGGGTTAAAGAATTGAGTAAACAAAACGGATTGCTCATGTCTTTGCGGTTGAGACAAGATGAAAGTACTATTGGACTAATGTTTACAAGAGAGTGACTATGGCAATAGATAATTTAACATATGATACATATGTGAGAGGTATTATAATTCACATAGAAAAGTAGGCTTCTTGATCTTGAATCTACTAAGAGATTTAGATGCAACTGAACTACTGAAGTGTAAAAAAAAGTTATTTAGACTGTTTAGGTGATACCTTAAAAAAGGTAGCATATGACCACTTAAAATCTGAATCGTGTTGATAAAAATACTTTGTTTTTGTCACCTTCCTTCCTCACCCTATCTTCTACACGCCTCTATATATATCTGCCACTAATTTGTCCGGTCCCAATCTAAATCCCATATTGATCCAACCTCCAATTCTTATACTCTCAGCAAGTTCTGATTTAAGCATGAACGAAATAGACCTTGCAGACATACTTTGCCCTCTGTTTATTCCAAATGCATCCATTTTACCATGCATAAATTTATTAAGAAATCTCACAGATTTCTCTTTAATAAGCAACACCAAAAAATGTGAAGATTGTGCTTGCACAACAAGAGAAGACTTGCTTATACTTTATTGTTTATGCATCCTTCAGAAGTTCAAAAGAATTTAATTTGATCCAAGAAATTTTGTAACCAAAGCGAAGCCTGGTAAAGAGATGTACTGACGTATGATATTTTCGTTTCCAAAACTTCTTTGGTCAGTTTGGGTTGGCCATCAACCCACTCACATATAAGTAGACCCTCATATTGTGGGGTCTACCTGTTGTCTTTAGGGCTTACCAAAAAATTTTCATTTATAATTTCTAATCAGCTTCAGCACTTCCAAGCCACATATGAACTATAATACCTGATATTTTTGTCAACAAAAATAAATAAAAGAAATTATATAAATGATAATAAGTTGAAGAGTATGTATTTAATGGGTATTAATTTTAGAGCTATTGGGGTTTAGAGTTACAACCATTCATATTCTATACATTATGGACATAATGTACACTACAAGAAATTTGGGAAACGGAGACGGTACATTTCCGTCTCCTTTCCGTCTCCAATCTCAAAAGGAGACGGAACGGAGACGAAACTCGGGCATCACCTATCGCACCGTCTTTAATTTTGAATTTTGTCTCCGTTTCGTCTCAAATGTAGATGAAAAGATATTTCGTCACCTTTTTATCTCTCTCACATTTCGTCTCTAATTTGTCTCCTTCACATTTCGTCACCTTTTCGTCTCCCTCACATTTCGTTCCATTTTCGTCTTCCTCACATTTCGTTTCATTTCCGTCTCCCACACATTTCGTCTCATTTCCGTCTCCCTATACATTTGTCTCTGTTCCGTCTCCCGCACATTTCGTCTCATTTCCGTCACAAATTTTAAATTTTTTTTAAAAAATAATTTAAAATAAAAAAGTTATAAATTCGGATTATGTAAAATTTACTATAAAAATTGAAAATTTTAATATATATATCGAAATGTATAGGGAGACGGAAATGAGACAAAATGTGCAGAAGATGGAAATGAAACGAAATGAGAGGGAGACATAAATGAGATGAAATGTGAGGGAGACAGAAAGGTGACGAAATATCTTTTTGTCTCCATTTGAGACGAAACGGAGATGAAATTCAAAATTAGAGACTGTGCGATAGGTGATGCCCGAGTTTCGTCTCTGTTCCGTCTCCAAAAATGTAATTTATTTTTTGTTTGAATTTTTGGGGGGAAAATTTAAACAAATTGAAAAAACGTGTCAAGGGTTCGTCTTCATTCCGTCTCCAAAAGGGAGACGAAATGGAGATGGAGAACATATCTTCAGGCATGTCGTCTTCTTTTTGTCTCTTATCGGAGACGAATTGGGACGACATTCATATTCCGTCTCCCAATCGTCTCTATTGGGAGACGGAATGGAGACGAACCCTTGACACGTTTTTTTCAATTTGTTTAAATTTTTTCCCAAAAAATTCAAACAAAAAATTGGAGACGGAATGGATGGTCCATCTCCAAAAATGTAACTTATGATTTGTTTGAATTTTTTTGGCAGAAATTTAAACAAATTGAAAAAAACGTGTCAAGGGTTCGTCTCTATTCCATCTCCAAAAGAGAGACAAAATGGAGACGGAGAATATATATTCAAGCATGTCGTCTCCTTTTTGTCTCTTATCGGAGACGAATTGGAGACGACATTCATGTTCCGTCTCCAAATTGTCTCTATTGGGAGACGGTATGGAGACGACATATCTAAGTTATCTCCAAACCGTCTCAAAATGGTCACTATTCATGTAGCAAAAGTTTCGTCTAATTTTCGTCGCTTTTTTGGCGACGAAAATGAGACGGACCGTCACCTTTGACAGTTTTTCTTGTAGTGGTAAAGTAACAAAATTCATGTTTTGTGTTGTGGTCTATCATATCTAGATTGAAAGGAATTGACTGATCTTTTGGGATGAAGTGCACATGGAGGCCCAGATTGTGGAGATAATCCGGTCTGAAGTTTTCACTAAAACTCAAGCAGAAAAGGGATTCAATAGCACTAGCATCAATAGACATTTCGCCAATAGAGTTAATCTTAATGTAATTTATACTTAATTTTCTTTGAGGCCGAAGGATGCTCACTATTGTCTGTTTCCTTTGTCTGTTTCCTTTGGTTTGGGTTGACTCTTTGCTTTGTTTCCCGGTGGCTTTCCCTTAGCCGTAGGGTTCCTTTAGTTTAGTTTTCATGTGTTTTCCATTTGACTTTTTTCTTCTTTGGCTGATTGTATGAACTCTTGTATATTCTTTATTTTCTGAAATATACGGTTTTACTTTGCAAATAAAAAATAAAAAATAAAACAAATTCATTGATGGGAGTTAATGGGTCGAGAGTTACAAATCTGTTTGTTCTACCATTGCAATACCCATTTCATGACTAGGCATTAGCACAGTTTAAGTAAGATCTTTCTTTGAACAAGAAGAAGAACTAGGAAAAGATTTAACAACAGTCAGGGACGTGTTTTGAGACTAAGTGCACTGTGTTGGGGTAAGCTTTCTGCTGATAGTTCTTACTATTGAAAAATAATGGTGCCAGTTGCAATATATATAGTTCTTTGGCTAAAATATTAGTGCTGCAATAAGTATAGTGCTTTGGCTACGTACTACTTTTATGCACGAGATATCAATTCGTTGGTTTAAGATATTAGAAGAATATTTCATGAATTATGATATGAGAATGCATTATGAGGATGGTTTAGTTGGCCATAGGAATTTAGTATTTCGTGATTTCTTTATCCTAGTGATGGTATAATGCTTTAGCAATGGATTGTGTTGTTCCTACTTGTAGACTGCAATGTTTATAAGATTGGCTGCATGAATTAAGTCGGACTATCTATGCACCAGTATAAGTATTAGTCTAGGAATTTATTAAGTCACTTTGTTTATGGATGATAGATGATAAAGGCTACAATGCCAAAAGAACAAGAAAAAAAAAAAGAATAACAAATTTTGGGAGTTAAAGAATTTGAGTAAACAAAATGGATTGCTTAGTCTGTGTCTGGCTTAATTGTCTCAACAGGCTTCCGACATTGTATAGATTAATGGAGTGGGGAGTTGTTAATGAGGCTAAGTATGTGTTTTGCTTACTGAATCAGGAATGTAGGGACCATTTATTCTTTTAGTGTCCGTTTACTAAGAGAGTTTGGGAGCGTTGTGCCAGAAAGATGAAATGTGGAGAAGTCTCCTTGGATTGGGAGTCAATTATTGACAAGTTGGCGAGAAGAAGCAGAAGGAAAAGCTTGAAATTGGACCTTAATAAAGTTACTATTTGTGCTTGTGTCTACAATGTGTGGACTGAACGTAACAATAGTATCTACAATTTGACCGCGAGTTCTGAGGATCAAATTATTGAGAAAACATTTTTGGATGTTAGGGAAAAAATTTGTACTCAACATAATTATATTAGTAGTCTTGAAAATAGTATCCTTTGTACAGATTGGTGCATTAGTTTTAGTTAATGTCACCCTCTTTTTATTTTGTGTTTGATGTGGAATGAAATGGGTTACTTTTATAGCAAAAAAAATTAAAAAATGGATTGCTTAGTCTTTGCGGTTGAGACAAGATTAAAGTACTATTGGACTAATGTTTACAAGAGAGTGACTAAGGCAATAGATAATTTAACATATGATGCATAAGTGAGAGGTATTATAATTCCCATAGAAGAGTAGGCTTCTTGATCTTGAATCTACTAAGAGATTTAGATGCAACTGAACTACTGAAGTGTACAAAAAAGTTATTTAGAGTTTCCAAATATGTAATACAGTGAATAGAAATCTCACGATGGAATTAGACTGTTTAGATGATACCTTATATTCACATTCTTTGGATTCGAATAGAGATTTTCGTGTGTCACTTTAAAAGTAAGTATTCCCAATTCTTCTAGCTTTTAGTTCCAGATAAATGTATTTATTATATCTTTGTTTGAAATGAAAGTCTTTACTTCATGAAAATTGTAATTATTTTTATTTAAATCATATTTCTGATCAAATTATATTTTATCTTATTTAGAAAATAGCTTATGAAAATTGATTTTCTGAAATGGATTTGAGAACTTAATTCTTATGAGTTAACCTTTGGGTTTATGACGTTAAAATTATTTGTTAAGTTAAAATCTAATTTGAAAAGTTTTGTTGGCATGACATGTATGAATTCAGTTGAATCTTTGGCGTTACAAAAGTTATTTATGCAAATTGTTTATGTGATTATTATGTACAAGTTTGACTATGATTGATTCTCGTTATGTGTCCCTTCAAACAGCTAATCTTTGTGATGTTGTAAACGCTATGAGATGCGTTATTCGAAACAAATTTGTGTGGCACATGCTATGTGATTCTTTGTGATCATAGTCACTTGTTAAGTATACGCATTTATAATTTGTTTGTATACTTTGATCAATCTTTTATCAACTTGGTAAATTAAGCTATTAATGTTAAGTAAAATATTTATCAAAATTACTTTTAAGTCATACCAACATGCTAGAAAAGTTGTGGAATGCTTTTTGGGCTTTTTTATCTCACTCTTTATTATGATTTCAGATTTAGAAGGACAAATTATGAGATGTAACAAGAATACTAGCGAGGAGTTCGTAGTTTACGACTGTAATTTTGGGAGTAGTTTAATTTTAGCTTCTCTTAGCTTATCATGTGACAGTTTAAGCATTAAAAACTTTCTCTTAGTTTTGAAAAAAATATTTTAGATTTTGGAATTAAATTGTTTTTCTTCTAAATTTTATTTGGAGATTTGACAATAATTACATATGAAGTATTTAGAACATGTTTGTCGATTCTGTAAGTTATCAAAAAGTGAGTTTGATCCTTGCACTAAATGTGTGGTGATTGTCACATGTCGTTTGTGTAAATGTTTTATTTCGGAGCATGAGTGTATATGTGTGGTTTATAAGTGAGTGTTGAGAGTATACGAAATAATTTCAATTAACCATTTTCGGCCATTAGAAAAGAGATACAAGTATAATTATTTATTACGTTTACAATATCAATCTCTCCTACAAGTATGAGTTAACCTTTTTGGGCTCGAGATGTGACATGAATTCCATGACTAATGAAGAAAATGATAATATTGTAGTAGAAGAATAGGGCAAAGACTTAGGGCCTACTCTTAGATAGTGAATTGGGTTTAGATTAACTCAAATCCATATGACAGTGGGCCAACTTGAGCCCAAAGTTATGAAATGCATATCAACATCCCTCTATGCCTTGTTAGGAAGGAGGGAAAAATCCTGGCCTTTAACACTGTCCTCTTGCGACCATCTTGTCTAACCTCTTTCAATAATTTTGGACTAATAATTTGTCAGTACTCATCAATAAAGAGATTATGGAGATAAAAATCATGTGATCTAAATTATATATTTATAAAAAATAAAAGTCGTATAATTTTAATTGTAAATTTTGAATTTTTATAAAATATAATCATTCTAACTCAAGAAATGGATGGTATAAAACTTGCCGAGGTACAAAGCTGACCAATAAATTCACTCATGACACGTGTATTCTTCTCAATAAGTGTAACTTAAGGCAATTTTTTATGTCTGTTTAATGTCTCCATCAGCGAAGGCACTACACCCTAAGCGAACTAATTAACTTTACAAGCTTCTTTCATATTTTATGTACATTTAATATCTCCAATTTGAAAACGTGAGAACACAAATCTAGGAAAATGTCTTTTTTTTCTTTTTTCTTTTTTTGTCAAACATGTATTTATTTAATAAAACATAGTACATACAAAGAGATTTGGGCTCAAGTTAAACAAGAACTTAACAAGAACTTAGTGAAGAAATAAACACAAACGATATATACAAAATTTAGAGCCATAATGTTAGGGGAGGGGGTGAAACACCTAACAGAAGTAAATGAACTTGTCAGAATTACTAAATCAACCCTAGCTTCCATAACCCTAACAAAAGTAAAGGAACTTATCATAATTGCTAAAGAAAGTCGGAAGCACCCGAAAAGCTACACAAAATAGTGAATGGGCCTGCAATGAGAGGTGAAGAAGAAAAAAACCCTCAGTCGAGGGTTTCTGGAGAGACAGAATTTCAGATAAGGATAACACACGCTACAGATCTAGGAAAATGACAATTGTGCTGTATTTAGACAAATGGCACAAACAAACCCTATTATTTTTTTTAAAAAAATTAAATTCTTTTTTATCGCTTAAAATTAGTCAATTTAGTCCCTATTATTTTTTAAGAAAACTAAAATTCTTTTTTAGTTTAAATTGACCAATTTAGTCTCTATTGTTTTCTAAAAAAATTAATTTAGCCAATTAATATAGGAACTAAATTAAAAAAATTTAGAAAATAATAGGTACAAAATTTACTAATTATGAACAATATGGATGAATTTAAATTTTTTGAAAATTAATAGGAATTAAATTGACTAATTTTGAACAAAAGAGACAAATTTAAAATTTTAGGAAAACAATAAGGACCATTTGTGCAAACGGTCTTGGGTTCAACCCTCCATTTGTGAGGCTTGTTGAAGACAATCAATACATATAATAAACCATTCTCTATCAATTTAAACTTTAAGATGACCTGATATTAGAGCTCAAGTTACCAAACGACCTTAATTCAACCCTCCCAGCTACATGTTCGAAAATATTAAAATTGTTCACATGCAAAGCTTAAAAACAATTGTGTCTGCATGTGTTGGGATGTGTAACAGACAAGAAAATAAATATAATAAACTCTTGTGTAACAGTTTAAACTTTTAGAAGATGTGGTAATATAATAAATAGGTTATGAGGCAACTTGTTAATATTTTTAGTTGTATATAAGTTGAGTTTATATAGGGGTTTATGAGGGAGTGTGTTATAATTTTTATTCGGAATTTTCAAAATAACCTAATCCCTTTTTGCTGAAACATCCTGTATACAATTTGGAGAAAGATCTTTCATATCTTTCAAGATTCGGAGTTGTAACATTGTCCATGTTTTTCTTAAACAATAATAATCTTGTCCTATACAAGGTCTCCAGATCCTTGCTTCCTTGCATAATACATTTTTCTTATACCAGTGTGCTAAAAATTATGAGCTGGTTTGAGGTCCCGGGTAACTAATCCTATTTAAATAGTCACCATGATTAGCATGATTTCTTATACAATGTCTCGAGTTCCATGGTTTGAGCCTCTTAAATACGATCAGGATTATGAGAAAACGTTCAGCCCTATTGCTAAGATTACCACGGATCGTCTCCTTGTTTACATAATATATTTTTCTTATTTCAATATGTGCCAAGAAATATGGCAAGTGTTCAAGATTTTTCGAGATTTGTATTCTCAAGTTTTCAAATTGCCATGAAGTTCAAATTAAACATATGCACGTTTCACTCGTTGATGTCTTAAGGCGGCTTAAATTAAAAAACATATGGAACCATAATCGACTAATTAAATATCGAGATGATGCAACACTAGAGACCTGTTCAATACAAACTAGAACAAGAAATGAAGACTCCAAGCAATTCATTGCTTTCACTTCCTTCTGTTTTCCTTCTAATTTCATGGGTTAATTCTGCTAATACTCATGATCGTTTCCTTGATTGCCTTCGATCTCATATCTCAAACACTGATTTCATATATTATTTTTGCTTTGAAAAAACTGACCTAAAATAAAATGCAATCATTTCCTTACTAAACTAGAGGGGAAAAAAGAAAAAAAAGGTTATGTCAAGCCAAATACTTTTGTTGTAGTAGCAAACAAGAAGAAGTACTCTGACATTTGCATGCTGTCCACAATATTTATCCAAGTGCGTGTGTGTGTGTTTTATTTTATTTTTGGCAGAACATGTTTACATGAAGAATCTTCCATTAGCGAGAGATTTATCGTTAGATTCATAAAATATGTTCTTTTTTTTTTTTGTCAAATTCATTAAATATGTTCACTCGCGAATAGCATCTCGTAATTTTTCTTGCTAGGATAGCATCTTGTAGTTCATTATTGAACAACCAAAAACAATACCACTGGTAATTTAGTATAGTTGTATAATTCTCATTTTAAGTGTAAAAAATTTCAAGGTCAATTATCGTGTGTAATACCTTATTGATATAAAATAACTTAGGTTTTGTTTGGCCTAACTTTTAAATTTTAGCTTTTAAATTGTAGAGTTTTTAAAATACAACTTTGATTAAAAGTGGTGTTAAACAAAAGCCGTAAACAATGTTGGGCTTTTAAAAATTTTAAGGGAAATATTAGACTTTCCAAATATGGAGGGATATATTTAAAAAGAAAAAGAAAAATAGATTCCCACATTATATAAAAATAATTTCGCAAAGGTCTTTTTTAAAAAGTTCCAATTTTGAACCTTCGTATGTTTTAGTTTTTCTCAACTTCAGTTGTTACCTAAAAGTTCTTTAAAAAATGGGTCGAGCATGTTAGTTTCAACTCCTAAATTCACATAAAATATTTGTAAGTGTTTAAAAATTATGCCAAACAGACTCTTAGCCTCCCTTGAAATGATAAAAAACAAACCAAAAATAGTTTGTATATTTTCATTCTATGGTAGATACAAACTAGAGTTGATGTGTTTAATTAATTAAACATGATCGCTTATATTTATATCATGTAATAACTATCATAATGAGGGATTTAATTACTCCTATGCAGAATTATCTTCTCCAACATGTACATAAAAAAGAATAATGCATCTTCCCATAAAATAAAATAACAAAAAGGAATAATGCGTCTCGACGTTTTAACTTGCGCATTGCAGCCTTTGGAGCAAGAACTCTAGTGGGTATCTGCCAATTCTGATATATAAAAGGCATATTGGAAAAGTTTCTCAAACCCAATTAATAATCATAAACAATAAATGAAGCGTTCTCGTGCACTTTTTTTTTTGTTAATATGATACTTTATACATAGAAACAGGAGATTACAAAAAATAGACCCAAAAACAAGAACAATGATATATGTGTTTATGCTACTAACTTGAATACCATTGGTAATTAAGGCTCTGATTGTTTGCCTTAAATTAGTCAATAGAAAAAAAATTTCGATCAAAAGAAAATCTTAGTTAAAAGTAGTGAAAAATATTTTCATCTCAATTACTATATAAAAATATTTTTCACTCACTCCACCACCACCCACCCACCCACCCACCCACCCCCCATCCCCCTCACATTGGAATGAAATTTGAAAACATTATGAGAATATTATATTCCTAAAAATGTGATATGCCTAAAAATATTTTTTTTATTCTGCAAACCAAACATACGTATTTCTGACTTCACATTCTCAAGAATCATAAAAGATTCCGCGAACCAAACTCCCCTAAGAGATCATCGATTTCATTAATGAACATGGAAGTGGATGACACATGTACTGTTCTCCTTAAATTCAACTTCCAGTTGCAACTATTAAGAGATGGCGAGCAAAGCCAGTTTCGCGGATCAGGTCTTGGGGCCTCGGTAACTTCAAATACGACACTAGTCTTGCAGCCTTTACTTGAGAAGGATAAAAGAGGAGAGGTATTTTTTTGTATCATTGGTGGATAATAGTGTCAATTAACTTCCCTTTAAACCAAAAAAAAAAATCGTAGTTTGCATGGGCGTCATTCAGCTCAGCCATCGCTTAAAAGTGCTTCATACAATAAGCACTTTCCTAGTAGCTTTCTCAATCCAGATCCAAAGAGAAAGATTAAACCAATGAATTTCTTGAGCTTAGAGGTGCATCTAATTGGAAATCTGTATTCATGCCCATATCAAATTCCCCCCTCAAGCTCAACTTTTTTTATTCTGAAACGATTGATGGTAAAAAAGTTGTCTCACCCAGTGTAATCAGAATCGTACGATTTGCGATTTGAATCGTACGATTCGATACGATTCATTAAAAAAATGATACAAATTAAATAGGAGAATCATGAATCGACGTGAATCGCAAGTGAATCGGTACCAAATCGTGTGAATCGTTAGTGAATCGTACGATTCACTGAATCGTTCGATATTCGGGTCAATTTTTTTTTTTTTTTTAAAACCCAAAATATTTTAAAGTAGCTAACAAAATAACCCAACTTTAGTAAAAAAAATGGGACACAAAACTCGTAACTAATTGAACCACTTGTGTTTACAACAACTTTTGAGCACTAGTTTGGGCACTTGTGAAATGTGATATTGTTCCAACCAAAAAAATAGTATGATATTGTGATGCATAAATTGTTTAGGCTACTAGGAACAAGTGAAGTAGTGAACAATCTAGAAAAGTAACAAAAACATATATTAATATTAATTCAAATAAAGAATCTCAACTAAAAACTGTTAATAGAAACATAATATGTCAAATATCAACTAGTTTCAAATTTGTGATCGAATCGGTACGATTCACGATTCGATTCGATTCACGATTCAAAAAAATGACATTTCGATTCACGATACAATTCACGATTCGACAACTATGGTCTCACTCTCACCTACTACGGATGTTTATAACAAAAGGTCTCAAATTTGGAATTCTTGTCAGGTGGGGCAATTCATTGGGTAGCCATCCCCCTTCTTCCTTATCAAAAATACAGCTGAAGCGCAATGGAAGAATTTTGGCACAGTTGATATTAAGTCAATGAAAAATGGCCTCTATATTTTCTGTTTTGACTCTGAAGAGATATATAATACGGTTCTTGAACAATTAATATGGCATGTTGCCGTTGCTATTGAGAAAGTAGAAATAAATACTTAATTAACTTGCCAACTTCTCATGTGAAAAGTTCCTTATGTGACTCTTGCTTAGGAATGTTCCCCTTGTTTTTTGGACTCAACCATGACTCAATTATATTACTAGCACCATTGGCTTTCCACTCCAAATAGATTCAAAAATGACCTCACAGTCTCACCTTGACTATGCTAAGGTTTGTGTTGAAATTAATCTGAACAA
This sequence comes from Ehretia macrophylla, assembly GCA_037974665.1. Classification (NCBI taxonomy): domain Eukaryota; kingdom Viridiplantae; phylum Streptophyta; class Magnoliopsida; order Boraginales; family Ehretiaceae; genus Ehretia; species Ehretia macrophylla. The sequence continues at coordinate 44,448,517 of CM075764.1, forward strand.
AATATTACCAAGGGTGACTTACATCAAGCTACAAAATAGAGGAATTGCTGAAACAGCCATCTAAATGCGCTTCTTTTAAGTTAGTTGGTCATTCCACCTCATCATGCCCCTCTGCACAAACTTAGCCTTGTGTCATAAAGACATCCATTCAAGAAAAGAGAGCTCCTCAGAAGTTTGATTGGGTTGATGTCCGGAAGAAGAAGAATCCTTCAATGCTAACCAGCATCAACCTCGATGTTCCAGCTCCAACACCACTTAGAACCCCCTATCAAGCGTATCCCTCCCGCTCGTCGTCTAAGGTTTTGTTATGGTTTCAAGTGATCTTAGCCCAATACAAGTCCCGAATGAGCCCAAAGTAAATGATGTACACACAGGCCCAGTTATTAAGAGGAGCACAAGAGCAAGGGTCGTGCCTTATCACTTCAAGGACTACGTGTCTAGTTAGTTGTAACAAGAATGGTATTGGCAATTGGTATATGATGTAAGCAAAAGCTATATAAGAGTAACAATGAGCAGCAATAGAGCTAAGAAACAACTATTATCTTCTCTGTTAATTTTTTATGTAATTTATTCTATTTTGGGAATCAATACAGCTTATTCCTTCTGCAGCATTTAATTCCTTCTTTTTACTTCTCCCTAACATCCAAAATCATTACATTGGTGCTTTCATTGAGCTTCCTTCATGGCAGACGGAGATGGTGAAGAAGCTTGAGCCAACTGTAGCTGAGCATTCTCAACACTTTGATGCCCATCAACACGCACTTGGCGACCTCGTTTTCAAGGTCTCGATGCTTGAGGGCAAACTTGACCGAGTTCTTCAGCTCGTAACTGAAAAATTTAGAGCTACGCTTACCGCGATGACTTCTTCACCGATAACGACGATGGCCCCGTCTGTACCCACAACCACAACAACCATTAACCAACTAGCCAAATTGGACCCACAACCATACCAACCTTCCGTACTACCCGTCGAACCCAGAGCTGGTGCTGTGAATGTGGATGTCAATGAATTCCAGACTAACGTGGCTCCTTACCCAAGGATTCACTTCATGCTTTCTTCATATGCACCTGTGATCTCAACTAAGAAGGCTTACCATGAGCAACTCTCTGTTGCCAAGATCACCAACACTGCATTTGACCCATCGTCTATGATGGTAAAGTGTGACCAGCGCCACGGCTCATACATGGCCTGCTATTTGATGTACCGTGGTGATGTGGTACCCAAGGATGTGAACGCAGATGTTGCCACCATCAAGACCAAGAGGACTATTCAGTTTGTTGACTAGTGCCCTACCGGATTCGAAACCCAAAACCACGACTACGATGACGTTTTGAGTCGCTCGTATTTACAATTGCAGGAGCTCTCGCAATTCAAACAAGAGCTAAACGCTTGTAAAATTTCGCAATCGGAACTAAAAAATATTGCTGACATAGAGTCTGGGAGGAAGGTGTTTGATGAAATGACTGTGCGAACATCGGTGTATTTGAAATGTGATATGGTACAAGTGAAGGGGTTGCTAAATCATCCTTGGTGGATTCCATGGAGTGATTCAGGCATTCAAGTTGTAAGGAATTTCAGCCATGGGGTTCATGGGAAAGTTGTTTATCAGTCATTTGAGGGTGACAATTTTGTTGTTGCGAACGAGCTGTTTGATGGGTTAGTAAATCTTCCGTGGTGGATTCTGTGGAGTGTGTAATGAAAGTGAGCTTCTCTCACACTTGTCCCCATTTAACACATTTCAATTCTCTTCCCTCTCTTGTTCATTTTTGATTCATTCGGCTATGGCAGAAGATAGGGTATGGAGCGACATTTTGGTAATTGGGTTGCTTGTTTTATGTTTGGGTACTATAGCTACTGCTGAAGATGGTAAGGAGTATGTGTTGACTTTGGATTATTCCAACTTCTCCGACACCGTGTCCAAACACGATTTTATCGTCGTTGAATTCTATGCTCCATGGGTTGGTCACTTGTCTCTGTACGTGGTGGCTCCCGTCAACTCTGCTAATTTCTTGTTTCAATTGATAAAGAAAGGTAACAAAGAAGCAGATGTTTTGGCTGGAATATTTTACCATGATTATTCAGACACAACCAAGAGTATAATTAATGGTATGAGGATAATATTTCGAGCTGAGTTCATTGCCACGTTGAAATGGTCTAACATACTTCACGGAGATGAGTTGAAAAACAGGGGATTAAATGCATTGAACAACATCCAAATTCTTCCCCAAAATTTTCACATCCAAGAATGTCGGTATGGCCTGTTTCTTTGCACTCGTATAATAGATTATTATCCAAGTAGCATTGCCCAAGGTGAAAATCATCAAATTGATGGATACTACGTTTGCAATCCAATCACAAGAACACATTCTTGGCTTCGTGTGCCACCTGAATCATCGCCTAAATACTCGCGAACTGCTTTTCTGGTCGACAAAGGAACTGGTCATTACCAGGTGGTGAAAATGCCATTAACTTCAGACTTTGTTGGAGAGAAATGCTTCAGAAAGGTTCATTTATACTCATATGTGCTAAGTTGTTGGAGAACCTGCAGGTATCAATATAAATATTCTGAAAGTCGTTGTAAGATTAATCCTGTTGCTCGGTACCTGATGGAAAGACCTACAGTTCAGATTGGAAATTCTTTATACTGGATCGATCGACATTTTGAGATTGTGTGTTGTGACATTGAGAAGGAGTTGATACCATTTCTCACTGAGAACAACGATAACGATGACGATGACGAGGTGCTTCTTGCGATAGCTGAGCAGTTGGGTGTTGGGTTTTTCGATGATAAGCTTGGTGTTCTTTGCATGCAATGGTTGAAAGATAAGGTTTACTCCATCAGAGAGGCTGCTGCAAATAATGTGAAACGCCTTGTAAAAGAATTTGGTCCAAAATGGGCAATACAACACATAATTCCACAGGTTCTGGACATGATTAATGATTCCCATTATCTTTATCGTATGACCATTCTTCAAGCAGTTTCTCTACTTGCCCCGGTGGTTCAATCTCTGGTTATCATTCCTCCAAATTCCGACATGCCCGAGCTACAACTGTTAGCTATTCTTTTGCGGCACAACATAGTCAGACAGGGACAACATTACTCTCAGTTACTAATTCAGTTGAAAGGCTTGCCTTTGGAGGAAGCTACATGGCTGGATGAACAGGAGGTGCTTGATTCTTATCCTCATCTGAACCTTGATGACAAGGTTCTTTTAAATGGGGGAGATAATGCTATGGTTTCAAGTGATCTTAGCCCAATACAAGTCCCGAATGAGCCCAAAGTAAGTGATGTACACACAGGCCCAGTTATTAAGATGAGCACAAGAGCAAGGGTCGTGCCTTATCACTTCAAGGACTATGTGTCTAGTTAGTTGTAACAAGAATGGTATTGGCAATTGGTATATGATGTAAGCAAAAGCTATATAAGAGTAACAATGAGCAGCAATAGAGCTAAGAAACAACTATTAACTTCTCTGTTAATTTTTTATGTAATTTCTTCTATTTTGGAAATCAATACAACTTCTTCCTTCTGTAGCATTTAATTCCTTCTTTTTACTTCTCCCTAACATCCAAAACCAATACAGGTTCCACATAACAAGTTTGAAGTTCTGAATGAGATTGATCAGACTCAAGTGCCAGCTGGCCCATCATCTAATTTTAAAGGCGATCAAAATAATTGCAGCTTGGACTTCCCTGGACATCTTGATACTGGAAATGTCAAGATATCACCTAGCCAGCCCCCACCTTCCTATGCATCAGATCTTTTTGGGACTATCACTAATTTTCTTGCAGGTAAGCCTATCGAACTGAGAGAAATGTTTTCAGGGTTGCTAGCGGCCCCACTTTCCTGATTTGTATTTGTTACCTCCTTTTCTTGCTTGGTCTTAACATAAGCTTCAAAAATGTGTTATTAAGTCAGGATCCTTTTGTAACTGGCCTTTTGACCCATCTTCTGTATTTTCCTGCCATTAATGATACATTTTGCTTGCTAATTTAGCAAAAGAAGGAAAAAAAAAAAAACTTCATGGCAATAATTTTTTCTTTTTATCACTATAAACTTTAGGAGCTATTGCAACACTTTAATTGAAAAATAAAAAAAATGTTACGAAATATGAAAAAATACAACTGTGATAATAGGTGTCTTATTTGCAATAGTTTTAAACATTGTATAAAGTAAACTTATTTACAACGGTTAAATTTTTTTAATGATTTTTTGTTAATAATTGCCCATGTAATTACTTTTTGTAATGGTTTTAAAATATTGGTTATCAATTATAGAAAACCATTGTAATACAAAATTAGCAACAAAACCATAAGATAAAAAATGTGGTAATGTATGCACGTTTAATATCTCTGATTTGAAAACTTGAGAACGCAAATCTTGAAATATATATATATATATATATATACTCTTGTTAAGTAAGTAAGTACTATCATTAAACTCAACAATTCAAATATATATATATATATATAAATACTCCTGCTAAGTAAGTAAGTATCAACAATTCAAAAACAAATCTTGAAAAATATTACACTACAAAAAAACAGCTGTTTTGTGACGACAATTTGTGACGAAATTAAATTCGTCGCAAAATTGGAACGAAAATGCCACGAAATAGTTATGCGCTCAAAATATGTGGAACTTGTGACAAATATGTGACGATTATCAAGAATCGTCACAAATTCGTCACAAACAGCGACAATTTTGCCACGACATGCAATAGTCTGGCGTGGAAAACAAAAATCGACTCTAATTCGTCACAATTTTTGACAATTTTGCCACGACAAGAAATAGTTCTAGAGGGTTGTCGTAATTTCGTGGCTATTTGCTACAATTTTGTGACGAAACTAGATAAATAGAGATACACTCAAAATATGTGGATGTGACGACTATCAAGAATCGTCACAAATTCGTCACAAACAGCGACAATTTTGCCACGACATGCAATAGTCTAACGTGAAAAACATAAATCGACTCTAATTCGTCACAATATGCGACAAATTTGCCACGACAAGAAATAGTTCTAGAGGGTTGTCGCAATTTCGTGGCTATTTACTACAATTTTGTGACGAAACTAGATAAATAGAAATGCGCTCAAAATATGTGGTTGTGACGACTATCAAGAATCGTCACAAATTCGTCACAAACAGCGACAATTTTGCCACGACATGCAATAGTCTAGCGTGGAAAACATAAATCGACTCTAATTCGTCACAATATGCGACAATTTTGCCACAACAAGAAATAGTTCTAGAGGGTTGTCGCAATTTCGTGGCTATTTGCTACAATTTTGTGACGAAACTAGATAAATAGAAATGCGCTCAAAATATGTGGATGTGACGACTATCAAGATTCGTCACAAATTCGTCACAAACAGCGACAATTTTGCCACGACATGCAAGAGTCTAGCAATTTCGTGGCTATTTGCTACAATTTTGTGACGAAACTAAATAAATAGAGATGCGCTCAAGATATGTGGAACTTGTGACAAATATGTGACGACTATCAAGAATCGTCACAAATTCGTCACAAACAGCGGAATAAAAGTCAACATTAGCAAAAGAAAAGAATCAGATCAGCAGCAACATAAAATCGTAAGGCACTATTGAGACCTCTTTGGCTTAGGGTTTGGCTTCATCTTCAAATCTCAACCATTTTAGCAAGATCAATGGTGTTTCTAGTCAATTTTCTTCCATTTTCGAGCTATACAAGGTGAGGGAAATCATTCTCTATTGCATTTTAAGTGTTTCACTATAATGTATTCTAGTTGATTTAATAGAACTTGTGAATACTTGAGTTGTATAAGCATAAATTGTTGACTAGAGTGAAGTGTAGAGTAATCTTTGGCTTCAGTTCTCTTGAATAACTTCAACTTGTATGCTTTTATTTCCTTGTTAGTTGATGCTCTTGAATGAGGTTTAGGTGCTTGATAAATGACCTCAATGAAGTGTATGAATATAGTATATGCTAAAACCAAGAGCAAACCAAGTAGAAATGCTAGAAAACAAGCTAAATAGACATTAGTGCAAAAGTGAGAAAGCTGGACAGTTTGCGCAGAGAATTTGTAGAGATGATTTGAGGTAGTAAATGATGTCGAAATTGGTTGAATTTTTTTTTATATTGTAGCTAAGAACTTGAGGAACAATTTCTATTTTGGAGGAAATATCGAATTCTATCGTTAAGGGGTTGTTTTGGAGCCAAAACAGTAGGGTGACTGATTCTCGCGTAATTCGGGGCTGGCTGCGTAATGATTTTCTAAAGGCCATAACTTGATGAGTTTAACTCTGAATTAGGAACCGTTTGAGGCTAAACCCATATACACTTGATGAACTATATGTCTATGCAATTTTAGAAGTTTTAGAGGACATTAAGGCTGCTAACTGAATAAGTAAAGTTAAGCAAATGTAGTTAAAAATTTCAGTTTATATAGCTAAGTGATTAATGTTGCACTAAAGGTTAATTTGAGTTGAATAATGATGGATTATAGGGAGTTGAAGGCTTGAGAGTAACAATTACATGTTTGGAGAGAGCGTTTAAGTAGAATGAGGGTTAAATGAACATTAGTTGCATTGAATGCTAAATGTTTAATATGTGACTAACGTGAACTATGTGCATTGAATGTTTAAATAAGTTGAGCTTTGAGTGAAAATTAAATGTGATGAATTATGTGTAGTGATTTGCTATTTAGATAATCAAGAGTAATTAAAGCCATGCACATGCTAGTGTTAGTTGTCAAAGAGTGTTTGCAAGTTATGGGAAGTAAAGTATGTTTTCAATCATGTTCATGAGCTTAGCTTAATGTATGTGTTAAAGTTAGTTGAATTGCTTGAGTACTTGGTTATTGGTTTGGTAAATGCTTGAGTTGATTTAAGTTAATCCATGCTTAAAGTATGTTTAATTAATTAGTTAACTAGTTGGATAAATTGGAGTGTTTAGTTATTAAGTATGACAGCTTGATATAGTTTCATTGTTTGGTCATCTATTTAGAAGTTAAATGTGAACATTTATTGTTTATATGAATAGATTGCTTGAGGTTACATGTTTAGTTACTGAGTAGATAGCTATTAAATGCTTAACTTGATGTTTCTTTGTGATCTAGTTGAAGTTGAACTAGTTATGAAGTTAACTTGTTAAATGCTAATATAGTTAATGTCATACATGCTCATGTTAGCCTAAGCAAATAATCCAAGACATGTTCATGAAATGCTAAATTTTGTTGCATTAAATTGTTATGACTGTGCCTTAAGACTTCCTTTTTTGGCCATTGCCTAAAGACGAGATAGCGGTAAATTCTGTCTTTCTTGTAACATTGTGAAGATAATGCTTATACCTATTTCATTAATTTCCTTAATGCTTGACTCTTTATCTGAAAGATAGTCCATCTACTAGTACTAATTGTAACTATTGCGTGGTTTGAAGCTGAATCTATTTGTGACAGGTTGTAATACCCATATATCGAATTGGTATGTTAGATACAATGAAAGAAAACAAAGTTAAAAAGAGACACATAGATTATATAATCCTATTATAAAGAAATTAAATTAACTTTGATAATCTAGGAAATTAAATTAACTTTGTTAAGCTTGGAAAATTATTGTGAATCTTAATAAGTAAGTGAGTTCAAGTATATTATATAATTCTTACACCGCATTTCGAAAATTGAGGGCAATTTGGTGCACTTTTGGCTTATTATCATCACAAGTGAAAATTATAATTTGTTTTCGCTTTCATTCTCATTTTTAACTGAAGAGTTTTTTTGGTTGAGTATTAGACTTTAAGTTTGGTTATTTTCCTGTTTGCAGATATAAGACATGGATTGTATGAAGATGATGAGAATGGTAGGCTTTGGATTCTCTTCCATGCAAAGATGGCGTACCACAATGGAGAATGTTGAAAACTTTTTTTGCATACAAATTCTCTTTAGGAGCTTATCCTAGAAAGACAAACAAGTTAGATAATGTCATGATAGATGTACATTTGGTATTTTTTTAGAATGTATGTTAGAAGAGGTAACTTTGTTGAATGGTGGCTATTATGTATACATAACTATTTTGGTATGGAATTGTGTTCATTTGAATGGATATGTAAGTTGTGTAATTATTTGAGATTTTATTATGGTTTTATCTTCATAAATTGTTTGAGATTCAATTATGAATGTTATTTTGTAATTTAGCAGGACAAACAAGATAATATTACAAGCAACATTAGCATAGTGGATTTGAAAATTGCCACGAATTTGTGACAAAAAACGATTTAAAAATTGCCACAAATTTATGACGAAAAAATTAGTCACGAATTTGTGACGAAAAAATTAGTCACAAATTTGTGACGAAAAAATTAGCCACAAATTTGCGACAAAAAAATTAGCCACAAATTTGTGACGAAAAAATTAGCCACAAATTTGTGACGAAAAAATTAGCCACAAATTTGTGACGAAAAAATTGCCACGAAATGGCCTCTACTACATCTCGTGGCATATTAGTCGCATTTGTCACGAATTTGTCACGAACGCTTCCAGCTCTGCATGTCGTCGCAAATTAGTCACAAGGCCACAAAAATGTGACGAAAAATGATTTTGCGACGCCATATTTGGCGACAACTGACATGTCGTCACAATTTTGTCGCATTTGCTTGTTTGTGACAAAAATGTGACGATTACTCGCTGTCACAAAACAGCTTTTTTTTTGTAGTGTAAGTTACTTGTCCTGTATTTTTTAGATAATGGCCCAGCGATGCGGAAAGGGCGACGAGACAATCACATGGAGCGCACGCGTCATCGCCCTTTCTTTGCGCCAGATTTGATCAAAGTTTGGTTGTCTTTGCAAAGGATTGTGCAAGCGGAACATGAATCTCGAGATCTTAATTAAGATAAAATTATTATTTAAAACTAACTAAACTATGAAGGTTGAAAGTCCAAACTATAGAAAATCAATTGTAGGAAATCAACATGGGCAACACATGGATCTCGAGACATTGTATATATATGACTAAGATTTATAAGATCAAGAGTATAATGTTGAAAATAATAAATAAATATAATAATCATTTCTAACAGTTTAAATTTTTAATTGAAATGGTAGTTTAATATGGTATCAGAGTCTGTTATCAATCGATCTTAGGTCAAAATCACCGGCTAACCATTTAAAAATAGTCTTGGCTTAAATCTTTCCGTCATCTATTTAAAAATATTAAAATTATCCACGTATTCTCACATGCACGTGTCCTCTGTAATAATTTTAGATTTTTAGATGAGATGATAATTTAATATATAATTTATGAGGCAATTTATTAATATTTTTACTCGTACAAGTTGTCTATAACTTGACTTGTTACAGGGGTTTATAAGGCAAGTGTTAATATTTTTATTTGGTGTTGTTGAGTTGTCTACGTTATTCTTAAACAATAATCTTGTCCTATACAAGATCTCGAGATCCATACATTCCCTAGCATAATATATACATTTTTCTTATACCAGTGTGCTAAAAATTATGAGCTGGTTTTCAAGATTTTTCGAGATTTGTATTCTCAAGTTTTCAAATTGCCATGAAGTTAAAATTAAACATATGCACGTTTCCTCGTTGACATCTTAAGGCGGCTTAAATTAAAAAACATCGAACGATAGGCGTTGATGTCTAACTAATTAAATATCAAGAATGATGCAACACTATAGTAGAGCTGGTAAATGGGCCAGTCCGATACGGTCTAATCGAATTGTAGGTTAAGAAAAATGAGCTCGACTCGACATATATGCTTAGTAAGCTGAGTTGGGTTGAACTCAATTCTTGAAATATAGGACCCTGCTCGGCCCACGAGCCCGCTATCAAGAGTCACGAGTTGAGCTGGGTTGGGTCAGCCCATCTTTTATTTTATTTTATTAGTGTGTTCTGAATTTTGATAATTGGATTAATAACGAAAAAAACTTAAACTTAACATTTTTTACGAAAAAGTTAATTTAACAATTAACAAGACATAAGTTATTGATAATATTAATATAAATGATAAAATATTACTTAACAAACCACAAGTTTACGAGACATATATACGTTACTAATAAACATAAAAAAAAAAAAATTACTAATAAGTTTACAAACTTACCCTTTAGCCTTGGTGTTATAAATAGCAACGTTTGGACGTTCTTATGAGAGCAACAAACTAGAACAAGAAATGAGGACTCCAAACAATTCATTGCTTTCACTTCTTTCAGTTTTCCTTCTAATTTCATGCAGGGTTAATTCTGCTAATACTCATGATCGTTTTCTTGAATGCCTTCAATCTCATATCTCAAACACTAATGTCATATACACCCCCAAAAACACAACATATGAGTCTATTTTGCGTTCCGCAATATTTAACTCACGTTTTACAAGTGAGTCCACTCCGAAACCAAGAATCATTGTTACACCATCGCATGTTTCCCACATTCAAGCAGCCATATTTTGTTCAAAGAAACATGGCCTGCAGATTAGAGTCCGAAGTGGTGGACATGACTATGAGGGTCTCTCCTACACATCTGAAATCCCTTTTGTCATCATTGATCTTAGAAACCTTCGATCAATAACCATCGACACCCAAAAGAAAACTGCATGGGCTGAAGCTGGTGCAACCATGGGTGAATTATATTACGCAGTCTCTCAAAAAAGCAAAACTCTTGCTGTTGTTGGAGGGGATGGCACAACAATGGGAGTTGGAGGACATATAAGTGGGGGAGGAACCAGCGCAATGTCTCGAAAATATGGCATTGCAGCTGATAACGTAATTGATGCAAAAATTATCGACGTTAGTGGTCGAATTTTGGATCGGAAATCCATGGGGGAAGACCTCTTTTGGGCCATAAGAGGTGGTGGAGGTGCTAGTTTTGGTGTCATTATTGCATTTAAAGTGAGATTAGTTACTGTGCCAGAAAAGGTCACTGTCTTTAGGGTCAGCAGGAGCCTAGAGCAAAATGCTACAGAACTAATATATCAATGGCAATACATTGCTGACAAGATTGATGAAAATCTCATAATTCGAGTCTCCATTAGTAGTGCCAATTCTGGTCAAAGTGGAGAGAGAACAATACAAATATCATTCATCTCTCTGTTCCTTGGTGGAATTGACAATCTCCAAGAAATTATGCAAAAGAGTTTCCCTGAATTAGGTCTGGTAAAAGACGATTGCATTGAAATGAGGTGGATTGAATCTATACTCTTCTTTGCAAACTTTCCTCTCAACGCATCCATAGATGAATTGCTGAATAGGACAATTCGAAGCACACCATATTTCAAAGCAAAATCCGACTACGTGGTGCGTCCCATTTCACAAAAAGGTCTGAGAGGATTATGGAGAATGCTTCAGGAAGAAGATGTAAATGTAGCCTCGGTGCTATTTAATCCTTATGGCGGAAAGATAGCTGAAATATCAGAATCTGAGCTACCATTCCCACATAGAGCTGGAAACATTTACTCGTTTAGCTATTATGCGATTTGGCAAAATGAAAGCAATTCCGAAGCTAAGAGGAACATAAGTTGGATCAGAAGGCTATTCAATTACTTGACTCCTTACGTTTCAAAATCTCCAAGACGTGCATACTATAATTATAGAGATCTTGACTTGGGAGAAAACAATATTGGTAATACAAGCTACAAACAAGCCAGCAAATGGGGAAAAAAATATTTTAATAATAACTTCAATAGATTGGTGCAGGTGAAGACCAAAGTTGATCCTAACAACTTTTTCAGGAACGAGCAAAGTATTCCATCTCTGGCACCATGATCAGAAAATCTATTGTTCACTAATTTCAGTAATGGGTCAAAACAAGATTACAATAAATAAATGTTGTATGTTTTTCAGCTAAAAATAATGGGATCGATAATAAGTACTATATATATGTGTGCGCGTACGCGTCTGTGTTTGTTTATCAATGATTGTGTAATAAGATTTTTTCTTGCCTCATGCTTTATAATTTGCCTTTAATTTTCTAACCTTTGATTCAACAATTTTATCTTTTTTTTTTTTTTTTTTTTTTCAATTTGGGCCTGTAACAATGGATATATTCTTAAATAGGAATGGCAGTGGTTAAGGTTTAAAATCGAAATTATCAAGTATTCGACTGATAACTAATCTGATAACAAAAATCAATCGATACTTTTTAGTTTTTGTTTTTATAGACGGTAACTGATAGGTAATGATAGGTTTTGGTATTAAATATTAAAAAAATAAAAGTACAATGCGAAACTCAGTTATTAATTTACTATATATATATATATTTATAGTTTTTACAAACTTTTAATTTTTTTTAAAAACAAAACCAAAACCCAGTTATTAGTTTTATATATATATATATATATATATATATATATATATATATATATATATCTATTATATAAATATTGAAATGATTATATAATTTATTTTGAATTATATCATCTTATTGTGTATAGTTCTTCATTTGTTTTATTTTTGGGCTTTTTTGACATTTAAAATTAATTTATCTTACATCTTTTTGAGGTTGGTTTTCTATTTAAACTAATTTTTAATTATTTTTTTAATATAAAGGGTTACAGTTACGGTTACTTGTGATTATTTATATTTTTTTGGAGTTATGGTTATGGTAACGTACTGAGTTTCAAACCCATAAAACTATGATTATAATTATGATTACTGGTTATGCTAAACGATTTCAATTATAATCATATAATTTGTTCGATTAACAGACACACTAATCTATCATCCATCAAGACTCTAAATTAACACAGTTATAATAACATCAATATAGAATAGTAAAACTAAGAGTTTCTAAACCAAATAAACAATATAAGTTTTACTGATGAAGCCATGGAAGCCCAAAACTATACTGAAAAGAGTTGCTGGTTTCATGCTTTAAAAGATTCACATGCAGTCAAAATTTTTTTCTAAACCATTATCAGAAAATTTCCTGCAAAAATAAGGTTTATATAAATATACACATATTCTCTTGTTATAGTTCCTTGTTCAGCTTAATATAGAAGGATTTAAGAAGGCACCTTGTACTCAAGAGTTGAGTAGAATAGTCAAATAATGATCTATTATAATCAAATATTCTAAGTTTGAACTATGATTTCCAGCCTCTAGTACTTTAAAAAAAAAAAAAAAAAACCCAACTGTGAATTTAAAACTAGGGTAAATTGCAAACTATCCCTTGTGGTTTGTTGAGTATTCACATTGCGCTTTATGTTATCGAAATGATGGTTTAGTCCCTTGAATTTTTACAAAGGAGAGATAGTTAACCCTATCTTCTACACTAATTTGTCCTCTCTATATGTCTGCCACTAATTTGTCTGGTCCCAATCCAAATCCCATATTGATCCAACCTCCAATTCTTATACTCTCAGCAAGTTCTGATTTAAGCATGAACGAAATAGACCCTGCAGACATACTTTGCCCTCTGTTTATTCCAAATGCATCCATTTTACCATGGCAAATCGGTTCATTATAATTGAAAATCATAAATGTATTAAGAAATCTTAAGATTTCTCTTTAATAAGCAACACCAAAAAATGTGCAGATTGTGCTTGCATCACAACAAGAGAAGACTTGCTTAAACTTTATTGTTTATGCATCCTTCAGAAGTTCTTTCTTTAATTTGATCCAAGAAATTTTGTCCAAGCGCTAAGCAAAGCGAACCCTGGTAGAGAGATGTACTGACGTATGATATTTTTCTCTTTTTTTTTTTTTGGTTCATTTTGAGCCCTAAACCATTTTACATCATTTAAGATATTACACACGAGAATGAATCTCGAGACCTCTCGCATTTAAAGCGATAATCATACCACTAGCTAGACCAAATTATCAACCTTAACCTTATAACCTATTACCATTTACCCATAGGCCATATCTTCTTACTTCTTTCTTAATTACCAAAACAATGGATGCAGATCATCAAGTGTTAGTTTGCATTTTTTTTTTTTTTGTTAGATGTTAGTTTGCTCAAATCTATTAAAGTTTCATATAATCTATATTTTAGCCAAAAGAAATGAGATTCAAGAGCAAATGCCCAAGTGAGATAGGTACTTTCAGTGGCAGAGCCACTCTTAAGATTGTAGAAGTTGTAACCCCCACTCAACTCAAATTGTCTGAAAATGTGTATTTTTAAGGTATTTTTAGATTGAAAAATTAATTCAGCCTCTACATAAAAAATTATATATATATATATATATATATATATATACAAGTGTTTAATTGTATGATTTTAGCTCTTAGAAAAATCATGGCTCTGTCCTTGCCTGTAAGGAAATCACTAATAGCCTTAAAGAGATTTGATATGTGAGAAGGTGGGGACTAGCAATGTGACATTCTCATCGACAGCATTTGAGTCTGATCGACTTCATTCAGAATTTCAAATTTCATTATTTAGAACCCTATCCGAGACCTTAAATAAGACAAAACTTTGAGCTGGCGTCAAGTCTCTCTGAATAGTTGTGCTAACAAATATGAGCTGGTTTTGAGGAGGCTTAAATAACATATGCAAGTTTCTCTCGTTGAAAACATGCAACCATCATCTTTGATGTCTGACTAATTAATATCGAGGAGTATGCAGCACTATTTTGTTCAATGTAAGAAAGGAATTCATTAAACGTTGACCACGATTACAGACTGGAAGAAAATTGACATTTCGAGGAAATTCACGACTTGATCCTTCTTTTGAGAAGGTTTTTCTATGTAGAATGACAATTTGAATATATTAAAAATTAACTTAGATGTACCCATGGAAAAGTCATCTAAGAGGAAACAAACATATCCTTTAGCTTTTATCTTATAAATCTAGGGATGCGTCGCGAGAAAAGTTTGCAAAGAATAGTATAGATTTAATACACCTCATTTAGATGCAATTATCTTTCTCTAGGCATAATTTGTTGGGAATGGGCGTGGCAGAATGTTCGGGCGAAGTGTCACGCCCCCAACCTGACCTATGGAGGTTAGACTAGGGTGTGATCTAATCATTCACGTTTTTTTACGACTATAACCGATTAACGAAGATTAAACTTATCCGTTAAACTAGAACTCCAAAATTTTTTTTTTCAGAAAACCGGCAGCATAATGGCTGTAATTGGGCTCCTTAGTTTGACCTAATTTTCTAAACGCCTCGAAATCTTCAATCTCAAATTCGATTCCAACTAAGGTTACTATTTATCACCAACCGATATGCCTACTAGTTAGCTTGAAAGTCTCGTTTTATTAACAACCTAGCATAATAACTATGTCTCGTTTATGTGTCAATTCCTGTTACACAAGTACCTGTTGATCTTAGCTTACAAACCTGCTTAAGATTGAATAGATTCATTTTACTTAACCTTTTGCCTAATACTTCATAAGCCTGTAGTAGTTATCAATCAAAGTAGCAAAACGACCAAAAGAATGTCTGTCTAGTTATGATCAGTACAAACCAAAATTAGACCCCAAATTACAATGGGGGTCATTTACAATAACAACGACAAACAACATAAGAGATAATCTTCAAAACAAACATATCGTTCGCAAAATAGCTACAGTCAAGTAAGGCACGTATGGCAGGCAATCACTCCAAGGAGTCATCAATAGGCACGTTATCCTCGTGTTCCTGATCTTCTTCACCTGTGATGATAAAAGAGGGTGAGTCCTTATGAACTCAGCGAGGGGGAACGAGAAATATGTTTTGAAACTCTTTTCCCGGTTAAACTTTTGAAAAACCCCTTTTTTAAAACATGTCACGTATTACAAGTAATAAGGTACGTAAAGTATATGAATCAAATTGAGCAAAAGATACAATTACCAATTATTTCAAGGATACAGTGAGCATTTGCTCTCAATATCATTTTCGATAACGATGGTTGCGGCCGACTTCAATAATCCACTTATCGCTTCCTATTAGGTGTACTCCGGATGTACCCCGAAAACCTACGACCCAACTCTCCGATGGTGGAATGCCAAGCGAGAGAGGGAATTGGACAATGGTAGTCACGGGAGCACTGGCAAGCCCTATGCTGCCCGGCGTTTGTGAATCGCTACCATGCCACAATGAAAGGTTGCAACCTTGTATACAATGAACATTTATACCATTTAACAATTTACATTAGGAGGACAACAAAGTAGGTTGCCTCCAAGCAATTTCAAAATCACATATTGCCAAGTAAACGAATGAAGCATGCTTATCATGAATTTGTACTTTGTAAAACATGTAAAGTCATATGAACATTAAACGGGCAGTCGTTTGACACATATAAATCAAGTCATATAACTTATTTCCGGGTTCACATATCAAGTATTAACATTGTACAAGCATGCAACGACATTTATATGAGACCGGATGCAAGAATAGCTCACTTAGCAACATGCAATTATCGGAAATCATATTTAGAGCTATAAGGACAACTACAGGCAGCCTATTAACCACACAATTTGACACATTTAATCAATAGGCCATCTCTTAACAAAAGTCATAAGCGTTAGGGTCTCAATTTCGTGCTTAAACGTGCGATTAAGCATGCCATTCATCGATTAATTATCCCAAACCATACATCAATCACATTAAGCAACTTCAACCAACCATAACAGTTCACACAACATCCAAGTGCCACAATTCCAAGCATTCAATACCCCAAGCAAGGTCTCAACATGATTCTAAGCACATCACAAAACAAAACCCTTACTGCAATGGTCTGTTTTCCCACATTCGATTAGACAAGCAAACAATCTCCAATTCCAGTGAATCAAGTGTCAATTTCTTAATGAGTGATTTAAATCTAGGAACAAACCTCGCATCATTTAGAGTTCGGGCTTAGGAGTTATGACCAAAACCGTGAGACTACGCAAAACTGACCAGTTTTAGACACATTACAATTTTTGCCAATTTTGAGGTTCTTAGAGTCATAATTAGCCTTTATCTATTTCTGACAAAAATGTCCAGAACTACAAAATCTAGAAACATACCAATTTCAATGCAATATCACCAACATTTACTAGGTCAAACATGCTTCGTTCTACAGAGCCAGTAATCTGCCAGAAACCTATTTCATATTTTCAGATTTTCCACATTTAGACACCTTTTGATATTTTGTCATTTTGGAAGCCTTAGAGTCAAAATTGGCCTTGGACTATTTCTACGAAAAATGTTCATAACTGGCAAAAATAGTCACCTACCAATTTTCACGTATTTTCAACATCATTTACCTGTCCAAATGCACCTCGCTCTACCAAGTCAGAAATCTGCCAGCTACGCGATTTTATCTATCTTCAAGTTCTAGCCAAATATCTTGCCTTGCATGGTTAGATATGCTCATGCACACACATATACAACAACTACAGACGTAAATATAGTTATATGAAGGCATGCATGTGATTTTTGAAAGCTTTTAAAAAAGATTAACCCTCACCTTAGCCTATTGATGATAAATGATGCTCAAAATTCATGAAGATGCACAAAATGGTCTTCTCTCCTTGCTTGGCCGAGAGATAGCTTGAGGTTCTCTAATTCCTAGCTTAGTTACCATGTTCTTAGTATGTGCATGTGGTTAGAACAAAAGGAGATGAAATAAAATCTATCAAACATACCTAGGCCGAAATGAAGGGTTTTTATGAGCTTGCATGCGTTTCTTGCTTCTTGCTTGCTTTCCTTTGCCTTGGACGATGCTTGGGTTTTATGGAGAGTAATTTTTCAGTCTTGGAGGCTCATGAACATGCTAAGGCCGAGAGATAGAGAGGAGATGAGAGCTTGAGAGGATGTCAAGAGCAAATGAGAGTTTGAGAGAAAGAAAATGATATGTTTGTGCATGTGGTCGGCTATAGGCTTGCAAAATTCTGATTTTGTGTCTTCAAAAGCATGTTTTGAATTGTTTTTTGGCATGGCATTGCAAGGGTCGAGACAAGCATGCTTGGGTAGGATTTTTAGGAGTTTTTTAGGCATTGTTTGATGTGTTGGTGTCATAGAATGTTTAGGATGCTTTGAAATTATGTATTGTTTATTCAAGTGCAAGGTATGGTCGGCCAAGGCATAAGCAAAATCTGAATTTTTGTCTTAGTTAAGGCTTATTTTATTGTAGGTTAGTTATATTTAATTGTAGGTGCTTGGAATTTGCAAAAGAATAAAGAATAAAGAATAAGAATGTTTAGCTTTTGGTGAAATTTTGTCTTCTAGTGCATTGACTTAGGATTAGAATATTAGTTAGTGGAGTTCGTAGGATTATTCTATAGTCTAGTGTTTAGTGTAGGGTGCTTTCTCGATTAACGTGTAGGCACGCTTACCAAGGTCTAGGGCACGCACTACAAGGTAAGACACGAACTACGAGACAAATGCACGTATTCCAAGAAAATGCACGCAACTCTAAAAGAATGCACGTAATTTAATGTAAGGCACATAAATCAAGACACGACTCTTAAACCTAGGTCAAGGCACGCAATTCAAGGTTAGGGCACACGAAACGGGGTATCGCACACAAATCGAGGTTAGGCCTCACATCCTTCCCTCCTTAAAGGAATTTCGTCCCGAAATTCAATGTTACCTTTGAAACAATGCCGGATACTGTTGCTCCATCTGGTCTCGCCGTTCCCACGTTGCTTCTTCGACTCCATAGTGGTCCCACAGCACTTTCAACATCGGTATCGACTTGTTGCGCAATTCCCGATCTTGTTCGTCTAGAATTCGGATAGGCTTCTCTTCATAAGATAAGTTCTCCCGAAGCTGCAACGGCTCGGGCTCCAAGATGTGTGATGGATCAGGGTGATACGTTCGTAGCATTGAGACATGGAAGACATCATGAATCTTGGAGAGGTTTTGGGGTAGTTCCAGACGATACGCCAATTTGCCAACCTTCTCAATTATCCCAAATGGTCCTACAAACCTCGGGCTCAACTTTCCACCCTTGCCATGTTTAATCAGTCCTCTTTGACGTGATAACTTCAAGAACACCTTGTCGCCGACCTCAAACTCTAAATTTCGTCTCCGTCGGTCTGCATAACTTTTTTGCCTGCTTTGGGCGGTAAGCATCCGTTTTCGGATGAGGTGGACATTATCAACAGTCTTCATAAGTACGGGTAAAAGGGTAAGGTCAAAAGTCTTCGTCTCACCTACTTTATCCTAGTAAATTGGGGATCGACATTTACATCCATACAATGCCTCAAATGGGGCCATCTCGATAGTGGCCTGATAATTGTTATTATAAGCGAACTCCGCTAGGGGCAGATATTTCTCCCAACTTTTTCCAAAGTCTAGAATACACGCCCTCAGCATATCCTTCAAGATGTGAATAGTTCTCTCAGATTGTCCATCCGTCTGAGGATGATAAGCCGTGCTGAAACTCAACTTCGTTCCCAAAGCTTTTTGCAATCTCTTCCAAAATCGGGAAGTAAAACGAGGATCCCTATCCGATACAATGCTTACAGGCATCCCATGTAACCTTACAATATCCGCCACATATATATCTCCCAGTTTCTCAGGACTATCCTCCTTGTTCATCGGTAAGAAGTGCTCTGACTTAGTCAATCTATCCACTATGACCCAAACGGCGTCATGACTCTTCTATGATCTGGGCAGGTCCATGACAAATTCCATAGTTATATGTTCCCATTTCTATCGGGGAATTTCCAACGGTTGTAGTAAACCTGTCGGTCGTTGATGTTCTGCTTTGACTCTCTCACAAGTTAAGCACCGTGCCACAAACTCCACAATCTCTCTCTTCATGTTATTCCACCAATAGTGTTGCTTCAAGTCCCGGTACATCTTTGTTCCACCGGGGTGAATGGTGTATCTTGAGTTATGGGCTTCTTCCAGAATCTTTTTTTTCAACTCTGGGTCATTAGGAACACAAATTCGACTCCTGAACCTCCAAATACCTCATCATGAAACTTGAAATCTGTGTTGCTTTCCTTAATCTTTCGAAACTGTTGGTCCTTCTGTTGGGCCTCTCGTAATTCGGACAACAAGGTCGATTGAACTTGCATAGTGGCAAATAACAACCCTTTTTGAGTTAATTGCGGTTTCCACAAAAATGCTTCTTCGAACATTTCCCACATCTGAACCTCGACTCTGGCCAAGCTCGCCTTCCGGCTTAAGGCATCCGCCACTACATTCGCTTTACCAGACACATAATTGATTGTGCAGTTATAATCATCCAAAAGTTCCATCCACCATCTTTGCCTCATGTTCAATTCTTTCTGTGAGAACAAGTACTTCAAGCTCTTGTGATCCGTAAACACTTCAAACTTGTTACCCCACAAATAGTGCCTCCATTTCTTGAGTGCAAACACAATAGCCGCTAACTCCAAATCGTGCGTCGGATAATTCAGTTCATACGGCTTCGGTTTCCTAGAGGCATATGCAATCACTCTACCATTCTGCATCAACACATAACCCAGTCCTTCTTTCGAAGCATCGTTATAGATCACAAGCCTTGGCTCCCTTCAGGCAATGCAAGAACAGGTGCGGTAGTCAATCTTTTCTTCAATTCTTGAAAGATGTTCTCACACTTGTCATCCCACACAAACTTTGTTTTTTTTTAGTGAGCTTTGTAAGCGGTCCTGCAATCTTTGAGAAATCCTTCACGAACCTCCTATAATAGCCGGCTAAACCAAGAAAACTCTGAACTTCTGTAACATTTTTCGGCTTCTTCCAAGACATCACCGCTTCTATCTTTGCTGGGTCCACCGCTATTCTCTCTTGGGATATGATGTGCCCCAAGAATGCAATCTACCGCAACCAAAATTCGCATTTGCTAAACTTTGCTTACAATTGATACTCTTGAAGTTTCTGTAACACCAATCGTAGATGTTGTTCATGCTCAGCCTCGGATTTCGAGTATACCAAAATATCATCAATAAAGATCACCACAAATTGGTCCAAGTAGGGTTGAAACACCCTGTGCATCAAGTCCATAAAAGCTACAGGGGCATTAGTTAGCCCAAATGGCATCACCACAAATTCATAATGCCCATATCTCGTCCTGAAAGCCGATTTAGGTACATCCTCCTTTTTTATCCGCAACTGATAATACCCTTGTCTCAAGTCGAGTTTCGAATACACTTTAGCTCCTTAAAGTTGATCAAACAACTCGTCGATCAGTGAAAGTGGGTATTTATTCTTGACGGTTACTTGGTTCAATCCTCGGTAATCGATGCATAGCCTCAACGTTCCGTCTTTCTTCTTTACAAATAGGACTGGTGCACCCTACGGAGAAGAGCTCGGTTGAATAAACCCTTTCTTCAACAATCCTTGCAATTGGTCCTTCAATTTTTGTAGTTCGGCTGGTGCCATACGAGAGGGAGCTTTAGATATTGGCTGGGTGCCAGGCAGAACTTCTATTACGAACTCGATCTCCCGATCTGGAGGTAAACCCTACAATTCTTCTGGAAATACATCGGCATAATCTTTGATCATCGGCATCTCCTTCAACTTAGCTTTGTCCAATGGCTTGTTGATGAAGTAAGCTAAGTATCCACTACACCCTTTTCTCAGGGACTTCACTGTTTTCGTGGATGAAATAATGGAACTCCCAGTGAAATCCCTTCGAACCATTACCTCCAATATTGGTTGACCAGGCATCTGGAATGTTACAATCTTCATCCGGCAATCTAGTTAGGCATGATGCTTTGCCAACCAGTCCATCCCTAAGATGACTTCATAGTCTCGAAAGGGTAATAGAATAAGATTAGTTGAGAATTCCCTATCCTTAATTTGAATTTTACATGCTTTACAAGCTGAGCGAGTAACAAGTTTAGAACCCATTGGAGTACCAACTTCTACTTCGTAAGACAAACATTCAACTTGTAATTTCACACGTTGCACACATAAGGGAGTAATAAAGGAATGAGTTGCACCTGGATCAATTAATACCCTAACAGGTTGATTCAATATCAAGAATATACCTTCCACAACAGCGGTCTCCTCGGGGAGCTCCTTGCACTCAATAGCATCAGCTCGGGCCTGAACTCTAGGAACTGAAGTCTTGCCTCTACCAGCTGGTTTAATCTGATTTTGTCCCTCTTGCCATTTAGGGCAATCCTTAACCTGGTGTTGATCGCTGCTACACCCTACACATCGTCCCGATTTCCTCTAACACTGGGCCTCGGTATGACCCTTCCTGTTACAGTAAGAACATGTGACAATTTGAGTAGCAGGTGAACTACCTGTGGATCCACGGGTGGAAGAGGCTGTTGGTGCTTTAGTCGGGCCATGGTTATTAACTGGTCTGTTCTGGCTCTGGCCCTGACAACGACTCTGACTCTGGAATTTCCTCTGTTGTCCTGGAGGCTGATATGGTTTCTTGTTTGGCTGGCTTGAACCGACTCTATCAAGTTTCCTCTTCTCAACTCGGGAGGCAGCAGCAAGAGAGCAGAATAGGTAGTAAAGTCATGTGAAGCTAACTGATCCTGAATTTCTGGCCTCAATCCATTCATGAATTTCCACATCTTCGCCTCAGGGGTACTAACCATGTATTGTGCATAATGGGACAGTCTGTCAAAGTGAGTCTCATACTAAGCCACCGTCATGTTACCCTAGTTCAAGTGCATGAATTCTTCAATTCGCCTCAGCCTGGAAACTGCAGGTACGTATTTCTCCTTGAATGCCTTAACGAAATTACTCCACAAGCGGGGTGTATGATCAGCTTCCCAAAGTGCCTCCACAGTATGCCACCAATGTTCAACATCCCCGTGTAATAGAAACACAGCAAACTCGATCTTTTCTTCATTAGTATAGTCAAGTGGCCTAAAAATCCTTTCAATCTCAAACATCCAAGCCTCTGCCTTTTCATCATTAGCTTCCCCGAAGAATTTGGACGGGTGAAAGTCAAGGAACTCTCACATTCTATTGTTTCTCCCATTGTTACCACCATTCTTGTTGTTGTTGTTGTTGTTGTTGTTGTTGTGGGTTGCTTCACGTGCATCTTGACGTTCCATCACTCGCGACACGCGATCCATAGCATTCACCATCATGTTAAACATAGCCATGTCGGGATTAGTTTGATAAGCATCTCCGGCTTCTTGAGGCTCATCTCTCTTATTGGTATTGCGGGTACTAGGGCCAACCATCTATAGGCACAAATTATTATGCACAATTTATTGGAATATGACAAGACAAGAATTTAATGTATAAGGTATACAACATACAATTTTATATAGACATACAATTCTCAAAACAGTTAAGACATGTTAATAACATAAGCATGTAGAAAAAAAGAAGGCACATTTAACATTGGCACGTACTAACACATATAAACAAGTCACCGTAATTATCTTAGGGCTTCTACCCAAGGTCCGAGAGTTAAACCCGACTTAAGCAATCTAAGCTCTTATACCATTACTATAAGGTGTCATGCCCCCAACCCGACCTATGGAGGTTAGACTAGGGTGTGATCTAATCATTCACGTTCTTTTACGACTATAACTGATTAAAAAAGATTAAGCTTATCCGTTAGACTATAATTCCAAAAAATAATTCTCCGAAAAACCGGCAGCATAACGACTGTAATTGGGCTCCTTAGTTGACCTGATTTTCTAAACGCCTCGAAATCTTCAATCTCAAATTCAATTCCAACTAAGGTTACTATTTATCACCAACCAATATGCCTACTAGTTATCTTGAAAGTCTCGTTTTATTAACAACCTAGCATAATAACTATGTCTCGTTTATGTGTCAATTCCTGTTATACAAGTACTTGTTGATCTTAGCTTACAAACCTGCTTAAGATTGGATAGATTCATTTTACTTAACCCTTTGCCTAATACTTCATAAGCCTGTAGTAGTTACCAATCAAAGTAGCAAAACGATCAAATAGGGTGTCTGTCTAGTTGTAATTCTACTATACCAAGCTCTTGGAGCTTGTTTTAGGCCATAGAGAGCTTTCTTCAACTTTAAAACTTTATTTTCACACCATTTCTCCACATAGCCTAATGGTTGTTGAATATATACCTCTTCATCAAGAAAACCATTCAGGAATACAGATTTAACATCCAATTGATAAATCTTCCATCTGTGTTGGGCTGCTAGAGATATGATAAATCTTATAGTTTCCAAGCCTGCAACAGGAGCAAATACCTCATCATAATCAATGCCAGCTCGTTGACTATAGCCCTTTGCAACTAGTCTTACCTTGTACCTTTCAACTTCACCTTTAGCATTCTTCTTTATCTTGTAAACCCACTTTACTCCAATGGTTTTGTGGCCTTTGGGTAAAGTTGCAAGCTCCCAAGTGTCATTCTTCTTTATTGCCTTAATTTTTTCATCCATGGCTTATCTCCATCTTTCATTCTCATTAGCTTCCTCAAAGCTTATTGGTTCACAATCAGCAAGCAGACAAAAGAGAGTCAGTTCATCATTTAAATTTCGAGTTACCTCATAAATTTCATCCAAGCTTCTGAAACGGGGGGTCTTTTCATGCAAACTTGAACTTGTTGAAGTTATATCTCCTTGAGATGAAGTTGGAGCTTGATATGGAGATGGAGTTTGAGTTGGAGTTGGAGATGGATTTGGAGATATAGAGTCTTCATTGACTTCTACTTCTTGCTCTTGTATGGGTAAGAATTTGTATTCTTTTTGCTCTTTGACATTCCAATCCCATTCAGCTTCTTCATCAAATAGGACATCTCTACTCACAATAATTCTCCCATTAGTAGGATTGTAGAGCTTGTATGCTTTGGAACTCTTTTCATACCCAATGAAAACTAGCTTTTGGCTTTTGTCGTCAAGCTTGATTCGATTTTGATCAGGAACATGAGCATAAGCAATGCTTCCAGAAACCCTTAAGTGCTTGATTGTTGGCTTTCTTCCACTCCATGCTTCTAATGGTGTCTTGTTAGAGAGACTCTTTGTGACACAACGATTCAACAGATAAACTGCACAATCAACTGCTTCAGCCCAAAATTCTTTAGGCATACTTCTAGACTTTAACATGCTTCGAACCATCTCAAGAACAACTCTATTTTTCCTCTCAGCAACTCCATTATGTTGAGGTGATCGAGGAGTTGTCAAAGGGCGTCGAATGCCATTCTCTTCACAAACTCCCAAGCATCTTGTGAGCCAAGGAGAGTCTTCACACGAATAGACCAATTATCATAATTGTCCTTAGTGAGGCGAGGAAATTGAAAAAGAAACATACTATTCCCTATCATCTTTACCTAGCTCTGATACCACTTTGTTGGAAGGATCTTGCACATAGATATGTTAGGAACGCAATACTATTTTTATGTGGTTCGGCATAGCCTACATCCACAGAATATTATTTTTTATTACTCATAGAACTGCTATAATAATGACTCTGATATACCTACCTAAAAGTATATGTTCTCTAACTTTAATATAATCTAATATGGTACACCCATCTTGTGATGTGTGACAACTAACATCAACCTAGGTAGTCCTATTTATAGATAATAATTGCTAATCCTTTTAGGAATAGGATTCCTATACTCTATACTAAAACTTATTTAATAGAATCCTAATTACTAATAGAATCCTAATCAAGTTTAATTACTAACACAACTTTGGTCTTCACCTGGACCAATCTGTTGAAATTACTTTTGAAATAGCTTTTTCCCCATTTGCTGTCTTGTTTATAGCTTGTATGGCTAATGTTATTTTCTCCCAAGTCAAGATCTCTATAATTATAGTATGCACCTCTTGGAGATTTCGAAACGTAAGGAGTCAAGTAACTGTAAAGCTTCCTGATCCAACTTATGTGCTGCTAGCTTCAGTGTCTTCTTTCTGCCAAATCGCATAATAGCCAATTATGTATATGTTTCCAGCTCTATGTGGAAATGGTAGCTCAGATTCTGAGATTTCAGCCATCTTTCCACCATAAGGATTAAACAGCATCGAGCCTACATTTTCATCTTCTTCGTGAAGCCTTCTCCATAATCCTTTTAAACCTTTTTGTGAAATGGGATGCATCACGTAGTCTGATTTTCCTTTGAAATATGGGCTACTGAGATATGTCCTATTCAGTAATACATCTATGGACGTGTTGCGACGAAAGTTTGCAAAGAAGAGTATAGATTCAACCCAACTCATTTTAATGCAATCTTCTTTTACCAGGCCTAATTCAGGAAAACTTTTTTGCATGATTTCTAGGAGACCATCAATACCACCAAGGAACAGGGAGAGGAATGTTACTTGTATTGTTCTCTTACCACTTTGGTCAGAATGGACACTGCTAATGGAGGCTCGTATCATGAGATTTTCATCAATCTTGTCAGCAATGTATTGCCATTGATGTACTAGTTGTGTAGCATTTTGTTCAAGGGTCCTACTAACACTGAAAACAGTCACATTTTCTGGCACAATTTGTAATTTCACCTTATATGCAATAATGACACCGAAACTAGCACCTCCACCACCTCTAATAGCCCAAAAGAGGTCCTCCCCCATGGATTTTCGATCTAGAATTTGACCATTAACATCAATTATTTTTGCATCAATTACGTTATCAGCCGCGAGGCCAAATTTTCGAGACATCATGCTAGTTCCTCCCCCGCTAATGTGTCCTCCAACCCCCATTGTTGTGCCATCCCCTGCAACAACCGCAAGAGTTCTACTTTTCTGAGAGACCGCGTAATAAAATTCACCCATGGTTGCACCAGCGTCAGCCCATGCAGTTTTATTTTTGGTGTCAATGGTTATTGATCGAAGGTTTCTAAGATCAACGAGGACAAAAGGGATTTTAGATGTGTAGGAAAGACCCTCATAGTCATGTCCACCACTTCGGACTCTAATCTGCAAACCATGTTTCTTGGAACAATATATGGTTGCTTGAATGTGGGATTCATGCAATGGTGTAACAATGACACTTGGTTTCCGAGTAGATTCACTTGTAAAACGTTGGTTATATATTGCGGATAGCAAAATAGACTCATATGTTGTGTTTTTTGGGGTGTATATTTCATCAGAGACGTTTGAGATGTGAGATCGAAGGCAATCAAGGAAAGGATCATGAGTATTAGCAGAATTAACCCATGAAATTAGAAGGAAAACAGAAAGAAGTGAAAGCAATGAATTGCTTGGAGTCTTCATTTATTCTTCTGGTTTGTGCATAAGACCCAAATGTTGGTATTTATAGGACAAAGGCTAAAGGGTAGATGACTTTTCTATGATTAAAACAAATTTACCTTTTGGTGACCAGGTCTATATGCCATTGCTAGATACGATCAAATTATCGTTCTATCTACCAAAACCTTTTTCACAAGAAAGATGAAGGCGTGAATTTCTTCGAAATATTAATATTCTAGTCTAACTTCGTGTTCACGTTTTGTTAATAAATTCCTTTTTCACATGTCTCAAAATAGTTTTGCTCGTCGTTGACATTAATTAATGAATAAATGATTTAACACTCTCTGTGTTTTGTCAAAAGTGTACAATACTCATATGTTTTAAAACGTAGTATTATCCCTATGTTTTATAAAAGTAGCTAAATACACCCTCTATATTTTATAAATAAGCTGATTACCCTCTGTGTTTTAAACACATACCTAAATACCCTCCTGTGTTTTTTTTAAAACGTAGATGAATACACTTTGTTAAAATAAATGATTTTTCTAATGGATTCGGGTATTCAACTAAGTTTTTAAAAATATAGAGGGTGTTCAGCTACGTTTTTAAAACATAAGGAGTAATCAACTATACATTTTAAAACACAAGAAGGTATTCAGCTATTTTTATAAAATACAGGGGGTAATCAGCTACGTTTTAAACATTGAAGTATTGTACACTTTTGACAAAATACAAGGGGGTGTTAAGTTGTTTACTCTTAATTAATTAGCCAGACACCAACGTACGATGATGATGGATGACCAAAAAAAAAAGAAAACGTACAATGATGGTTCTGTTAAGTGACCACCTCATCCAAAAGCTCAAGCTGTTAGAGAGGGGTTTGTTATATTAATTATTATTTCAACACGCCCCCGCAAGTGCAGGTAGAGTTAGTTTTGAGCCTTGCACTTGAACAGTTTTTATAAATAGGTGGCGGTGAGTTTTGAACCCATGACCTTTTGATACCTAGGCTCTGATACCATGTTAGATTACCACCTCATCTAAAAGCTTAAGCTGTTAGAGAGTGGTTTGTTATATTATTTATTATTTCTACAGGTTCCATGTATTTTAAGCTTCCCTTTTAAGAACATCAACGAGACAATCGAGCATACGTTTTTTAAGTCTCCTCAAACGAGTTCATATTTGTTATCACACTTGTACAAGAAAAAAAAATTTTAATTTACGCTAGGATAACATGAATCACAAGACCTTGCATAAGACAAAATCATTATTTATAAAAAAAAAAATTAAAAAGGACAACTTTACAAGAAGTAAAAATATTAAACAAGTTTCTTCATAATATAAACTACGTACACGATTGATCTTATCTAGCAAATATATTTTAGTTGATCTTATACAAGGACAACTTACCAACCTACGATTGGTCTCAAGATCCATGCTACGTACGCATGTTGATTTCGTATGATTGATTGTCTATCAGTTTGAACATTAAACCTCAATGTTTTTAGCAGTAAAGGTGTCATACTCATGTTAATTAGACTTAAATAATAATCTTGTCTTATACGAGGTCTTAAAATCTCAATTATTTGCCTCTCAACACTTGGTCGTATCCTTGCATAAAATATTTTTTCTTGCACAAGTTATAACATTTTTCAAGATTTTTGTTCTCATGTTTTCAAATTGGGAAAATAAACGTACATAAAAAAAAAAATTGCCATGCATATAGTTAATAACACCGAGAACAATACAAATATCATTTACCTCCACGCTGATTGGTGGAGTTGATGAACTCCTAGAAATTATGCAAAATGGCTTCCTGAATTAGGCCTAGTTAAAGACATTTAAATGAGGTGGATTAAATCAATACTCTTCTTGTATTGGTGAAAAAGACACCCTCAGCAAATCATACTTTAAATGGAAATCAGATATCGTGATGCATTTCATTTCAAATAATGGTCTAAGAGGAATAAGGAAAAGGCTTCTTGAAGAATATGAAAAGGGAAAATTTCACATTTAGTCCCTATTGTTTGTAAAATATTTTAATTTAGTCCCTATTGTTTTACCAAAAATTTTAATTTCATCCCTATTGTTTAAAATGTCTCAATTTAGTCCCTATTATTTTCTAAAAAATTTTAATTTCGTCTCTATTATTTTTAAAAAGTTTTAATTTTGTCCCTATAATTTTCGTAAAGTTTCAAATTTATCCCTATTATTCAAGGACTATTTTTTAAGAAACAATAGAGACGAATTTGAAACTTTTTGAAAACAATAGGAATGAAATTAAAACTTTTTGGGAAACAATAAGGACGAAATTGAAAAACTTTAAAAATTAAGGATGAAATTGAAACTTTTAGAGAAATAATATGGACTAAATTGAGACATTTTAAACAATAGAAACTAAATTGAATTTTTTTACAAACAATATGGACTAAATGTGAGATTTTCCCAATATGAAAATGTAGGCCTGTTGCTATTTAATTCTTATGGTGGAAAGATAATTCAAGTCTCAAAATCATAGGTAATATTTTCATACAGATCTGGAAACATTTATGATTGGTATCTAGGGGTTTGGGAGAAAAAAGATAACTCAAAAGCCAGTAGTTACATAACCTGTATTTGGAATTTTACAGTTGCATGCACTTTATGTTTCAAAATCTCCAAGAGGTGCATACCGTTTTTTCTCTTTTTTAGTACGATGAAGGTAGAATTTGTGGTTTGAACAAGAGGCCATACTTTAACTATAGAGATCTTTTTTTTTTTTTTAGGCAAAGGAATTCATTACTAAATGAAAACAAGTACAAAGTTATCCTATCCCCATGGGGTGGATGTCCAAGCTATAGAGATCTTGACTTGAAAGAAAACAACATTGGCAATACATGCAAGCTATAGACAAGCCAGCAATTGGAATAAAAGATATTTCAAAAATAATTTCAATAGATTAGTTCAGGTGAAGACCAAGGTTGATTCTAGCTACCAATTTCTTTAAGAACAAGACAAGCATTCGATCTCTAGCCAACATCGTAATAAAAAAAAAAAAACATTCACTAATTTCAGTCAATATGGGTGAAAATAAGATTATAGTAAATAAATGATGTAAGTTTTTTAGCTGATAATAAATGATAGAAGAACAATAATTTCTCTATTTATTTGATTATTGAGAGAAAGCCATTTTTTTCCCACGAGTTTTAGCCTAAGGCTCTATTTGGCCTTTTTTTTTTTGCTTGGCAACTCTATTTGGACTGTTTTTTAGACACTTAAAAATATTTTCTGTGAGTTTAGAAACTGATGTTAACCTATTTGGTCCATTTTTAAAAGTGCTTTTAGATAAAAGTTGAAGTTAAAAAAAGTTAAAAACTAAGAAGTTCCAAATTGGAGCTATTCAAAAAAGATTTTTGCGAAACTATTTTTAAATAACGCGGGAAGCTATTTTTCATTTCTTTCTCAAATATACCCTTGCATATTTTTTAAAGTCTAATATTGTACTCAAAATTTCTAAAAGCCCAACATTGTCTAACACATATCAAACAGTCAACGACTTTTATTCAACAACACTTCTAACAAAACTACTGCTGAAAGCTCAACAACTGAAAAGCTAAAATTTCACAGTTAGGCCAAACAAAGCCTAAATCTCAAACTCTTCCATGAGGTCCTCATAACATCAAATCTTGCCAAGCAAAGCCTTATTTTGAAGGGCATTTTCATCTTTTTCTTTTAAAAACAAAATAAAAAATAAAATGCAAAATAATTTAATAAAATAATTCAATAAAAAGGACCATACAAATTTTAATATAAAAAAAGAAGAAAAAGACAAGAAGCAACTTATTATACAAATGCGCTAGATTGAAGATAAAACTAGGTTTACTTTAAAATCTATATATATATATATATATATATATATATATATATATATATATATATATATATATATCTCAAATTAAATTCGATCTTTTTTTTACCCTCACGTATAATATTTTTGCTATGAGCTGACCATTTAAAAACATAAAAAGAAAAGATAAAAAATAGCTTATTGTAAAAGATTCGCGTTATGTTTGAGATTAGAAAAAAAAATAGATTCACTTCAAAATCTTTTTTTCTATACATAGATATACATTTCAAATCAAATCTGATCTTTTTTTTGTTTCTTTTCTAACCCAATGTATAACTTTTCTATAACGAGCTAATGTTTTAAAAGTATGAAAATAATCAAGAAAGTATTCAAGGCAATAAAATAGACGATAGCTCAATATATAAAAAATAAAAAGACCAAAATATCTTTTAACCTTAAGCCTCTGTTTGATAGAATTTGATATCATGGGGGAATTTGAAATTTAGGTTGAACTCATGAGGAAAAAAGATATTGTCTCTATTGTTATTAATCGAATTATTGCATAACAAGAGTTTCTCTTATCTCATTCTGGCTTATCTTATCTTCTTTTCAAACTTTTGTATTCGTAAGATAGTTAGGAGTTTTAAGTGTAGGAAAATTTTTCTATAAGGCATGTGGTAAATCTGTCACAGCCAAATGTTAAGTTGTTATTTTATAAAATTAATCCACATTAGTCTGTATCGTACATATATGTTATATCAGAATGTCTAAAATTTCTTTTTTTACTAATTTGGCCTTACAGAGTTTTAAATAAATTACTATGATGTCCCCACTTATGATAATTGGTTAATATTTGTCAACTAATTGAATCACTTTTTGTCTATGTGTATGTGACAAATTTACCACATACCTCATAAAAGAAGAACCCTTAAGTGTATCATAACTTCTCTCAAACTTGTATTTATATTGAGTGTACAATGATAACAAAAATAGCAGCTTAAAATTATCTTTCCATTGTCCAGTTCGTTTATGGTATTAGAGCCATCCGTGGTAATGGTAGACGCAGGACAAGGATACGTCCCGTCAATGAATCCCATCAAGTCGTATCCATAGAACAAATTGTGGAGTTGAGTTCTCCATGTGGGGAAGTTACTGCCAGTAAGCTTGAGCGGTAACTGAGCTGCCACATTAATGGCGACAATGGTGGACATCGAAGTATTGCCACCAAGAAGGACGGGGTTTGTTTGTGAAGTAGCAGCAGCGGTGGTGGAACTGGTCGACATAGTGTAGGAGGAAAAAAAAATGTGGATCGATTGCTTGCTAAAGCGTTTGTGGCTCTTTTAGTATTATCGCACTCGGAAGCAGAAACCTTTGGTGATATTCAGTGATATTTAAAAAATTATTGCATGGTTTGATGTATCAAATTAGAGACAGTTGTGTGATGAAGAGAGTCAAATCCATTTTGTCCTACGAGTTCTAACATAAATTCCACACTCCCTATGAAGTTTATTTTACCTAGATTTTCCCTATCGTGTTTATTATTGCGTGGTTTGAACACACGTAGACTTAATTTTGATATGGATCATATGTAGAAGATTGAAGATGTGTGAAATATAATATATGCCAAAGATTGACCAAATGTTGCCCTGATTTGGTATGGGTCATACGCGTATGAAAAAAACTGGACTAGGAGCTCAGTTCTGATACCATATTAAGATAATTGAGGTTCTATCTTAAAATCAATTAGTGTCAGGTTCTATTTTTTAACTAATTGGTACCAAATGGAGTAACCAAAATCTTATAAGATGATCTTACAATTTCTGATTTTCTGATATGCGATAAGTGTTATATTCTAACACTTTAAAACGCAGTTACAGAAACACCAAATGTTTTCAATTTTTGTATATATGTATATATAAATGTCAGCAAACGAAAATTAATAAAGAATCAAACTCAGTTACACGTGGTGTCACACTTTTAATAAAGAATCAACTCAAAAATTTAAATCTCAAAGCATACGCATACCGACATCCAACTAGCCATTTCATTCTTCAAAGCAAGTATACAAGTGGTGTCACACTTTTAAAATCTGTCAAGAAAAATTCTGAATCCCAATTATCACACGTTTAAGATGACAATTTTTTTTTATTTTTTATTTTCTTGACAAGTAAATCATTTCATTTCACTTCTCAAAATATTTATACCAAAGCGAAGATTGAGAAGGATCCAGTGCCATCTCAAACAATTTAGGGACCTTGGGTGATCATCTAAATAAGGGCCTTAATAATTAAATTTTTTCTCAATAAAAAAAACTCTAAATTTTCTACTAAAATAATCACTACAAATAAAAGGACATTTCTCCAATGTTCTTTCTCTTTATTAAGTCTTTCTTCAGCATATTTCTTGGACCTTAATAATTAAGTTTTATTAAGTCTATTGCATATAAGAAAAATTAATTAAAAAAATGAATATAAGTAAAAAAATTAATTATTTCAAGTTAAGATATATATAAGTATGGAAACAATATCAAAATTTATCACATAAAAAAAAAAAAAGAAGACTTGAATGTATAAATCTATACTCTCTTTTTTCGGACCACCCTACATTCTTATATTATATGCAAAAATAATATCATAATAAACAAAAAGCGTTTAAGTACTGATCTTCAATAGTTCAAAAATTGATTAAGTGCTAGCCGTTTAGCATTTTTTTACTAAGTTAGTATTTTTATTTTTTTTTAACTTGGGGCCCCCAATCTAAGGGGGCCTTGGGCACCGGTCCAAGCTGCCCATAACTTGGGCTGGGTCTGGAAGGATCTATGTCAAGACAATGGCTATACAACTAATCTTAATTTTGCCCTTCACGCCTGAAAGAATTTTCTCGATAAGCTGTTCCTCCGTATGCACATTCAAATTAAAAATTCTGTTGTTTCGCTGCACAAATTATGAATGCACGAACAGAAAGCAATCTTAGTGATATCAGCTTTGAGACTCCGGCCCTTTCCCAACAGAGGGATTCTAGTCAGCAAATTATCCCAGGAAAGGTTAAGGTTACTTCTCAAATGCAGAGTCCAATATCTCCAAATACAATTGGAGAAAGAACATTCGAAAAAGAGATGATCTCTATCGTCAACCCCATAAGGCGGAAGACGCTTCTCGCTTCATCAACAATACCCTATTCCATAAGCCTTTGACTCATTGGAATTCTGTTCAAACAAACCAGCCAATTAAGTGCAGAAACTTTGCCTTGGAATAACTCACTTGTTTCAAATTAAGTTAGCCTTATCACCCCCACCTTTCTAAAGGAAAGCCAATGCTCAATCCTGGAGCTGCAAATGTGTTTATTGAGCCGCCCCACAAATAACGGGATTCCAAGATATCTCACAGGTAGTTTACCTTCTTTGATACCAAATCTTTGTTACGCAAATATGATATATATATTTATATAGCTCTAAATTTTTTTTTTTCTGAAAATTTTATGATTTAATGGTTTAGAAAGAACTTTTTACTGCATATGGATCTTTTAAAGCATGAAACCACTAAATCTTTTCAGCATAATTTTGGACTTCCATGAGTTGAGCATTAAAAACTATATTATTTATTTTGTTATGAACTCTTAGTTTTAATACTGTTATATGGATGTTGTTATAACTATGTTTGGAGTCTTGCTAGGATAAGAGTACATCCATTGTTAAAGGCAATTGTTCCAGCCCAAGATGGAAACAAAGTGATAAAATTGCTATCTCTCATAGTTAAAAATTTAAAGACAATTGATAAAGAATGAGACAAGAAAAACTCTTATTATGTAATGATTCGATGAACAATCATACATACCTACATATAGATAATATAAAGCAATTATTATGGATCAATTATTTATTATCAGCTGTAAACATACAACATTTATTTATTGTAATCTTGTTATGACCCATGACTGAAATTAGTGCACGGTTGTCTTCTTTTTTATTACTATGCTAGAGATGGAATACTTTGCTCGTTCCTAAAGAAATTATTAGGATCAACATTGGTCTTCACCTGGACCAATCTGTTGAAATTACTTTTGAAATAGCTTTTTCCCCATTTGCTGGCTAGTTTATAGCTTGTATTGCCAATGTTATTTTCTCCCAAGTCAAGATCTCTATAATTATAATATGCACCTCTTGGAGATTTCGAAACGTAAGGAGTCGTGTAACTGTAAAGCCTCCTGATCCAACTTAAGTGCCTCCTAGCTTCGAAATCGTCTTCTTTCTTCCAAATCGCATAGTAGGCAATCAAGTAAATGTTTCCAGCTCTATGTGGGAATGGTAGTTCAGATTCTGAGATTTCAGCCATCTTCCCACCATAAGGATCAAATAGCATCGAGCCTACATTTTCATCTTCTTCATGAAGCCTTCTCCATAACCCTCTCAGACCTTTTTGTGAAATGGGTTGCATCACGTAGTCTGATTTTCCTTTGAAATATGGGCTAATGAGATCTGTCCTATTCAGTAATACGTCTATGGATGCGTTGCGAGGAAAGTTTGCAAAGAAGAGTATAGATTCAATCCAACTCATTTCAATGCAATCGCCTTTTACCAGGCCTAATTCAGGAAAGCTTTTCTGCATGATTTCTAGGAGATCATCAATTCCACCTAGGAACTGAGAAAGGAATGATACTTGTATTGTTCTCTTACCACTTTGACCAGAATTGACACTGCTAATAGAGGCTCGAATCGTGAGATTTTCATCAATCTTGTCGGCAATGTATTGCCATCGATGTACTAGTTGTGTAGCATTTTGTTTAAGGGTCCTACTGACACTGAATACAGTCAAATTTTTTGGCACAGATTGTAATTTCACCTGATATGCAATAATGACACCAAAACTAACACCTCCACCCCCTCTAATAGCCCAAAAGAGGTCATTTCCCATGGATTTGCGATCTAGAATTCGACCATTAACGTCGATTATTTTTGCATCAATTACATTATCAGCTGCAAGGCCAAATTTTCGAGATAACATGCTAATTCCTCCCCCACTGATGTGTCCTCCGACCCCTATTGTTGTGCCATCCCCTGCAACAACAGCAAGAGTTCTACTTTTCTGAGAGACTGCGTAATACAATTCGCCCAAGGTTGCACCAGCTTCAGCCCATGCAGTTTTATTTTCGGTGTCAATGGTTATTGATCGAAGGTTTCTAAGATCAATAAGAACAAATGGGATTTCAGATGTGTAGGAAAGACCCTCATAGTCATGTCCACCACTTCGGACTCTAATCTGGAGGTCATGTTTCTTGGAACAATATATGGCTGCTTGAATGTGGGATTCATGCGATGGTGTAATAATGACTCTTGGTTTCGAGGTGGACTCACTTCTAAAACGTTGGTTATACATTGCGGATAGCAAAATAGACTCATATGTTGTGTTTTTCGGGGTGTATATTTGATAAGAATTTGAAATATGAGATCGAAGGCAATCAAGGAAATGATCATGAGTATTAGCAGAATTAACCCATGAAATTAGAAGGAAAGTAGAAAGTAGTGAAAGCAATGAACTGCTTGGAGTCTTCATTTTTTGTTCTAGTTTGTTTGTTGCTAACATATGAACCAAACGTTGCTATTTATAAGATAAAGGCTAAAGGGTAATAAGTTTGTTGTTTTTTGAATGACTTTTCTATGAGTAAAACAAATTTACCCTTTGGTGAACAGGTCTATAAGCTAGATATAATCAAATTGTCCTTCTATTTGGAAAAAAGCCTTTACAGAGAAAGAAAGATAAATGAGTGAATTTTCTTGAAACATTAATATTTTTGTCACATCCTAAATGCAGAATTTTAAATCCATAAACGAGATTGGTCAATGTTTTATTAATAAATTCCTTTCTCATATCTCTCAAAATAGTTTTGCGTCATCCTCGGAATTAATTGGTCATCAACGTATGATGATAAAATTGATCTCGAGATCCTGCATAAGACAAAATCATTATATATAAGAATAATTAAGATGGACAATTTAGCAACTCCAAGTAAAAATGTTAACAAGTTTCCTCATAAACTATATTGATCTTATCTAGAAAATATATTTTAGTTGATCTTATACAAGGACAACTTACCAACTTGCATGCACGATTGGTCTCATGATTCATGTTACCCATGTTGATTTCGAACGATTGATTATTTATCAGTTTGAACTTTACACCTCAATGTTTTAGTTGTGATGGTGTTATGCTAGTCTTAAATAATAATTTTGTCTTATACATGGTTTTAAACCTCCATTATTTGCCTCTCAACACTTCGTCTTATCCTTGCATAAAATATTTTTTCTTGGGCAAGTGTCCTAACGTATATATATGAACTGGTTTGAGATCTTGGATAATTAACCTTTCGAACCAGGAGAGGTTACCCCGAGGTTCTTAGTTTTCCCACTTTATATGATCTTAGCATGAACTTCAATGATATATTTTTAGATCCACCTATTGTACCTTCATATTATAAATGAACTCTTTGCTCCCTGAATTAGCAGAAGAAAAACAAAACAATATATATAAATTACAGCACAAGTAACATTTTTCAAGATTTTTGTTCTCAAGTTTTCAATTTGGAGACCTTAAATGTACACAAAAAGATTGCCATGAAGTTAAACTTACGGAGAACATACAAACATCATTTATCTCCATGTTCGTTGGTGGAGTTGATGATCTCCTAGAAATCATGCAAAAACGCTTCCTGAATTATGTTAGTAGTAAAACCACTTTACAGAAAAGTTAGCATGGGTTTCCATGCCTTCGTGGGAATTTGGTACACATGGGCAATAATGCAGCATGGGAATACATGGGCAAACTAAAACAATAGAATTATGGGTAAAAACAAAAGGAATTATGCAAATTGAAACATGGGCTGCACAGATGACACATTAGCAATGCGGCGTGTTCTCTTCCATATTTATTGTCTTTATTTTCTGAGAATTATTTAGTTTATCTTGTTATTTGAGAGAGTGTAATTGTACTTTTTTTATATTAGAGAAAAAATCATTGTAAAATATTCTAAAAATTATTGTAAAATATTTTTACACCATAGTAAATCTGATGCAGCGTGCATGGTGAAAGAGAATTGTATATCAAAAACTCGTTGATTCACAAATAAATACCGAGAAATTGAATTTGAAAAATTAAAAAAATCCTCAATATTGATTGAAAATAAACTATCTAGCCGTCAAGAGGTTTTAGAAACTATATAAATGAAACCCTACATGCAGAAATTATAAAAATTATGAAAAGGTCCCTATATTATTGAAAACTTGCAAAACTAGCATAATTTGTATCATAAAATGAAAAAGTGTCGTTTTGGCTCTTGAAACGATGGAATTTGACTAAACTTGGCCGTTTTGCTCAGAAGGCCGTTTCCACACAAAAAAGTGATTTTTTTTTGTAGAAAACGGACACAGTTGACGTTTCTGGTCAAACTTGGCCTTTTTGGGCTTTCTGAGCAATGGGGTGCTCTATTTGGGCCAAGAAGTACCACTCCTGTTACACTGCATCAGAATCCTCGTATATTTATCTGTAGTTTTTACCTCAATTTATTAGAGAGTTTTTCACGCAAAATTATTGTGTCTCAATTATTCTATTTTTTCTTATTCATATTTTAGTTACGTAATACTACTTCGTGTGAGGCTCGACCTCGATTTGCGTGCGATAGCTCGTTTCGTGCACCCTAACCTTGAATTGTGTGCCTTGACCAAGGTTTAAGAGTCGTGTCCTGATTTGCGTGTCTTGCATTGAATTACGTGCATTCTTTTAGGGTTGCGTGCATTTACTTGGAATACTTGCATTTGTCTCGTAGTTCGTGCCTTACCTTGTAGTGCGTGCCCTAGACCTAGGTAAGCGTGCCCGCACGCTAATCAAGAAAGCATCTTACATGAGGTACTAGATTATTAATTAATCCTACAACTCCACTAACTCTTATTTTAATTCTAAGTTAATGCACTAGAAGACAAAATTTCACCAAAAGCTAAACATTCTTATTCTTTATTCTTTATTCTTTATTCTTTTGCAAATTCCAAGCACCTACAATTAAATATAACTAACCTACAATAAAATAAGCCTTAACCAAGACAAAAATTCAGATTTTGCTTATGCCTTGGCCGACCATACCTTGCACTTGAATAAACAATACATAATTTCAAAGCATCCTAAACATTCTATGACACTAACACATCAAACAATGCCTAAAAAACTCCTAAAAATCCTACCCAAGCATGCTTGTCTCGACCCTTGCAATGCCATGCCAAAAAACAATTCAAAACATGCTTTTGAAGACACAAAATCAGAATTTTGCAAGCCTATAGCCAACCACATGCACAAACATATCATTTTCTTTCTCTCTCAAACTCTCATTTGCTCTTAACATCCTCTCAAGCTCTCATCTCCTCTCTATCTCTCGGCCTTAGCATGTTCATGAGCCTCCAAGACTGAAAAATTACTCTCCATAAAACCCAAGCATCGTCCAAGGCAAAGGAAAGCAAGCAAGAAGAATGAAATGCATGCAAGCTCATAAAAACCCATCACTTCGGCCTAGGTATGTTTGATAGCTTTTATTTCATTTCCTTTTGTTCTAACCACATGCACATACTAAGAATATGGTAACTAAGCTAGGAATTAGAGAACCTCAAGCTATCTCTCGGCCAAGCAAGGAGAGAAGACCATTTTGTGCATCTTCAAGAATTTTGAGCATCACTTATCATCAATAGGCTAAGGTGAGGGTTAATCTTTTTTAAAAGCTTCCAAAAATCACATGCATGCCTTCATATGACTATATTTACCTCTGTAGTTGTTGTATATGTGTGTGCATGAGCTTTTATAACCATGCATGGCAAGATATGTGGCTAGAACTTGAAGATAGATAAAATCGCATAACTGGCAGATTTCTGACTTGGTAGAGCGAGATGCATTTGGCCTGGTAAATGATGTTTAAAATGCTTGAAAATTGGTAGATGACTATTTTTGCCAGTTCTAAACATTTTTCGTAGAACTAGGCCAAGGCCAATTTTGACTCTAAGTCTTCCAAAATGTCAAAATATCGAAAGGTGTCTAAATCTGGAAAATCTAGAAATATGAAATAGGTTTTTGGCAGATTACTGGCTCTGTAGAACGAAGCATTTTTGACCTAGTAAATGTAGGTGATATTACATGAAAGTTGGTATTACTTCCGTCATAATAATTTCTCCAAGTGTTCGCATGAGCATACTCTTTATACCAAACATGAGAATGGTGATGTGTTGATTGTTTGCTTGTATGTGGATGACTTATTTTTTACTGGCAACAATCCAAATTTATTTGAAGATTTCAAGAGGACAATGGCAAGAGAATTTGAGATGACTGATATTGGACTTATGTCTTATTATCTTGGAATTCAAGTGAAGCAAACAGATGAAGGAATATTTGTTTCTCAAGAAGGCTATGCAAGGGAAATTCTCAAGAAATTCAAGATGGAAAATTGTCAACCTATTAACACCCCTATTGAATGTGGAGTACAATTGTCAAAGGTTGATGAAGAAGAACGTGTTAATCCAACATTTTTCAAGAGCCTGGTTGAAAACTTGAGATACTTGACCTGTACAAGACCAGATATTCTTTTTGGTGTAGGACTTGTGAGTCGCTTTATGGAGTCCCCTACTAATACACATCTGAAGACTGCCAAAAGAATACTTCGCTACATCAAAGGAACTGTTGATTATGGACTTTTATACTCCCACTCAGAGGATTTCAAACTTGTAGGGTATAGTGACAGTGATTGGGCTGGTGATTTTGATGATCGAAAGAGTACTAGTGGATATCTTTTCTTCATGGGAGATACAACATTCACTTGGAGTTCCAATAAACAACCCGTTGTCACACTTTCTACATGTGAAGCTGAATATGTAGCTGCTACTTCATGTGTTTGTCATGCTCTATGGTTAAGGAATTTGATGAAAGAACTTGAGATGCCTCAAGAAGAGCCAATAGAGATCTATGTTGATAATAAGTCTGCAATTGCCTTAGCCAAGAATCCAGTCTTTCATGAAAGAAGCAAGCACATTGACACACGTTACCATTTCATCAGAGAATGCATCACAAGGAAGGAAGTGAAGATAGAGTATGTGAAGTCTCAAGATCAAGTTGCAAACATTCTTACAAAGCCACTCAAGAGTGACGTGTTTATGAAGCTTAGAGCTTTGCTCGGAGTTACGAGAGTCAAATCAAGTTTAAGAGGGGATGTTAGAAGATAAACTTGATTTGGATTAGGACTCTATTAAATAAGTTTTAGTTAGATTTAAATTATTTTTGACTAGATAGTATTTCCTAGTGGGTAATGGTTTCCTAGAACCATATCCTAATTGACATAGGTTTTTTGTGAATCTATAAAGAGGGGTCAGTCTTTTCAATTGTAGTCATACCAAATACATATCAAATATTAGAGCAATAAAGATTTGTTTAGAGTCTCCATATTATTTCTCTCTACGATAAAATAGCCTCTTCCATGTTCCAACAAAGTGGTATCAAAGCCTGGGACTACATATAGATATGTTGGTTATTATCGTCGCCAAGAGAAGTGCATTCCGCTGCTGAAGTAGAAGACTACAAAGAAGAAGACGTTGAAGCAACCAAAAAGCTTGCATCAAGACATGGTGTAGTGCTCGTTGTTGAAAATTGCTGTCGTGGCGTGTTTAGCAAATTGATGCCGCGCCGGAGCAATGGAGTTCCAATAGCAACTCCAAGTTCAGAAGATAAGAACATGGTCAGCAGAGAAGGGATGGCTACGTGTCATCGCTGTTGCACCATGAAAGAGATGGCGTCCCCAAGTGCGCTGGAAAAGACAGATAACTGCGATTGTGTAAAAGAAAATCAACGAGTACCACTATTGAAGAAAGAGACAGAGACGATTGGCGAAGAAAAAGTTGCAAGAGAGAACACAACAAAAAAAAAAATCAAAAATCAACAAAAAAGAAAAAAAAGGAAAAAACAAAAAAAAGACAAAAAAATAAAAAATAAAGAAGGAAAAAATAAAAAATAAAAAATAGAAGAATTGCAACGACAAAGAGAAATATGCCGCTGCTCAAGACGAAGCCAAAGACGAAGTCGTTTCGTTAATGAAGAAACAACTCTAGGTTTTGGTGGCTTCACAACCCATTGGAGCTTGAAACCATAATCTGCAGACAATTAGATTTGCTGGAAAGAGAAACAGATGATGGTATCGCTGCTGCATGCCTCCCTTGACCATATTGTCGTCGATGAAGGGAAGAAACCATTGGAGAAAATGGCGGTGGATCACATCGTGGTGGTTCGTAATTGCTAGTAAGTCAAATCAAGTTTAAGGGGGAATGTTAGTAATTAAACTTGATTAGGATTCTATTAGTGATTATGATTCTATTAAATAAGTTTTAGTATAGAGTATAGGAATCCTATTCCTAAAATGATTATCAATTATTATCTATAAATAGAACTACCTAAGTTGATTTTAGTTGTCACATGCCACAAGGTGGATGTACCATATTAGATTAGATTAGATTAGAGTTAGAGCACATATACCTCTATGTAGGTATATCAGAGCCATTATTATGGCAGTTCTATGAGTAATAAAAAATAATGTTTTGTGGACGTAGGCTATGCCGAACCACGTAAAAATAGTGTTGTGTTTTCAATATATCTATGTGCACGATCCTTCCAACAAGTTGATCCTAACAATTTTTTCAGGAACGAGCAAAGTATTCCATCTCTAGCATAATAATAATGAAAAAGAAAAAGAAAAAAGACAACCGTTCACAAATTTCAGTCATGGGTCAAAACAAGATTACAATAGTCAATAAATATATGTTGTATGTTTTTCAGCTGATAATAAATAATGGATCCTTAATTATATATTGATATATGGTGTGTGTGTGTGTATGCATGTATTTATGTATTCATAATATATAAGAGTTTTTCTTGTCTCATTCTTTGTCGATTGTTTTTAAATATTTTCTAACCTCAAAGTATCACTTTTTTCCATCTTGGGCTGGAACAATTGCCTGTAACAATCGATATACTCTTAAACTAGCCAGATTCTAAACACAGTTACAACAATATCATAAGTAATAACATTACATAAAGAAATAAAGATGCCATTGCAATTCCTTTACCCTCCATTGAAGAAAGAGAAAAATAGAATATATAGTAAAACTAAGAGTTTATAAACAAAATAAATAATAGGGTGAATAGCCCCGAAACCCCCCTGTGGTCAAGTGAAACTAGCTATAACCCCCCTGTGGTCCAAAAAATATAGTCGGACTACCCTGTGGTCCACCCGTTGATACACACCACACTCCTCCGTCAAATTTTCTGTCAAAATTGACTGAAAGTGTACCACACGCACGTAAAATGTGATTTTTATTGGTTTTTAACGTATTTAATAATAAAATAATATTTTTTATTTATTTAGTAATAAATAAAAAAATAGGTGAAAATGAAAAGAAAAAAGAAAAAATTAAATTTTTTTAATTACTAATATTATTTTATTATTAAATACGTTAAAAACTAATAAAAATCTCATTTAACGCTCGTGTGGTACACTTTCTGTCAGTTTTGACAGAAAATTTGACGGAAGAGGGCGGTGTACATCAACGAGTGGACCACAGAGGGGTTATAGCTAGTTTCGCTTGACCACAGGGGGTCCGGGGCTATTCACCCTAAATAATATAGTTTCAATGTTCAACTCATTTGGAACTACAAAATTATACTGAAAATCTTTACCATTTCATGCTTTAAATGATTCATATGCTGTCAAAAATTCTTTGTAGAACGTAAAATGAGAAAATTTCCAGCAAAAATAAGATTTATATAGTCAAATATATATATATATATATGTGTGTGTGTGTGTGTGCGCGCGCACACGTGTAACAATGACTGCCAAAATACACTCTTCATACAAGTAATTATTCTAGCCCAACTACGAAATAATTCTCAGCAACTATAAATCAAAAAAAAAAAATTAGGCTTTCTCAGCAACATAATTTTTCGGTGTTTGGTAACACCGGAAAATTGGTCAACTGTGTTGCGCTCTCAATATGGCTAGCATTTAATTGGCCATGTTTTGTCAAAACAATTTGAGTTTACCATATTTGTATTGTTTACTTTTTTAAAGGTATAGGTAAACAGGAATGGTAACTTACCATACAAAGAGAAATCCTGTAATTGCATTATTTGCCCGTCTTGCTAAAAGGCAAGTAGGGTTTCGGTGAGAAGACTGGTTTCTTGACTGCCAAGGCATGACACGCATATATATATGAAGTACAAGCCGAGAAGTAGGGCGCCCGGAAAAAGAAGAAAATAGAGCATGGACAGGCTGCAAGAGTTCGTTGTTCCATGTCATGTTGCAACACTAATTGTGTCTTAGTGCTTGATTGTTAAAGTGTTGCAACCTAGTTGTTGTTTTACATTGAGTTATGAACATTCAATTTGAATATTTGAGTGTTTAGATCCTTGGTTCGTGGATTCATTCTTCGGGAGAAGAATGTGTTGTTCTCGGGAGCGAACGTTGCAAGTCGAGGGGAGCACGTCAAACCAAAGTTCGTTAAGGAGTTCTACATCTAGGCGTCAAAAGTTAAGAGTGAGTCTTTACTTGTGTAAGTCCATTGGTGTTGTACCTTATCATTTTACTTAATGAACAGGTTTGTTGGACCAGGGGAGGTCCCGTGGACGTAGACCGCACGGTTGAACTACGTTAAATCTTGGTGTTCTTCATTTCTGTTTAGCTTTTATATTTCCGCTACTAGTTACTGTTACTGCTCGTGTTGGAACATTAAGTGGAACTCTTATTGACTGTCTAAGCAACGAGAAATAGATTGTTAATAAACTGATAAAGAAGTGTAGTTTTAGTTAATGTTGCAACATCACTTGCGACAATATTCACATTACACAAAGTTATTGCATCTGTTCTAGTCCGTTTATCACAAAGTTTCCTCAAGTGAGGTTACTAGTTATCGTGCTGCGTAAATTAATCCATACGTGTATTGC
The DNA here is from genome assembly GCA_037974665.1 of Ehretia macrophylla. Taxonomy (NCBI): domain Eukaryota; kingdom Viridiplantae; phylum Streptophyta; class Magnoliopsida; order Boraginales; family Ehretiaceae; genus Ehretia; species Ehretia macrophylla. The sequence goes on from CM075764.1 coordinate 44,493,313, forward strand.
ACAACTTGTAACAAACTAGAAAATATTTTTCGGTTTACAATTGCGACTAGTACAAAATTTAGGAAAATATTTTCATGTCTTTTGGGAGAAGAAAATATTTTACGGAACTCACAATACATTCAAATACCATAAAATATTTTACAGTAATCTATGTTCCGGAAAAATATTTTCCCCCAACAAGTTATTTTACGGCAAACAAACGGAGTCCAGTAAAATATTTTTCACCAAAAACATTTTACACAAGCAAGTTATTTTACGGCAAACAAATGGAGACTTAATTATATAGAGATGTGCAGAATTTTTTGGACAATTCATAACCTTGTTTAAAAAGCCACACAAAATAATTTCTACACTTATTATAAGGGAAAATTGGACAAATAGTGGTTATTGTTTACAAGTTTCGGATAAATAGTCCACATTATTCTAGAAGTCACGCGATGACTCCTTGTTATTTGCAAAAATCCCACCAGTAGTCCTCATTATTTCAAATGTCACTCATTTTGTCAATATTGTTTACAAAAGTCTCTCCATTAGTCCACAATATTTGCAAATATCTCACTATTAATGGTGAGACTTTTGCAACCAATAGGGACTAATGGTGAGACATTTGTAAACAATAGGGACTAATAGTGAGACTTTTGCAAACAATGGGGACTAGCCATGTGACTTCTTAAACAATAGGGACTAATGACGAGACTTTTACAAACAATAGGGACTAATTGCGTGACTTTTGAAACAATATGGACTAATTGTCTTAAATAAGTAAACAATATGGACTAATTTTGAGATTTGTATCTTATTATAACATGTATATAATATGTCACACATATGTATGTGATCACAACCTTAGCTTTCCATATTCAGCTCAGCCATCGCTTAATAGCTCAGCCAACCATCATAGTTCGAATGGGGTCATTCAACTAAGCCATCGCTTAATAGCGCTTTGTACAATAAGCATTTTCCTAGTAGCTTTCTCAATCCAGATCCAAAGAGAAATATTAAACCAATGAATTTCTTGAGCTTAAAGGTGCATCTAATTGGAAATCTGTATTCATGCCCAAATCAAATTCCACCCTCAAGCTCAACTTTTTTTTATTCTGAAACGATTGATGGTAAAAAAGTTGTCTCACCTACTACAGATTTTTATAACGAAAGGTCTCAAAAATTTGGAATTCTTTTCTGGTGGGGCAATTCATTGGCAAGCCATCCCCCTTCTTCCTTATCAAAAATACAGTTGAAGCACAATGGAAGAATTTTGGCACATTTGATATTAAGTCAATGCAAAATGGCCTCTATATTTTCTGTTTTGACTCCAAAGAGATATGTAATACGGTTCTTGAATAATTGTGACATGTCAATCATAGACGGTTGCTATTGAGAAAGTAGAAACAAATACTCAACTTGTCAACTTCTCATGTGAAAAGGTCCTTATATGGCTCTTACTTAGGAATGTTCCCCTTGTACTTTGGACTCAACCAAGACTCAGTTATATTAATAGCACCATTGGCTTTCCAATCCAAATGGATTCAAAAGACATCTCATAGTCTCACCTTGGCTATGCTAGGCTTTGTGTTGAAATTAATCTGAACCAAAAATTACCATAGGTGATTTACGCCAAGCTACTAAATAGAGGAATTGCTGAAACAGCCATCTAAATGCGCTTCTTTTAAGTTGGTTGGTCATTCTACCTCATCATGCCCCTCTGCACAAACTTAGCCTAGTGTCATAAAGATATCTATTCAAGAAAAGAGAGCTCCTTAGAAGTTTGATTGGGTTGATGTCCAGAAGAAGAAGAATCCTCCAATGCTGACCAGCATCAACCTTGTTGTTCCAGCTTCAACACCAGTTTGAAGCCCCTTATCAAGCGTACTCCATCTCGCTCGTCGTCTAAGGTTCCACATAACAAGTTTGAAGTTCTGAATGAGATTGATTAGACTCAAGTGCCAGCTGGCCCATCATCTAATTTTAAAGGCGATCAAAATATTTGCACCTTGGACTTCCCTGGACATCTTGATACTAGAAATGTGAGGATATCACCTAACCAGCCCCCACTTTCCTATGCATTAGATCTTTTTGGGACTATCACTAATTTCTTTGCAGGTAAGCCTATCGAACTGAGAGAAATGTTTTCAGTGTTACTAGCGTCCCCACTTTCCTGATTTGGCTTTGTTACCTCCTTTTCCTTCTTGGTCTTAACATAAGCTTCAAAAATGTGTTATTAAGTTAGGATCCCTTTGTAACTGGTCTTTTGACCAACCTTTGGTATTTTCCTGCCATTAATTATACATTTTGCCTGCTAATTTAGCAAAAGAAAAAAAAACTTCATGGCAACAATTTTTTCTTTTTATCACTATAAACTTTGGGATCTTTTGCAACACTTTAATTGAAAAATAAAAAAAAATGTTACGAAATATGAAAAAAACAACTGTTATAATAGGTGTCTTATTTGCAATGGTTTTAAACATTCTCTAAAGTAAACGTTTTTACAACGGTTAAATTTTTTTAATGATTTTTTTGTTAATAATTGCCCATGTAATTACTTTTTGTAACGATTTTAAAATATTGGTTATCAATTATAAAAAACGATTGCAATACAAAATTAGCAACGAAACCATAAGATAAATTGGTTGAAATTCCAGCCAACGCGACTTGGTGATGGAGGAATTTACTTAAATGTCGTGAGGTGGCAAACAAGTTCATTAGACATAAAGTGTGTAATAGTGAGAAAACGATGTTATGTTGGGATCCATGGCTTCCTACAGGTAATCTTTTGCATTATGCTGAAATGAATAACCTTTCCATTCCTATTGAGTTTATTAACACAAAATGGATCAATTTATTATCGCGGGGCTGTGGCAGTGGCCTCCTAATCTTCACTTTGTGCATAATCTCGTGGACTCCTTCTGTCCTGCAAATGAGGAAGATCAAATTGGTTGGTTTGCAAATGATAAATGCGAGTTTTCTTTTCACTCAACTTGGGAAATCATTATAGATAAAAGAAATGAAGTTCATTGGGCTTCTATTGTTTGGAGCAAATGTATGATTCCAAAACACAGATTTTGTTCCTGGCTTATGTGCCTTGATCAATGCTCTACTAAATAGAGACTTCTCAACTGGGGTGTCATTACCAATGCAAATTGTGAATTTTGTGGTTTGGGTATGGAGAGCCGAGATCACCTTTTCTTTGATTGCTCTTTCTCTAAAAGAATTTGGAGACACTTTACTGATCTTTTCAGGATGCGTAGTCTCAATGTTAGATGAGAGATAATGATCCACCATATCAATAAGATGAAGAATGGCCTTAAAGCTAACATTGTGAAAGCTTCTTTTTGTGCGAGCGTTTATCACATTTGGAAGGAACGCAACAATCGTCTTCATGGCAATGGCTCTAAATCGGAAGAACAAATCATCAGGGACATCTTTGTTGATGTTAGAGACAAAATCTCTGTTAATTGTAAATTTGTGGATAGCTTAACAAATAGAAACATTTGCTCGCGTTGGCATTTAAGTACTAACAAATGTTAAGGACTATTCGTAATCATGTTTTGGATTGTTGGAATGAAATGATTAATTAATTGCCTAGCAAAAAAAAAAATGTGGTAGTGTAAGCACGTTTAATACCTCTGATTTGAAAACTTGAGAATGCAAATCTTGAAATATATATATATATTCTTACTAAGTAAGTAAGTATTGTTATTAAACTCAGCAATCCAAAAACAAATCTTGAAAAATGTTACTTGTGCTGTATTTTTTAGATAGTGGCCCAGCGATGCGGAAAGGGCGACGAGACAATCACATGGAGCGCATGCGTCATCGCTACTTTTTTACGCCAGATTTGATCGAAGTTTGGTTGTCTTTGCAAAGGATTGTGCAAGCGGAACATGAACCTCGAGATCTTAATTAAGACAAAATTATTAGGGTTAATACTTACAATAGTCCCTGGACTATTGGTCATGGGAACTTTTAGTCCATTAACTTTCAAAGTTAGCCTTTTCGTCCCTGGACTTTATATACTTTCATACCGTTAGTCCTTAACCCTTTTTCATCCAAAACTTAACGGTTGGAGCTTGTTTTGGTCACGTGAGATTAAAAGTATTGATATGGCAAGGGTAACTTAGGTATTTTAATATGTAAGTCAACACAAAATAACAAGGGTCAAAATGCAAGTAAACAGTTGTTCTTTTTAGTTGAAAATTAGGGCAAGGAAAATTAGGGGTCAACGATGGCAAGAAAACTCAAAGGCTGATTACAACTCAAAGGCTTATGCTGATTATTGAGCCGTGAAACTCAATGGTTGCAAGAGCTTCGACAACTTCAAAACACGAAAAGATTTACAGTATGTGTTAACATATTTGTTTGTATATATATGTGTGTGTGTGTGTGTGTGTGTGTATGTGTATTTGTTCGTAAATGACTATTTATTGTACTAGATATCTATTGCTATATATTTTGTATGTATAATTTTTAGGGATTTGTCTACATTTGCATATAGGTGTCAAATTTATGTATATAGCTTATTAATACCTTGTTTTATGGTTCATAAAATTTCACTATAAAGCTTAACTATGGAGGGCAGTTCGTGAAGATTCAACAAACATTGTACATTGAGGGTAGTTATCAATTTGTCGATAAATGTCATTATAATGAGATGTCCTTGTGTTCTTTGGAAAATATTGCTGAAAAAATTGGTTATGGTGAAAATATAGAATTTTATTGCAGGAAACCTGGTATGAATCTAGATGATGGGTTGATTTTTTTGGCATGTGATGATGATGTTCTTGAGATGTGCAAGATACAGGTTGAAAGAGATATAATTGATTTATATGTGGACGGGCCATGTAAGGTGATGCATTTGCCATATAATAGTCAAGTAGGATCAAGTAGTAATGTTGATAAGAATGCACAAGCCTTTGGAAACATTGCTAATGATAAAAAAAGGGAAAAGAATGATGAGAGATGACATGGAGAATGATTATGAACCTGATAGTAGTGATGGTTTATCATTTCGTGATAGTGAATTTAACTTGAGTGAGGATGATGATGACAGACTTTATGAGCAGAACATTGATAAGGGAGTAGAGCTTTTAGAAAATATGAACAAAATCTCCATGAATGAGATTATAGCAATTGGAAATGAGTATGGTAAGGATATAGAGTGTAGTGCTGACTCTTTAGATTTGACATCTGAGGGTGAGGGTGACTTTGATAGTTTGGAAAGTACATCTGATGAGGATAATGGTAGAGAAAAACAACCTAAATTTCAAAGATTTAGGGCTGATGTTGACATGAATGACCCATATTTTGTCATTGGAATGTTATTTAGTTCAGCGGATGAGCTAGAGTTAGCACTGAAAGCATATGTGTTAGCCTAAAAGGCTTCTAAATCTTGGTTTTTATGATTACAAACCATAAATATGTTTAATGAGTTTGTTAAGTGTGCATAAGTAAAGATGAATCAAGATTGACTCTGATTCCAAGATCATCAAGCTAAAGAAGGAAGAAGAACATCCATAAGTTCAAGGAAGAAGATTCAAAAGAATGAAGATGGAGTTATAAGGATAGAGACGGAAGTCATAAGGGGTACTGGTTGGGACTTGACTGAGGTTTTGGGTCTTGCAAATGGTATATGCTCAACAATGATTCTCAAATAATGTTTTGAAATATTTGAAATTTTTTTTACAAAAAGTGTTCAAAAGAAACACCTGTTAAAACCCAACCCTTGCAGTTTTGGTTCCACCGGATGACCCTATGGCAACCGGTCAACTGGTGGCCAAAAGGTCGTCCACCCGAGACCAGTCCACCGGACGAGGGTCTCTTGACCGGTCGACTGGCGAACAGGGGTTGACCGGTTGGGCCAAAAATGCTAATTCAAAATATAGCTATTTGTGAACGTTGGGAGCATTAATTACACCATTTTTTCAGCTCTATTAAGTGCTTTCAACTACAATTTTTTAAGACATTGATTCAAAGCAATTACACTTAAGTTCTTTCATTATCTTTATCTTTGAATCATTATTGAGCTATACTTGAGCAAGAAATTGTGAGTTTTATTGTGAGAGAGACATTTATTGTATTTATCAACCCTAAAAGAGGGCTTTTATCGTGAATCTCAAACACTTATCAAAAGAGGGAGTTAAAACACTTTGAAATGAAGGATTTCCTTGTCAAAGGTGTTAGAGTTAAAGCTTTGTTTTTGAGAAGAGATTTTTTCTATTGTAAAAGCTTGAACTACTAGTGTAATTAATTTGTGGACTCACCAACATTTGAAGAGCCACTATAGTAAAGATTTTTGCAATCCTAAGTGGGGAGCTTAGGTTGTGGACATAGGCGGGGGCCGAACCACGCTAAAATCGCGATTTGCAATCTCTTTCTCTCAACTCTTTCTTTGTACTATTTTCTGCACGCTAAGTGTTTGATAAATTGTCTCACTCACTCTTTATATTGCTAAAGTATACATTTGTTTAAATTTATTTTTTGATTAAGTATTGCTAGTATATTGCTTAATCGAAAAAGTTGTGTTATTGCCTATATAACCTAATTTACCCCCCTCTTAGGTTTAATTAAGGAACAACAAGTGGTATCAGAGCTAGGACTTTGCATATAGCTTAACATCTAGCAAAGAAAAGATAAATGACAAACAATACTACTTCTCCTTATTTTGAAGGTTACTCTACTAATAGGTCTCCATTGTTTATAGGTACAAATTTCAATTATTGGAAAAACAAGATGGAGATATACATACAATCCGTTGACTATGCTCTATGGTCACTAGTAGAAGATGGTTCTTATGTTCCAATGAAGGAGGTAACGGTTAAAGATGCCCCAAGTACAAGTGGAGTTGAGAAAGTCAAAACCGTTCAAGTGCCCAAGGAAATGAAAGAGTTCAATGATCAAGACATTAATATGATGACCAAGAACTCAAGAGCCAAAAATATTCTCTATTGTGCTCTAAACGAAACCGAGTATAGTCGTGTGAGTCAATGTGAAACTGCTCACGAGATTTGGAAGATGCTACACATGTCTTATCAAGGAACACCTCAAGTGAAGAATACCAAAATTGATCTTTACATTCATGAGTATGAATTGTTTCGTATGAAGGCCGGAGAATCACCTAATGAAATGAATCAAAGATTCTCTACAATCATAAACAACTTAAGTGCTCTTGGGAAGAAGTATCCAAATGAAGAACTCAACCGAAAGATTCTTATGGCTCTTCTAAAGGAATACAAACCAAAGGTGACATCTATTAGAGAATCAACCGATCTCTCCACGATTATGGTGCATGAGCTTATTTGCAACCTTGAAAAGGAGGAACTTGTATTAAATCAAGAAAAAATACAAGATGAAGAAGAAAAGAAGACAAGGAAATCACTTGGTCTCATTGCTCAATCTCAATCGAGTGATGAAGACAAAGATGATAGCGATCATGATGAACTTGTACTTCTTGCAAAGAATTTTAAGAAGTTCTTGAAATATAAAAAGATGAAGAGAGAAGAGCCCATCAACAACAAAGTCAAGAGAAGATTCAAAGAAAAATTAAAAAAGACCAAAGAAGAGATTAAATGCTTCAATTATGACAAACCGGGACACATCAAAGCAAAATGTCCAAAATTGATCAAAGGAAAACAAAAGGCAATGAAGGCGTGCGTTGAGGATGATGTATAAGTCGGTGATGAAAGTGGAAGCGAAACCGAAGTGGCCAACTTTGTGTGCTTCATGGCTAGAGATGATGAGGTTGCTCTAAAGGTAAAGTATGAAGATACTTGGGTTATTGATAGTGGGTGCTTAAGGCACATGATGGGAGATGCATTTTTCTTTTATAAGATTGACAGAAACTTCAAAGGTAAAGTTAGCTATGGAGGAAATGAATGAGGCAAAGTCATTGGTAAGGGTAGCATAGGAGATGTAAACTCTCTTTCTATTCATGATGTCTTGTATGTTAAAGGTCTTAAACATAATTTACTAAGTGTAAGTCAATTTTGTGATAATGGATTTAGAGTTGAATTTCTATCTACTTGTTGCAAGGTGTATGATAAAGATGATAAAGTAATATTTGTTAGAGATAGATGTGATAATGTATATGTAATCAATCTTCATGAATTGAAGTGCCAAAATGTGACATGCTTAGTTACCATTAATGAAGATTCATGGTTATGACATAAAAGACTTGGTCATGCTAATATGGATTTACTTGCTAAGCTTTTGAGAAAAGAACTTGTCATAGGTCTTCCTAAGACTAGATTTCAAAAAGACCATCTATGTAATGCATGTCAATTTGGAAAACAACATAAGACATCATTCAAAACAATTAGCAAGGTAACCACATCAAGAGCTTTACAAAAATTACATATGGATCTATTTGGTCCAATGGATGTGGCAAGTCTAGGTGGATCTAGATATGTCTATGTTATTATAGATGATTACACTAGATTCACATGGGTAAGACCTCTTGCACATAAAAATGATGTCTTCAATGAATTTGCTAAACTTTGTAACAAAGTGCAAAATGAGAAAGGCTATTACATAAATTGCATTCATAGTGACCAAGGCACCGAATTTATAAATGCATCTTTTATGGATTATTGTGAAGAACGTGGCATTGAACATAATTTTTCGGCTCCTAGAACTCCTTAACAAAATGGGGTAGTAGAAAGGAAGAATCAAACATTACAAGAAATGACAAGAACAATGTTGAAAGAAAACAACTTGCCAACATACTTTTGGGGTGAAGCCGTAAATACCGCATGTTATGTGTTAAATCGTGTGCTAATTAGACCTTTTTTAAAGAAAACATCCTATGAATTATGGAAAGGTAGAACACCAAATGTATCTCATTTTAAAGTATTTGGTTGTAAGTGTTTCATCCTTAATACAAAAAAACATCTTGGCAAATTTGATTCGAAATCGGATGAAGGACTTTTTATGGTTACTCTTCAAGAAGTAAAACTTATAGAGTCTTTAACAAAAGAAACATGCTTATCGAAGAGTCTATGCATATGAATTTTGATGAAACTAATCCTTTCGCTCCAAAAAAGAACAATGATGATGTAGGTATTTTCGAAGTTGACACTCAAATCTTACCTATAACCATCGGCAATAAGGGAAACTCAAGGAAACAAATGTTGAAGAAGGTCAAACCTCAAAGGATGGTGAAACTCTAGAAAATCCACAAGGAAATGTACAACCAATGCAAAATGACCAAGAAGTGACAACAAATGATGATCTACCAAAATGTTGGAAGTTTGTAAAAGATCACCCAAATGACCAAATTCTTGGTGATCCTTCAAAGGGAGTAAGAACTCGCTCTAATCTAAATGCATATTGTGAACATGTTTCTTTTCTTTCTCTAGTAGAGCCTAAAAATGTTAAAGAAGCTTTAGATCATGAAGATTGGATAGTTGCCATGCAAGAACAATTAAATCAATTTGAAAGAAGTAAAGTGTGGCATCTAGTTGAAAAACCTAAGGACTATCCCATAATTGGTACAAAATGAGTTTTTAGAAATAAGTTAGATGAATCCAGAGTTGTAACTAGAAACAAAGCTAGACTAGTGGCTCAAGGGTATAATCAAGAAGAAGGGATAGATTATGATGAGACTTTTGCTCCAGTGACTAGACTTGAATCCATTCGTATGCTTCTTGCTTTTGCATGTTTTACAAACTTTAAATTATATCAAATGGATGTAAAAAGTGACTTTCTAAATGGCTATCTTAAGGAAGAAGTATATGTGAAACAACCACCCGGATTTGAGGACTCTAACTTGCCAAATCATGTATATAAACTGGATAAGGCATTATATGGCCTTAAGCAAGCACCTAGAGCATGGTATGATAGGCTTAGCAACTATTTGCTTGAAAAAGGGTTCACTAGAGGCAAATTAGATTCCACTCTCTTTGTCAAAACAAAAGGCAAAGATATATTGCTTGTACAAATTTATGTTGATGATATAATCTTTGGTGCTACTAATGAATCTCTTTGTGAGTATTTCTCTAAGTGTATGCACAAAAAATTTGAGATGAGTATAATGAGAGAATTGAATTTCTTTCTCGGACTCCAAATCAAGCAAACGCAAGAGGGTACTTTTATCAATCAAGCCAAGTACACTAGAGAACTTATCAAAAAATTTGGGCTTGAGTCAGCAAAAGAAATGAGTACACCAATGTCAACATCAATCAAGCTTGACAAAGATGAGGAAGATAACAAGGTAGATGAAAAACAATATCGAGGTATGATCGGAAGCCTTCTTTATTTAACTGCTTCTAGACCCAATATCGTATTTGCTGTGTGCTTATGTGCTCGTGTTCAATCATGTCCTAAAGAGTCTCACTTAAATGCTGTAAAAAGAATCATTAGATATTTTAAGGGAACTATAGATTTAGGATTATGGTATCCAAAAGACACCTCATTTGAATTGGTAGGGTATTCGGATGTGGATTATGCAGGAGATCGTGTAGATAGAAAAAGTACTAGTGGATGCTGTCAATTTCTAGGACATTCATTAATCTCTTGGTCTAGTAAAAAGAAAAATAGTGTAGCTCTCTCTATGACTGAAGCTGAATATGTATCTGCTGGAAATTGTGTGGCACAAATTCTTTGGATGAAACAAAATCTGCTTGATTATGGTCTTGTTTACGATAGTGTGCCTATTAAATTTGATAATACAAGTGCCATTAATCTCACTAAAAATCCCATTCAACACTCCAGAACAAAACATATTGAAATTAGGCATCATTTCATTCGCGATCATGTTCAAAAAGGAGATGTTGTGCTCAACTTTGTTGATTCCGTGAATCAATTAGCTGATATTTTTACCAAACCATTGCATGAGAATCAATTTTGTGTGATAAGAAGAGAGTTAGGTATATTTAAAATGTGTTGAAAAATGTAACTTGAAGTTTTTTTGGTGTATTGCACTTTCTGACAAAAAGTGCACCACCAGAAGAGGGGCTTTCAACCGGTCGACCGGTGAAGCACACCCTCATCTGGTGAATGTGCCTCGGGCGGACGAGGGTATGACACCGGACGACCGACGTGTTCATCCTCGTCCGGTCGCGACACTAACAGGCAAAATTCTTTAAAACCTCAATCATTTCTTCATCAAAACTCATCATAATTCTCTCCCACTCAAATTCTGCAACTTTTCATTGTCTCTCATCACACTCACAATTCCATTCTTGCATTGCAAATGAACGATACTATTCTTGACTATCGATAATGTCAAGACCGAGATGAAGGGCATGAACAAGATGTTTGAGAAGCTCTATGAGAAATTTATGAAGGATTAAGCCTGTTGCTCTGCGATGCTTAGGATGCTCCCCTTTCCCCTTTCTCATTAAACTTTGCAACTTTCTTTTTCCAATAATCATGTTTTACTTCATGCATTCTTTTCCATTATTTTGATACTTTGTTTTTGATATTTCATCTCCATTGTTTTAGTAGTTTTTCTTTCTATGACTTGCTTACTTTGTGATTTTGTGTCAAGTGTTTGTTGTTCAAATCTAGACATGCTTTTCTTTGCTTGCTAATGTCACCTAGGAAGCTAATATTGTTGTGTGACTGATCTTCATTTTTTTTGCTAATGACAAAAAGGGGGAGAAATATAAATAATAGAAGCATATCTAAAAAGAACTCATACATCAAGGGGGAGTTGTTATGTATACACCTGTTGAGGGGGAGTTTTTGAACAAAGTTATATCTTAGGTTCAAACAAACTCAAAATTGCACAAAATGATAAATACTCTCTCAAACTCATTATACTTACATTATTATTATTTGAGATAAGTTTTGTCATTATCAAAAAGGGGGAGATTGTTAGCCTAAAAGGCTTCTAAATTTTGGTTTTGATGATTACAAACCATAAATATGTTTAATGAGTTTGTTAAGTGTGCATAAGTAAAGATGAATCAAGATTGACTCTGATTCCAAGATCATCAAGCTAAAAAAGGAAGAAGAACATCCATAAGTTCAAGGAAGAAGATTCAAAAGAATGAAGATAGAGTTATAAGGATGGAGACGGAAGTCATAAGGGGTACCAGTTGTGACTTGATTGGGGTTTTGGGTATTGCAAATGGTATATGCTCAACAATGATTCTCAAATATTATTTTGAAATATTTGAAAAATGTTTTACAAAAAGTGTTCAAAAGAAACACCTTTTAAAACCCAACCCTGGCAGTTTTGGTTCCACCAGACGACCCCATGGCAATCGGTTGACCGGTGGCCAAAGGGTCGTCTACCCGAGACTTGTCCACCGGACGAGGGTCTCTCGACCGATTGACCGGCGAACAGGGCTCGACCGGTCGGGCCAAAAATGCAAATTCAAAATATAGCCGTTTGTGAACGTTGGGAGCATTAATTATACCTTTTTTTCAGCTCTATTAAGTGCTCTCAACTGCAATTTTTGAAGGCATTGATTCAAAGCAATTACACTTGAGTTCTTTCATTATTTTTATCTTTGAATCATCATTGAGCTATACTTGAGCAATAAATTGTGAGCTTTATTGTGAGAGAGGCATTCATTGTATTTATCAACCCCAAAAGAGGGCTTTTATTGTGAATCTCAAACACTTATCAAAAGAGGGAGTTAAAACACTTTGAAATGAAGGATTTCCTTGTCAAAGGTGTTAGAGTTAAAGCTTTGTTTTTAAGAATCGATTTTTTCTATTGTAAAAGTTTGAACTACTATTGTAGTTAGTTTGTGGACTCACCAACATTTGAAGAGCCACTATAGTGAAGATTGTTGAAATCCTAAGCAGGGAGCTTAGATCATGGACTTAGGCAGGGGCCGAACCACGCTAAAATCGTGATTTGCAATCTCTTTTTCTTAACTTTTTCTTTGTACTATTTTCTGCACACTAAGTGTTTGATAAATTGCCTCACTCACTCTTTATATTGCTAAAGTATACATTTGCTTAATTTTTTTTTTTTGATTAATTATTGTTAGTATATTGCCTAATCGAAAAAATTGTATTATTGCCTATATAACCTAATTCACCCCACTTTTTAGGTTTAATTAAGGGACAACAATATGGAATCAAACATTCTAAGGATTATAAATTGTTGAAGAATGACAATGACATGATTAGAGCTTCTTGCAAAACTAAAACTTGTAGATGGTTTGTATATGCAGTATGTTTGGAGGATAAAAAGACATTTCAAATTCGAACAATTTAGGATTTGTGTTTTGAACAATTTAGGATTTGTGTTTAATGGACATGAAGTCTAAGGTTATATATGATTGTATGCATGTTCCCTCTCAGGTTTTTGTGCCTACAATTATCTATAAGCAATTTGTCCTCATGTTGTATCTTTGGCTATTGATGTTTCCTTGATCTGTCATGCACTTGATAAATTAAATTGCAATTATATGGTTCTAGGTTTTATCGTGTTGAATAGAGTGTGCAGTAGCGTGTGTGTGTTTGTGTTAGTCTGTGTATGTAATCTAGGTTTTATCTAGGAAGAAACATACATTGACTTTGGCATTCGTGTTCCGCACTGCGCAATAAGCTTTGATATGCGTAGACTAATGTTACTAATAGTCCTAATGTAATTAATATGTAGGGTCCTTAATATGTATTTTGGTTGCTGGCTTTTGTCCATTTGCAGAAAGGTATCAAGGACCTTGCTACCTAATGGGGAGCAAAACTACCACGCTGGCTTGGACGGGCTTTGCAAAAGTTTGTTAGATATTGCACATAAAATGGGGAACAAAACACTCTAGCAAATGAACACATTGAGACTATCCCTCCTGGCTCCTACTCACTTAGAAGAAAAAGAAGAAAAGCTTCAATCTTTGTGGGTAAAAATCAAAGAACAACATCAAAAATTACTTCCGAACATAAGATCATATTATATTAACAACAAAAATTGGGATTACATTCACCATGATCCAACTTACAACAAAAGATGAAATGCATACACCATGATCTAAAACAACTTAAATTACCTACACATTATAAATACATATTAAGAACACCATTACAAACACTTAACATCTACACCAGATTTTTATGAAGAAGAACCCAAAGCACAACATGATAAGTGAGCATTTTAACATCATCATCTTCATCTTCTTCATCTGTCTCTTTAAATCGTCCAACTCTTTATCCTTTCGATCAATGGACCTCAGCAATCCGGGTATCACCTGCTTCCTTCGCTCGCACATAGGAGGATCTACCCAATCAAAATATCCACATGATACCCCGATTTCAAATTTTTCGCAGCCAACAAAGTGCTTACCTGGGTTGTTTGTGATCCACGATGTGATGATTTTTACGGGTTTTTTGCAACGGCAAACTAACTCCGTTGTGCTATTGGAGTTCATAGTAGCAAAATCAAAGAAAAATAAAGGTCTTTTTCGGTCAAGGAAGAAAAAGAAAGGTTGAAGTTGGGTTCTTTTTTTGTTGGATTTTATGTGGATAAAGCATTGGATTTTATATGGATAAAGACGTTGGCTTTTATAATACCAAAAATGCCCTCTATTTCTTCCCGAAATTACATGCACGTGACCAAAACAAGCTCCAACTATTAAGTTTTGAACGGAAAAAATGGTTAAGGACTAACAGTGTGAAAGTATATAAAGTTCAGGGACGAAAATGCTCACTTTGAAAGCCAAAGGACTAAAAGTTCCCATGACCAATAGTCGAGGAACTATTGTAAGTATTAACCCAAATTATTATTTAAGACGGCTAAACTATGAAGGTTGAAAGTCCAAACGATAGAAAATCAATTGTAGGGAATCAACATGGGCAACGCACATGGATCTCGAGACAATATTGTATATGACTAAATTATAAAGTTGACCTTGTATTTCTGTAATATAATATAACTTTTTTCTTCAATAGATTTATAAGATTAGTATGTTGTTAAAAATAATAAATAAATATAATAATTATTTCTAACAGTTTAAATTTTTAATTGAAGTGGTAGTTTAATATAGTATCAGAGTCTGTTAGCAATCGGTCTTAGATTAAAATTTTTTGCAACCCATTTAAAAATAGTATTGGCTTAAATCTCTCCGCTATCTATTTAAAAATATTAAAACTACCCACGTACGAGACTAAAAACAATCTCACATGCACGTGTCCTCTCTAATAATTTTAGACTCTTTAGATGATAATGTGATAATTTAACTTATAATTTATGATGCAATTTATTAATATTTTTACTCGTACAAGTTGTCTATAATTTGACTTGATACAGGGGTTCATGAGGCAAGTGTTAATATTTTAATTTGGTGTCGAGATCCATATATTCCCTTGCATAATACAATTTTCTTATACCAATGTGCTAAAACTATGAGCATGATTTCTTATACAAGGTATCGAGTTCCAGGGTTTGAGCTAGTTTAATTTGCATAATATATATTTTTTTATTCATTATGTGCCAAGAAATATGAGCTGGTTTTCAAGATTTTAAAATTAAACACATGCACGTTTCCTTGTTGCCGTCTTAAGGCGGCTTAAATTAAAAAACATGGAACGATAGGCGTTCATGTCTGACCGATTAAATATCGAGGATGTTGAAACAATATAGACCCGTTCAATACCAAAGGCAAATTTGTTTTACTCGTAGAAAAGTCATCCACCAAAGTACAAACTTACCCCTTAGCGTTGGTGTTATAAATAGCAACGTTTGGACGTTCTTATATGAAAGCAACAAAACTAGAACAAGAAATGAAGACTCCAAGCAATTCATTGCTTTCACTTCTTTCAGTTTTCCTTCTAATTTCATGCAGGGTTAATTCTGCTAATACTCATGATCGTTTCCTTGATTGCCTTCAATCTCATATCTCAAACACTGATATCATATACACCCCAAAAAACACAACTTATGAGTCTCTTTTGCGTTCTGCAATATTTAACTCACGTTTTACAAGTGATTCCACTCCGAAACCAAGAATCATTGTTACACCATTGAATGTATCCCACATTCAAGCAGCCATATTTTGTTCAAAGAAACATGGCATGCAGATTAGAGTTCGAAGTGGTGGACATGACTATGAGGGTCTTTCCTACACATCTGAAATCCCTTTTGTCATCATTGATCTTAGAAACCTTCGATCAATAACCATCGACACCCAAAAGAAAACTGCATGGGCTGAAGCTGGTGCAACCATGGGCGAATTATATTACGCAGTCTCTCAAAAAAGCAATACTCTTGCTGTTGTTGGAGGGGATGGTACAACAATGGGAGTTGGAGGACACATCAGCGGGGGAGGAACTAGCCCGATGTCTCGAAAATATGGCGTTGCAGCTGATAACGTAATTGATGCAAAAATTATCGACGTTAATGGTCGAATTTTGGATCGGGAATCCATGGGGGAAGACCTCTTTTGGGCCATAAGAGGTGGTGGAGGTGCTAGTTTCGGTGTCATTATTGCATTTAAGGTGAGATTAGTTACTGTTCCAGAAAAGGTCACTGTCTTTAGGGTTAGCAGGACCTTAGAGCAAAATGCTACAGAACTAGTATATCGATGGCAATACATTGCTGACAAGATTGATGAAAATCTCATAATTCGAGCCTCCATTAGTAGTGCCAATTCTGGTCAAAGTGGTGAGAGAACAATACAAATATCATTCATCTCTCTGTTCCTTGGTGGAATTGACAATCTCCAAGAAATCATGCAAAAGAGCTTCCATGAATTAGGTCTAATAAAAAACGATTGCATTGAAATGAGGTGGATTGAATCTATACTCTTCTTTGCAAACTTTCCTCTCAATGCATCCATAGATGAATTGCTGAATAGGACAATTCCAAGCACACCATATTTCAAAGCAAAATCCGACTACGTGGTGCGTCCCATTTCACAACAAGGTCTGAGAGGATTATGGAGAATGCTTCAGGAAGAAGATGTAAATGTAGCCTCGGTGCTATTTAATCCTTATGGCGGAAAGATAGCTGAAATCTCAGAATCTGAGCTACCATTCCCACATAGAGCTGGAAACATTTACTCGTTTAGCTATTATGCGATTTGGCAAAATGAAAGCGATTCCGAAGCTAAGAGGAACATAAGTTGGATCAGGAGGCTATTCAATTACTTGACTCCTTACGTTTCAAAATCTCCAAGACGTGCATACTATAATTATAGAGATCTTGACTTGGGAGAAAACAATATTGGTAATACAAGCTACAAACAAGCCAGCAAATGGGGAAAAAAATATTTTAATAATAACTTCAATAGATTGGTGCAGGTGAAGACCAAAGTTGATCCTAACAACTTTTTCAGGAACAAGCAAAGTATTCCATCTTTAGCACCATGGTCAGAAAATCTATTTTTCACTAGCTAGTTTCAGTCATGGGTCAAAACAACATTACAATAAATAAATGTTGTATATTTTTCAGCTAGAAATAATAGGATCGTTAATAAGTACTATATATATGTGTGCGCGTACGCATTTAATTTGTGTTTGTCTATCAATCATTGTGTAATAAGGTTTTTTCTTGCCTCATGCTTTATAATTTGCTTTTAATTTTCTAACCTTTGAGTCAACAATTTTATGTTTTTGTTTTGTTTTTTTCAATCTAGGCCTGTAACAATGGATAGCGATGACAATTGGTAAAGTTTAAAATCGAAATTAACAAGTATTTGACTGATAACCAACCCGATAACAAAAATCAATCGATACCCTTTAGTTTTTGTGTTTATAGAGGGTAACTGATAGGTAATGATATGTTTTGGTATTATATATTAAAAAAATAAAAATAAAATGTGAAACTCAGTTATTAATTTATTACATATATATTTATAGTTTTTACAAAATTTTAATTTTTTTTTAAAAAACAAAACCAAAACCCGGTTATTAGTTTAATATATATATATATATATATATATATATATATATATATATATATATATATATATATATATATATATATATATATAGTTTTTATATTAGACTAATAGAATAACACCTAAAAATATATTTCTTTCTTTAATCAAATGCCTAAGTTACCTAAATGGCAAAACCCTCAAATGAGTTATACATTTTTATCATTGTCTTAACTCTCTCTTTCTATATTTGTTGGATATTTTCTTTATCAACTATTATCTTATTACGCATAGACAAACATTTATCAATTTTAGTTTTATTAAAATTGGGTATTTTTTAATTTATAGACAAATATTGAAATGATTATATAATTTATTTCGAATTATATCATCTTATTGTGTATAGTTCTTCATTTGTTTTATTTTTGGGCTTTTTTGACATTTAAAATTAATTTATCTTACATCTTTTTGAGGTTGGTTTTCTATTTAAACTATTTTTTAATTATTTTTTTAATATAAAGGGTTACAGTTAGGGTTACCTGTGATTATTTATATTTATTTGCAGTTATGGTTATGGTAAAGTACTGAGTTTCAAACCCATAAAATTATGATTATAATTATGATTACTGGTTATGCTAAACGATTTCAATTATAATCACATAATTTGTTCGATTAACAGACCCACTAATCTATCATCCATCAAGACTCTAAACACAGTTATAATAACATCAATATAGAATAGTAAACCTAAGAGTTTCTAAACCAAATAAACAATATAAGTTTTAATGATGAAGCCATGAAGCCCAAAACTATACTGAAAAGAGTTGCTGGTTTCATGCTTTAAAAGATTCACATGCAGTCAAAAATTCTTTCTAAACCATTATCAGAAAATTTCCTGCAAAAATAACGTTTATATAAATATACACATATTCTCTTGTTATAGTTCCTTGTTCAGTTTAATATATATAGAAGGATTTAAGAAGGCAACTTGTACTCAAGAGTTGAGTATAATAGTCAAATAGTGATCTGTTATATCAAATATTCTAAGTTTGAACTATAATTTTCAGCCTCCAGTACTTTAAAAAAAAAAAAAAGCCAACTGTGAACTTAAAACTAGGGTAAATTGCAAACTATCCCTTGTGGTTTGTCGAGTATTCACATTGTGCTTTATGTTATCGAAATGACGGTTTAGTCCCTTGATTTTTTTACAAAGGAGAGATAGTTAACCCTATCTTCTACACGCCTCTCTATATATCTGCCACTAATTTGTCCGGTCCCAATCTAAATCCCATATTGATCCAACCTCAATTCTTATACTCTCAGCAAGTTCTGATTTAAGCATGAACGAAATAGACCCTGCAGACATACTTTGCCCTCTGTTTATTCCAAATGCATCCATTTTACCATGGCAAATCGGTTCATTATAATTGAAAATCATAAATGTATTAAGAAATCTTAAGATTTCTCTTTAATAAGCAACACCAAAAAATGTGCAGATTGTGCTTGCATCACAACAAGACAAGACTTGCTTAAACTTTATTGTTTATGCATCCTTCAGAAGTTCTTTCTTTAATTTGATCCAAGAAATTTTGTCCAAGCGCTAAGCAAAGCGAAGCTTGGTAGAGAGATGTACTGACGTATGATATTTTTCTCTTTTTTTTTTTTAATTTTTTGGTTCATTTTGAGCACTAAACCATTTTACATCACTTAAAATATTACACGAGAATGAATCTCAAGACCTCTCGCATTTAAAGCGATAATCATACCACTAGCTAGACCAAATGATCAACCTCAACCTTACAACCCATTACCATTTACCCATAGGCCATATCTTCTTACTTTTTTTTTTACCAAAACCGTGGATGCAGATCATCAGGTGTTAGTTTGTATTTTTTTTTTGTTAGATGTTAGTTTGCTCAAATCTATTAAAGTTTCATATAATCTACATTTTAGCCAAAAGAAATGAGATTCAAGAGCAAATGCCCAAGTGAGATAGGTGCTTCCAGTGGCAGAGCCACTCTTAAGATTGTGGAAGCTCACTACAATATTTTTGACTTCTTGCAATACTTAAATTGAACATGTAAGAAAACCATTGCTATAAATGTTATTTTGCAACATTTTTATAGTTGTTGTCTAAAAATAAAATCTTTTGTAACGATTTTAATTAACTGTTGCAATATCTATAACATTTTGCAATAATTTTAATTAACTGTTGCAATATCTATAACCTTTTGCAACGATTTGCATGCATCAAACTATTGCAATACCTATAATATGCAACACGTTTTTATAAAGTGTTGCTTATTTCATTCATTTTTTACAACGATTTGTAAAATTATGGGTTAATTGTAACTTATAAAATAAATCCTTTTGCAACAGTTTTATTAGTATTGAGTCTTACTATTGTAAAATCTATGATATACTACCCTTTTTGTTAAGTGTTGCCTATTGTATTCGGTTATATGCAACGATATGTAAAATTATCAGCTTAAATGCAATGCAAAAAAATCATTGCTTATTTTATATTTATTTGGTGAGATATCTTGAGATATTTTGTTCATAAAGAAATTTGAGTTTTAGTTATTCTAAACTACTGTCGACTAGTCAAAAAATGGGGGCAAATTTATGAAAAAGAGCATTGTAGTTGTAAAAGACTATCATTTATATTTCTAAAAATTGTTACAAAAGTGTTGACATTAGAGATATATAAATGAATAAAATAAGTTTTTCTATAACAACTTAACTGCTAGATGAGATGGTTAGTTTGACATAGTTATAGAGTTCATTATCAAAAAGGTATTGGGTTCGAGTCTCATCACTACATATTTATAAGAAGAATTTATCTAAGTGCAACTCAATAAAGAAAAAATAAAAAGAATCTCACATATATATTATTTTAAGAATGACGAACTTGCAACTGTAAGATAACTGTTGCTTATGCTTTTGAAACTTGTTGCAATAACTAGGAAAAACCATCACAAAATGTATTAAAAATTGTTGTTGTTACTCTTTAAAACTATTGCAAATAGAAAAATACTTATCATGTAGTCTTTAAAAAAACCGTTGCAAAAAGAATCAGTTGCAATGATTTTTTGATCGTTACTATTTATTTGCAAAAAATGGTCGCAGTAAAGATTAGACAACGTGAGCGGATTCAACGATAAGAAAATCGTTACTTAAAGTCATTTGCAACGGTTTTTAGTTCTTTTGCAACGGTTTTCAAATGTTGCATGAAATAAAAAATGTGGTAGTGGCTACAATCTCCACTCAACTCAAATTGTCAGAAAATGTGTATTTTTAGGTTGAAAAATTAATTCAGCCTCCACAGAAAAAAAAATCTATATATAAGTGTTTAATTGTATGATTTTAACCCCTAAAAAAATTATAGCCCTACCCCTACCTATAAGGAAGTCACTAATAGTCCAAAAGAGATCTGATATGTGGGAAGGTGGGGACTAGCAATGTGACATTCTAATATTTCTAATATCATGATGTCTAGGCAGTTCCAAACTGCAAATATTTGATCATTGGAAGATGATGGGCCAGACAGCATTTGAGTCTGATCGACTTCATTCAGAATTTCAAATTTCATTAGTTAGAACCCTATCCGAGACCTTAAATAAGACAAAACTTTGAGCTGGCTTTAATTCTCTCTGAATAGTTGAGGTAACAACTATGAGCTGGTTTTGAGGAGGCTTAAATAACATATGCAAGTTTCTCTCGTTGATGTCTTAAGGAGGCTTAGAAAACATGCAACCATCATCTTTGATGTCTGACTAATTAATATCGAGGAGTATACAACACTATTTTGTTCAATGTAGGAAAGGAATTCATTAAACGTTGACCACGATTATAGACTGGAAGAAAATTGACATTTCGAGGAAATTCACGACTTGATCTTTCTTCTGAGAAGGTTTTTCTATGTAGAATGGCAATTTGAATATATTAAAAATTAACTTAGTTGTACCCATGGAAAAGTCATCTAAGAGGAAACAAACATATCCTTTAGCTTTTATCTTATAAATCTAAGGATGCGTCGCGAGAAAAGTTTGCAAAGAAGAGTATAGATTTAATACACCTCATTTAGATGCAATTATCTTTCTCTAGGCCTAATTTGTTGGGAATGGATAGATTTTGAAAAGAATGATGATGGATGATTCTTGAATCTTCTCTTCTCTTGATCTTGTGTTCCTCTAGCTTTGGAGTGGTTTTTATAGCTTTCTTGCAATGCTAGGGCTTGAAAATGTGGGCAAAAAGTCATCTCTTGGACGTGGGGAGGGCTATTTATATGTCCAAGAGTAGTCAAAGTCAGGTTTTAACCGACTTTAGAACTTTGGTGCAGCGCCCGATCGATCGGATACTATTCATATCTAATGCATACTTTGCCCGATCAATCGGACATAAGTCTCTTTTATGCAGTAAACTTTAGATAGCAATTTTGGGAGCGTCCGACTTTCGATTTTGACACGGTTAATTGTGTTGGAACCGTATTGACGAGTATAATATCATGGTAATGATATTTCTATCACATGAGCTCATATACATATTAGGTCACTAATTCTTCATCACCTCTTGTCATTTTCACCGTTTCAACTTGATTTTGCTTTTTTTACATCCAAGTTGTTTCTCATTTGCTTCAAACCTATATTGTACCAAAATATACAAGAATGATCAAATCTTCACCAATTCGAGTATGCACTGCATGCAAAAAGAAGGATTTTAAGGACAAAAATATTAACTCATCACTCATCTATATGTCATGCATCGATTTCCAATATGCCGCTCCTCTAAATTCACCTTTCTTATATCACATCATTCATTGCGCCTTCAACGGTTATCAGTGGTTGAATTTGGTATACAACTTTGAAATTCGTTGCTTGACTTACCATGTCATTGATTGAGTTTTCAACAATTAAATCATGGGTCACATGGGGGTATTGGAAAATCCAATTGTCTAATATAGATAAATTAAGATTCAAGACCAATATATAAGATCTTGACCTGCTTTATTTAGTACCAATTAGTTTTAAGATGAAACCTCAAGTTATTTATCTTGGTTGATTTTGAGATGGGACCTTGGGGTTATTTGTTATGGTATGAAAGCTGGACTTTGATCTAATATTATCCATCGCATTCGACCCGATTGGCCAATAAATATTCTGATTTAGTTGCTTCTTGTACCACATCATTACGTTGTACCTGACTTTGACTTTAGTATGCAACTTTTCTAATTCTTTGCTTTTTCTACCACTTCATTAATTAATTGTTAATCATGGGTCACACGTGAGAAGGTATTTGAGATTTCAATTATTCTAAATATATAAATCAGAACTTTTAAGATCAGTAGATAAAATATTGAACTACTACCTCTAACACTAATTGCTTTTAAAATGAAAAGTTAGACTATTTGATATAATTGGGTATCTTTATAGTGGTGATAAATTTAATTTTATTTCCAAGTAGTAGTTTTATGTACACAGTGAAACAGTGGGATTCGACAATACTGTCATTAATTTTTATCATTAATTGTACTTTTGTGTTTATCTTTTATCAATTGTTCACCTTGAATATTTGGTAATTCAAATTTGTTCGTTGTGGGCTAATATGCTCTGCTTGATCTGTGAGGTCAAAGTTTGTGACACATGGACCCGACGAAACCGGAAGTGAAGGCCAAGAACGAAACAACAAATGCATAATATAAACGTCAAAGATTGACCATGTTCACTAAACTTAAAAACCACTAATATATAAATCAAATTCAACGCATCATTTTAACCAAACAAGCAACAAAACCCTGAATTTTTTATTTTTTATTTTTGATTCAACGGAAACTTAAACCATATAATATATTAAATAATATTACCTACGAGAATTGACCTCGTAACCTCTTGCAATTATAACAAGAAACATACCACTAGATCAAAGGCCTGATACAAAACCCAGATTTTGTAATGAGTTTGCTTCTCCCCATAATAATTTTTAATGAATAAAAGACAGAATGCAATTATACGTACATATTTGAAATTTATACGAATTCAGCCAAATAATAAAAAGAGACGAGATGAAAAGAGACGAGATGAGAGCCTGGAGAGAAACAAAAATCGAGAGTGAGAAGAAGGAGATCGATAAGGCCTGTAAAGCAGTGGCGGACCCAGGTACCTATATTTAGGGTGTGCACTCGTATAGTAAGAGAGTTCAGCATGTGTACAAAGTGTCAAATATAATAGTTTTTCTAAAAAAAATACCAAAAAATAAAGATTTTTTATTTTTTTTCAAGGTACATGCATATCCTCACCATAAGGTGCATCCGCCCCTGCTGTAAAATGAAGAAAAATATCTTGAAAAGTTAAAATTGTGATTAAAAAAATAGAAAAAAAAATTATGTTTCCACAAATTTAGTGGTGGAAAGGCTTCCTCATCACGTTATGAGTTACAAAATATGTTCAAACTCAAGTTAATAGATATAGGAGAGCAACTAGCTGTCAGTTTTAATTTTATCAAGCTTCTTTGCAAATTCTATTTTATGGTCCAGGGATACGCGAGAGTTTATCTGTCTTTTCTTCTATTTTTGTAAGAGTTAGACTTGTTAGAACTAATTTATCTAATTTTATTTTAGTTTTTGGCCCCGTGACATTCTTCTTTTATGTGCTCTGGCTTTTACAAGTGACATCTCATAAAACAAAAAGAAAAAATGGAAAGTCCTAAACAATTAATCAAATTCCATATTTGGTCAAGAACACATCGTTACTTTTAGCTTCTATGTAATCGAGAACATACTTTTAACTCCGATGACTGATACAGATTCTTCCATGTCATACGAGCAAAGACTCAAATGAGGGCAGGGTAAGTTTGACTCCCGCGGGGTTGACGTTGACTTTCCAAAGCCAATATCATTTGGCTAGTCGAACGTGCCGCCATCACTTTCCATTATTCCACAACGCGCAATTAAATCCTCCTTTTTCCTGACCTAAGATAGTCCAACATAACATCCACATCACTTTCTTATCCATTAATTAGTATGTCAAAGAGGGAAACGTGTTCGACATGGCCTGACGGATTTGGAAAAAATTTTGGTTAGTCAAGAGTGACTCAACCGTCTATTGCGAAAAGTTGATAGTCAATTCAAATTACTGAATAATTTTAACTTTTGTAATGTGCAAAAAGTAGCTGCAAAGCACAGAATCTCTTTTTTTCCTTCTACAATAGTAACATTTTTCAAGATTGGTGTTCTCGAGTTTTCAGATTGGAGACACTATACGCATCTAAAAGAATTGCCATGAAGTTTACTTAGTTTTCTTAGGGTGTGTTTGGATTGCGGGAGGAGGTTTAGTAAATGAGAGAATCATAAAGAAGAGTAGAGGAGATGATTAAATCATATTTAGATTGAGTAATTTAAAAAAAAGAGAATATCATAAAAGATGATAAGTGTAATTTGTTTTGATTAAATAAAAAATGGAAGGAGAGGATAAATTTTGTGTAAAATAACGTTTATATCCTTCTTTTATTTTATATTACTTTAAAAGTGAAGATCAAAATTGTCATTACAGTGAATAGTACTTTCTCCTCCTCTCATTTTACTCCAAATTAGAGTGATCACATTTGGGGGTATAGAGGGGTTGGACTTATCCCCTCTATACCCCTACTACTCATTCACTTTCAAACCATATAGGAGAAAGGATTAAGCCCCTCCTTTACTAAACCTCTCATTTCCTTCATTCCCCTCAATCCAAACACACTGTAGAGATTGGGCGAAGAATTTAGCCAAACGTTGTGCATGATGTTAGATTAGAATTAATATAGACATTTCTAGAAAATTCACGCCTTTATCTTTCTTATGAAAATATATATATATATTTTTTATAATTAGAACGACGATATGATTATTCTAGCACATATACACAGATGCGTCCAACACCCAAAAAAAAAAAAAAAGGTGAACGTACACGATGTTAGACTAGAATATTGACATTTCGAGGAAATTCAAGACTTCATCTTTCTTGTGAAAAGATCTTTCTAAAGAGAACAACTATCTGACCATATCTAGCACATAGATCTGTTCCATACCAAAAAAGTAAATTTGTTCTACCCATAGAAAAGTCATCTAAGAAATCCTATAAATAGCAATGTTTGATTCTTGTATAAGCAACAACAAACTAGAACAAGAAATGAAGACTCAAGCAGTTCATTGCTTTCACTTCTTTCAGTTTTCCTTCTAATTTCATGGGCTAATTCTGTTAATACTCATGATCATTTCCTTGATTGCATTCAATCTCGTATCACAAACTCGGAGCTCATATACACCCCAAAAAACACAAAAAAATCGACTATTTTGCATTCCACAATATTTAACTCACGTTTTACAAGTCAGTCCACCCCAAAACCAAGAGTTATTGTTACACCATCATATATATCCCACATTCAAGTAGCCATATTTTGTTCAAAGAAACATGGCTTGCAGATTAGAGTCCGAAGTGGTGGACATGACTATGAGGGTCTTTCCTACACATCTGAAATCCCTTTTGTCATCATTGATCTTAGAAACCTTCGATCAATAACCATTGACACCAAAAGGAAAACTGCATGGGCTGAAGCTGGTGCAACCATGGGGGAATTATATTACGCAGTCTCTCAGAAAAGCAAAACTCTTGCTGTTGTTGGAGGGGATGGCTCAACAATGGGGGTTGGAGGGCACATTAGTGGAGGAGGAACAAGCATGATGTCTCGAAAATTTGGTCTTGCAGCTGATAACGTAATTGATGCAAAAATAATAGATGTTAATGGTCGAATTCTAGATCGAAAATCCATGGGAGATGACCTCTTTTGGGCCATAAGAGGTGGTGGAGGTGCTAGTTTCGGTGTCATTATAGCATTTAAAGTTAGATTAGTTACTGTGCCAAAAAAAGTGATTGTTTTCACGGTCAGCAGAACTCTAGAGCAAAATGCTACACAACTAGTACATCGATGGCAATACATTGCTGACAAGATTGATAAAAATCTCATGATTCGAGCCTCCATTAGTAGTATTAATTCTGGTCAAAGTGGCAAGAGAACAATACAGGTATCATTCCTCTCCCTATTCCTTGGTGGAATTGATGATCTCCTAAACATCATGCAAAAGAACTTCCCTGAATTAGGCTTGGTAAAAGAGGATTGCATTGAAATGAGGTGGATTGAATCTATACTATTCTTTGCAAACTTTCCTCGCAATGCATCCTTAGATGAATTGTTGAATAGGACACCCCAAATCACACCATATTTTAAAGGAAAATCACACTACGTGATGCGTCCAATTTCAGAAAAAGGTCTTAGAGGATTATGGAGAAGGCTTCATGAAGAAGATGCAAACGTAGGCTCGTTACTATTTAATCCTTATGGTGGGAAGATGTCTGAAATCTCAGAATCTGAGCTACCATTTCCACACAGAGCTGGAAACATTTATGCGCTTAGCTATTATGCGATTTGGCAGAATGAAGGCAATTCTGAAGCTAGGAGGCATATAAGTTGGATCAAGAGGCTTTACAGTTACATGATTCCTTACGTTTCTAAATCTCCAAGACGTGCATACTATAATTATAGAGATCTTGACTTGGGAGAAAACAAAATTGGCAATACAAGCTATAAACAAGCGAGCAAGTGGGGCAAAAGATATTTCAAAAACAATTTCAACAGATTGGTCCAGGTAAAGACCAAGGTTGATCCTATCAATTTCTTCCGAAACGAGCAAAGTATTCCATCTCTAGCACCATAAATGAAAAAAAAAAAAAAAAAAAAACAACCCTTCACTAATTTCTGTCTTGGGTCAAAAACAAGATTACAAAGTTGTATGGTTTTCGGGTGATGAAAAATAATGGGTAGAAAATGAATACTTTTTATGAAAGTTTAAAGAATTATTTCGTAATAAGAGTTTTCTTGTTCTCATTGTTTAAAGTGTGTCAATATGCCTTTAATTTTCTGAAGTTGACAACAACTTTATCATTGTTCCCTGTCCTGGCATGTAACTGAATCGCTTGGTTTGAGGAATCAAAATTAGAAACAGTGGTGTAATTAGGAGGAAAACCCTTCGCCCAAAAGACTGCCATATGTATGATGTTAATAGTTCTTTGGGTAAATACCACTTTTGGTCTCTTAACTTTAACCTGATTGACACTTTGGTCCCTTATCTTCAAAAGTGACCCCTTTCAGTCCTTTATGTTTTTAAAATGGGACATCGCTTGTCCCCGATGCTGATTCAGTTAAACAAGTGACGTAAATTACACGTGTTTTGCACGTGACTCATTTTGCACCCCAAATCACAGGGTATTTTGCTCAACATTATATTTCAATAGCTCTATATCATTTCTAACGTTTCTTTTTAGCCTTATTTTACTTCATTCTCTCTTAAACTCATACATCTCTCAAAACCCACCAAATCCCAAGCATATATTGCACACATTCACATCTCTAAAACCCATCAAACCTAAATCCATGGCTGCACCGTGCTACTGCGTGAAGCCCAACAAAATGAACACATCTTGGACAGATGCTAACCCCGAAAGGAGGTTTCTTGGCTGTAGAAATAAAGAAGTACAAGATTGATACCTGGGTTGTTGAAGTCTTTGCAAAGGCGTAAGGAAAAAAACAAGAAGTGGAAGGTTGCATGTGTGTTCCTGCTGGGTTTGAGTCTGATGATGATGCTAAGGATACTGTTCATTCGTTGTTGATGATGGTAGGTTGTAAGATATAATTAGTATTTAGGACTAGTGAAGTTGATTTTTTTTTTTTTTTTTTGGTTTTTTGGTAACATAGGAAGAAATAGGGTGCACTTCAGTGTTTTAGCTAGTGAACACTAGCTGATTTTGCGTTGGTTGTTTGATGCAATTTGTAACCTTAGTTATGTTGTAATGAAGTTATTAATTATGTAATCTTTGTTTTGTTAAATGTGTTTATTGGTGTGGTTTTGCTAAGTTTTGGTCTCTGATTACTGTTCATCAACTCAATATGTTTGATTTATACCTGCAAATTATGGTTTCATAGCAATACCAACAAACAATATACATAAACACTAAATCTGATTAATCGAAACTTGAGATGATTGAATCTTGGCAGCACTTCAATCGATGGGTTCAAGAGATGATTTTAGGGCTTTGGTAAGAAAAGGGGTTAAAAGCCCTAGAATGAATCCAAGTCTTGTTATAATCGATGACTAAACAAATGGTATTGACCAAAATGCCCTGTGATTTGGGGTGAAAAATGAGTCATGTGCAAAACATGTGTAATTTCCGTCACTTTTTTATCAGAATCAGCATCGAGGACTAACGTTGTCCCGTTTTAAAAACATAAAGGACTAAAAGGGGTCACTTTTAAAGATAAGGGACTAAAGTGTCAATCAAGTTAAAGTTAAGGGACTAAAAGAGGTATTTACCCTAGTTCTTTAGTAACAAGGTAAAATGAAAGATCAACTATCTCAAATGAAATTTTTTCTTTTAGATGGAAACTTTAAGAAAGTTTAATATAATTAAATAGTCAATCACAATGTTTTCACCGAGTGGTTCTTTTTACGTAAAACTAGTTAGTAAATGATCTTGGTATTTGGGGTGAAAAATAATTAGTTTTAGTTAAGTTTTGAGTTAGTGGAAAATGAATTCAATTTTTTATTGTAGAAAGAAAGAACATGAGTAACTACAAAGCAATTGACATGTTGTAGTACGAGCAACCCGATCCTGCCCATGCAATCTCTACCTCTCTGAGACAGGCACAAGAGCAAAGGTCCGGACAAATCTCAACTCCCCCTTATGGAGCTCAGCAATGGAGTACCCCTGCACAAACTATACCCAACTCCTGGATTGCACCTAGCCTCGGTTCGTTACTTTCAATTGTGATGCTTCTTTCTTTGATTGTGGTAAACTTGTTGGCCTTGTAGTCTTGTGTAGAAACTAGTTCAGCTCACTCATAGGAAGCATTTTTACGCAATGTCTTTGTGAGCTTACAGTCCACGCTAAAGCCTATTCCTACAAGGAAGCCTGCTTTCTTGCCAATAACCATGGGGTTTGACTAGTTTGTTATTGAATCACATTACAAAACTGTTGTTGATTTGGTGAATGCAGCTCCCCAATCCAACTGGAAGATTGACAACATTATTAGATATGCCAATTTTTTGTACCCTTTTCCCCGTGTTATAATGTTAAGATTATTATAGTAAAAACCCAAACGGGTAAATGTCATTTTCCACCATGAGGTTAGCCATAAATCCCAAACTCCCCCATATGTTTTTAATATTACCCAAATTCCCCCATGACACCTATCTATGCCAAACAAGCCTTAGAACTTGAGGGTATTTTAGTCTTATCATATTTTAAAGCAAAAAAAAAAAAAATTCATTGACAACCCCCTTCCATCCCTAAACTGGCCCTGCATTTGCAAAATGAAGATTCATTTGCTGCAGTACTATATCTTCATTCCATATTTACATCCTTTAGATTTGCCTTCAACAAATTTACTATTACCATATGATGCATGGCTTTGTTACCATCATGTCTAAAGCAGTCTTTGGAAACAAACTTGACTTCTCATCAAGAAAAAGCCCACGTTCTTAGTCTCCAAAACAAGTCGTTGATCGGTCTATCTCTGCTTTCCCCTGTTTATCTAATCAAGCACTATTTCTTGACCATAGCTATTTCTCCAGTTTAATTCCACCTTCAACCTCTACCCTTCACCGGCTCAAAACTCTTGACCTTTCATACAATAACCTCATCAGTGTCACAGTGTGAGAACCACTGCATGTGTATGAGTGTGAACCATTGTATGTGTGAGTTTTTGTGCGTGAGTGGCGAGATACAGAGGCGGCAACCATGTTTGTTGAATTAAAATTACTTTCTTCAGCGGCGACGACATTGTTGATCATTTGTGCTGGACTTAGAGATGCTTCTTCTTGCATCAGATTGGTAACATTTTCAACAACATGATTCTCCACAAAAGAATTAAAAACTCATGCCCATAATCTTTTCGTGTAAAATGGTTTGCAGCTTCTGAACACAATTTCTGGATTCATATATCACGAAAGTTCTGTAGCCTATTTGCGTGTCTAAGAGAGAGAGATGGAGTCTATTTAGGGCTAGGGTTTTTCCTCAAAGGGAATGAAATGAAGCGCACCTGAGAAGAAAAAATAAAAATTAAAGAAAAGGTGATAAAATTGAAGGCCGCTCAGTGTAATGGCAAGCTTTGTCAATGGAGAAGGGCTTTCTTTTACAATAATTTTTTTTAAGGTTTCAGGAGCCAAGATAGGGGTTTTCGATGAGAATCTTCACGAAACAGAAAAAAAAAAAAAATGGCTTAGCTTTACAAATAAAAAGTTTCACAGAAAATGGAAAAAAAATGATAAGATTTTTTAGAGCCAGAAAGCAAGGTTTTGCTTGAAGCAGAAACTTATCAGTTGAACCAAAGAGAACGGCTATGGTGATATAGAGGCGAGATACAGAGAATAAGAAGAGATAGAGAGAGATGTGAGTTGGAGAATGAACAACGAAATAGTTTTTTTTGCTTTAAAACATGATAAGACTAAAATACCCTCAAGTTCAAAGGCTTGTTTGGCAGGGTTAAATAACATGGGGAAATTTGGGTAATATTAAAAGCACACGGGAGAGTTTGGAATTTATGACTAACCTCATGGGGGAAAATGGTATTTATCCAAACTCAAACCAGATAACCAATTGACTTGCAATTCAAGCTAGAAATAAAATTTTGCCTCTTAATTGGGTTGTAAACCCACTTTTTGACTTGCATATTATTCTCTATAAAGGCAAGTGTAATACCATTCCCTTGATTGGGATTGGTTAGACCTCTTTTTACTATTTATAATAGCTATTATTTTGCCCAAAAAAAAAAAAAAACAAAGCTTTTGTTTAATAGCTTGAACGATTTACGAATGAGTAAATGACCATGTTCATATAAAGCAAATTTCGCCTTTTACTAACTTTATATCTTAAAAGAAGTATAACATTTGCAGCTGGTCGTCTCCTTCTTCATCAGCTTCGCTCAACATAAACAATATCTTGTGGATATGACAGCCTTTAATATATGTACGTACACATAGACCTCCATCGAATAAAAAAAATAGCAATATATCTATCTCTTACCATGCTACGAGCATATATGGCTATGTTCTCTTGGCTCTTTTCTTTCTGCTGTTTCTTTTGACCACGTGCAACATTAAAACAAGTTATTTGAAACCTTTCAACCATTGCCACAACCTTTGACTCTTCAATCAAACTTCCAAAAGACAACAGTTAGCAACAATTTGCACAAGTGTTTGTGGGCTTTACAAAAAGTCTACTTTACACATTACAAATAATTCATTGTTATTAAGGTATAAATTTGCTGAACTGGTTTACCTGGTCCCGTACTGCTTAACTGTGACAGAGAAAAAGAGTTAAATGTGGGAAATATCTCAAGGGATACTTTCAACACTCAAGTTAGTATTGGTCTGGACAAATAAGCTAATAAAATTATGAATAGTATTTACGCTCGAGAGCAATTACTTTTTTATGTCATTTGAAATCGCTATTTATAGGAAATTGTGTGAAGGGTCCCAGTGCCATGTCACACTAAAAAACAAAATATACTCAAGGTCGAGAACAAGGGCAGAGCCAGAAATCTAATGTTGGAGGGGTTGATTTTTTTTTTTTTTTTTTGTACAGTATTTTTTGAATTAATGGAAAATAGACTCAATTTTTGCAATTTTAGTTTTTTTTTTATAATTTTATTAAAGAAAATTTAGTTATAGTTTCATATTACGTTACTTTTAAAGATTTTCGCTTGTGCGAAGTGGCAGTCATGTCCTTACTTATATTTGTTGATTTACTCTCTTGCCCTTGTATCTATTTTGGTCCCTCATCAATTGTGATAATTATATCACATAATACGAGTTTTTTTTTCCAGAAGTTTAATCATATTTAAGACTTCAAATCCACTTTATATAAACAGCCCCAAGGTCAATTAATTTCCACATTTGTAAATAGTAGAAGCTACTCAACAAAAGCTTTCTTTCATTGTATTAGATATCTAGAACATTTAAATTGGGCATCAAACCCTAAAATATTTTCATGCATATGCATGCATTGTTCAAAGGATTCAAATTCTCACAGTGACGTATGATCAATGAAGAAGTTGTTCCCGCATATCCAGGGGAGCCCCTTGCTTTGTACGAAGTTTTCTTAATGGAGAGTGACATAGATAGCAAGCAATTGGGGCAGTGACATAGATAGCAAGCAATTGGGGCCTCTTCATTTTGCCTCAAACATTACCCATCACTGATGCATGATAGCAGCAGTATTGGCCAACAGCAGAGTTCTGATTTAAGCATGAATGAAATAGACCCTGCAGACATACTTTGCCCTCTGTTTATTCCAAATGCATCCATTTTACCATGGCAAATCGGTTCATTATAATTGAAAATCATAAATGTATTAAGAAATCTTAAGATTTCTCTTTAATAAGCAACACCAAAAAATGTGCAGATTGTGCTTGCATCACAACAAGAGAAGACTTGCTTAAACTTTATTGTTTATGAATCCTTCAGAAGTTCTTTCTTTAATTTGATCCAAGAAATTTTGTCCAAGCGCTAAGCAAAGCGAAGCCTGGTAGAGAGATGTACTGATGTATGATATTTTTCTCTTTTTTATTTTTTATTTTTTGGTTCATTTTGAGCCCTAAACCATTTTACATCACTTAAAATATTATATACGAGAATGAATCTCGAGACCTCTCGCATTTAAAGCGATAATCATACTACTAGTTAGACCAAATGATCAACCTCAACCTTACAACCCATTACCATTTACCCATAGGCAATATCTTCTTACTTCTTTCTTACCCATAGTCAAATAGTGACCTGTTATAATAAAAAATTTTAAGTTTGAATTACGATTTCTTGCCTTCAATACTAGAAGAAAAAAAAAAAAGCCAACTGTGAATTTAAAACTAGGGTAAATTGCAAACTACCCCTTGTAATTTGTCGAGTATTCACATTGCGCTTTATGTTATTGAAATGACGGTTTAGTCCCTTGAATTTTTTTCAAAGGAGAGATAGTTAACCCTATCTTCTACACGCCTGTCTATATATCTGCCACTAATTTGTTCGGTCCCAATCTAAATCCCATATTGACCCAACCTCCAATTCTTATAACTCTCAGCAAGTTCTGATTTAAGCATGAATGAAATAGACCCTGCAGACATACTTTGCCCTCTGTTTATTCCAAATACATCCATTTTACCATGGCAAATCGGTTCATTATTATTTTTGTATTTTAATCATAAATGTATTAAGAAATCTCACAGATTTCTCTTTAATAAGCAACATCAAAAAATGTGCAGATTGTGCTTAAAATTTACTGTTTATGTATCCTTCAGATAAAGTTCAAAAGAACTTAATTTGGTCCAAGAAATTTTGTCCAAGCGCTAAGCAAAGAGAAGACTGGTAAAGAGATGTACTGACGCATAATATTTTCATTTCTGAGCTTCAGCACTTCCAATGCACATATGAACCATAATACCTGGTATATATTTTTGTCAACGAAAATAAAATGTTATATAAATGATAATAAGTTGAACAATATGTATTTAATGGGTATTAATTTTGGAGCTATTGGGGTTTAAACTTTAGAGTTACAATCATTCATATTCTAGACATTATGGACATAATGTAAAGTAACAAATTTATTGGTGGGAGTTAATGGGTTGAGATTTACAAATCTATTTGTTCTACCATTACAATTGTTAAAAAGTTTGAGATTTCATCTTAAAATCAATTAGTGCCAAGTGGAGTGGCCTAGGATCTTATTAAGAGGTCTAAGAGTTTATGATTTTTCTATGTAAGACAAGTGTATATTCTAACACTCTCCCTCACGTATGACCTGATTTGAGAGGGGTCACACGTGGAAGATTAAATGCGCGTGAACCTTATTTTGAGATGGTCACACTTGGAAGATTGAATACACGTGAGACACACGAGACAAATTGAAGATGCGTGAAATATGATACACGCGAAAGATTGAATACAAGTGAACTTGATTTGAGATGGGTTGCACGCGAAAAATGAATGAGACTAGACCATGGGCCTAGCTCTAATACCATGTTAAGAAGCCTGAGGTTCCATCTTAAAACCAATTGGTGTCAAGTGGAGTGGCCCAGGATCTTATTAAGAGGTCTAAGAATTTATGATTTTTTTATGTGGAACAAGTATATATTCTAACAACGATACCCATTTCATAACTAGGCATTAGCACAATTTATGTAATATCTTTCTTTGAACAAGAAGAAGAACTAGGAAAAGATTTAAAAACAGCCAGGGACGCGACGTGTTTTGAGACTAAGTGCACTGTGTTGGGGTAAGCTTTCTGCCGATAGTTCTTACTATTGATAAAGTATGGTGCTAGTTGCAATATATATAGTTCTTTGGCTAAAATATTAGTGCTGGAATATGTATAGTGCTTTGGCTACGTACTCCTTTTATGCATGAGATATCAATTCGTTGGTTTAAGATATTTGAAGAATATTTCATGAATTATGATATGAGGATGGTTTAGTTGGCCATAGGAATTTAGTATTTCGTGATTTATTTATCCTAGTGATGGTATATTGCTTTAGCTATGCACGGATTGTGTTGTTCCTAGTTGTAGACTGCAATGTTTGTACGATTGGTTGCATGAATTAAGTCGGACTATCTATACACCAGTATAAGTATTAGTCTAGGAATTTGTTGAGTCACTTTGTTTATGGATGAGAGATGATAAAGGCTACAATGCCAAAAGAAAAGAAAAAACAAAAACAAAAAAAAACAACTTTTAGGAGTCAAAGAATTGAGTAAACAAAATGGATTGTCTTTGCGCGCGGTTGAGACAAGATGAAAGTACTATTGGACTAATGTTTACAAGAGAGTACTGACTACAGCAATAGATAATTTAACATATGATGCATATGTGATAAATATTATAATTCACATAGAATAGTAGGCTTCTTGATCTTCAATCTACTAAGAGATTTAGACGCAACTGAAGTGTACAAGAAATTATTTAGAGTTTCTGAATATGTAATAGAGTGATTAGAAATCTCACGATGGAATTTCACTATTTAGGTGATACCTTATATTCACATTCTTTGGATTCGAGTAGAGGTTTTTGTGTGTGACTTTAGAAGTAAGTATTCACAATTCTTCTAGCATTTTGTTCCAGATAAATGTATTTATTATATCTTTGTTCGAAATGAATGTCTTTCTTTATGAAAATTTTAATTATGTTTATTTAAATCATATTTTTGAAATTATATTTTATCTTATATAGAAAAATAGCTTATGAAAATTGATTTTCTAAAATGAATTTGAGAACTTAATTCTTATGAGTTAACCTTTGTGTAATTTATGACATTAAAATTATTTGTTAAGTAAAAATCTAATTTAATTTGAAAAGTTTTGTTGGCATGACATGTATGAATTCAGTTGAATCTTTAGCGTTACAAAAGTTATTTATGTGATTATTATGTAGAAGTCGACTATGATTGTTCTTCGTTAAGTGTCCCTTCAAGGGGTTAATATTTGTGACTTTGTATGCTATGAGACGCGTTATTCAAAACTAGTTTCGATCTTTGTCTTCATGGATCTTGATATGGCTACATAAATTTGTAGCTCTTTGCATGGCACATGCTATGTGATTCTTTGTGATCATAGTCACTTGTTAAGTGTACGCATTTATAATTTGTTTGTATACTTTGATCAATCTGTTATGAACTTTGTAAATTAAGCTATTGTTGTTAAGTAAAATATTTATCAAAATTACTTTTAAGTCATGCAACATACTAGAAAAGTTGTGGAATTCTTTTTGGGCTTTTTTAGCTCACTCTTTGTTATGATTTCAGATTCAGAAGGATATATTATGACATGTAACAAGAATACTGGCGAGGAGTTCGTTACTTATTGCTGTTATTTTGGGAGTAGTTTAATTTTGACTTCTCTTGGCTTATGTGATAGTTTAAGCATTAGAAACTTTCTCTCAGTTTTAAAAGTCTTTGGTCTAGTGGTAAAGTTATTCACTTATTTGCGAAAGGTTACATGATTAATTCCTACTAGTTACATGTGTTGTATACGACCATAGGCCTCTCTTAAATTAAATAAATAAATAAATAAATAAATAAATAAAATATATATATATATATATATATATTAGATTTTAGATTTAAATTGTTTGTCTTATAAATTTTATTTGGAGATGTTGGATTTTAGGGTTAGGTCGCCCAATGTGGGTTGACCCGACCCAACCCATTTAGTTTGGGTCAAAAGGGAGTTGTGGGAAGTTATGTAAATAACTTCCCACTATATCCAAAAAAAAAAGAGAAGAACGAACGTAAGTTCTCAGACAATAACAGAAGAAAAGTCTTCTATCTTTCTCTCCTTTTCTCTCTCTCAATCTCCCTTAAATTCACCACGTATAAACATAAGGCTCTTAAGTTGTGAACATATAGTTTAAAGTCTAATTCATACTTTGAACTTCGATTTGCGGCTGTTT
The DNA here is from genome assembly GCA_037974665.1 of Ehretia macrophylla. Classification (NCBI taxonomy): domain Eukaryota; kingdom Viridiplantae; phylum Streptophyta; class Magnoliopsida; order Boraginales; family Ehretiaceae; genus Ehretia; species Ehretia macrophylla. Next base: position 44,530,610 of record CM075764.1, read on the forward strand.
AACGGTGAAACAAACGTGATTAATTCCTACAAACTCTTCCGCATAACTACGAGGTTAGTATAAATTTTATTCGGTTTATGAAGATCCGTATTATGTACTTAAATTCTTCATTGGTATCAGAGCCAAATCGTTGGTTCTCCGTAGATATTTGTTCTCTGCAGTATATATGTGTATATGCATGTTAAATCGATAAATTATTGTGATTTGAGCGATTTTTAGCGTAATAATTGTGAATTTATGTTTCTGTGAAGTATCATAAGTATGTGTATTTTTGGTACTGATAGAAAGTACTCGTTGCAAGGATTCTAATGGCGCAAATTTCGTAATTTTTCGTTAAGTAATGAATTTATTACGAATTTTTAAAGTTTAATTGTCAAACTGATTAAAACATTTTTTGTGTTTTTTCATCACTGTTTTGTCCCTTTTTTCATGTCTGTATCATGCTCCAAAAATTATGTATTTGATACTGTTAGAACGGACTCGTCGAGAGCTTTCTGTTGATATATTATTGGTTAAATTTGGCCTAGAAACGCATAAGATAAAAATTTTTGAAGATTTTCATGAAAATCTGGAAAAAATTTAGTTAGTGTGTGTTCTTAGTGCAGTGCGTGTACGCTGAAAAGTGTGAAAAATTGTAGAACATGGGGGCCACGTGGGCCAATAGTGGGATGCCACGTGGCCACACATTTAGTGGCTAATTTTTTTTTTTTTAAATAATATTTAAGAAATTATTTTGTATTGAAATCACGTCTGACCCATATTTCTTTTTTGTCTACCTTTTGTGGTAGTTGGCCATGTGGCTTACTTAGGGTGAGCCACGTGGCCATGTGATATAATAATAATAATAATAATAATAATAATTATTATTATTATTATTATTATTATCTATAATTAAAATTAGTTTTAATTTTTAAACAGCCAAGCCATTTTTAAGTCACTTGGCTTGGCTCGGCTCTTTGCTTAGGCTCGGGTTTCAGCTCGGCTCACGACTAGGCTCGGTAGCTCGGCTTACATCTCGGCTAGGCTTGATGGCTCGGCTTATGGCTTTCAGCTTGGCTCAGTGACGGCTTGGCTCGGCTTGGCTTGACATTTAAAAATAAATAAAAATTATTAATACATATGTTGTATTATTTTTATTTTGGCCCACATCTTTGTGATAACATTATAAATGACTCCATGTTCATGTTTTGACCCATTATCTTTGTGATAATGCCATTTGTGACCCTATGTTCTCAATTTGGGCTATTATCTTTGTGATAATTATATTTTGGCCTTAATTTCTTGCAAAACTAGTACATAACTTAAATTAATTTCAATTTTGCCATGAAATTATCAATAATTTCATTCAGTTGCCCAAGTTTGTGTAATTTAATTGTAATATTTACAATTATTGGCAATAAATTTTTGTAATTTTATTTAAATGCCTAAAATTTGTGTAATTTAATTGTAATATTTATAATTATTGGCAATAAATTTTTGTAATTTCATTTAAATGTTTAAAATTTTTGTAATTTAATTGTAATATTTACAATTATTGGCAAGAAATTTTTGTAATTTCATTTACTTGCCTAAATTTATGTAATTTTAATTATAATATTTACTATTAAGGGCATGAATTTTTTTGTAATTTCATTTTAAGGACTAAATTTGTGTAATTTTATTGTAATCTTTACAATTAGGACGTGAAATTTTTGTAATTTCACTTCGAAGTATGAAATTTGTGCAATTTCATTATACATGTTGTGTACAACATTAATGCATGCTACGTGTATTACTACTTTTTGAAATTAATTTATTAGATAGTTATGTATTAAAGTTTGTTTATTTACCCTAGGACTTTAGTAGTCATTCGAGAGTAGTGTGACTTAAACAAATTGCGAGAAAGATTTCCACCACTACTAGTTATAAAAACACGTACTGTAATGGGCCCAAACTACTGATCCCATATTTTCTTTTACTATTAATATTTACACGTAATATTAAATGTCTTATGTGATATTTTAATGAGCATGTGATAATATTAGACGCACTCTTATTTCTCCTAACATGTAGAACTAAAAATGTGTCTTTTGGGTCTCGATAAGTTTGAGACAGCTTCTTCATGCTCAATCATCATGGTCTACATGTGTTAAAAGAATTGAATTAGTCAACTCTGGTGGACCACATCAAATTTTGAGGAAAAGGAGAACATTAAGGAGTGATTTTTTTTTTTTTTTGTAATTTTATTTGTTAAATACTAATTCATGTCAAGATCATGTTAATATTTGCCTTTTTCACATGTTCTTATCATAGGCATATGTTGCATATGTTATTAAATTAATAATTAGTTTATTAATACTTTATCTTAGTGGGAATTCTAAGATTGAAATTGGTGTGATTCTAATCTAGAACTATTAGTTTTCACACATGTGAATTTATGTAATTCAGATACGGAACTAATGTTTCTACTCGAATAGGATTAAATTGTGATAATTGTGACATTTGAATATAGAATTTGGCAGGTTGTACTACAATCTGTTGGTACTATATCTTATGTCACTTTATTACATTTAAATACTTGTTCAAGTAGAATTAAACATTTAAATGTGCTAGTACCGAACATCAGAGATTTCTATATTGTGGTTATTTATGATAACCACAAAATATCATTGCTGAAGAAAACATGGACGGTGATGATTGCCAATGTGGCATCATCATGTTCAAAATATCATTGAGCAGTAAATAGGTGCTTGAAACACTGAGTTATGTCATGGTGAACCATTAGTTTGGTAACACCACTCCGTATAAGAGGTAGAGGCCTATCGGGCTGAAAAATGCTAATGCTCACATCACGTTGCTTAGCACTGTGCATAATACCTCATTGTTTATTACGAAGTAAGACTTACTGATGTGGGGATTTTGAAAGCTTGAAAGAGAAGTTCAGTGGAATTTTCATTTCTAAGCTGAGTCAGCTTATAATCAAGTTCAACATATGCTAGAAGCGTCTCAATGATACTGAGAGGTAGCATTTCCGAGATGTCGAACATAATTTGCGAATTGAAGGCAGTTGACCACATTCTCATTGATGGAAAACAAGTGCAAGTTGTCATCACATCATTTCCATTTAAGCTGGGTGTGTATGATTGTCAACATGACGCACAATGCGTCAATTGGAGTTTGTGCAAATGCCTTTTAGCCATCATGGCTACTGGTCAAGCTTAAGTTGCTGAGTCCAATAAACAAGGGTCATGTGGATCCAAGCACAAAGGGCAATGACTCCAATGACAAAAAGAAAAGAGTAGCTGACTGAGAAGACCAAGAAGGTCAGACGGATGTGACAGGTGCGATTCAACATTATGATGGCTATGTGTTACAATTGTCACAGGAAATGTCACTAAGCTCGGGATTGCCTTAAGCCGAAGACTAAGTGTCTAACCCTATAACTAGATATGAAGGAGCATTTAAAATACCGTTAGATTTTAAGTGGATTACGGTGGATATTTGTAGGAAATAATTCAAGAGTTTGAAGACAAGGGCATCGACACTTTTTAGCTACCACTATGAGATAGTCAAACTCTAATTTTTTCATGCATCCCATATGCTCCGGTTCTAGAAATACTTGGTTTATAGATAAAATTCTTTTACGATTCGGTTCTTAACTTCGTATATTTAAAACTCAGTCAGATTGAACATCTCATTATAAATCTTGCTATATTGTGGATGGTTTTCTTGCTCTATGCGCTGAACAACAAAACAATTGCCATATAAATATGTGTTATTAATGCTACATCTTTGAGATCTGTAGTATAGCAAGCTTGGCATATAAGGGCAAAATAGAATGAACAGACTTGCAAGAGAATTTATTTTGAGGCTGTGATTAGCACAATTCTATCTGCCCCTATGTGAAAGTTGCCTAGCCAATAACTCCACAATAAAATGTTTGGCAAAGGCTTGCGAGCTAGTTTTCCATTGCCTTGAATTCATCCCAAAATCTATGATCCAAAGAATGATAGGGCAAGGCATGAGGTCTCATATTTCGTTACTTTTCTCAAAGTTTTCACAAGACTTGGCCTTGTCCTTTTGTTTTCTCACATGTCCGAAGTTTAACTGCTATGGACGTTATTCTAATCATGTTGAGAATCAAACTGACATAATGTGAAATCTTTTGAGAACTGATCCTGTTTGGTAATATTTATTTGATTCGTTCAAAATAATTTGTTGACGAAAAAGGTATAGCAAGAAGGCTAAATATTCCTGGCACTTCGCAACTATGAGATGTTGTAGAAAGACGAAATACATCTTTATTGAATGTGGTTAAGTATATGATAACTCATATAGATTTATCAATTATGTGTTGGGAATATGTAACTGCCATATATATACGTTTAACCGAGTGCCCTACAAATCAGTCACTTCAACTCCTTATGAGTTATGGACAGGTAGTGAACCAATCCGCGATGACTTATGACCCTATGAGTTGGCTACTTTGTTCATGATATTTCTCATGAGCTTGAGAAATTGAAACCGAAATAAAATAGGTGTATTTCTATTTGGTACAATGAACGCTCCAAAGGAAATGTTTATTGATGAACAGATAGTAGGAGTGTATCTAAACTCAACATTCTTGGATATAGAATTTTCTAGTAGGAGATTTAGTTATCTGAATTGAATGCTCCTAATGGTCCTATACCTCACAATTTTTCAGTTGAAAAGAGGACTTGTTTTTGTTCACTGATCCAAGTGTGAGATAAACACTGGTTTGGTTTTGGTCAACTTGAATTCGTTTTGCGATCAAAGTGAATTCGCTTCATTAACCGGTTTGTCGATCATGTTCACTTGCAATAGTAATATCGGTATGGTCAACTCGAATCTGTTTCGTGATCAATGTGAGTTCGTTTCACTACCGGTGATTATGAAAATAAGTTTTTCATATGATTACTAGTTAAGATAAAAGTTATCTCATCTTTTTGTAAGGGAAAGTCAGATAAAAGCAATGGAAAAGCAATTGAATTTGATATTAGATATTAAGCTCATTGATATTAGATATTAAGCTCGCCAATGGCTAAAAAGTTGTACCTAAATTGAGGGTATAACTTGCACGCAAACCTTCTTTCGTTGTTAGGTTTGCCTCAATCCATCTATTTTTGATTATGTCACCTAATTGAACCTCGAATTATATCAGGTAGATGTAAAGGTGATTTACATCAGGTAGATGTAAATGTGATATTTCTTAGTGGAGAAATGCAAGAAGAATTCATTTTGTATGATCTTAAAATGGTTCAATAAGACACCTGTGTATATGTTAATTAATCTGAGAGTAGATATGTGACTCTATCTCTCTAGATAGATGATATTATTGATCAGAAAATGACAAGGAGTATATAATCACTATTAGGATGTGATTATCCTCAATTTTGTGGGATGAAGGACATTGGTGGAATAACTTATGTGTTTAAAGTCAAGATCCAAAGGGATCACTTTAAAGATTCTTGTTTTGTTGCAAGAGTCATGTCAAGAAAGTTCTTGAATGACTCTACGTATAAGTCTACAAACCTATAGATGTTCCTGTAGCCGAGGGTGAAAGCCTAAGCCAATGGACGTGTCTCCAAATGCCAAAATAGATTGATGAGATAAAAAAATTCTTTATTTAAGCACCATGGGTAGCCTAGTATATATTGTGGTTTATACATGGCTAGATATTTGTTTTTGCCATGAGATTGGTAAGTTGTTACCAATTAAATCTTTGATAAGTTCATTGCATCGTTGTCATTAGGGTCATAAGGTATTTGAAAGAAAATTTAGATCTTGCCAATGCCACTAAAGTCTTGATCTCTATTAGTAGATATCCACAAATGCTGATTTGGGTGGTGACCTAGACAAGCGTAAAGTTACCTCTTGAAATGCTTGTTTGTTAATCAATGGTACTACTTCGTGGAATAGCAAGAAGCAAATATGCATAGTATTGTCAACTGTGGAAATTGAGCTTGTGGCATGCTCAGCAACTATACAATAGGCAGTATGGCTCGAGAGATTATGATGGACTTGAGATGAGTCAGTTGCTAGACGGGCAATGACGATCTATTGTGTCCACTAATTATCCATTGCCTATGCTAAGGATCTTATATTTCATGGCAAGACCTAATACATAGACATTATGACTTTGAGTCATAAAAAGAAGTGACTGTGGAACACTCACCTAAGCATGAGATGACAATGACCCACTCGATAAGTCCATATCCAGATATATGTATTTGTTGCAATAGAATCTCTAGGACTGCATAGGACTTGATATTGATATTCTATAAAGTGATGTGCAATTACTAATGTACTCATACTGGTGAGTATTTGATGTCAGTTCATAGTGACCAAAATTTTCTTCATGTGTTTGTTTAGTGCCTTGTCTTTGTGATAAGTTTGGAAGAAATCGAGTATGAGTATACTAGCATAGATTGGCATCGAAACGTATGTCGACAAGTTGATGAGATTGGCTCTCTCACACGAGCAATCCGCTATAGCACAGTGGGAACGTGCAGAGATGAGACGATATGAGTTAGTTAGTATTCGTCGGGAAAATACTATACTCATATAAGATACGTCGCCTTAAGTATTGGTTTGGAATTGGTTTCTGTGACAATATTAAGATGAGACCTCTTAATTGTATATGTTACAATTAAAGACTGACATGAGGTCGATATGGATTCCCACGGTCCATATAACCTGTTTGTAGCCAGATTTGAAACATTGATTACTTAGTGTATTAAGTTCGAGGATTCAGGTTAGTTTCTAAGTGATAACTAGACCAAGACCTATATGGTGTTTGATTTAGGTAAAGACATATGCCCTTTATAAGGGAAGTCACACCGTAACACATGTTTCATACCATGTGTGCTTTGCGACCGTAAAAAGGAAATGGGTGAATGGATCCCTACTTCACCACTGTGTGAGCCCTTGAAGCAATAAATGCTTCTTTGGGATACCCTTAGTGACCTACGCTCATATTCTAATAGGTCAAGTTCAATGTTAGCTACTTTGATATGTTGCCTAAAGATCACGTTAGATTCGATCATATGGGACATGTCCGGGAAAGTAGTTGACTTGATTTAAAAGGATATTGAACGAAGGGAAGACTCTTCGCATCTAGCACTACATATGTTCATTGACCGACCAGTTATACAATCTTTGTGATTGAAATAACTATGAATACATGTTTGAGATTTAAAGGTCAAACATAGCCTACGAGGGATAAGGTGTGTATTGACAGATATGAACTTAAATTGGTCTAGGGTACAACGAGATTTTTTCTTCCGTTGAAGACCATAGCTCCCATGTCATCCTTAACAGGTGCATGGTCTGAGCTTCCACTTGTTGTGTGCTAGCGGGTCATACGACTTATTTGTCCATATGAATTTGATGGTAGTTCCCGACAAGGTGGTAGAGAAAGATAGTGGTGGATATGGGTCTACCTATCTTGTGCGGGTGAGAGATGTTGGATATTAGGATTGGGTCACCCAATGTGGGTTGACCCGACCCAACCCATTTAGTTTGGGTCAAAAGGAAGTTGTGGGAAGTTATGTAAATAACTTCCCACTATATCCAAAAAGAAAAAAAGAGGAGAACGAACATAAGTTCTCAGACAATAACAGAAGAAAAGTCTTCTGTCTTTCTCTCCTTTTCTCTTTCTCAATCTCCCTTAAATTCGCCATGTTTACTACGTATAAACATAAGGCTCTTAAGTTGTGAACATATAGTTCAAAGTCTAATTCGTACTTTGAACTTCGATTCGCGGCTGTTTAACAGTATAACAAACGTGGTTAATTCCTACAAACTCTTCCGCATTCTACGAGGTTAGTATTAATTTTATTCGGTTTATGAAGATCCGTATTGTGTACTTAAATTCTTCAGGAGATTTGACAATAATTGCATATGAAGTATTTGGAATATGTTTGTTAGTTCTGTTAGTTATCAAAAAGTGAGATTGAACCTTGCACTAAATGTGTGGCGATTGTCAGATGTCGTATGTGTAAATGTTTTATTTTGGGGCGTGAGTTATATGTGTGATTTATAAGTGAGTGGTATGAGTATAAAAAATAATTTATATTAACCATTTTCGACTAGTAGAAAAGATGTACAAGTAGCTATTTCTTATGCTTACAACACCAGTCTTTTCTACGGGCCTGGGTTAACCATTTTAGGCTTAGGGCGTGACATGAACTCTATGACTGATGAAGAAAATGATAATATTGTACTAGCAGAATCTGGCCAAGGCTTAAGCCCTACTCTTAGATAGTGAATTATGTTTAGATTAATTCAAATTCATATAACAATGGGCCACCTTGAGCCCAAATGTTTATAAATATCCCTCTATGCCTTGTTAGGAAGGAGGGAAAAACCCTGGCCTCCAACATGGTCCTCTTGCAACCATCTTCTCTAATCTCTTTCGATCATCTAGGGCTAACAACTTGTCAGTACCTACAATAAAGGAATTATGGAGGCAAAAACTAGGTGATCTAAGTCATAAATCTATGGAACTGTATAATCTTAAATGTAAATTTTGAAGGTCTACAAATAATATTTCTGACTCAAGAAATGGGTGGTATAAAACTTGCCGAGGTACAAAGCTGACCAATCAATTCACTCATTTCATTGTTAAGAATAGGTTGCCGCTGCTGGGGGATAGAAACGTCCTCCTAACTGCTTATACAACCATATTCTGATGATATACCCCTAAAATAATCCCTAGTCAAAACAAATGCCATGCCAGATATATCAAATGCTTGTTGAACTAACTGGAAAATCAAAAAGACCCATTAAAACATTCATTTTAAGAAGCTATATTTGGAAGATCACGTTGGGATCAATGCAAAATGATATGAACAATTTTATAGACAGAATGTCATTTTTCCCGTGAATTTGGCCTTAATTTCAAACTCCCCAATGAGATTTTAATTTTATCCATATTCACCTGTGACATCAAATTTAACAAACAAAGCCTCGTGTTAAAATGCATTTTTATCCATAGGATTGAATGGATTGCTGATGCTAAATCTGTTTCTTTCTCCACTGCTTCAACCTGGGAAGCAATTCGAGTGAAGCATGTTGCTGTGAGGTGGGCTGATTTGGTTTTTCTACTGCTATATTAATGTTGTTAATTGGTATTCTTTTTTTTTTTTTTTCTTTTTTCTTTAGAGATTGTAAAAGCGTGACACCACTTTTGTACTTGCTTTGGAGAATGAAATGGATAGTTGGATGACGGTATGCGTATGCTTTGAGAGGTACTTATATCTCATGATATAAATTTCTTGGAGAAGTTTATGAAATATTTTGGTATTCAATCCCAAAGGTTAAAGATAGAGAACCCATTGGAAAACTTTGGTCTGAATCCTGACATCTAACATTACTCATTTTTATTTAATGTACATTTAATATCTCCAATTTGAACATGAGAACACAAATCTTGGAAAATGTCAATTGTGTTATATTTGGGAAAATTGCACAAAAATACCCTATTATTTTTTTAAAATTTTAAATTCTTATTTATTGTTTAAAATTAGTCAATTTAGTCCATATTATTATTATTATTATTATTATTATTATTATTATTATTTAAAATTAGACAATTTAGTCCCTATGCTAAATTAATATTTTTATAGAAAATAACAGGGAGTTAATTGACTAATTATGAACAATATGGATGAATTTGAAACTTTTGAAAAATAATAGAGATTAAATTGGCTAAATTAATATTTTTAGATGAGGTGGTAATATAATAAATAGTTTATGAGGGAACTTGTTAATATTTTTAGTTGTATATAAGTTAAGTTTATATAGGGGTTGATGAGCTAGGGAACATGTTATAATTTTTATTCAGATTTTTCAAAATAACCTAATCCCTTTTTGCTAAAATGTCTCGTATACAATTTGGAGAGAGATTTTTCATATCTTTCAAGATTCTGAGTTGTTACGTTGTCTATGTTTTTCTTAAACAATAATAATCTTGTCCTATACAAGGTCTCGAGATCCTTGTTCCCTTGCATAATACATTTTTCTTATACCAGTGTGCTAAAATTTATGAGCTGGTTTGAGGTCCAGGGTAACTAATCCTATTTAAATAGTCACCATGATTAGCATGATTTCTTATACAAGGTGTCGAGCTCCATGGCTTGAGCTAGTTTGCATAATATATATATTTTTATTCAATATGTGCCAAGAAATATGAGCTGGTTTTCAAGATTTTAAAATTAAATGAAATATGAGCTGGTTTTCAAGATTTTAAAATTAAACACATGCACGTTTCCTCGTTGACGTCTTAAGACGGCTTAAATTAAAAAACATGGAACGATAGGCGTTCATGTCTGACCGATTAAATATCGAGGATGTTGAAACAATATAGACCCGTTCAATACCAAAGGCAAATTTGTTTTACTCGTAGAAAAGTCATCCACCAAAGTACAAACTTACCCCTTAGCGTTGGTGTTATAAATAGCAACGTTTGGACGTTCTTATATGACAGCAACAAAACTAGAACAAGAAATGAAGACTCCAAGCAATTCATTGCTTTCACTTCTTTCAGTTTTCCTTCTAATTTCATGCAGGGTTAATTCTGCTAATACTCATGATCGTTTCCTTGATTGCCTTCAATCTCATATCTCAAACACTGATATCATATACACCCCAAAAAACACAACTTATGAGTCTATTTTGCGTTCTGCAATATTTAACTCACGTTTTACAAGTGATTCCACTCCGAAACCAAGAATCATTGTTACACCATTGAATGTATCCCACATTCAAGCAGCCATATTTTGTTCAAAGAAACATGGCATGCAGATTAGAGTCCGAAGTGGTGGACATGACTATGAGGGTCTTTCCTACACATCTGAAATCCCTTTTGTCATCATTGATCTTAGAAACCTTCGATCAATAACCATCGACACCCAAAAGAAAACTGCATGGGCTGAAGCTGGTGCAACCATGGGCGAATTATATTACGCAGTCTCTCAAAAAAGCAATACTCTTGCTGTTGTTGGAGGGGATGGTACAACAATGGGAGTTGGAGGACACATCAGCGGGGGAGGAACTAGCCCGATGTCTCGAAAATATGGCGTTGCAGCTGATAACGTAATTGATGCAAAAATTATCGACGTTAATGGTCAAATTTTGGATCGGGAATCCATGGGGGAAGACCTCTTTTGGGCCATAAGAGGTGGTGGAGGTGCTAGTTTCGGTGTCATTATTGCATTTAAGGTGAGATTAGTAACTGTTCCAGAAAAGGTCACTGTCTTTAGGGTTAGCAGGAGCCTAGAGCAAAATGCTACAGAACTAGTATATCGATGGCAATACATTGCTGACAAGATTGATGAAAATCTCATAATTCGAGTCTCCATTAGTAGTGCCAATTCTGGTCAAAGTGGTGAGAGAACAATACAAATATCATTCATCTCTCTGTTCCTTGGTGGAATTGACAATCTCCAAGAAATCATGCAACAGAGTTTCCCTGAATTAGGTCTGGTAAAAGACGATTGCATTGAAATGAGGTGGATTGAATCTAAACTCTTCTTTGCAAACTTTCCTCTCAATGCATCCACAGATGAATTGCTGAATAGGACAATTCCAAGCACACCATATTTCAAAGCAAAATCCGACTACGTGGTGCGTCCCATTTCACAAAAAGGTCTGAGAGGATTATGGAGAATGCTTCAGGAAGAAGATGTAAAGGTAGCTTCAGTGCTATTTAATCCTTATGGCGGAAAGATAGCTGAAATCTCAGAATCTGAGCTACCATTCCCACATAGAGCTGGAAACATTTACTCGTTTAGCTATTATGCGATTTGGCAAAATGAAAGCGACTCCGAAGCTAAGAGGAACATAAGTTGGATCAGGAGGCTATTCAGTTACTTGACTCCTTACGTTTCAAAATCTCCAAGACGTGCATACTATAATTATAGAGATCTTGACTTGGGAGAAAACAATATTGGTAATACAAGCTACAAACAAGCCAGCAAATGGGGAAAAAAATATTTTAATAATAACTTCAATAGATTGGTGCAGGTGAAGACCAAAGTTGATCCTAACAACTTTTTCAGGAACGAGCAAAGTATTCCATCTTTAGCACCATGGTCAGAAAATCTATTTTTCACTAGCTAGTTTCAGTCATGGGTCAAAACAACACTACAATAAATAAATGTTGTATATTTTTCAGCTAGAAATAATAGGATGGATAATAAGTACTATATATATGTGTGCGCGTACGCATTTGTGTTTGTTTATCAATCATTGTGTAATAAGATTTTTTCTTGCCTCATGCTTTATAATTTGCCTTTAATTTTCTAACCTTTGAGTCAACAATTTTATCTTTTGTTTTTTTTTTTTTTTCATTCTGGGCCTGTAACAATGGATATATTCTTAAATAGCGATGGCAGTAGGTAAGGTTTAAAATCGAAATCAACAAGTATTCGACTGATAACCAACCCGATAAAAAAAATCAATCGATACCCTTTAGTTTTTATTTTTATAGAGGGTAACTGATAGGTAATGATAGGTTTTGGTATTAAATATTAAAAAAATAAAAATAAAATACAAGACTCAATTATTAATTTACTATATATATATAGTTTTTACAAACTTTTAAATTTAAAAAAAAAAAAAAAAACAAAACCCAGTTATTAGTATATATATATATAGTTGGGTAAAAAGCAGCAGTAGTCCCCATTGTTTACTCAAAAGTCAATTTAGTCCCCATTGTTTCAAAATGCTCAAAAAGGTCCCCAATGTTTGTAAATATGCTCATTGTGGTCCCTACCGTTAAAATTTTGGTTAGTTTTAACTAATGTGAATAGTATTTCAAGGGTAAATTTGAAAAATCACAAAAAACACAAAATTTCATACAAAAATACCAAAAAACACACACTAACACACCTACAAACACACGCACTCACCAAAAAACACACACTAACACACCCACAAACACACACACTCACAAAAACACCAAAAAACACACACTAATACACACACACTCACAAAAACACCAAAAAACACACACTAATACACACACATTAACACACCCACAAACACACACTAACACACACACACTGTTCGCGCGGAAGGGAAGGTGGGGGGGGGCGCTGTTCGCGCAGGGGGGGGTGGGGGGGCGCTGTTCGCGCAGGGGAGGGGGGGTGGGGTTCGCGCAGGGGGGGGTGGGTGGTGTTCGCGCGGGGAGGGGGTGGTGTTCGCGGGGAGGGGGGGGGGGTCGCGGGGGTGGTGGGTGGTGGTGGTGTTGTTTCTCGCAGGGGGGGGGTGGGGGGGGCGGCGTTCACGCAGGGGGGGGGGTGGGGTTCGCGACAGTGGGGGGGGTGGGTGGTGTTCGCCGGGGTGGGGGGGTGGGTGGTGTTCGCCGGGGAGGGGGGTGGTGTTCGCCGGGGTGGGGGGGTGGGTGGTGTTCGCCGGGGGGGGGGGGGTGGTGCGTGGTGGTAGGTGGTGGTGGTGCTAGGTGGTGCTTGTGGTGGTGGGTTGAGGAGTTGGAAGAGGAAGAAGAAGATAGAGATATTTTGGGTATTTTATTTTTAAGTAAGGGTAGTTTAGTCATTTTATAAATTTTCTGTTAGATTTTTAACGGTAGGGACCACAATGAGCATGTTTACAAACATTGGGGACCTTTTTGAGCATTTTAAAACAATGAGGATTAAATTGATTTTTGAGGAAACAATGGGGACTAGTGGTGCTTTTTTCCCTATATAGTTTTATCATTGTCTTAACTCTCTCTTTCTATATTTGTTGGATATTTTCTTTATCAACTATTATCTTATTACGCATAGACAAACATTTATCGATTTTAGTTTTATTAAAATTGGGTATTTATTAATTTATAGACAAATATTGAAATGATTATATAATTTATTTCAAATTCTATCATCTTATTGTGTATAGTTCTTCGTTTGTTTTATTTTTGGGCTTTTTTGACATTTAATTAAAATTAATTTATCTTACATCTTTTTTAGGGTGGTTTTTTATTTAAACTAATTTTTAATTATTTTTTTAATATAAAGGGTTACGGTTACGGATACCCGTAATTATTTAGATTTATTTGCAGTTATGGTTATGGTAATGCACCGAGTTTCAAACCCATAAAGTTATGATTATAATTATGATTTCTGGTTATGCTAAACGATTTCAATTATAGTCATATAATTTGTTCGACCCACTAATCTATCATCCATCAAGACTTTAAGCACAGTAATAATAACATCAATATAGAATAGTAAAACTAAGAGCTTTTAAACCAAATAAACAATATAAGTTTTAATGATGAAGTCATGGAAGCCCAAGACTATACTGAAAAGAGTTGCTGGTTTCATGCTTTAAAAGATTCACATGCAGTCAAAAATTCTTTCTAAACCATAAATCAGAAAATTTCCTGCAAAAATAAGGTTTATATAATATACACATATTCTCTTGTTATAGTTCCTTGTTCAGCTTAATATAGAAGGATTTAAGAAGGTACCTTGTACTCAAAAGTTGAGTAGAATAGTTAAATAGTGACCTGTCATAATCAAAGATTTTAAGTTTGACCTAAGATTTTCGACCTCCAGTACTAGAAAAAAAAAAAAAAGCCAACTGTGAATTTAAAACTAGGGTAAATTGCAAACTACCCCTTGTGGTTTGTCGAGTATTCACATTGCGCTTTACGTTATCGAAATAACGGATTAGTCCCTTGAATTTTTTACAAAGGAGAGATAGTTAACCCTGTCTTCTACACCCCTCTCTATATATCTGCCACTAATTTGTCCGGTCCCAATCTAAAATCCATATTGATCCAACCTCCAATTCTTATAACTCTAGCAAGTTCTGATTTAAGCATGAATGAAATAGACCCTGCAGACATACTTTGCCCTCTGTTTATTCCAAATACATCCATTTTTCCATGGCAAATCGGTTCATTATAATTGAAAATCTTAAATGTATTAAGAAATCTCAAGATTTCTCTTTAATAAGCAACACCAAAAAATGTTCAGATTGTGCTTGCATCACAACAAGAGAAGACTTGCTTAAACTTTATTGTTTTTGCATCCTTCAGAAGTTCTTTCTTTAATTTGATCCAAGAAATTTTGTCCAAGCGCTAAGCAAAGCGAAGCCTAGTAGAGAGTACTGACGTATGATATTTTTCTCTTTTTTTTTTCTTTTTTCTTTTTTTGTTTATTTTGAGCCCTAAGTCATTTTACATCACTTAAAATATTACACACAAGAATGAATCTCGAGACCTCTCACATTTAAAGTGATAATCATACCACTAGCTAGACCAAACGTCCAGTGTTGACGTATGATATTTTCATTTCTGAGACACGCATGGGAAATTTCCTGATACGAGCTTGGGCACTTCCAAGACACATATGAACTCCATCACTGATGAAAAAAATGATAATATAATCTTGGATAATTTATTGAAATAGTTCTAGATCTTTCTCTTTTTTTATATTTAAGTCCTTTATTTTTTATTTTAGACAAAATTATCCATCATCTTTTATTTTGGTGACATCCATTAGTCTTTGGAGCAACATTCATCAAAAATAACGTTAGTGAGCATGTGGATAGCTCGTGGCCGCAAAATGCACAAATCTTCAGGGGTAAAATTATCACGCAGTGAAATATAAGCATCCTAAAGTTTATGCATTTTATATTCACGTGCTCACTAACATTATTTTTTGACAAATTTTGCTTTAAGGACTGACGACTATCACCAAAATAAAAGATGAAAAATTATTTTATCCAAAACAAAATATATGATACTTAAATGTCAAAAAAATAAAAATTTAGCACCATTTCAATAAATTACCCTATAATCTTTCTTACTCGAGAAATGGGTGGTATGCTTTGAGAGGTACATGTTGGAGAAGATAACTATACAAATTAGTAAATCATTTATTGTGATAGTTATATCTCAAGATTATATTTTATTCTTACTAATTTTATTTTTATTTTATTTTATTTTACTTATTATATTTTTATTTTTATTTTTTTTGTTAGTATTTTCTTTGTTATAGATATTATATTTTGTATAGTTTTATTTTATTTAGTTTATTTCAATATGATTTTATTTTATTATTTTTATATTATTTTGTTTTTTTTTTTTTTTTTTTTAGTTTTTCTTTTTCTTTTTCTTTTTTATTTTTTTATTTTATTTTTTATTGTCTTATTATTTTTTATTTTAATTTTTAAATTATTTTGTGGTATTTATTTTAATTTTGTATTTTCTTAGATGAGTATTTGAGTCTTTTATTTTCTCAAAGTTATTTTTATGACTTGAGAATGTGAGATTCTCACCCTCTCACATGAGAATAAAAATTAGTCAAATTATAGGAATATTATATTATCAGGAATGTGATATTTTCAAGAATATTTTTTTATTGCGCGAATCAAATGCCTTCTTAAAGTTACTTATCGGTTACTCCAATGGAGGCTCTCAAAGGTGAGACTTTCTAAAATTAGTAGTTTTAGAGCCTCAAATGCCCAAAAAATAACAATATTCATGATAAAAGTATGTGGATCCACCACTTTTAGTTTAAAAGATACCAAAATAGAGACCCAATTTATATTTTTGTCATCAAATTTAGAGCCCAAAAATTAGATTGGGTTTCTATTTTAGTATCTTTTAAGTTAAAAGTGGTAGACTCCACATATTTTTATCATGAATAATATTTTTTTTTGGCATTTGAGACTCTAAAACTATCTAATTTTAAAAAGTTTTATCATTTAAAATTTCTATTGGAGATACCCTTAAAAGAGTTAGGAAGCGTTTTCCAAAATTGCATTAGATAAAGACAACAATTTTAGACGTCCCTATTTGCTGTACCTATTGCAAATATTTTAAGATAGCTGAAATATCAGAATCTGAGCTACCATTCCCACATAGAGCTGGAAACATTTACTCGTTTAGCTATTATGCGATTTGGCAAAATGAAAGCAATTCCGAAGCTAAGAGGAACATAAGTTGGATCAGAAGGCTATTCAATTACTTGACTCCTTACGTTTCAAAATCTCCAAGACGTGCATACTATAATTATAGAGATCTTGACTTGGGAGAAAACAATATTGGTAATACAAGTTACAAACAAGCCAGCAAATGGGGAAAAAAATATTTTAATAATAACTTCAATAGATTGGTGCAGGTGAAGACCAAAGTTGATCCTAACAACTTTTTCAGGAACGAGCAAAGTATTCCATCTCTGGCACCATGATCAGAAAATCTATTGTTCACTAATTTCAGTAATGGGTCAAAACAACATTACAATATGTTTTTCAGCTAGAAATAAGTACTATATATATGTGTGCGCGTACGCATTTGTGTTTGTTATCAATCATTGTGTAATAAGATTTTTTCTTGCCTCATGCTTTATAATTTGCCTTTAATTTTCTAACCTTTGAGTCAACAATTTTATCTTCTTTTTTTTTTTTTCATTCTGGGCCTGTAACAATGGATATATTCTTAAATAGCGATGACAGTGGATAAGGTTTAAAATCGAAATTAACAAGTATTCGACTGATAACCAACCCGATAACAAAAATCAATCGATACCCTTTAGTTTTTGTTTTTATAGAGGGTAACTGATAGGTAATGATAGGTTTTGGTATTAAATATTAAAAAAATAAAAATAAAAATAAAATGCAAGACTCAATTATTAATTTACTATATATATATAGTTTTTACAAGCTTTTAAATTTTTTTTTTTTAAAAAACAATACCCAGTTATTAGTATATATATATATAGAGTATTGCTATATCCCACTTTATTTTTCACACTCAAATATCACTTCTTACGTGGATGCTTACTTGGCATGCTAAAATAACTAACTTTTTGATTTCTCTCTCTTCTTTTAATATGTCAACTAAGCATACACATGGGAAGTGGTATTTGAGTGTAAAAATTAAAGTAGTATATAGCATTTCTCATATATATATATATAGTTTTTATATACTTTTTATATTAGACTAATAGAATAACACCTAAAAATATATTTATTTCTTTAATCAAATGCCAAAGTTACCTAAATGGCAAAACCCTCATATAAGTGCTACATTTTTATCATTGTCTTAACTCTCTCTTTCTATATTTGTTGGATATTTTCTTTATCAACTATTATCTTATTACGCATAGACAAACATTTATCGATTTTAGTTTTATTAAAATTGGGTATTTATTAATTTATAGACAAATATTGAAATGATTATATAATTTATTTCAAATTCTATCATCTTATTGTGTATAGTTCTTCGTTTGTTTTATTTTTGGGCTTTTTTGACATTTAATTAAAATTAATTTATCTTACATCTTTTTTAGGTTGGTTTTTTATTTAAACTAATTTTTAATTATTTTTTTAATATAAAGGGTTATGGTTACGGATACCCGTAATTATTTAGATTTATTTGCAGTTATGGTTATGGTAATGCACCGAGTTTCAAACCCATAAAGTTATGATTATAATTATGATTTCTGGTTATGCTAAACGATTTCAATTATACTCATATAATTTGTTCGACCCACTAATCTATCATCCATCAAGACTTTAAACACAGTTATAATAACATCAATATAGAATAGTAAATCTAAGAGCTTTTAAACCAAATAAACAATATAAGTTTTAATGATGAAGTCATGGAAGCCCAAGACTATACTGAAAAGAGTTGCTGGTTTCATGCTTTAAAAGATTCACATGCAGTCAAAAATTCTTTCTAAACCATAAATCAGAAAATTTCCTGCAAAAATAAGGTTTATATAATATACACATATTCTCTTGTTATAGTTCCTTGTTCAGCTTAATATAGAAGGATTTAAGAAGGTACCTTGTACTCAAGAGTTGAGTAGAATAGTTAAATAGTGACTTGTCATAATCAAAGATTTTAAGTTTGACCTAAGATTTTCAACCTCCAGTACTAGAAAAAAAAAAAAAAAAAAAGCCAACTGTGAATTTAAAACTAGGGTAAATTGCAAACTACCCCTTGTGGTTTGTCGAGTATTCACATTGCGCGTTATGTTATCGAAATAACGGATTAGTCCCTTGAATTTTTTACAAAGGAGAGATAGTTAACCCTGTCTTCTACACCCCTCCAATTCTAAAACCCATATTGATCCAACCTCCAATTCTTATAACTCTCAGCAAGTTCTGATTTAAGCATGAATGAAATAGACCCTGCAGACATACTTTGCCCTCTGTTTATTCCAAATACATCCATTTTTCCATGGCAAATCGGTTCATTATAATTGAAAATCTTAAATGTATTAAGAAATCTCAAGATTTCTCTTTAATAAGCAACACCAAAAAATGTGCAGATTGTGCTTGCATCACAGCAAGAGAAGACTTGCTTAAACTTTATTGTTTATGCATCCTTCAGAAGTTCTTTCTTTAATTTGATCCAAGAAATTTTGTCCAAGCGCTAAGCAAAGCGAAGCCTAGTAGAGAGTACTGACGTATGATATTTTTCTCTTTTTTTTTCTTTTTTTGTTTATTTTGAGCCCTAAGTCATTTTACATCACTTAAAATATTACACACAAGAATGAATCTCGAGACCTCTCACATTTAAAGTGATAATCATACCACTAGCTAGACCAAACGTCCAGTGTTGACGTATGATATTTTCATTTCTGAGACACGCATGGGAAATTTCCTGATACGAGCTTGGGCACTTCCAAGACACATATGAACTCCATCACTGATGAAAAAAATGATAATATAATCTTGGATAATTTATCGAAATAGTTCTAGATCTTTCTCTTTTTTTATATTTAAATCCTTTATTTTTTATTTTAGACAAAAATGACCATCATCTTTTATTTTTGTGACATCCATTAGTCTTTGGAGCAACATTCATCAAAAATAACGTTAGTGAGCATGTGGATAGCTCGTGGCCGCAAAATGCACAAATCTTCAGGGGTAAAATTATCACGCAGTGAAATATAAGCATCCTAAAGTTTATGCATTTTATATTCACGTGCTCACTAACATTATTTTTTGACAAATTTTGCTTTAAGGACTGACGACTATCACCAAAATAAAAGATGAAAAATTATTTTATCCAAAACAAAATATATGATACTTAAATGTCAAAAAAATAAAAATTTAGGACCATTTCAATAAATTACCCTATAATCTTTCTTACTCGAGAAATGGGTGGTATGCTTTGAGAGGTACATGTTGGAGAAGATAACTATACAAATTAGTAAATCATTTATTGTGATAGTTATATCTCAAGATTATATTTTATTCTTACTAATTTTATTTTTATTTTATTTTATTTTACTTATTATTTTCTTATTTTTATTTTTATTGTTATTATTTTATTTGTTATAGATATTATATTTTGTCTAGTTTTATTTTATTTAGTTTATTTCAATATGATTTTATTTTATTATTTTTATATTATTTTGTTTTTTTTTTTTTTTTTTTTTAGTTTTTCTTTTTCTTTTTCTTTTTTATTTTTTTATTTTATTTTTTATTGTCTTATTATTTTTTATTTTAATTTTTAAATTATTTTGTGGTATTTATTTTAATTTTGTATTTTCTAAGATGAGTATTTGGATCTTTTATTTTCTCAAAGTTATTTTCATGACTTGAGAATGTGAGATTCTTACCCCTTCACATGAGAATAAAAATTAGTCAAATTATAGGAATATTATATTATCAGGAATGTGATATTTTCAAGAATATTTTTTTATTGCGCGAATCAAATGCCTTCTTAAAGTTACTTATCGGTTACTCCAATGGAGGCTCTAAAAGGTGAGACTTTCTAAAATTAGTAGGTTTAGAGCCTCAAATGCCCAAAAAATAACACTATTCATGATAAAAGTATGTGGGATCCACCACTTTTGGTTTAAAAGATGCCAAAATAGAGACTCAATTTATATTTTTGTCATCAAATTTAGAGTCCAAAAATTAGATTGGTTTTTTATTTTAGTATTTTTTAAGTTAAAAGTGTTAGACTCCACATACTTTTGTCATAAATAGTATTTTTTTTGGCATTTAAGACTCTAAAACTATCTAATTTTGGAAAGTTTTATCATTTAAAATTTCTATTGGAGATACCGTTAAAAGAGTTAGGAAGCGTTTTCCAAAATTCCATTACATAAAGACAACAATTTTAGACGTCCCTATTTGCTGTACCTATTGCAAATATTTTAAGATAGCTGAAATATCAGAATCTGAGCTACCATTCCCACATAGAGCTGGAAACATTTACTCGTTTAGCTATTATGCGATTTGGCAAAATGAAAGCAATTCCGAAGCTAAGAGGAACATAAGTTGGATCAGGAGGCTATTCAATTACTTGACTCCTTACGTTTCAAAATCTCCAAGACGTGCATACTATAATTATAGAGATCTTGACTTGGGAGAAAACAATATTGGTAATACAAGTTACAAACAAGCCAGCAAATGGGGAAAAAAATATTTTAATAATAACTTCAATAGATTGGTGCAGGTGAAGACCAAAGTTGATCCTAACAACTTTTTCAGGAACGAGCAAAGTATTCCATCTCTGGCACCATCATCAGAAAATCTATTGTTCATTAATTTCAGTCATGGGTCAAAACAACATTACAATATGTTTTTCAGCTAGAAATAAGTACTATATATATGTGTGCGCGTACGCATTTGTGTTTGTTATCAATCATTGTGTAATAAGATTTTTTCTTGCCTCATGCTTTATAATTTGCCTTTAATTTTCTAACCTTTGAGTCAACAATTTTATCTTCTTTTTTTTTTTTTCATTCTGGGCCTGTAACAATGGATATATTCTTAAATAGCGATGACAGTGGATAAGGTTTAAAATCGAAATTAACAAGTATTCGACTGATAACCAACCCGATAACAAAAATCAATCGATACCCTTTAGTTTTTGTTTTTATAGAGGGTAACTGATAGGTAATGATAGGTTTTGGTATTAAATATTAAAAAAATAAAAATAAAAATAAAATGCAAGACTCAATTATTAATTTACTATATATATATAGTTTTTACAAGCTTTTAAATTTTTTTTTTTTAAAAAACAATACCCAGTTATTAGTATATATATATATAGAGTATTGCTATATCCCACTTTATTTTTCACACTCAAATACCACTTCTTACATGGATGCTTACTTGGCATGCTAAAATAACTAACTTTTTGATTTCTCTCTCTTCTTTTAATATACCAAGTAAGCATACACATGGGAAGTGGTATTTGAGTGTAAAAATTAAAGTAGTATATAGCATTTCTCATATATATATATATAGTTTTTATATACTTTTTATATTAGACTAATAGAATAACACCTAAAAATATATTTATTTCTTTAATCAAATGCCAAAGTTACCTAAATGGCAAAACCCTCATATAAGTGCTACATTTTTATCATTGTCTTAACTCTCTCTTTCTATATTTGTTGGATATTTTCTTTATCAACTATTATCTTATTACGCATAGACAAACATTTATCGATTTTAGTTTTATTAAAATTGGGTATTTATTAATTTATAGACAAATATTGAAATGATTATATAATTTATTTCAAATTCTATCATCTTATTGTGTATAGTTCTTCGTTTGTTTTATTTTTGGGCTTTTTTGACATTTAATTAAAATTAATTTATCTTACATCTTTTTTAGGTTGGTTTTTTATTTAAACTAATTTTTAATTATTTTTTTAATATAAAGGGTTATGGTTACGGATACCCGTAATTATTTAGATTTATTTGCAGTTATGGTTATGGTAATGCACCGAGTTTCAAACCCATAAAGTTATGATTATAATTATGATTTCTGGTTATGCTAAACGATTTCAATTATAGTCATATAATTTGTTCGACCCACTAATCTATCATCCATCAAGACTTTAAACACAGTTATAATAACATCAATATAGAATAGTAAATCTAAGAGCTTTTAAACCAAATAAACAATATAAGTTTTAATGATGAAGTCATGGAAGCCCAAGACTATACTGAAAAGAGTTGCTGGTTTCATGCTTTAAAAGATTCACATGCAGTCAAAAATTCTTTCTAAACCATAAATCAGAAAATTTCCTGCAAAAATAAGGTTTATATAATATACACATATTCTCTTGTTATAGTTCCTTGTTCAGCTTAATATAGAAGGATTTAAGAAGGTACCTTGTACTCAAGAGTTGAGTAGAATAGTTAAATAGTGACTTGTCATAATCATAGATTTTAAGTTTGACCTAAGATTTTCAACCTCCAGTACTAGAAAAAAAAAAAAAAAAAAGCCAACTGTGAATTTAAAACTAGGGTAAATTGCAAACTACCCCTTGTGGTTTGTCGAGTATTCACATTGCGCGTTATGTTATCGAAATAACGGATTAGTCCCTTGAATTTTTTACAAAGGAGAGATAGTTAACCCTGTCTTCTACACCCCTCTCTATATATCTGCCACTAATTTGTCCGGTCCCAATCTAAAACCCATATTGATCCAACCTCCAATTCTTATAACTCTCAGCAAGTTCTGATTTAAGCATGAATGAAATAGACCCTGCAGACATACTTTGCCCTCTGTTTATTCCAAATACATCCATTTTTCCATGGCAAATCGGTTCATTATAATTGAAAATCTTAAATGTATTAAGAAATCTCAAGATTTCTCTTTAATAAGCAACACCAAAAAATGTGCAGATTGTGCTTGCATCACAACAAGAGAAGACCTGCTTAAACTTTATTGTTTTTGCATCCTTCAGAAGTTCTTTCTTTAATTTGATCCAAGAAATTTTGTCCAAGCGCTAAGCAAAGCGAAGCCTAGTAGAGAGTACTGACGTATGATATTTTTCTCTTTTTTTTTTTTTTTCTTTTTTTGTTTATTTTGAGCCCTAAGTCATTTTACATCACTTAAAATATTACACACAAGAATGAATCTCGAGACCTCTCACATTTAAAGTGATAATCATACCACTAGCTAGACCAAACGTCCAGTGTTGACGTATGATATTTTCATTTCTGAGACACGCATGGGAAATTTCCTGATACGAGCTTGGGCACTTCCAAGACACATATGAACTCCATCACTGATGAAAAAAATGATAATATAATCTTGGATAATTTATTGAAATAGTTCTAGATCTTTCTCTTTTTTTATATTTAAGTCCTTTATTTTTTATTTTAGACAAAATTATCCATCATCTTTTATTTTGGTGACATCCATTAGTCTTTGGAGCAAAATTCGTCAAAAAATAACGTTAGTGAGCATGTGGATAGCTCGTGGCCGCAAAATGCACAAATCTTCAGGGGTAAAATTATCACGCAGTGAAATATAAGCATCCTAAAGTTTATGCATTTTATATTCACGTGCTCACTAACATTATTTTTTGACAAATTTTGCTTTAAGGACTGACGACTATCACCAAAATAAAAGATGAAAAATTATTTTATCCAAAACAAAATATATGATACTTAAATGTCAAAAAAACAAAAACTTAGGGTTATTTCAATAAATTACCCTATAATCTTTCTTACTCGAGAAATGGGTGGTATGCTTTGAGAGGTACATGTTGGAGAAGATAACTATACAAATTAGTAAATCATTTATTGTGATAGTTATATCTCAAGATTATATTTTATTCTTACTAATTTTATTTTTATTTTATTTTATTTTACTTATTATTTTCTTATTTTTATTTTTATTGTTATTATTTTATTTGTTCTAGATATTATATTTTGTATAGTTTTATTTTATTTAATTTATTTCAATATGATTTTATTTTATTATTTTTATATTATTTTGTTTTTTTTTTTTTTTTTTTTAGTTTTTCTTTTTCTTTTTCTTTTTTATTTTTTTATTTTATTTTTTATTGTCTTATTATTTTTTATTTTAATTTTTAAATTATTTTGTGGTATTTATTTTAATTTTGTATTTTCTAAGATGAGTATTTGGATCTTTTATTTTCTCAAAGTTATTTTCATGACTTGAGAATGTGAGATTCTTACCCCTTCACATGAGAATAAAAATTGGTCAAATTATAGGAATATTATATTATCAGGAATGTGATATTTTCAAGAATATTTTTTTCTTGCGCGAATCAAATGCCTTCTTAAAGTTACTTATCGGTTACTCCAATGGAGGCTCTCAAAGGTGAGACTTTCTAAAATTAGTAGTTTTAGAGCCTCAAATGCCCAAAAAATAACAATATTCATGATAAAAGTATGTGGATCCACCACTTTTAGTTTAAAAGATACCAAAATAGAGACCCAATTTATATTTTTGTCATCAAATTTAGAGCCCAAAAATTAGATTGGGTTTCTATTTTAGTATCTTTTAAGTTAAAAGTGGTAGACTCCACATATTTTTATCATGAATAATATTTTTTTTTGGCATTTGAGACTCTAAAACTATCTAATTTTAAAAAGTTTTATCATTTAAAATTTCTATTGGAGATACCCTTAAAAGAGTTAGGAAGCGTTTTCCAAAATTGCATTAGATAAAGACAACAATTTTAGACGTCCCTATTTGCTGTACCTATTGCAAATATTTTAAGATAGCTGAAATATCAGAATCTGAGCTACCATTCCCACATAGAGCTGGAAACATTTACTCGTTTAGCTATTATGCGATTTGGCAAAATGAAAGCAATTCCGAAGCTAAGAGGAACATAAGTTGGATCAGAAGGCTATTCAAATACTTGACTCCTTACGTTTCAAAATCTCCAAGACGTGCATACTATAATTATAGAGATCTTGACTTGGGAGAAAACAATATTGGTAATACAAGTTACAAACAAGCCAGCAAATGGGGAAAAAAATATTTTAATAATAACTTCAATAGATTGGTGCAGGTGAAGACCAAAGTTGATCCTAACAACTTTTTCAGGAACGAGCAAAGTATTCCATCTCTGGCACCATGATCAGAAAATCTATTGTTCATTAATTTCAGTCATGGGTCAAAACAACATTACAATATGTTTTTCAGCTAGAAATAAGTACTATATATATGTGTGCGCGTACGCATTTGTGTTTGTTATCAATCATTGTGTAATAAGATTTTTTCTTGCCTCATGCTTTATAATTTGCCTTTAATTTTCTAACCTTTGAGTCAACAATTTTATCTTCTTTTTTTTTTTTTCATTCTGGGCCTGTAACAATGGATATATTCTTAAATAGCGATGGCAGTAGATAAGGTTTAAAATCTAAATTAACAAGTATTTGACTGGTAACCAACCCGATAACAAAAATCAATCGATACCCTTTAGTTTTTGTTTTTATAGAGGGTAACTGATAGGTAATGATAGGTTTTGGTATTAAATATTAAAAAAATAAAAATAAAAATAAAATGCAAGACTCAATTATTAATTTACTATATATATATAGTTTTTACAAGCTTTTAAATTTTTTTTTTTTTAAAAACAATACCCAGTTATTAGTATATATATATTAGAGCATTGTTATATCCCACTTTAATTTTCACACTCAAATATCACTTCTTACGTGGATGCTTACTTGGCATGCTAAAATAACTAACTTTTTGATTTCTCTCTCTTCTTTTAATATGTCAACTAAGCATACACATGGGAAGTGGTATTTGAGTGTAAAAATTAAAGTAGTATATAGCATTTCTCATATATATATATATAGTTTTTATATACTTTTTATATTAGACTAATAGAATAACACCTAAAAATATATTTATTTCTTTAATCAAATGCCAAAGTTACCTAAATGGCAAAACCCTCATATAAGTGCTACATTTTTATCATTGTCTTAACTCTCTCTTTCTATATTTGTTGGATATTTTCTTTATCAACTATTATCTTATTACGCATAGACAAACATTTATCGATTTTAGTTTTATTAAAATTGGGTATTTATTAATTTATAGACAAATATTGAAATGATTATATAATTTATTTCAAATTCTATCATCTTATTGTGTATAGTTCTTCGTTTGTTTTATTTTTGGGCTTTTTTGACATTTAATTAAAATTAATTTATCTTACATCTTTTTTAGGTTGGTTTTTTATTTAAACTAATTTTTAATTATTTTTTTAATATAAAGGGTTACGATTACGAATACCCGTAATTATTTAGATTTATTTGCAGTTATGGTTATGGTAATGTAGCGAGTTTCAAACCCATAAAGTTATGATTATAATTATGATTACTGGTTATGCTAAACGATTTCAATTATAGTCATATAATTTGTTCGACCCACTAATCTATCATCCATCAAGACTTTAAACACAGTTATAATAACATCAATATAGAATAGTAAAACTAAGAGCTTCTAAACCAAATAAACAATATAAGTTTTAATGATGAAGTCATGGAAGCCCAAGACTATATGAAAAGAGTTGCTGGTTTCATGCTTTAAAAGATTCACATGCAGTCAAAAATTCTTTCTAAACCATAAATCAGAAAATTTCCTGCAAAAATAAGGTTTATATAATATACACATATTCTCTTGTTATAGTTCCTTGTTCAGCTTAATATAGAAGGATTTAAGAAGGTACCTTGTACTCAAGAGTTGAGTAGAATAGTTAAATAGTGACTTGTCATAATCAAAGATTTTAAGTTTGACCTACGATTTTCAACCTCCAGTACTAGAAAAAAAAAAAAAAAAAAGCCAACTGTGAATTTAAAACTAGGGTAAATTGCAAACTACCCCTTGTGGTTTGTCGAGTATTCACATTGCGCGTTATGTTATCGAAATAACGGATTAGTCCCTTGAATTTTTTACAAAGGAGAGATAGTTAACCCTGTCTTCTACACCCCTCTCTATATATCTGCCACTAATTTGTCCGGTCCCAATCTAAAACCCATATTGATCCAACCTCCAAATCTTATAACTCTCAGCAAGTTCTGATTTAAGCATGAATGAAATAGACCCTGCAGACATACTTTGCCCTCTGTTTATTCCAAATACATCCATTTTTCCATGGCAAATCGGTTCATTATAATTGAAAATCTTAAATGTATTAAGAAATCTCAAGATTTCTCTTTAATAAGCAACACCAAAAAATGTGCAGATTGTGCTTGCATCACAGCAAGAGAAGACTTGCTTAAACTTTATTGTTTATGCATCCTTCAGAAGTTCTTTCTTTAATTTGATCCAAGAAATTTTGTCCAAGCGCTAAGCAAAGCGAAGCCTAGTAGAGAGTACTGACGTATGATATTTTTCTCTTTTTTTTTTTTTTTTCTTTTTTTGTTTATTTTGAGCCCTAAGTCATTTTACATCACTTAAAATATTACACACAAGAATGAATCTCGAGACCTCTCACATTTAAAGTGATAATCATACCACTAGCTAGACCAAACGTCCAGTGTTGACGTATGATATTTTCATTTCTGAGACACGCATGGGAAATTTCCTGATACGAGCTTGGGCACTTCCAAGACACATATGAACTCCATCACTGATGAAAAAAATGATAATATAATCTTGGATAATTTATTGAAATAGTTCTAGATCTTTCTCTTTTTTTATATTTAAGTCCTTTATTTTTTATTTTAGACAAAATTATCCATCATCTTTTATTTTGGTGACATCCATTAGTCTTTGGAGTAAAATTCGTCAAAAAATAACGTTAGTGAGCATGTGGATAGCTCGTGGCCGCAAAATGCACAAATCTTCAGGGGTAAAATTATCACGCAGTGAAATATAAGCATCCTAAAGTTTATGCATTTTATATTCACGTGCTCACTAACGTTATTTTTTGACAATTTTTGCTTTAAGGACTGACGACTGTCACAAAAATAAAAGATGAAAAATTATTTTATCCAAAACAAAATATATGATACTTAAATGTCAAAAAAATAAAAATTTAGGACCATTTCAATAAATTACCCTATAATCTTTCTTACTCGAGAAATGGGTGGTATGCTTTGAGAGGTACATGTTGGAGAAGATAACTATACAAATTAGTAAATCATTTATTGTGATAGTTATATCTCAAGATTATATTTTATTCTTACTAATTTTATTTTTATTTTATTTTATTTTACTTATTATTTTCTTATTTTTATTTTTATTGTTATTATTTTATTTGTTCTAGATATTATATTTTGTATAGTTTTATTTTATTTAATTTATTTCAATATGATTTTATTTTATTATTTTTATATTATTTTGTTTTTTTTTTTTTTTTTTTTTAGTTTTTCTTTTTCTTTTTCTTTTTTATTTTTTTATTTTATTTTTTATTGTCTTATTATTTTTTATTTTAATTTTTAAATTATTTTGTGGTATTTATTTTAATTTTGTATTTTCTAAGATGAGTATTTGGATCTTTTATTTTCTCAAAGTTATTTTTATGACTTGAGAATGTGAGATTCTCACCCCTTCACATGAGAATAAAAATTAGTCAAATTATAGGAATATTATATTATCAGGAATATGATATTTTCAAGAATATTTTTTTATTGCGCGAATCAAATGCCTTCTTAAAGTTACTTATCGGTTACTCCAATGGAGGCTCTAAAAGGTGAGACTTTCTAAAATTAGTAGTTTTAGAGCCTCAAATGCCCAAAAAATAACACTATTCATGATAAAAGTATATGGAATCCACCACTTTTGGTTTAAAAGATGCCAAAATAGAGACTCAATTTATATTTTTGTCAACAAATTTAGAGCCCAAAAATTAGATTGGGTTTCTATTTTAGTATATTTTAAGTTAAAAGTGGTAGACTCTACATACTTTTGTCATGAATAGTATTTTTTTTTTGGCATTTGAAACTCTAAAACTATCTAATTTTGGAAAGTTTTATCTTTTAAAGTTTCTATTGGAGATACCCTTAAAAGAGTTAGGAAGCGTTTTCCAAAATTGCATTAGATAAAGACAACAATTTTAGACGTCCCTATTTGCTGTACCTATTGCAAATATTTTAAGATAGCTGAAATATCAGAATCTGAGCTACCATTCCCACATAGAGCTGGAAACATTTACTCGTTTAGCTATTATGCGATTTGGCAAAATGAAAGCAATTCCGAAGCTAAGAGGAACATAAGTTGGATCAGGAGGCTATTCAATTACTTGACTCCTTACGTTTCAAAATCTCCAAGACGTGCATACTATAATTATAGAGATCTTGACTTGGGAGAAAACAATATTGGTAATACAAGTTACAAACAAGCCAGCAAATGGGGAAAAAAATATTTTAATAATAACTTCAATAGATTGGTGCAGGTGAAGACCAAAGTTGATCCTAACAACTTTTTCAGGAACGAGCAAAGTATTCCATCTCTGGCACCATCATCAGAAAATCTATTGTTCATTAATTTCAGTCATGGGTCAAAACAACATTACAATATGTTTTTCAGCTAGAAATAAGTACTATATATATGTGTGCGCGTACGCATTTGTGTTTGTTATCAATCATTGTGTAATAAGATTTTTTCTTGCCTCATGCTTTATAATTTGCCTTTAATTTTCTAACCTTTGAGTCAACAATTTTATCTTCTTTTTTTTTTTTCATTATGGGCCTGTAACAATGGATATATTCTTAAATAGCGATGGCAGTAGATAAGGTTTAAAATCTAAATTAACAAGTATTCGACTGATAACCAACCCGATAACAAAAATCAATCGATACCCTTTAGTTTTTGTTTTTATAGAGGGTAACTGATAGGTAATGATAGGTTTTGGTATTAAATATTAAAAAAATAAAAATAAAAATAAAATGCAAGACTCAATTATTAATTTACTATATATATATAGTTTTTACAAGCTTTTAAATTTTTTTTTTTTAAAAAACAATACCCAGTTATTAGTATATATATATATAGAGTATTGCTATATCCCACTTTATTTTTCACACTCAAATACCACTTCTTACATGGATGCTTACTTGGCATGCTAAAATAACTAACTTTTTGATTTCTCTCTCTTCTTTTAATATACCAAGTAAGCATACACATGGGAAGTGGTATTTGAGTGTAAAAATTAAAGTAGTATATAGCATTTCTCATATATATATATATAGTTTTTATATACTTTTTATATTAGACTAATAGAATAACACCTAAAAATATATTTATTTCTTTAATCAAATGCCAAAGTTACCTAAATGGCAAAACCCTCATATAAGTGCTACATTTTTATCATTGTCTTAACTCTCTCTTTCTATATTTGTTGGATATTTTCTTTATCAACTATTATCTTATTACGCATAGACAAACATTTATCGATTTTAGTTTTATTAAAATTGGGTATTTATTAATTTATAGACAAATATTGAAATGATTATATAATTTATTTCAAATTCTATCATCTTATTGTGTATAGTTCTTCGTTTGTTTTATTTTTGGGCTTTTTTGACATTTAATTAAAATTAATTTATCTTACATCTTTTTTAGGTTGGTTTTTTATTTAAACTAATTTTTAATTATTTTTTTAATATAAAGGGTTATGGTTACGGATACCCGTAATTATTTAGATTTATTTGCAGTTATGGTTATGGTAATGCACCGAGTTTCAAACCCATAAAGTTATGATTATAATTATGATTACTGGTTATGCTAAACGATTTCAATTATAGTCATATAATTTGTTCGACCCACTAATCTATCATCCATCAAGACTTTAAACACAGTTATAATAACATCAATATAGAATAGTAAATCTAAGAGCTTTTAAACCAAATAAACAATATAAGTTTTAATGATGAAGTCATGGAAGCCCAAGACTATACTGAAAAGAGTTGCTGGTTTCATGCTTTAAAAGATTCACATGCAGTCAAAAATTCTTTCTAAACCATAAATCAGAAAATTTCCTGCAAAAATAAGGTTTATATAATATACACATATTCTCTTGTTATAGTTCCTTGTTCAGCTTAATATAGAAGGATTTAAGAAGGTACCTTGTACTCAAGAGTTGAGTAGAATAGTTAAATAGTGACTTGTCATAATCATAGATTTTAAGTTTGACCTAAGATTTTCAACCTCCAGTACTAGAAAAAAAAAAAAAAGCCAACTGTGAATTTAAAACTAGGGTAAAATGCAAACTACCCCTTGTGGTTTGTCGAGTATTCACATTGCGCTTTACGTTATCGAAATAACGGATTAGTCCCTTGAATTTTTTACAAAGGAGAGATAGTTAACCCTGTCTTCTACACCCCTCTCTATATATCTGCCACTAATTTGTCCGGTCCCAATCTAAAACCCATATTGATCCAACCTCCAATTCTTATAACTCTCAGCAAGTTCTGATTTAAGCATGAATGAAATAGACCCTGCAGACATACTTTGCCCTCTGTTTATTCCAAATACATCCATTTTTCCATGGCAAATCGGTTCATTATAATTGAAAATCTTAAATGTATTAAGAAATCTCAAGATTTCTCTTTAATAAGCAACACCAAAAAATGTGCAGATTGTGCTTGCATCACAACAAGAGAAGACCTGCTTAAACTTTATTGTTTTTGCATCCTTCAGAAGTTCTTTCTTTAATTTGATCCAAGAAATTTTGTCCAAGCGCTAAGCAAAGCGAAGCCTAGTAGAGAGTACTGACGTATGATATTTTTCTCTTTTTTTTTTCTTTTTCTTTTTTTGTTTATTTTGAGCCCTAAGTCATTTTACATCACTTAAAATATTACACACAAGACTGAATCCCGAGACCTCTCGCATTTAAAGTGATAATCATACCACTAGGTAGACCAAATGGCCAGTGTTGACGTATGATATTTTCATTTCTGAGACACGCATGGGAAATTTCCTGATATGAGCTTGGGCACTTCCAAGACACATATGAACTCCATCACTGATGAAAAAAATGATAATATAATCTTGGATAATTTATTGAAATAGTTCTAGATCTTTCTCTTTTTTTATATTTAAGTCCTTTATTTTTTATTTTAGACAAAATTGTCCATCATCTTTTATTTTGGTGACATCCATTAGTCTTTGGAGCAAAATTCGTCAAAAAATAACGTTAGTGAGCATGTGGATAGCTCGTGGCCGCAAAATGCACAAATCTTCAGGGGTAAAATTATCACGCAGTGAAATATAAGCATCCTAAAGTTTATGCATTTTATATTCACGTGCTCACTAACATTATTTTTTGACAAATTTTGCTTTAAGGACTGACGACTATCACCAAAATAAAAGATGAAAAATTATTTTATCCAAAACAAAATATATGATACTTAAATGTCAAAAAAATAAAAATTTAGGACCATTTCAATAAATTACCCTATAATCTTTCTTACTCGAGAAATGGGTGGTATGCTTTGAGAGGTACATGTTGGAGAAGATAACTATACAAATTAGTAAATCATTTATTGTGATAGTTACATCTCAAGATTAGATTTTATTCTTACTAAATTTATTTTTATTTTATTTTATTTTACTTATTATTTTCTTATTTTTATTTTTATTGTTATTATTTTATTTGTTCTAGATATTATATTTTGTATAGTTTTATTTTATTTAATTTATTTCAATATGATTTTATTTTATTATTTTTATATTATTTTGTTTTTTTTTTTTTTTTTTTTTAGTTTTTCTTTTTCTTTTTCTTTTTTATTTTTTTATTTTATTTTTTATTGTCTTATTATTTTTTATTTTAATTTTTAAATTATTTTGTGGTATTTATTTTAATTTTGTATTTTCTAAGATGAGTATTTGGATCTTTTATTTTCTCAAAGTTATTTTCATGACTTGAGAATGTGAGATTCTTACCCCTTCACATGAGAATAAAAATTGGTCAAATTATAGGAATATTATATTATCAGGAATGTGATATTTTCATGAATATTTTTTTATTGCGCGAATCAAATGCCTTCTTAAAGTTACTTATCGGTTACTCCAATGGAGGGTCTAAAAGGTGAGACTTTCTAAAATTAGTAGTTTTAGAGCTTTAAATGTCCAAAAAGTAATATTATTTATGATAAAAGTATGTAAGGTCCACCACTTTTGACTTAAAAAATATTAAAATAGAAACTCAATTTATATTTTTGTCATCAAATTTAGAGCCCAAAAATTAGATTGAGTCTTTATTTTAGTATCTTTTAAGTTAAAAGTGGTAGACTCCATATACTTTCGTCATGAATAGTATTTTTTTTGGCATTTGAGACTCTAAAACTATCTAATTTTAAAAAGTTTTATCATTTAAAATTTCTATTGGAGATACCCTTAAAAGAGTTAGGAAGCGTTTTCCAAAATTGCATTAGATAAAGACAACAATTTTAGACGTCCCTATTTGCTGTACCTATTGCAAATATTTTAAGATAGCTGAAATATGAGAATCTGAGCTACCATTCCCACATAGAGCTGGAAACATTTACTCGTTTAGCTATTATGCGATTTGGCAAAATGAAAGCAATTCCGAAGCTAAGAGGAACATAAGTTGGATCAGGAGGCTATTCAATTACTTGACTCCTTACGTTTCAAAATCTCCAAGACGTGCATACTATAATTATAGAGATCTTGACTTGGGAGAAAACAATATTGGTAATACAAGTTACAAACAAGCCAGCAAATGGGGAAAAAAATATTTTAATAATAACTTCAATAGATTGGTGCAGGTGAAGACCAAAGTTGATCCTAACAACTTTTTCAGGAACGAGCAAAGTATTCCATCTCTGGCACCATCATCAGAAAATCTATTGTTCATTAATTTCAGTCATGGGTCAAAACAACATTACAATATGTTTTTCAGCTAGAAATAAGTACTATATATATGTGTGCGCGTACGCATTTGTGTTTGTTATCAATCATTGTGTAATAAGATTTTTTCTTGCCTCATGCTTTATAATTTGCCTTTAATTTTCTAACCTTTGAGTCAACAATTTTATCTTCTTTTTTTTTTTTTCATTCTGGGCCTGTAACAATGGATATATTCTTAAATAGCGATGACAGTGGATAAGGTTTAAAATCGAAATTAACAAGTATTCGACTGATAACCAACCCGATAACAAAAATCAATCGATACCCTTTAGTTTTTGTTTTTATAGAGGGTAACTGATAGGTAATGATAGGTTTTGGTATTAAATATTAAAAAAATAAAAATAAAAATAAAATGCAAGACTCAATTATTAATTTACTATATATATATAGTTTTTACAAGCTTTTAAATTTTTTTTTTTTTAAAAACAATACCCAGTTATTAGTATATATATATATAGAGTATTGCTATATTTCATTTTATTTTTCACACTCAAATACCACTTCTTACGTAGATGCTTATTTGACATGCTAAAATAACTAACTTTTTGATTTATGTCTCTTCTTTTAATATGCCAAATAAGCATACACATAGAAAGTGATATTTGAGTGTAAAAATTAAAGTAGTATATAGCATTTCTCATATATATATATATAGTTTTTATATACTTTTTATATTAGACTAATAGAATAACACCTAAAAATATATTTATTTCTTTAATCAAATGCCAAAGTTACCTAAATGGCAAAACCCTCATATAAGTGCTACATTTTTATCATTGTCTTAACTCTCTCTTTCTATATTTGTTGGATATTTTCTTTATCAACTATTATCTTATTACGCATAGACAAACATTTATCGATTTTAGTTTTATTAAAATTGGGTATTTATTAATTTATAGACAAATATTGAAATGATTATATAATTTATTTCAAATTCTATCATCTTATTGTGTATAGTTCTTCGTTTGTTTTATTTTTGGGCTTTTTTGACATTTAATTAAAATTAATTTATCTTACATCTTTTTTAGGTTGGTTTTTTATTTAAACTAATTTTTAATTATTTTTTTAATATAAAGGGTTATGGTTACGGATACCCGTAATTTTTTAGATTTTTTTGCAGTTATGGTTGTGGTAATGTAGGGAGTTTCAAACCCATAAAGTTATGATTATAATTATGATTACTGGTTATGCTAAACGATTTCAATTATAGTCATATAATTTGTTCGACCCACTAATCTATCATCCATCAAGACTTTAAACACAGTTATAATAACATCAATATAGAATAGTAAATCTAAGAGCTTTTAAACCAAATAAACAATATAAGTTTTAATGATGAAGTCATGGAAGCCCAAGACTATACTGAAAAGAGTTGCTGGTTTCATGCTTTAAAAGATTCACATGCAGTCAAAAATTCTTTCTAAACCATAAATCAGAAAATTTCCTGCAAAAATAAGGTTTATATAATATACACATATTCTCTTGTTATAGTTCCTTGTTCAGCTTAATATAGAAGGATTTAAGAAGGTACCTTGTACTCAAGAGTTGAGTAGAATAGTTAAATAGTGACTTGTCATAATCATAGATTTTAAGTTTGACCTAAGATTTTCAACCTCCAGTACTAGAAAAAAAAAAAAAAAAAAGCCAACTGTGAATTTAAAACTAGGGTAAATTGCAAACTACCCCTTGTGGTTTGTCGAGTATTCACATTGCGCGTTATGTTATCGAAATAACGGATTAGTCCCTTGAATTTTTTACAAAGGAGAGATAGTTAACCCTGTCTTCTACACCCCTCTCTATATATCTGCCACTAATTTGTCCGGTCCCAATCTAAAACCCATATTGATCCAACCTCCAATTCTTATAACTCTCAGCAAGTTCTGATTTAAGCATGAATGAAATAGACCCTGCAGACATACTTTGCCCTCTGTTTATTCCAAATACATCCATTTTTCCATGGCAAATCGGTTCATTATAATTGAAAATCTTAAATGTATTAAGAAATCTCAAGATTTCTCTTTAATAAGCAACACCAAAAAATGTGCAGATTGTGCTTGCATCACAGCAAGAGAAGACTTGCTTAAACTTTATTGTTTATGCATCCTTCAGAAGTTCTTTCTTTAATTTGATCCAAGAAATTTTGTCCAAGCGCTAAGCAAAGCGAAGCCTAGTAGAGAGTACTGACGTATGATATTTTTCTCTTTTTTTTTCTTTTTTTGTTTATTTTGAGCCCTAAGTCATTTTACATCACTTAAAATATTACACACAAGAATGAATCTCGAGACCTCTCACATTTAAAGTGATAATCATACCACTAGCTAGACCAAACGGCCAGTGTTGACGTATGATATTTTCATTTCTGAGACACGCATGGGAAATTTCCTGATATGAGCTTGGGCACTTCCAAGACACATATGAACTCCATCACTGATGAAAAAAATGATAATATAATCTTGGATAATTTATCGAAATAGTTCTAGATCTTTCTCTTTTTTTATATTTAAGTCCTTTATTTTTTATTTTAGACAAAATTGTCCATCATCTTTTATTTTGGTGACATCCATTAGTCTTTGGAGCAAAATTCGTCAAAAAATAACGTTAGTGAGCATGTGGATAGCTCGTGGCCGCAAAATGCACAAATCTTCAGGGGTAAAATTATCACGCAGTGAAATATAAGCATCCTAAAGTTTATGCATTTTATATTCACGTGCTCACTAACATTATTTTTTGACAATTTTTGCTTTAAGGACTGACGACTATCACCAAAATAAAAGATGAAAAATTATTTTATCCAAAACAAAATATATGATACTTAAATGTCAAAAAAATAAAAATTTAGGACCATTTCAATAAATTACCCTATAATCTTTCTTACTCGAGAAATGGGTGGTATGCTTTGAGAGGTACATGTTGGAGAAGATAACTATACAAATTAGTAAATCATTTATTGTGATAGTTATATCTCAAGATTATATTTTATTCTTACTAATTTTATTTTTATTTTATTTTATTTTACTTATTATTTTCTTATTTTTATTTTTATTGTTATTATTTTATTTGTTCTAGATATTATATTTTGTATAGTTTTATTTTATTTAATTTATTTCAATATGATTTTATTTTATTATTTTTATATTATTTTGTTTTTTTTATTTTTATTTTTTTAGTTTTTCTTTTTCTTTTTCTTTTTTATTTTTTTATTTTATTTTTTATTGTCTTATTATTTTTTATTTTAATTTTTAAATTATTTTGTGGTATTTATTTTAATTTTGTATTTTCTAAGATGAGTATTTGAGTCTTTTATTTTCTCAAAGTTATTTTTATGACTTGAGAATGTGAGATTCTCACCCCTTCACATGAGAATAAAAATTAGTCAAATTATAGGAATATTATATTATCAGGAATATGATATTTTCAAGAATATTTTTTTATTGCGCGAATCAAATGCCTTCTTAAAGTTACTTATCGGTTACTCCAATGGAGGCTCTAAAAGGTGAGACTTTCTAAAATTAGTAGTTTTAGAGCCTCAAATGCCCAAAAAATAACACTATTCATGATAAAAGTATATGGGATCCACCACTTTTGGTTTAAAAGATGCCAAAATAGAGACCTAATTTATATTTTTGTCATCAAATTTAGAGTCCAAAAATTAGATTGGGTTTCTATTTTAGTATCTTTTAAGTTAAAAGTGGTAGACTCCACATACTTTTGTCATAAATAGTATTTTTTTTGGCATTTAAGACTCTAAAACTATCTAATTTTGGAAAGTTTTATCATTTAAAATTTCTATTGGAGATACCGTTAAAAGAGTTAGGAAGCGTTTTCCAAAATTGCATTAGATAAAGACAACAATTTTAGACGTCCCTATTTGCTGTACCTATTGCAAATATTTTAAGATAGCTGAAATATCAGAATCTGAGCTACCATTCCCACATAGAGCTGGAAACATTTACTCGTTTAGCTATTATGCGATTTGGCAAAATGAAAGCAATTCCGAAGCTAAGAGGAACATAAGTTGGATCAGGAGGCTATTCAATTACTTGACTCCTTACGTTTCAAAATCTCCAAGACGTGCATACTATAATTATAGAGATCTTGACTTGGGAGAAAACAATATTGGTAATACAAGCTACAAACAAGCCAGCAAATGGGGAAAAAAATATTTTAATAATAACTTCAATAGATTGGTGCAGGTGAAGACCAAAGTTGATCCTAACAACTTTTTCAGGAACGAGCAAAGTATTCCATCTCTGGCACCATCATCAGAAAATCTATTGTTCATTAATTTCAGTCATGGGTCAAAACAACATTACAATATGTTTTTCAGCTAGAAATAAGTACTATATATATGTGTGCGCGTACGCATTTGTGTTTGTTATCAATCATTGTGTAATAAGATTTTTTCTTGCCTCATGCTTTATAATTTGCCTTTAATTTTCTAACCTTTGAGTCAACAATTTTATCTTCTTTTTTTTTTTTCATTCTGGGCCTGTAACAATGGATATATTCTTAAATAGCGATGGCAGTAGATAAGGTTTAAAATCTAAATTAACAAGTATTCGACTGATAACCAACCCGATAACAAAAATCAATCGATACCCTTTAGTTTTTGTTTTTATAGAGGGTAACTGATAGGTAATGATAGGTTTTGGTATTAAATATTAAAAAAATAAAAATAAAAATAAAATGCAAGACTCAATTATTAATTTACTATATATATATAGTTTTTACAAGCTTTTAAATTTTTTTTTTTTAAAAAACAATACCCAGTTATTAGTATATATATATATAGAGTATTGCTATATCCCACTTTATTTTTCACACTCAAATACCACTTCTTACATGGATGCTTACTTGGCATGCTAAAATAACTAACTTTTTGATTTCTCTCTCTTCTTTTAATATACCAAGTAAGCATACACATGGGAAGTGGTATTTGAGTGTAAAAATTAAAGTAGTATATAGCATTTCTCATATATATATATATAGTTTTTATATACTTTTTATATTAGACTAATAGAATAACACCTAAAAATATATTTATTTCTTTAATCAAATGCCAAAGTTACCTAAATGGCAAAACCCTCATATAAGTGCTACATTTTTATCATTGTCTTAACTCTCTCTTTCTATATTTGTTGGATATTTTCTTTATCAACTATTATCTTATTACGCATAGACAAACATTTATCGATTTTAGTTTTATTAAAATTGGGTATTTATTAATTTATAGACAAATATTGAAATGATTATATAATTTATTTCAAATTCTATCATCTTATTGTGTATAGTTCTTCGTTTGTTTTATTTTTGGGCTTTTTTGACATTTAATTAAAATTAATTTATCTTACATCTTTTTTAGGTTGGTTTTTTATTTAAACTAATTTTTAATTATTTTTTTAATATAAAGGGTTACGGTTACGGATACCCGTAATTATTTAGATTTATTTGCAGTTATGGTTATGGTAATGCACCGAGTTTCAAACCCATAAAGTTATGATTATAATTATGATTTCTGGTTATGCTAAACGATTTCAATTATAGTCATATAATTTGTTCGACCCACTAATCTATCATCCATCAAGACTTTAAACACAGTTATAATAACATCAATATAGAATACTAAAACTATGAGCTTTTAAACCAAATAAACAATATAAGTTTTAATGATGAAGTCATGGAAGCCCAAGACTATACTGAAAAGAGTTGCTGGTTTCATGCTTTAAAAGATTCACATGCAGTCAAAAATTCTTTCTAAACCATAAATCAGAAAATTTCCTGCAAAAATAAGGTTTATATAATATACACATATTCTCTTGTTATAGTTCCTTGTTCAGCTTAATATAGAAGGATTTAAGAAGGTACCTTGTACTCAAAAGTTGAGTAGAATAGTTAAATAGTGACCTGTCATAATCAAAGAGTTTAAGTTTGACCTAAGATTTTCGACCTCCAGTACTAAAAAAAAAAAAAAAAAAAAGCCAACTGTGAATTTAAAACTAGGGTAACTTGCAAACTACCCCTTGTGGTTTGTCGAGTATTCACATTGCGCTTTACGTTATCGAAATAACGGATTAGTCCCTTGAATTTTTTACAAAGGAGAGATAGTTAACCCTGTCTTCTACACCCCTCTCTATATATCTGCCACTAATTTGTCCGGTCCCAATCTAAAACCCATATTGATCCAACCTCCAATTCTTATAACTCTCAGCAAGTTCTGATTTAAGCATGAATGAAATAGACCCTGCAGACATACTTTGCCCTCTGTTTATTCCAAATACATCCATTTTTCCATGGCAAATCGGTTCATTATAATTGAAAATCTTAAATGTATTAAGAAATCTCAAGATTTCTCTTTAATAAGCAACACCAAAAAATGTGCAGATTGTGCTTGCATCACAGCAAGAGAAGACTTGCTTAAACTTTATTGTTTATGCATCCTTCAGAAGTTCTTTCTTTAATTTGATCCAAGAAATTTTGTCCAAGCGCTAAGCAAAGCGAAGCCTAGTAGAGAGTACTGACGTATGATATTTTTCTCTTTTTTTTTCTTTTTTTGTTTATTTTGAGCCCTAAGTCATTTTACATCACTTAAAATATTACACACAAGAATGAATCTCGAGACCTCTCACATTTAAAGTGATAATCATACCACTAGCTAGACCAAACGGCCAGTGTTGACGTATGATATTTTCATTTCTGAGACACGCATGGGAAATTTCCTGATATGAGCTTGGGCACTTCCAAGACACATATGAACTCCATCACTGATGAAAAAAATGATAATATAATCTTGGATAATTTATCGAAATAGTTCTAGATCTTTGTCTTTTTTTATATTTAAGTCCTTTATTTTTTATTTTAGACAAAATTGTCCATCATCTTTTATTTTGGTGACATCCATTAGTCTTTGGAGTAAAATTCGTCAAAAAATAACGTTAGTGAGCATGTGGATAGCTCGTGGCCGCAAAATGCACAAATCTTCATGGGTAAAATTATCACGCAGTGAAATATAAGCATCCTAAAGTTTATGCATTTTATATTCACGTGCTCACTAATATTATTTTTTGACAAATTTTGCTTTAAGGACTGACGACTATCACCAAAATAAAAGATGAAAAATTATTTTATCCAAAACAAAATATATGATACTTAAATGTCAAAAAAATAAAAATTTAGGACCATTTCAATAAATTACCCTATAATCTTTCTTACTCGAGAAATGGGTGGTATGCTTTGAGAGGTACATGTTGGAGAAGATAACTATACAAATTAGTAAATCATTTATTGTGATAGTTATATCTCAAGATTATATTTTATTCTTACTAATTTTATTTTTATTTTATTTTATTTTACTTATTTTTTTCTAATTTTTATTTTTATTGTTAGTATTTTATTTGTTCTAGATATTATATTTTGTATAGTTTTATTTTATTTAGTTTATTTCAATATGATTTTATTTTATTATTTTTATATTATTTTGTTTTATTTTATTTTATTTTTTATTTTTTTATTTTTTAGTTTTTCTTTTTCTTTTTTATTTTTTTATTTTATTTTTTATTGTCTTATTATTTTTTATTTTAATTTTTAAATTATTTTGTGGTATTTATTTTAATTTTGTATTTTCTAAGATGAGTATTTGGATATTTTATTTTCTCAAAGTTATTTTCATGACTTGAGAATGTGAGATTCTTACCCCCTCACATGAGAATAAAAATTGGTCAAATTATAGGAATATTATATTATCAGGAATGTAATATTTTCAAGAATATTTTTTTATTGCGTGAACCAAATGCCTCCTTAAAGTTACTTATCAGTTACTCCAAATAAAATATAATACCAAAACTTGTTAGGTTACTAATTATTATTTACTGCTTATAAAAATCAAACTTTAACAGATAACCTATCAATTTCAAGTTTTGTTTTGTTTTTGTCATGTCTAATACCAAAACCTTTAAGGTTACTTATCAGTTAATCCAAATAAAATCTAAACTCTGATAGATACTTATCAATTCCACAATCAAGTCTGTTATTAATTGAATATCCGTTAATTTAAAATTTAAAACTTACCGAGCGAGGAAGCTTTTTCCAAAATTGCATTAGATAAAGACAACAATTTTAGACGTCCCTATTTGCTGTACCTATTGCAAATATTTTAAGATTTGTGAACGGTTCTAGGAAGATTTGCACG
This sequence comes from Ehretia macrophylla, assembly GCA_037974665.1. NCBI lineage: Eukaryota > Viridiplantae > Streptophyta > Magnoliopsida > Boraginales > Ehretiaceae > Ehretia > Ehretia macrophylla. The sequence continues at coordinate 44,573,395 of CM075764.1, forward strand.
CCGCATATGTTGACTCTTACTCATGGGGCTGGAACCCCACATAACCACCAAGTTCTTCCAATTTTGGAGTTGTTATACAAGTGGGGCAACTGAGATCTGATAAATAAGGCATATTAGATTCTTCGTCCTTGTTATACTAGCAAAGCACCTAATGATGGTTGGATAATACAAATGGCCGTATGATAATATCCTCCTGGCTAAGATAAGATGGTCCTTTTATGGTCCCAGAAAAAAAAAAAAAAAATCCAACAAAGGAAAAATTACTGGAACACCCTTTATTATTTTACTAAAATTTTAAGTTTGTCTATATTGTTCATAATTACTACAAGGAAAATTATTTTTAACAACGATTCGTTGTCAATTCGTCGCCCAAAAAAAGACGTATTAGCAACAAAATTATGGCCCGAAAGATGGTAACAAATTGAAAACGATTCGGAGACGACAATGACTTGTCGTCGCTAATTTGTCTCTAATTAGAGACGAAATAGCGACAAACGTTGAAAATATTGTGGAAAATAAAAAGGCAGTCGCAAATTCATTTCCATAATTCGTCTCTAAATGAAGACGAATTTGCGATAACCTCTTATTTTTGGACATGTTATTCACTAAATAGAGACGAAATCATTTTTGCGACAAATCAGAGACGAACATATTTTTGTGACAAATCAGAGACGAAAATGTGACGAACAGTGAAAAATGCAATGATACTTTTAGCGACGGCCGTGTTTTGTTGCGTCGCATTTTTGGATTTAGCAACAAAAATTAGGCGAATTTTGACGGTCGCAAAATTTTTTTTTCTTGTAGTGTTAATTAATTTGGTCCTTATTATTTTTAAAAATAATTCAAATTTGTCACTATTATTCAAAATTAACTAGTTTAATTCTTATTATTTCTTAAAAATATTAAAAATTGTAATTCAGCCAATTCCATTTGCCCAAATTTCCCTCCAACATATACGTAAACATAAAAACCATGGCAACCTCAACAGTTTGTTAACCATTCGTGTGTCAACTAGACATCTACTCCGGCAATGTGCAATAAGCAGCCATGCAGAACACAGAATCTCTTTTCAACTTCTAGAAGTAACATATTTTCAAGATTGGTGATCAAGTTCTCAAATTGGAGACATCACACGTGCACATATAAAACAACATAGCAAAACGTTAAAAACGATGTTAGGCTAGAATATTGACATTTCTAAGACCCAACATCGTCTAGAATATTGTCATTTCTAGGACCTTCACGCTTTCATCTTGCTTGTCAAAAGATTTTTCTTAATAAAATGTCAATCTGATTACTTCTAGCTATAGTTGTCGAATCGTGAATCGAATCGTGAATTGAAATATTATTTTTTTGAACTGTAAATCGAATCAAATCGTGAATTGTATCGATTCGGTCACAAATTTAAAACTAGTTGATATTTGACATATTATGTTTCTATTAACAGTTTTTTGTTGAGATTCTTTATTTGAATTAATATTAATATATGTTTTTGTTACTTTTCTAGATTGTTCACTACTTCACTTGTTCCTAATAGTCCAAACAATTTATGCATCACAATATCACACTATTTTTTTTGGTCGAAACAATATCATATTTCACAAGTGTCTAAATTAGTGCTCAAAAGTTGTTGTAAACACAAGTGGTCCAATCAATTACGAGTTTTGTGTCCTATTTTTTTACTAAAGTGGGCTTATTTTGTTAGCTACTTTGAAATATTTTGGGCTTTAAAATAAAAAAATAAAAAAATTGACCCGAATCACGAACGATTCAGTGAATCGTACGATTCACTAAAGATTCACTAACGATTCACACGATTCAGTACCGATTCACTTGCAATTCACATCGATTCACGATTCTCTTATCCGATTTGTATCATTTTTTCAGTGAATCGTATCGAATCGTACGATTCAAATCGCAAATCGTACGATTCTGATTACACTGCTTCTAGCACATAGATAGGTCTTGTAACGCCCCGAACCCAACCCTATGCTAGGAGTCAGGCTCGGACCCGTCACTCGGACAGAGTCTCCTCTGTACCAAGGACAAAACTGATACCTGTAAACATTCATTCAAGACATCTGAACTAAAAGCAACAACTTATCAACAATAACTCCAAAGCCAAACACAATCACAAGGCCATCTGAGCCTTGGAGCAACAATATTCTACTAAAGCACACAAGCATGCGAGATAAGTTGGTTTTAGTCATAAGTAATTAAATACAATAAAATTCTAAGTTCCATATGAAGATTAACAAACACTCCAAGCATGCAAGGGAAATTAAAGTCTAGAATTCATTATTACAATCCAACAACTTTCTTTAACATCCTAGTACACATCTACTAGACATATATATACAAGACTCCAAAGTCTCAAAATACATTAATAACAAGAACTCCACGCAAGAAGCACATAAAATCCACCTCAGCACACAAGATCACTGATTCTGATCTACTTGAACTTCTTCTTCTTCTCCTACTTCTAACAGCTAGGGATTCACCTCAGCTTCTCCTGAAACATTTCAAATGGGGATTCACAAACAATCAATATAACACATAACACGTAAGAGGGACGACAAAGTAGGCCGGCCTCACATATATGTACAATAAAAGGTAATATATGCACGATATTAACTAATAAATGCCAAAAGAATCAATCAACACAATTAATTCCAATAATCTACTCAAATAACTTAATACATCCTAATTATTCAATGCAAGGCATTACTAACACACAACAAGTTCCAATTGCAACTAAAAAGGCTAAAAACTACTTTTTCCCCTTTCTTTAACCGAGCTTTCTTTCTCCTAAGCATGGTTCGAGATTCCCAATCATACCCTAGTCTTTCTATATTCCTAATTAAGCTCAAAGATACCCTTTAAAGTCACTAAAACTCATTTTTGAAGCAAAAGTTCGGGAAGGCCCCGAACGGGTTTGAACTATAGCCATACTAACCGAACCCCAATTTCGCGAAACGAAAGCACCAAAAGTGCTTCCTTAGCTCAAGGATACCCAAATCGATGCCCAAATTTGCCCGGATTGCTTAACGTATAAAACCCCCTTTTTAAAGTAAGCTTATTTTGCAATTAAGTTCAAATTCGAGTGTTTCAACCTAACGTGGCTTTTCAACTAACTTCCCTAAGGTCTAGAGCACCTAATTGAGGCATCAATTCAAGCCAATTAGTAAATTTTCTCAAAACCCTAATTCTAGGCACTATTCATCACCTCTTTGATCAATCTCAACATTCAACCATTAACTATGTTATCAAACCTCAAAAGTTAGCTCTAGAGACATTAAATAACTCATAGGAAGCATTCATAACAAGTTATATAGCTATAGTTGACAAATCAAGAAAATTAAACATATGCACATAAACTTAAAACTCAAGAAAATGAGACTCCCTCACAATTTTTGAAGATGAAGAAGGTTGTTGAAGGTCCTAAGTTGCTCAAAATCCTCCCAAGATCAATCTAAGAGCCCAAAGTGCAAGATTGAAGAAGCAAAATTTCTCCTTTCTCCTCCTTGAAGTGGACGGCCAAATGGCGACATGGATGGAATTTTCTAAATTGTTTTGATGACTAAAATAAGCTTATGTTTTAATTTAATAAGTTGGCTAATATTATATGTGGTGCATGACTAGATTATGTAATCTAATTAGTCTCTAATCTTGATCAACTAATGGTTAATTGCAATTACAAATGCTTTTTAATTTACAACTAGCACTATTCTAACGTAACATTATTCAAAGCTCACGAAAAATATTTTTCAAACGCATACTCCTAAGCTCGAAAGTTCAAAACGAAAATTTCTTGGTTCCTTTTAAATGTCGAGTGACCTAGGAAAAATTTAAAATCAAGCTTTCGAAACAGTCGAAAATATTATGAATAGTAACCCACAACAAAAACAATTAAACAAGAAAAAAAATGATGCACGTAGAAATGCGCACATAAGTATGCAACGATTATAATAAATTTATGGTGAAATTCTCGAGTGTCACACCCTCTCTCCCTTAAACTAATTGCGTCCTCGCAATTCTTACATGATTCGGCAAAGAGCTCCGGATACTTTTCTCTAATCTGATCTTCTCGCTTCCAAGTGGCATCTTCAACTCCATGATGATCCCAGAGAACTTTTACCATAGGAATACTTTTAGTCCTAAGTTCCTGAATCTTTCGGTCAACTAATCGAAAAGGTTTCTCAACATAAGCTAAAGACTCATCGATCTCCAACGGCTCCGGCTCAATGATATGCGACGGATCAGGATTATACTTTCTCAACAGTGACACATGGAAAACATCATGAATCCGACCCAAACTCGGAGGTAAGGCCAATCTGTAAGCTAAATCCCCAACTTTCTCAGTGATCTCAAATGGTCCCACGTATCTAGGACTAAGTTTACCTCCTTTGCCGTGCCGAATCAAATCTTTTCGCGGAGAGACTTTCAAGAAAACATGATCACCCTTAGAAAATACTAAGTCCCGTCGACGTCTATCAGCATAATTCTTCTGTCGATTCTGAGCTGTAAGCATCCTCTTCTTATAAGTCTCACATTATCCACTATTTTAATCATCTCCGGAAGAATAGAGGGATCAACTGTTTTCATCTCACCTACCTCATCCCAATACAATGGAGACCGACATTTTTGCCCATAAAGTGCCTCGTAGGGTGCCATGCCAATAGTGGCCTGATAACTGTTATTGTAAACAAACTCTGCTAAAGGCATATATTTATCCCAATTCTTGCCAAAATCCAGAACACAGGCTCTCAACATATCTTCCAGTATCCTGATAGTCCTCTCTGACTGGCCATCCGTCTGCGGGTGATAAGCAGTACTAAAACTCAAATTAGTCCCCAAAGCCTTTTGTAGTTTCTGCCAGAATTGTGATGTAAACCTGGGATCCCTGTCTGACACTATCTGGAATGGAACTCCATGCAGTCTCACAATATTTTCAACATAAAGCTCGGCCAATTTATCGAGAGAATCTGTTTTCTTTGTAGCAATAAAATGCGAACTCTTCGTCAACCTGTCTACTACAACCCACACCGAATCATTACCTCGTGGTGATCTCGGTAAATCCGACACAAGATCCATAGTAACCTGATCCCATTTCCAAACCGGAATCTCTAACGGCTGCAACAATCCTGCTGGCCTCTGATGCTCTGCCTTAACTTTCTGACAAGTCAAACATTTAGCTACATACTTAGCTATCTCTCTTTTCATGTTGTTCCACCAGAAATTCTGTTTCAAATCTCTATACAGTTTTGTGCTTCCAGGATGAATTGTATATTTAGAAGCGTGAGCCTCAGCAAGAATCTCATCTTTCACAATCGAATTACTGGGAATGCAAATTCTATTCCTGTACCTGAGAAGTCCATCATCATGCATCTTAAAGTCGGACTCTCCCCCTTTTGACTTCTCTAAAAGCTTCAATAGCTGAGAATCTGATTGTTGCGTTTCTCTGATTCTAGATAGCAATAAAGATTGGATTTGTAGGCTAGCGAATTGGATACCTGATCTAGAAGCTTTCGGTTTCCACAAACAAAGTTCTTCTACAATATCCCAATCCTTGATTATCAAACAGGCCACAGAAGCTTTTCGGCTCAGTGCATCTACAACAGTATTAGCTTTTCCCGGCAAATAGCTAATGGTACAGTTATAATCATTTAACAGTTCTATCCAATGCCTTTGCCTCATATTCAAATCTTTTTGAGAAAACAAGTATTTCAAACTTTTATGATCAGTAAATATTTCAAATTTGTTGCCCCACAAATAATGCCGCCATTTCTTCAAAGCAAAGACAACAGCTGCAAGCTCTAAATCATGTGTAGGATAATTGAGTTCATATGGTTTCAATTTCCTAGAGGCATATGCTATGACTTTACCATTTTGCATCAAAACACAACCTAACCCTTCTTTCGAAGCGTCACTATAAATCACCAAGTTCTCGGTTCCCTCAGGCAAGGCAAGGATATGTGCAGTGGTAAGTCGCTTTTTCAACTCCTGGAAACTAGCTTCACATTTATCATCCCAATTAAACACAGTTTTCTTCTGAGTTAAAGTAGTCAAAGGTCCTGCAATCTTTTAAAAATCTTTAACAAATCGCCTATAATAGCCCGCTAATCCCAAGAAACTACGGACTTCCGTGACAGTTTCAGGTCTTTTCCACGACATAACTACCTCAATTTTAGCAGGATCAACAGATATTCCCTCCTGGGAAATTATATGACCTAAAAAGGCAACCTGTTTCAACCAGAATTCGCATTTGCTAAATTTGGAAAACAACTTGTGTTCTTGCAAGGTTTGAAGTACAATTCTCAAATGCTCTTCATGCTCTGACTCAGACTTAGAGTATACTAAGATATCATCAATAAAAATCACAACAAACTGATCAAGATAGGGTCGAAATACTCTCTGCATCAAATCCATAAAAGCGGCTGGAGCATTTGTCAACCCGAATGGTAAAACAACAAACTCATAATGGCCGTACCTGGTTCTAAATGCAGTCTTAGGTACATCCTCTTTCCGGATCCTCAACTGATAATAACCCTGCCTCAAATCAAATTTCGAAAACACAACAGCACCCTGTAGCTGATCAAACAACTCCTCAATTAAGGGCAAAGGATATTTATTTTTCACCGTCACCTGATTAAGACCTCGATAATCTATGCACAAAAGCAGAGTACCGCCTTTCTTTTTCAAAAATAACACGGAAGCACCCCACGGTGATGAACTAGGTTGAGTAAAACCTTTCTCAAGTAAACCCTGTAGCTGAATTTTCAATTCTTGTAACTCAGGGGGAGACATTCTATACGGGGTTCTCGAGATAGGATTAGTTCCCGGCAACAGGTCAATCACAAATTCAATCTCCCTATCAGGTGGTAACCCAGGCAACTCTTCAGGGAAAACCCCCGGAAACTCTTTTATAACAGGTACTTCATTCAATTTCAATTTATCTCCAGGCTGATTAATTAAATAAGCTAAATATGCATCATAGCCTTTACTCAACATTTTAGTAGCTTTAATGGATGATATAATACGAGTCCCAGTAGACTTTCGACTCCCAGTTACTTTAATAACAGGTTGGTTAGGTACTTCTAAAGTCAAAACTTTCCTCCGACAGTCCAAACATGCATAATATCGCTCCAACCAATCCATCCCTAAGATAACCTCAAAGTCTCGAAATGGCATGATAATCAAATCAATAGGATACATGCAACCCTCAATGCAAATATTACAATCCTTACATACAGACTCTGTAACAAATTTAGTACCCATAGGATTACCTACTTCAATCACATACGGCAGTTTATTAACTTTTAATACAGTAGACTGTGCACATGCAGGAGTAATGAATGAATGTGTAGCCCCGGTGTCAATCAAAACTACTACCGGCTGACTATTAATAAGAAAAGTACCTTCTACCAGCACTGTCGTCTCTGGAAGCTCCTCCTGGTCGAGTGCAAATACTCGTGCTTGACCTCGCGGTACAGTGGCTGCTCCTGAAGCTCGAGTCTGGGCCCCCTGGCCTGAAGTCTGACCCTGACCAAATTTAAACTTGGGACAATCTCTAACTCTGTGCTGATCACTGCCACAACCTGTGCAACGGCCTAGTTTCCTCCAACACTCAGCCTCTGTGTGACCCTTACGATTGCAATGAGTACACTGTAGATTCTTCCTAGCAGCAGCTCCTCCTGTAGGGGTCCTATAAGTAGATGTGGCAGAACTGCCCTGCTGAGATCTAGCAGTCACTGGTCGGGTCTGTGACTGTCCCTGTGGCTGGCTCTGAGCTGGTCTCGGCTGTGACTGCACTTGAACTGGTCCTAGATAGCTCTGGGTCTGCCTAGGCTGCTGAGTTTGCCTCTGATAACCCTGACTCTGAGACTAAAACTGCCGTTTGCTTGACTGACTAGACTGAGCTAACACATCTGCCTTACGTTTCTCATATCTCGATGCAGCCCGAACTACTGCAGCATAGTTCGGATAATCTTGCGAAGACAAGTTAAGCATGATGTCACTCCTCAACCCTGTAATAAATCTCTGGATTTTCACATCTTCCGGCTGAACTAAAGCTGGCACATATCGAGATAGTCTCGTAAAGGTAGCCTCATACTGGTCTACAGTCATGTTCCCCTGTTTCAACGCTATAAACTCATCCTGATGCCTCTCACGGGCTACAACCGATACATATTTATCTCGAAACTCACGAACAAAATCAGCCCATACGTGCTGAACCTTCTCAGCATCCCATTTTTCTCTAATAGTGCGCCACCAAGCCTCGGCATCACCCTCCATTAAAAATGCAGCACAGGTGATCTTTCTTTCATCGTCACACTCAAGTATCGCAGCAACTTTCTCGAATTTGCTCAGCCACAACTCTGCTTTCATATCATCAGGCTCACCATAAAAACTATATGCTCCATGATGCAGAAATTTATCAAATAAGTTACCTCCTGCAGTACCACTGCCCTCTGCTCTGGCAGCCTGATTACCTCTGCCGGCACCTGCTGTACCCTGCTGAACCACAAATTGTGCTATGGTATTCATCGCAGTAGCCATAGTAGCTAAAATCTGGGCAGTTCTCGGCTCCTGACCCTGCTGTACATTCCTGGCTGCCCCAGCATCCTGCCCCGGTACATTCTGCCTGGGAGCCTCCTCCGGTTTTCCCCGTGGTCTACCCCGTCTCCTCATAATAATGCTATAAGAACATAATATTATAATAGGCAAATAACTATGCAAAAATAATGTACACATTGTTTTTAAACATTTTACTCACATAAGAAGCATATAAAACACTTAACAACATTTAACACTAATTTTTCATATTCTTTTCATGTTAAGCTTTATCATTCTTTTTCATGCTAGCATGTCTTGTATTTAAGTACTTAAATAACTAAACACTCACATTTTCACATAATTCACTTTCACATATAGACCTCTACCCACATGCCATGAAACGTAGAGCTACAATAGAAAATACAAAAGAGTTATCTGTCCAGTGTTCCAAGTGATGTTGCAACACGATCTATGTTTCAGTCTTTTATTGTATTAAGTGTTGCATATTTATTTTGTTTGACAGTAAGACATAAGTGATTTGTATGAGGCTTTGAGTGATTAGTTTACTGTCTCTTTTATTCATTCTTCGGGAGAAGAAGGTGTAGTTATCGGGAGAGAACGTTACAAGTCGAGGGGAGCTCACCAAACCGAAATTCGTTAAGGAGTTCTTCATCTAGGCGTCAAAGGTCAAGAGGGAGTCTTTACTTGTGTAAGTCCATTGATGTTATAATTTGTTGTTTCTTAATAAACAGGTTTGTTGGACCAGGGGAGGTCCTGTGGACGTAGACCACACGGTTGAACCACGTTAAATCTTGGTGTTCTTTATTTCTGTTATAGTTTTATTATTTTCGCTGCTATTTATTGTTGCTACTCATGTTGGAACATTAAGTAGAATAAACTAAGGAATTAGATAAACAGATTGTTAATGGTCTGTGATAGAACTAATATTCCAGTTAATGTTGCAACATCATCTATAACAGAATTGTAACAAACTCAGTTTACACCAAGTTATTGCAACCGTGTTTAGTTTTCATCAAAAAGGTTCATCGAGTAAGCATAGTGGTGATCTTGGTGTGAGATTAATCCATACTTATACTGCACAACTACTAACAAGTGGCATCAAGAGCAGGTTACGAACTAATTCGGTTAGATTCTTGGGAGTTTTGAGTTGTTGTCTTGCAGGAATAGGTATGGACACTTTGCGTGAAGGAGCTTCAATCTCTAAACCACTACTGTTGGATGGAGTAAATTACTTGTACTGGAAGGCTCGAATGAGGGCATTCATCAAGTCTATTGATAAGAAGGCGTGGAAAGTAATCTTGACTGGCTGGACAACTCCCACCACAACAGATGATCAGGGCAATGTTGCAACTAAATCTGAAATAGAATGGACCAACGCTGAAGACCTTCTGGCAAGTTGGAATTCAAAGGCACTAAATGCGATATTCAATGATGTTGACTTGAATCAATTCAAGTTAATTTCAACGTGCGAATCTGCTAAGGAAGCTTGGGATATTTTGCAAACAACATATGAGGGTACAACATCAGTCAGAAGATCAAAGTTGCAGATGCTTACCACTAGATTCGAAGAACTGAGGATGCAAGAGAATGAAACAATTGCTGATTTTAATGCCAAATTATGTGACATTGCTAATGAATCTTTTGGTTTGGGAGAAAAATATTCTGATGCTAAGCTTGTATGAAAAACTCTACGATCTCTCCCAGACATGTTTGGAATCAAGGTGGTTCCCATAGAAGAATAAAAAAACGTTGATGAAATCAAGATTGATGAACTCATGGGGTCACTTCAAACCTTTGAGATGGAGTTTAAGTATAAGAAGAAAGAAAAAGGCATTGCTCTTCGTGCTGATATGGAGAGAAAAGAAGCAATAACCTCTTCTGATGATGAGGACACGGAGATGTTTGAATCCTTAGTCGTGCTTACAAAAAAATTTGACAATATTCCGAAAAAATGGGACAAACGAAGAAAATGGTTTAGGCAGTCAAATTTTGACAAAAAACCTCAGGTTAAGACAGTGGTTGACACATTCAAGAAGCAAAAGTTCAAACCAACTGATGAAAGGAAAAGAGGTAAAGGAATTCAATGTCATGAATGTGGGGGTTTTGGTCACATCCAATCTGAATGTGCAAACACCTTGAAGAAAAAGAAGAGGGCAATGAAGGTTATCTGGAGTATTGATGAATCAGAGGAATTCTCAGAGAGTGATGAGGAACATACCAGTAACTTTGTTGCATTCAATGTTGTTACAACATCTCTTGAAAACAGTCTGAACAAAGAAGCTGGTACAACTATTGCAGCACTGGATGAAACAGACGATAAAATTAGTGAATCTGATTGCCTTGAGTCAGACAGTAATGGTGAACTAGATAATGAAGAAGTCATGAAAACGTACAAGAACATGTACGAAAAATGGGTGATCCTGTGCAAGAAAAACCAGGGACTGGAGTTGAGGATCCTTGAATTGGAAAGACAAAAGTTTGAATTGGAAAACCTGGCTGAAGAAAGATTGATGGAAGTACAAATGGTGCGACACGAATTGGAACAAATGCAGCGTTATGTTAAAATGCTGAATTCTGGAACTGAAAAATTGGATCACATGTTATCCATTCAAAAATCAAGCAGAGACCATACAGGACTTGGCATTCGTGAAGGAGAATCTTCCGGTAAAACTATCTTTGTCAAAAGCTCAGAATATCCTGTACAAAAACAGGATGTCGCGACTTTACGGAAGGTCAGAGAAGAACTTTCAACTACTGGTGTTACAACATGAACTGCAACAGCACAGAAGCAACAAAGGAAAAAGAACAGGTTTGTTCTCATCTGCCATTACTGCCTTGCACCTGGACACATCAAACCTCACTACTTCAGACTCCAAAGAATGCCAGAAAAAGATAAGTCTCTAAATCAGCAAAAGAGATCCTCACATATGTTTTCACGGCACAAGGTAAAACAATTATGGGTAAAGAAATCTGATTTGAACTGTTTTGTTGCTTATACTTCTACACAAGCCCTTGCTGCTAACTCTTGGTATGTTGATAGTGAATGGTCTAGCCACATGATAGGGAAAAGATCATCTGACAACTATTATATGCTTACACCATCTCATGAACAATCATTGCCGTGTTACAAAAATACATGTGCAGTTCGAGGTGTGCCAAAGCTAAAGAGCAAGCAGACAGGAAAATCGATAGAAGAATGAAGCACTAGTAAGATTAATACTAATGTTGCAGATGGTGTTGCAACACAGACCAAGAAATCTGCTGTGACAGATACTATTGCAATGCCAGAGATAGAGACAGAGCAGGAGGACATTGGTGCATGCGATGTTACAACAAGCAGTATAACAACAGAAGTTAGCACTAAAGAAATTCAAGCTGAAATGCCTCAAGTTTACAAAAATCATGCTGCAGAGGATGCGATTGGATCAATACATGATAGAATCCGAACTGGAGGTAAATCCAAGCTGAACTATTGTGTCATGGTAAGGTATACGTGCCATACTTCTCTCTTAGAACCCAAAAATATGAAAGATGTTTTAGGAGATGAACTTTGGGTAAATGTTATGGAATTAAATCAGTTTATCTGTGAACTTATTGAAATTGGAATCATTGTTTTAGACCATGTTGCAATAGAAAATCAACTGACAGATATCTCCATTAAAGCTTTAGATCCTTTGATAATTGAAACCCTAAGAAAAGCTTTAGGGATTTGTAGTCTATAATATTGCATCATGGATTGCCACAGGAGCTTGAATGAAGCTTGAAAAATCTGAAAGTCTAATATTCAATTCAACTTGTGATTTAGTTAGTGAACCATACTTCCTTGTACACACTGAATACTGATTGAGAAAGCTTATCTTGATGGTCTGCAAGTGCAGGAGCTTGAACTTTCTGATGACTAGGGATAAAGAGATAAGTTTCTCCAAATCCATTCTTGTATTCTATTCATCCTTGAGATCAAAAAGAAAAAAAAAATGGCAGGAAATATTATGGTTATCAAGCACTGGAAAGAGCTACCTAATTCAAAATAAAAGAGATTAGTGTGAAAGCTACCAGTTGCAACATGAGCTGAAATAGTGAAAAAAAAATACGTGTGAAAAGAAATACAGTGTGCAAGCTACTAGTTACAACATGAGCTGCCACAAGAAAAAATATTGTGTTTTCCAGTGAGATAAATAGATGATCAGTTATGTTTGAGCTGATTGGGAGAGTTCCTATACCTTGCAGGTTTGATGGTGAAAGCTGTCTGTTTCAGAATTCAGCCTCACACACACACATGGTTCATTAATTAAATCTTGGACTGAAATGAGTATTGATGAGCAAAGTTTCTTGAGTGACTTCATGCTTCCTGAACATATCATACATTTTAATTATGTTTTAATTTTCGAGAAAAAAAAGGGTGTAATCTTAAGGGATTTTGAGCAAATTGAAGATACTGTGAAAAATATTGTTGCAATATCGGTTCTAAATTGATTTTGGATAATCTGATGCAGCTTATGTCAGTGATGTTTTTGTTGGTTTGGATTGCTGAACAATTTGTGTTACAATTTTTACTATTTTGCTTACAATTTGTCTCTTTGCATTTGCTTCATGAGACTTACCGTTTACATGCTTAACTGTTTTATTCTACTATTATGTTGTTTAGTTGCTACAATTGTACTACTTAACTGCGCAAAAGGCTGTCCATAATCGGGTTGAATCCCTTGTGAAGTTGTCCCCTCCATTCTATCTTTTTCACAAGTTTTTGCAGGAATCTGATATTCAGGGGGAGCCTTGAGCTGAAGGCAATGTTGGATTAGCTTATGAAACAACTACTGCTTGAATGCTGGTTGTTTAATGATTATCGCTCGGGCACTTTACTCTGTTTATTTTCTGCTGCTTTACTTTGGGTCCATGTTTGTATTTGTTAATTTATGCTAAGTCCTTTGATATGGTACTTTGGTTTCTTTTGGCAAAGGGGGAGACTATATTATTGCTATTACTGCGTGTTGATTGTTGCTTGAGGGGGAGATGATTATTGCCACAGGTTTAGCTGCTCTACTGGCGCGGTTAGTGACTGTTGTTACTATTGAGTTTGGTTGCTGCTTCTTATTCTCTTCCTGATATAATGACTGGGTTGTTGGGATTGTTTACTGATTGTTGCAGCAGGATTATCATCTTTGGGTTACTATCTTTTGTAGGGTCATTATCTTTGCTGCTTTGATACTTTCTTATCTATGTTTCCATTATGCTATAAGTGACTGTTGAAACATGATCATCTTTGCTCTGATACATCCTTATGTGTGTTACTGATTATTTATTTTGCTTGCTTTATTGCTCTGATACTCTGCTTCTGCTTCTTTGCCTTTGGTTTAGCAAAAAGGGGGAGAAGAATATGATGTGCTGCTATTGCTTTGCTATCTTGCTTTGCTATATTTTACAGGAGCACTATGTTTTCTACTTTGATACATTTATATCGGTGTTCCACTGCATGTTGCAATAGACTAATCATTGCTCTAATACTGCTGTTCTACTGAATGTTGTACCGGGATTTTCATTTGTTGCATTTGTTTTTTTGCACTTGGGCAATAAGAGGTTACATTGACTATGATATCAGAGTTTTGCCAAAACAAAGCCAAAGGGGGAGATTGTTAAGAAAATTAGATTGATTGACAATTAAATTGATTGAATTTTGATTGTTAAGGCAATTAAATTAATTGGGATTTGATTGGCTATGTTTTAGCAAAACTTATGATATTACCATACTTGTGTGTTTACCTTTTATATTGTGCAGGAAAAATCTTATGGGAACTTACCATATAAGAATAAGATTTGTGTTGATTAAGGAATGACATTTATTGCATATTTACAAGGAAAGGAAAAATAAGTTTTATGAGTCAAGACCTTTCTTGAAGCCCAAGACAAGATGTCCAAGCAACAATTTTGTATTTATATGGAACATAAGGTCACGGCAGATACAGGCAGAAACGTAGAGCAACAAGAGAAAATACAAGAGAGTTTTCTGCCCAGTGTTCCAAGTGATGTTGCAACACGGTCTATGTTTCAGTCTTTTATTGTATTAAGTGTTGCATATTTATTTTGTTTGACAGTAAGACATGAGTGATTTGTATGAGTCTTTGAGTAATTAGATTACTGTCTCTTTTATTCATTCTTCGGGAGAAGAAAGTGTAGTTCTCGGGAGAGAACGTTCCAAGTCGAGGGGAGCTCACCAAACCGAAGTTCGTTAAGGAGTTCTTCATCTAGGCGTCAAAGGTCAAGAGGGAGTCTTTACTTGTGTAAGTCCATTGATGTTGTAATTTGTTGTTTCTTAATGAATAGGTTTGTTGGACCAAGGGAGGTCCTGTGGACGTAGACCGCACGATTGAATCACGTTAAATCTTGGTGTTCTTTATTTCTGTTATAGCTTTTTATTTTCGCTACTATTTACTGTTACTACTCATGTTGGAACATTAAGTAGAATAAACTAAGAAATTAGAGAAACAGATTGTTAATGGTCTGTGATAGAACTAATATTCCAGTTAATATTGCAACATCATCTATAACATAATTGTAACAAACTCAGTTTATACCAAGTTATTGCATCCATTTTTAGTTTTCATCAAAAAGGTTCATCGATTAAGCATATTGGTCATCTTGCTGAGAAATTAATTCATAGTTATACTGCACAACTTTTAACAAGTGGTATCAGAGCAGGTTACGAACTAATTCAGTTAGATTCTTGGGAGTTTTGAGTTGTTGTCTTGCTGGAATAGGTATGGACACCTTGCGTGAAGGAGGTTCAATCTTTAAATTACCGCTGTTGGATGGAGTGAATTACTCGTACTGGAAGGCTCGAATGAGGGCATTCATCAAGTCTATTGATGAGAAGGCATGAAAAGTAATCTTGACTGGCTGGACAACTCCCACCACAACAGATGATCAGGGCAATATTGCAACTAAATCTGAAATAGAATGGACCAAGGCTGAAGACCTTCTGGCAAGTTGGAATTCGAAGGCACTAAATGCGATATTTAATGCTGTTGACTTGAATCAATTTAAGTTAATTTCAACGTGTGAATCTACTAAGGAAGCTTGGGAGATTTTGCAAACAACATATGAGGGTACAACATCAGTCAGAAGATCAAAGTTGCAGATGCTTACTACTAGATTCGAAGAACTGAGGATGCAGGAGGATGAAACAATTGCTGATTTTAATGCCAAATTGTGTGACATTGCTAATGAATCTTTTGCTTTGGGAGAAAAATATTATGATGCTAAGCTTGTAAGAAAAACTCTACGATCTCTCCCAGACAGGTTTGGAATCAAGATGGCTGCCATAGAAGAATCAAAAAACGTTGATGAAATCAAGATTGATGAACTCATGGAGTCACTTCAAACTTTTGAGATGAAGTTTAAGCATAAGAAGAAAGAAAAAGACATTGCTCTTCGTGTTGATGTGGAGAGAAAAGAAGCAATAACCTCTTCCGATGATGATGACACAGAGATGTTTGAATCCCTAGCCGTGCTTACCAAAAATTTCGACAATATTCTGAAAAAATGGGACAAACGAAGAAAAGGGTTTAGGCAGTCAAATTTTGACAAAAAACCTCAGGTTGCGACAGTGGTTGGTTGACACATTCAAGAAGCAAAAGTTCAAACCAACTGATGAAAGAAAAAAAGGTAAAGGAATTCAATGTCATGAATGTGGGGGTTTTGGTCACATCCAATCTGAATGTGCAAACACTTTGAAGAAAAAGAAGAGGGCAATGAAGGTTACCTGGAGTGATGATGAATCAGAGGAATTCTCAGAGAGTGATGAGGAGCATACCAGTAACTTTGTTGCATTCAATGTTGTTACAACATCTCTTGAAAACAGTCTGAACGAGGAAGCTGGACAACTGTTGGAGCACTGGATGAAACAGATGATGAAATTAGTGAATCTGATTGTCTTGAGTCAGACAGTGACGGTAAACTGGATAATGAAGAAGTCATGAAAATGTACAAGAACATGTACAAAAAATGGGTGATCGTGTGCAAGAAAAACCAGGGACTGGAGTTGAGGATCCTTGAATTGGAAAGACAAAAGCTTGAACTGAAAAACCTGGCTGAAGAAAGATTGATAGAAGTACAAATGGTGCGACACGAATTAGAACAGATGCAGCGTTATGTTAAAATGATGAATTTCGGAACTGAAAAATTGGATCACATGTTATCCATTCAAAAATCAAGCAGAGACCATACAAGACTTGGCCTTCGTGGAGGAGAATCTTCCGGTAAAACTATCTTTGTCAAAAGCTCAGAATATCCTGTACAAAAACAAGATGTCGCGACTTTACAGAAGGTCAGAAAAGAACTTTCGACTACTGGTGTTACAACATGGACTGCAACAGCACAAAAGCAACAAAGGAAAAAGAACAGGTTTGTTACCATCTCCGATTCCTCCCTTGCATCTGGACACATCAAACCTCACTACTTCAGCCTCCAAAGACTGCCAGAAAAAGGTAAGTCTCTAAATCAGCAAAAGAGATCCTCACATATGTTTTCACGGCACAAGGTAAAACAATTATGGGTAAAGAAATCTGATTTGAACTGTTTTGTTGCTTATACTTCTACACAAGCCCTTGCTGCTAACTCTTGGTATGTTGATAGTGAATGGTCTAGCCACATGATAGGGAAAAGATCATCTGACAACTATTATATGCTTACACCATCTCATGAACAATCATTGCCATGTTACAAAAATACCTGTGCAGTTCGAGGTGTGCTAAAGCTAAGGAGCAAGCAGACAAGAAAATCGATAGAAGAAGGAAGCACCAGTAAGATGAATACTAATGTTGCAGACGGTGTTGCAACACAGACCAAGAAATCTGCTGTGACAGATACTATTGCAATGCCAGAAACAGAGACAGAGCATGAGGACATTGGTTCATGCGATGTTAAAACAAGCAGTGTAACAACAGAAGTTAGCACTAAAGAAATTCAAGCTGAAATGCCTCAAGTTTACAAACATCATGCTGCAGAGGATGTGATTGGATCAATACATGATAGAATCCTAACTAGAGGTAAATCCAAGCTGAACTATTGGGACATGGTAAGGTATATGTGCCATACTTCTATCTTAGAGCCCAAAAATGTGAAAGATGCTTTAGGAGATGAATTTTGGGTAAATGTTATGGAATTAATCAGTTTATTTGTGAACTTGTTGAAATTGGAATCATTGTTTTAGACCATGTTGCAACATAAAATTAACTGACGAATATCTCCACTAAATCTTCAGATCCTTTGAGAATTGAAACCCTAAGAAAAGCTTTAGGAATTTGTAGTCTATAATATTGCATCATGGATTGCCACAGGAGCTTGAAAGAAGCTTGAAAAATCTGAAAGTCTAATATTCAATTCAACTTGTGATTTAGTTAGTGAACCATACTTCCTTGTACATACTGAATACTGATTGAGAAAGGTTATCTTGATGGCCTGCAAGTGCAGGAGCTTGAACTTTCTAATGACTAGGGATAAAGAGAGAAGTTTCTCTAAATCCATTCCTGTATTCTATTCATCCTTGAGATCAAAAAGAAAAAAAAAAGAGCAGGAAATATTGTGGTTATTCAAGCAATGGAAAGAGCTACCTAATCCAAAATAAAAGAGATTAGTGTGAAAGCTACCAGTTGCAACATGAGCTAAAATAGTGAAAAAAATACGGGTGAAAAGAAATATAGTGTACAAGCTACTAGTTACAACATGAGATGCCACAAGAAAAAATATTGTGTTTTCCTGTGAGATAAATAGACGATCAGGTATGTTTGAGCTGATTGGGAGAGTTCCTATACCTTGCAGGTTTGATGGTGAAAGCTGTCTGTTTTAGAATTCAGCCTCACACACACACATGGTTCATTAATTAAATCCTGGACTGAAATGAGTATTGATGAGTAAAGTTTCATGCTTCCTGAACATATCATGCATTTTAATTCTGTTTTAATTTTTTTTTTTGAAAAAAAAAAGGGTGTAATCTCAAGGGATTTTGAACAAATTAGAGATACTGTGAAAAATATTGTTGCAATATCGGTTCTAAATTACTTTTGGATAATCTGATACATCTTATGTCAGTGATGTTTTTGTTGGTTTAGATTGCTGAACAATTTGTGTTACAATTTTTATTTTTTTGCTTACAATTTGTCTCTATGCCTTTGCTTCATGAGACTTACAGTTTACATGCTTAATTGTTTTATTCTACTATTGTGTTGTTTAGTTGCTACAATTGTGCTACTTAACTGTGCAAAAGGCTGTACACAATCGGGTTGAATCCCTTGTGAAGTTGTCCCCTCCATTCCATCTTTTTCACAAGTTTTTGCAGGAATCTGATATTAAGGGGGAGCCTTGAGCTGAAGGCAATGTTAGATTAGCTTCTGAAACAACTACTACTTGAATGTTGGTTGTTTAATGATTATCGCTCTGGTACTTTACTTTGTTTAATTTTTGCTGCTCTATTTTGGGTCCATGTTTGTGTTTGCTAATTTCTGCTAAGTCATTTGATCTGGTACTTTGGTTTCTTTTTGCAAAAGGGGAGACTATATTATTGCTATTACTGCGTGTTGATTGTTGCTTGAAGGGAGATGATTATTGCCACAGGTTTAGCTGCTCTACTGGTGCGGCTAATGATTGTTATTACTATTGAATTTGGTTGCTGCTTCTTATTCTCTTCCTGATATAATGACTGGGTTGTTGGGATGGTTTACTGATTGTTGCAAAAGGATTATCATCTTTGGGTTACTTTCTTTTGTAGGGTCATTATCTTTGCTGCTTTGATACTTTCTTATCTATGTTTCCATTATGCTATAAGTGACTGTTGAAACATGATCATCTTTGCTCTGATACATCCTTATGTGTGTTACTGATTATTTATTTTGCTAGCTTTATTGCTCTGATACTCTGCTTCTGCTTCTTTGCCTTTGGTTTGGCAAAAAGGGGGAAAAAGATATGATGTGCTGCTATTGCTTTACTATCCTGCTTTGCTATCTTTTACAGGAGCACTATGTTTTCTACTTTGATATATTTATATCTGTGTTCCACTGCATGTTGCAACAGACTGATGATTGCTCTAATACTGCTGTTCTACTGAATGTTGTACCTAGATTTTCATTTGTTGCATATGTCTTTTTGCACTTGGGCAATAAGATGTTACATTGACTATGATATCAGAGTTTTACCAAAACAAAGCCAAAAGGGGAGATTGTTAAGAAAAATTAGATTGATTGGCAATTAAATTGATTGGATTTTGATTGTTAAGGCAATTAAATTAATTGGGATTTGATTGGCTATGTTTTAGCAAAATTTATGATATTACCATACTTGTGTGTTTACCTTTTATATTGTGCAGGAAAAATCTTATGGTAACTTACCATATGAGAAGAAGATTTGTGTTAATTAAGGAATGACATTTATTGCATATTCACAAGGAAAAGAAAAATAGGTTTTATGAGTCAAGGCCTTTCTTGAAGCCCAAGACAAGATGTTCAAGCAGCAAGCTTGTATTTATATGGAGCATAAGGTCACGGCAGATACAGGCAGAGACGTAGAGCTACAATAGAAAATACAAAATAGTTATCTGTCTAATGTTCCAAGTGATGTTGCAACATAATCTGTGTTTCAGTCTTTTATTATATTAAGTGTTGCTTCTTTGTTTTGTTTGACAGTAAGACATGAGCGATTTGTATGAGTCTTTGAGTGATTAGATTACTATCTCTTTTATTCATTTTTCGGGAGAAGAAGGTGTAGTTCTCAAGAGAGAACGTTCCAAGTCGAGGGGAACTCGCCAAACCGAAGTTCGTTAAGGAGTTCTTCATCTAGGCGTCAAAGGTCAAGAGGGAATCTTTACTTGTGTAAGTCCATTTCTGTTGTAATTTATTGTTTCTTAATGAATAGGTTTGTTGGACCAGGGGAGGTCCCGTGAACGTAGACCGCACGGTTGAACCACGTTAAATCTTGGTGTTCTTTATTTCTGTTATAGCTTTTTATTTCCGCTGCTATTTACTGTTACTACTCATGTTGGAACATTAAGTGGAATAAACTAAGGAGTTAGAGAAACAGATTGTTAATGGTCTGTGATAGAACTAGTATTCCAGTTAATATTGCAACATAATCTATAACAGAATTGTAACAAACTCAGTTTACACCAAGTTATTGCATCCGTTTTTAGTTTTCATCAAAAAGGTTTATCGATTAAGCATATTGGTCATCTTGCTGTGAGATTAATCCATACTTATACTGCACAACTTCTAACACTTTCTAAACCATTATCAGAAAATTTCCTGCAAAAATAAGGTTTATATAAATATACACATATTCTCTTGTTATAGTTCCTTGTTCAGCTTAATATATATAGAAGGATTTAAGAAGGCAACTTGTACTCAAGAATTGAGTATAATAGTCAAATAGTGATCTGTTATATCAAATATTCTAAGTTTGAACTACAATTTTCGGCCTCCAGTACTTTAAAAAAAAAAAGCCAACTGTGAACTTAAAACTAGGGTAAATTGCAAACTATCCCTTGTGGTTTGTCGAGTATTCACATTGTGCTTTATGTTATCGAAATGACGGTTTAGTCCCTTGAATTTTTTACAAAGGAGAGATAGTTAACCCTATCTTCTACACGCCTCTCTATATATCTGCCACTAATTTGTCCGGTCCCAATCTCAATCCCATATTGGTCCAACCTCCAATTCTTATACTCTCAGCAAGTTTTGATTTAAGCATGAATGAAATAGACCCTGCAGACATACTTTGCCCTCTGTTTATTCCAAATGCATCCATTTTACCATGGCAAATCGGTTCATTATAATTGAAAATCATAAATGTATTAAGAAATCTTAAGATTTCTCTTTAATAAGCAACACCAAAAAATGTGCAGATTGTGCTTGCATCACAACAAGAGAAGACTTGCTTAAACTTTATTGTTTATGCATCCTTCAGAAGTTCTTTCTTTAATTTGATCCAAGAAATTTTGTCCAAGCGCTAAGCAAAGCGAAGCCTGGTAGAGAGATGTACTGACGTATGATATTTTTCTCTTTTTTTTTTTTTGGTTCATTTTGAGCCCTAAACCATTTTACATCACTTAAAATATTACACGAGAATGAATCTCGAGACCTCTTTCATTTAAAGCGATAATCATACCACTAGCTAGACCAAATGATCAACCTCAACCTTACAACCCATTACCATTTACCCATAGGCCATATCTTCTTACTTCTTTTTTACCAAAACCGTGGATGCAAATCATCAGGTGTTAGTTCGTATTTTTTTTTTTGTTAGATGTTAGTTTGCTCAAATCTATTAAAGTTTCATATAATCTACATTTTAGCCAAAAGAAATGAGATTCAAGAGCAAATGCCCAAGTAAGATAGGTGCTTCCAGTGGTAGAGCCACTCTTAAGATTGTGGAAGCTCACTACAATATTTTTGACTTCTTGCAACCCATAAATTGAACATGTAAGAAAATCGTTATTATAAATGTTATTTCGCAACGTTTTTATAGTTGTTGTCTAAAAATAAAACATTTTGCAATTATTTTAATTAACTGTTGCAATATCTATAACACTTTGCAACGATTTTAATTAGCTATTGCAATATCTATAACCTTTTGCAACGATTTTAATTAACTATTGCAATATCTATAACCTTTTGCAACGATTTGCATCAGACTATTGCAATATCTATAATATGCAACGCTTTTTTATGAAGTGTTGCTTATTTCATTCATTTTTTACAACGGTTTGTAAAATTATGAGTTAGTTACAACTTATAAAATAAATCCTTTTGCAACAGTCTTATTAGTATTGAGTCTTACCATTGCAAAATCTATGATATACTACCCTTTTGTTAAGTGTTGCTTATTGTATTCAGTTTTATACAACAGTATGTAGAATTATCGGCTTAAATGCAACGCAAAAAAACCATTGCTTATTTTATATTTATTTGGTGAGATATCTTGAGATATTTTGTTCATAAAGAAATTTGAGTTTTAGTTATTCTAAACTACTGTCGACTAGTTAAAAAATGGGGGCAAATTTATGAAAAAGAGCATTGCAGTTGTAAAAGACTATCATTTATATTTCTAAAAATTGTTACAAAAGTGTTGACATTAGAGATATATAAATGAATAAAATAAGTTTTCCTATAACAACTTAACTGTTAGATGAGATGGTTAGTTTGACATAGTTATAGAGTTCATTATCAAAAAAGTATTGGGTTCGAGTCTCATCACTACATATTTATAAGAAGAATTTATCTAAGTGCAACTCAATAAAGAAAAAATAAAAAGAATCTCGCATATATATTATTTTAAGAATGACGAACTTGCAACTGTAAGATAACCGTTGTTTATGCTTTTGAAACTCGTTGCAATAACTAGGAAAAACCATCACAAAATGTATTAAAAATCGTTGTTGTTACTCTTTAAAACTGTTACAAATAGAAAAATACTTATCATGTAGTCTTTAAAAAAACCGTTGCAAAAAGAATCAGTTGCAATGATTTTTTGACCGTTACTATTTATTTGCAAAAAACTGTTGCAGTAAAGATTAGACAACGTGAGCGGATTCAACGATAAGAAAATCGTTACCTAAAGTCATTTGTAACAGTTTTTAGTTCTTTTGTAACGGTTTTCAAATGTTGCATGAAATAAAAAATGTGGTAGTGGCTACAATCTCCACTCAACTCAAATTGTCAGAAAATGTGTATTTTAAGGTATTTTTAGGTTGAAAAATTAATTCAGCCTCCACAGAAAAAAAAAATTATCTATATATAAATGTTTAATTGTATGATTTTAGCCCCTAAAAAAATTATGGCCCTGCCCCTACCTATAAGGAAGTCACTGATAGTCCAAAAGAGATCTGATATGTGGGAATGTGGGGACTAGCAATGTAACATTCTAATATTTCTAATATCACGATGTCTAGGCAGTTCCAAACTGCAAATATTTGATCATTGGAAGATGATGGGCCAGACAGCATTTGAGTCTGATCGACTTCATTCAGAATTTCAAATTTCATTATTTAGAACCCTATCGGAGACCTTATATAAGACAAAACTATGAGCTGGCGTCAAGTCTCTTTGAATAGTTGTGCTAACAAATATGAGCTGGTTTTGAGAAGGCTTAAATAACATAATCAAGTTTCTCTCGTTGATGTCTTAAGGAGGCTTAGAAAACATGCAACCATCATCTTTGATGTCTGACTAATTAATATCGAGGAGTATGCAACACTATTTTGTTCAATGTAAGAAAAGAATTCATTAAACGTTGACCACGATTATAGATTAGAAGAAAATTGACATTTCGAGGAAATTCACGAGAGAAGTATTCAAGCTAAGAAGAGTCCAAGTTCAAATAGAGTTTATGTATTGAAAAGTTCTACATCTTTGGGATAAGGTGATAAGGAGATAAAGTTTAAGCTATTAAGAACTCTTGTACTAAAGAGATATCCTTGAAGACACTTCTACCTATACTCGACATCTGTACCAAAGCTTCATAAATAAGCGTGTCAATTCTCAGTTGAAGATACAACGAGCAGTGAGCAAAAAATAAGGAGCTGAATCATGAGTTAGCTGTAGGCTGTCTGTGTCAGGTCGTGTTGCAACATATTGTGTAACAAAGAGTACTGATGTTCTAGATAGTGTTGTAACACAGCCTGTTTTAGACATATGTATTAACCAATCCATCTCGAGTTTCAAGACTCTTTTGTTTATGTTTTAGTATACATTCTTCGGGAGAAGAAGGTGTGTTCTCGGGAGAGAATTTTGTAAGTCGAAAGGAGCTCGTCAAACTAGATAATTTACTAAGCGAGTCTTACACCTAGGCGGCAAGGTTTAAGAGAGAGTCTTTAATTGTGTAAGTTCCATTGGTGTCTGTAATATCTTGAAACTTAGTGGATTGGTTTGTTAGGCTAGGGAGTGGCCTCGTGGACGTAGACCAGGTTGGTCGAACCACGTTAAAATTTATATGTTCTTACATTTATTGCAACAAATTTACTTTCCTACTAGTTTACTTAGTTGATTTGTTTTATTATCAAATTGATTATAAGAGCCAGAAATTAACAGCGGAAGCTAATGAGAGTACTTTAGTAGAAGCGCAATGGACATGTTGTAATTACAAATTAACGAAAACTTTTGTTCATATAAAGTAGACTTTGTTATTTGGTCTGATAAAGTAGACTTGAAGTCAGCTCTGTGTTTAAGTGCAATTGACATGTTCGCTCCCGTATATCACACTTCTCACCAACTCGATTACTTTATGCAGTGGCGAAACTAGGCCATTTAAAGGGGGTCCAAACTTAATATATATATATATATATATATATATATATATGCTAGGGACCCCTTAATTGTTTTTTTTCATTTGTTTGTCATCAATGTTCTTAATTGAATTTTGACTCTCAAAAATTAAATTCTTAATTATTCCCCCGACTGCATGAAAGTCCTTGTATTCAATACTACTAATGTTTCTTCAATTCTAATTACCCGTAACGAAGAGTGTTACATAAATAATTCCTTTCAATAGATTATAAATTTTAAGATCAACATATTAAATTTTAAATTACTCATCTTAATTAATATCAATTGATTGTGAGATGAATTTTAGATAGAGATTAGTCTTGGTCCTATGCTATCCATTTACATTCGTCTCATTGATCGCGTCGTTGTACGATCAATAATAAGTCTAAAAATGAAGCAATAATAGTAAAGTCAAAATTTTTCTTTAACCACACGAATGACTACTCAAGGGTTGTGCACGGGCATTTGGAATTATTGTGAAGAATTCATAAAAAAAAAAAATAAATGGAAGTGATTGAAGATTGGATTGCACTAATTAATGAGAAAAGTAAATTGACTAATGACAAATTCTTAACCTAGCACAACTCGAAGTTTTGAGATGTATGAATAGGGAAAAACTGACTTGGGTAGTTTGCCTAAATAACTATCATTTATGTTCGTGAATTCGGGTTTAACCAATTAAGTACAAAGGGATTAGACTACAAGCTCTAATCGTATGGGAAAAAGAAATTGAGAGGTATTGAAGCATAACCTATCACTAAGACATAGATTATCATTCACTTGACTTAAATTAACTAACTCAATTTAACTCTAACTTCTAATTGACTCAATAGGCATAGGTTATCACGTTAGATTACCTATCTCAATTAAAAATGATTATTAGTTAATGGGTTTCTTCCTAATTCATACCCCTAGAATCTACAAGATTCAAAGGTAAAAGAATAAGATTTCTTGAATTACAAAGCCATAACTACAAGTATATATATGATAACTCAAGTAAATCCAAATAAATAATCCAAGTATGAATTTATGAATCAAAACCCAAATCCAATCATAAAGTAAATTAAATAGCTAGCTACCATCCCAAATCATGCGTGTTTAGTGTGAATACATAAAAAGAAAAACAAAAAATAAAGTAAAGAGATAAAGTTCAACAGCGCTTATGGATAGATTTTGAAAAGAATGATGGTGGATGATTCTTGAATCTTCTCTTCTCTTGATCTTGTGTTCCTCAAGCTTTGGAGTGGTTTTTAGAGCTTTCTTGCAATGCTGGGGCTTGAAAATTGGGCAAAAAGTCATCTCTTGGATGTGGGGAGGGCTATTTATATGTCCAAGAATAGTCAAAGTCAGGTTTTAATCGACTTTAGAACTTTGGTGCAGCGCCCGATTGATCGGATACTATTCATATCTAATGCATACTCTGCCCGATCAATCGGACATAAGTCTCTTTTGTGCAGTAAACATTCAATAGCAATTTTGGGAGCGTCCGACTTTCGATTTCGACACAGTTTATTGTGTTGGAACCCTATTGACGAGCATAATATCATGGTAATGATATTTCCATCACATGAGCTCACATACATATTAGGTCACTAATTCTTCATCACCTCTTGTCATTTTTACCGTTTCAACTTGATTTTGCTCTTTTTACATCCAAGTTGTTTCTCATTTGCTTCAAACCTATATTGTACCAAAATATACAAGAATGATCAAATCTTCACAAATTCGAGTATGCAATGCATGCAAAAAGAAGGATTTTAAGGACAAAAATATTAACTCATCACTCATCTATATGTCATGCATCGATTTCCAATATGCCGCTCCTCTAAATTCACCTTTCTTATATCACATCATTCATTGCGCCTTCAACAGTTATATACAACTTTGAAATCGTTGCTTGACTTACAATGTCATTGATTGAGTTTTCAACAATTAAATCATGGGTCACATGGGGGTATTGGAAAATCCAATTGTCTAATATAGATAAATTAAGATTCAAGACCAATATATAAGATCTTGACCTGCTTTATTTAGTACCAATTAGTTTTAAGATGAAACCTCAAGTTATTTATCTTGGTTGATTTTGAGATAGGACCTTGGGGTTATTTGTTATGGTATGAAAGCTGGACTTTGATCTAATATTATCCATCGCATTCGACCCGATTGGCCAATAAATATTCCGATTTAGTTGCTTCTTGTACCACATCATTACGTTGCACCTGACTTTGACTTTAGTATACAACTTTTCTAATTCTTTGCTTTTTCTACCACTTCATTAATTAATTGGTAATCATGGGTCACACGTGAAGAAGGTATTTGAGATTTCAATTATTCTAAATATATAAATCAGAACTTTTAAGATCAGTAGATAAAATATTGAACTACTACCTCTAACACTAATTACTTTTAAAATGAAAAGTTAGACTATTTGATATAATTGGGTATCTTTATAGTGGTGATAAATTTAATTTTATTTCCAAGTAGTAGTTTTATGTACACAGTGAAACAGTGGGATTTGACAATACTGTCATTAATTTTTATCATTAATTGTACTTTTGTGTTTATCTTTTATCAATTGTTCACCTTGAATATTTGGTAATTCAAATTTGTTCGTTGTGGGCTAATATGCTCTGCTTGATCTGTGAGGTCAAAGTTTGTGACACATGGACCCGACGAAACCGGAAGTGAAGGCCAAGAACCAAACAACAAATGCATAATATAAACGTCAAAGATTGACCATGTTCACTAAACTTAAAAACCACTAATATATAAATCAAATTCAACGCATTTAAACCAAACAAGCAACAAAACCCTGAATTTTTTTTTTTTTTTTTGATTCAACGGAAACTTAAACCATATAATATATTAAACGATGTTACTTATGAGAATTGACCTCACAACCTTTTACAATTATAACAGGAAATATACTACTAGACCAAAGGCCTGATACAAAACCCAGATTTTGTAATGAGTTTGATTCTCCCCATAATAATTTTTAATGAATAAAAGACAGAATGCAATTATACGTACATATTTGAAATTTATACGAATTCAGCCAAATAATAAAAAGAGACGAGATGAAAAGAGACGAGATGAGTGCCTGGAGAGAAACAAAAATCGAGAGAGAAGAAGGAGATCGATAAGGCCTGTAAAGCAGTGGCGGACCCAGACACCTATATTTAGGGTGTGTACTCGTACAGTGAGAGAATTCAGTATGTGTACAAAGTGTCAAATATAATAATTTAAAAAAAAAATACCAAAAAACAAAGATTTTTTTATTTTTTTCCAAGATACATGCACATCCTCACCATAAGGTGCATCCGCCCCTGCTGTAAAATGAAGAAAAATATATTGAAAAGTTAAAATTGTGATTAAAAAAATAGAAAAAAAAATTATGTTTCCATAAATTTAGTGGTGGAGAGGCTTCCTCATGACGTTATGAGTTACAAAATATGTTCAAACTCAAGTTCATAGATATAGGAGAGCAAGTAGCTGTCAATTTTAATTTTATCTAGCTTCTTTGCAAATTCTATTTTATGGTCCAGGGATACGCGAGAGTTTATCTGTCTTTTCTTCTATTTTTGTAAGAGTTAGACTTGTTAGAACTAATTTATCTAATTTTATTTTAGTTTTTGGCCCCGTGACATTCTTCTTTTATGTGCTCTGGCTTTTACAAGTGACATCTCATAAAACAAAAAGAAAAAATGGAAAGTCCTAAACAATTAATCAAATTCCATATTTGGTCAAGAACACATCGTTACTTTTAGCTTCTATGTAATCGAGAACATACTTTTAACTCCGATGACTGATACAGATTCTTCCATGTCATACGAGCAAAGACTCAAATGAGGGCAGGGTAAGTTTGACTCCCGCGGGGTTGACGTTGACTTTCCAAAGCCAATATCATTTGGCTAGTCGAACGTGCCGCCATCACTTTCCATTATTCCACAACGCGCAATTAAATCCTCCTTTTTGCTGACCTAAGATAGTCCAACATAACATCCACATCACTTTCTTATCCATTAATTAGTATGTCAAATAGGGAAACGTGTTCGACGGGGCCGGACGGATTTGGAAAAAATTTTGGTTAGTCAAGAGTGACTCAACCGTCTATTGCGAAAAGTTGATAGTCAATTCAAATTGATTGAATAATTTTAATTTTTGTAATGTGCAAAAAGTAGCTGCAAAGCACAGAATCTCTTTTTTTCCTTCTACAATAGTAACATTTTTCAAGATTGGTGTTCTCGAGTTTTCAGATTGGAGACACTATACGCATCTAAAAGAATTGCCATGAAGTTTACTTAATTTTCTTAGGGTGTGTTTGGATTGCAGGGGGAGATTTAATAAATGAGAGAATCATAAAAGAGAGTAGGGGAGATGATTAAATCATATTTGGATAGATTAATTTGAAAAAAGGAGAGTATCATAAAAGATGATTAGTGTCATTTGTTTTGATTAAATAAAAAATAGAAGGAAATGATAAATTTTATATAAAATGACGTTTATATCTTTCTTTTATTTTATATTTCTTTAAAAGTAAAGATCAAAATTATCATTACAGTGAATAGTACTTTCTCCTCCTCTCATTTTACTCTAAATTAGAGTGATCACATTTGGGGGTATAGCGGGGTTGGACTTATCTCCTCTATACCCCTACTACTCATTTACTTTCAAACCATATAGGAGAAAGGACTAAGTCCCTCCTTTATTAAACCTCTCATTTCCTTCATTCCCCTCAATCCAAACACACTGTAGAGATTGGGCGAAGAATTTAGCCAAACGTTGTGCATGATGTTAGATTAGAATTAATATCGACATTTCTAGAAAATTTACGCCTTTATCTTTTTTATGAAAAAATATATATATATATATATTAATTAGAACGACGATATGATTATTCTATCACATATACACACACGTGTCCGACACCCAAAAAAAAGAAAGGTGAATGTACACGATGTTAGACTAGAATATTGACATTTCGAGGAAATTCAAGACTTCATCTTTCTTGTGAAAAGATCTTTTTAAATAGAACAACTATCTGACCATATCTAGCACATAGATCTGTTCCATACCAAAAAAGTAAATTTGTTCTACCCATAGAAAAGTCATCTAAGAAATCCTATAAATAGCAATGTTTGATTCTTGTGTAAGCAACAACAAACTAGAACAAGAAATGAAGACTCCAAGCAGTTCATTGCTTTCACTTCTTTCAGTTTTCCTTCTAATTTCATGGGCTAATTCTGTTAATACTCATGATCATTTCCTTGATTGCATTCAATCTCGTATCACAAACTCGGATGTCATATACACCCCAAAAAACACAACATATGCGTCTATTTTGCATTCCACAATATTTAACTCACGTTTTACAAGTGAGTCCACCCCAAAACCAAGAGTTATTGTTACACCATCATATATATCCCACATTCAAGTAGCCATATTTTGTTCAAAGAAACATGGCTTGCAGATTAGAGTCCGAAGTGGTGGACATGACTATGAGGGTCTTTCCTACACATCTGAAATCCCTTTTGTCATCATTGATCTTAGAAACCTTCGATCAATAACCATTGACACCAAAAGGAAAACTGCATGGGCTGAAGCTGGTGCAACCATGGGGGAATTATATTACGCAGTCTCTCAGAAAAGCAAAACTCTTGCTGTTGTTGGAGGGGATGGCTTAACAATGGGGGTTGGAGGGCACATTAGTGGAGGAGGAACAAGCATGATGTCTCGAAAATTTGGTCTTGCAGCTGATAACGTAATTGATGCAAAAATAATAGATGTTAATGGTCGAATTCTAGATCGAAAATCCATGGGAGATGACCTCTTTTGGGCCATAAGAGGTGGTGGAGGTGCTAGTTTCGGTGTCATTATAGCATTTAAAGTTAGATTAGTTACTGTGCCAAAAAAAGTGATTGTTTTCACGGTCAGCAGAACTCTAGAGCAAAATGCTACACAACTAGTACATCGATGGCAATACATTGCTGACAAGATTGATAAAAATCTCATGATTCGAGCCTCCATTAGTAGTATTAATTCTGGTCAAAGTGGCAAGAGAACAATACAGGTATCATTCCTCTCCCTATTCCTTGGTGGAATTGATGATCTCCTAAACATCATGCAAAAGAACTTCCCTGAATTAGGCTTGGTAAAAGAGGATTGCATTGAAATGAGGTGGATTGAATCTATACTATTCTTTGCAAACCTTCCTCGCAATGCATCCTTAGATGAATTGTTGAATAGGACACCCCAAATCACACCATATTTTAAAGGAAAATCAGACTACGTGATGCGTCCAATTTCAGAAAAAGGTCTGAGAGGATTATGGAGAAGGCTTCATGAAAAAGATGCAAACGTAGGCTCGTTACTATTTAATCCTTATGGTGAGAAGATGGCTGAAATCTCAGAATCTGAGCTACCATTTCCACACAGAGCTGGAAACATTTATGCGCTTAGCTATTATGCGATTTGGCAGAATGAAGGCAATTCTGAAGCTAGGAGCCATATAAGTTGGATCAAGAGGCTTTACAATTACATGACTCCTTACGTTTCTAAATCTCCAAGACGTGCATACTATAATTATAGAGATCTTGACTTGGGAGAAAACAAAATTGGCAATACAAGCTATAAACAAGCCAGCAAGTGGGGCAAAAGATATTTCAAAAACAATTTCAACAGATTGGTCCAGGTAAAGACAAAGGTTGATCCTATCAATTTCTTCCGAAACGAGCAAAGTATTCCATCTCTAGCACCATAAATGAAAAAAAAAAAAAAAAAAAAAAAAAAACCGTTCACTAATTTCTGTCTTGGGTCAAAATCAAGATTACAATGTTGTATGGTTTTCGGCTGATGATAAATGATGGGTAGATAATGATTACTTTGTATGAATGTTTACAGAATTATTTCGTAATAAGAGTTTTCTTGTTCTCATTGTTTAATGTGTATCAATATGCCTTTAATTTTCTGAAGTTGACAACAACTTTATCATTGTTCCCTGTCCTGGCATGTAACTGAATTGCTTGGTTTGAGGAATCAAAATTAGAAACAGTGGTCTAATTAGGAGGAAAACCCTTCGCCCTAAAGACTGCCATATGTATGATGTTAATAGTTCTTTGGGTAAATACCACTTTTGGTCCCTTAACTTTAACCTGATTGACACTTTGGTCTCTTATCTTCAAAAGTGACCCCTTTCAGTCCTTTATGTTTTTAAAATGGGACATCGTTAGTCCCCGATGCTGATTCAGTTAAAAAAGTGACGGAAATTACACGTGTTTTGCATGTGACTCATTTTTCACCCCAAATCACAGGGTATTTTGGTCAACATTATATTTCAATAGCTCTATATCATTTCTAACGTTTCTTTTTAGCCTAATTTTACTTCATTCTCTCTTAAACTCACACATCTCTCAAAACCCACCAAATCCCAAGCATAAATTGCACACATTCACATCTATAAAACATATCAAAGCTAAATCCATGGCTGCACCGTGCTATGCGTGAAGCCCAACAAAATGAACACATCTTGGACGGATGCTAACCCCAAAAGGAGGTTTCTTGGGTGTAGAAATAAAGAAGTACAAGATTGATACCTGGGTTGTTGAAGTCTTTGCAAAGGCGTAAGGAAGAAAACAAGAAGTGGAAGGTTGCATGTGTGTTCCTGCTGGGTATGAGTCTGATGATGATGCTAAGGATACTGTTCATTCGTTGTTGATGATGGTAGGTTGTAAGATATTATTAGTATTTAGGACTAGTGAAGTTGATTTTTTTTTTTTTTTGGTTTTTTGGTAACATAAGAAGAAATAGGGTGCACTTCAGTGTATAGCTAGTGAACACTAGCTGATTTTGCTTTGGCTGTTTGATGCAATTTGTAACCTTAGTTATGTTGTAATGAATTTATTAATTATGTAATCTTTGTTTGTTAAATGTGTTTATTGGTGTGATTTTGCTAAGTTTTGGTCTCTGATTACTTTTCATCAACTCAGTATGCTTGATTTATACCTGCAAATTATGGTTTCATAGCAATACCAACAAACAATATACATAAATACTAAATCTGATTAATCGAAACTTGAGATGATTGAATCTTGGCAGCACTTCAATCGATGGGTTCAAGAGATGATTTTAGGGCTTTGGTAAGAAAAGGGGTTAAAAGCCCTAGAATGAATCCAAGTCTTGTTATAATCGATGACTAAACAAATGGTGTTGACCAAAATGCCCTGTGATTTGGGGTGAAAAATGAGTCATGTGTAAAACACGTGTAATTTGCGTCACTTTTTTATCAGAATCAGTATCGGGGACTATCGTTGTCCTGTTTTAAAAACATAAATGACTAAAAGGGGTCACTTTTAAAGATAAGGAACCAAAGTGTCAATCAGGTTAAAGTTAAGGGACTAAAAAGGGTATTTACCCTAGTTCTTTAGTAACAAGGTAAAATGAAAGATCAACTATCTCAAACGAAATTTTTTCTTTTAGATGGAAACTTGAAGAAAGTTTAATATAATTAAATAGTCAATCACAATGTTTTCACCGAGTGGTTCTTTTTACGTAAAACTAGTTAGTAAATGATCTTGGTATTTGGGGTGAAAAATAATTAGTTTTAGTTAAGTTTTGAATTAGTGGAAAATGAATTCAATTTTTCATTGTAGAAAGAAAGAACATGAGTAACTACAAAGCAATTGACATGTTGTAGTACAAGCAACCCGATCCTGCCCATGCAATCTCCACCTCTCTGAGACAGGCACAAGAGTAAAGGTCCGGACAAATCTCAACTCCCCCTTATGGAGCTCAGCAATGGAGTACCCCTACATAAGCTATACCCAACTCCTGGATTGCACCTAACCTCGGTTCGTTACTTTCAATTGTGATGCTTCTTTCTTGGATTGTGGTAAACTTGTTGGCCTTGTAGTCTTGTGTAGAAACCAGTTCAGCTCACTCATAGGGGGCTTTTTTACGCAATGTCTTTGTGAGCTTACAGTCCACGCTGAAGTCTGGACCTACAAGGAAGCCTGCTTTCTTGCCAATAACCATGGGGTTTGGCCAGTTTGTTATTGAATCACATTACAAAACTGTTGTTGATTTGGTGAATGCAGCTCCCCAATCCAATTGGAAGATTGACAACATTATTAGATATGCCAATTTTTTGTACCCTTTTCCCCGTGTTATAATGTTAAGATTATTATAGTAAAAACCCAAACGGGTAAATGTCATTTTCCCCCATGAGTTTAGCCATAAATCCCAAACTCCCCCATGTGTTTTTAATATTATCCTAATTCCCCCATGACACCTAACTATGCCAAACAAGCCTTAGAACTTGAGGGTATTTTAGTCTTATCATTTTTTAAAGCAAAAAAAAAAAAAAAAAATTCATTGACAACCCCCTTCCATCCCTAAACTGGCCCTGCATTTGCAAAATGAAGATTCATTTGCTGCAGTACTATATCTTCATTCCATATTTACATCCTTTAGATTTGCCTTCAACAAATTTACTATTACCATATGATGCATGGCTTTGTTACCATTATGTCTAAAGCAGTCTTTGGAAACAAACTTGACTTCTCATCAAGAAAAAGCCCACGTTCTTAGTCTCCAAAACAAGTCGTTGATCGGTCTGCTTTCCCCTGTTTATCTAATCAAGTACTATTTCTTGACCATAGCTATTTCTCCAGTTTAATTCCACCTTCAACCTCTACCCTCCATCGGCTCAAAACTCTTGACCTTTCATACAATAACCTCATCAGTGTCACAGTGTGAGAACCACTGCATGTGTATGAGTGTGAACCATTATGTGTGTGAGTTTTTGTGCGTGAGTGGCGAGATACAGAGGCGGCAACCATGTTTGTTGAATTAAAATTACTTTCTTCAGCGGCGACGACATTGTTGATCATTTGTGCTGGACTTAGAGATGCTTCTTCTTGCATCAGATTGGTAACATTTTCAACAACATGATTCTCCACAAAAGAATTAAAAACTCATGCCCATAATCTTTTCGTGTAAAATGGTTTGCAGCTTCTGAACACAATTTCTGGATTCATATATCACGAAAGTTCTGTAGCCTATTTGCGTGTCTAAGAGAGAGAGATGGAGTCTATTTAGGGCTAGGGTTTTTCCTCAAAGGGAATGAAATGAAGCGCACCTGAGAAGAAAAAATAAAAATTAAAGAAAAGGTGATAAGATTGAAAGCCTCTCAGTGTAATGGCAAGCTTTATCAATGGAGAAGGGCTTTCTTTTACAATAATTTTTTTTTATGGTTTCAGGAGCCAAGATAGGGGTTTTCGATGCGAATCTTCACGAAACAGAGAGAAAAAAAAAAAAATTGGCTTAGCTTTAAAAATAAAAAGTTTCACAGAAAATGGAAAAAAAATGATAAAATTTTTTAGAGCCAGAAAGCAAGGTTTTGCTTGAAGCAGAAACTTATCAGTTGAACCAAAGAGAACGGCTATGGTGATATAGAGGCGAGATACAGAGAATGAGAAGAGATAGAGAGAGATGTGAGTTGGAGAATGAGAGAGATAGAGTGGAGTGGGGAACAACGAAATAGTTTTTTTTGCTTTGAAACATGATAAGACTAAAATACCCTCAAGTTCAAAGGCTTGTTTGGCAGGGTTAAATAACATGGGGAAATTTGGGTAATATTAAAAGCACACAGGGGAGTCTGGTACTTTTGACTAACCTCATGGGGGAAAATGGTATTTACCCAAACCCAAACCGGACAACCAATTGGCTTGCAATTCAAGCTAGAAATAAAATTTTTCCTCTTGATTGAGTTGCAAACCCACCTTTTGACTTGCATATTATTCTCTGGAAAGACAAGTGTAATACCATTCCCTTGATTGGTATTGGTTAGACCTCTTTTTACTATTTATAATAGCTTTTATTTTGCCCAAAAAAAAAAAACAAAGCTTTTATTTAATAGCTTGAACGATTTACAAATGAGTAAATGACCATGTTCATATAAAGCAAATTTCGCCTTTTACTAACTTTATATCTTAAAGAAGTTTAACATTTGCAGCTGGTCGTCTTCTTCTTCATCGGCTTCGCTCAACATAAACAGTATCTTGTGGATGTGAGAGCCTTTAATATATGTGCGTGCACTTGGACCTCCATCGAATAAAAAAAAAGCAATATATCTATCTATTACCATCCTACGAGCATATATAGCTATGTTCTCTTTGCTCTTTTCTTTCCGCTGTTTCTTTTGACCACATGCAACATTAAAACAAGTTATTTAAAACCTTTCAACCATTGCCACAACCTTTGACTCTTCAATCAAACTTCCAAAAGACAACAAGGTAGCAACAATTTGCACAAGAGTTTGTGGGCTTTACAAAAAGTCTACATTACACATTACACATTACAAATAATTCATTGTTATTAAGGTTAAATTTGCTGAACTGGTTTACCTGGTCCCGTACTGCTTTAACGGCGACAGAGAAAAAGAGTTAAATGTGAGAAATATCTCAAGGGATACTTTCAACGCTCAAGTTAGTATTGGTGTAGATAAATAAGCTAATAAAATTGTGAATAGTATTTACGCTCGAGAGCAATTACTTTTTTATGTCGTTTGAAATCGCTATTTATAGGCAATTGGGTGAAGGGTCCTAGTGCCATGTCACATTAAAAGACAAAAAATACTCAAGGTCGAGAACAGGGGTAGAGCCAGAAATCTAATGTTGGGTGGGGGGGGGGTGATTTTTTTTTTTTTTGGTACATTATTTTTTGAATTAATGGAAAAGAGACTCAATTTTTACAATTTTAGTCTTTATTATAATTTTATTAAAGAAAATTTAGTTATGGTTTCATATTACGTTACTTTTAAAGATTTTCGCTTGTGCGAAGTGGCGGTCATGTCCTTACTTATTTTTGTTGATTTCCTCTCTTGCCCTTGTATCTATTTTTGTCCCTCATCAATTGTGATAATTATATCACATAATACGAGTTTTTTTTTTCCAGAAGTTTAATCATATTTAAGACTTCAAATCCACTTTATATAAACAGCCCCATGGTCATTTAATTTCCACATTTGTAAATAGTAGAAGATACTCAACAAAAGCATTCTTTCATTGTATTAGATATCTAGAACATTTAAATTGGGCAACAAACCCTAAAATATTTTCGTGCATATGCATGCATTGTTCAAAGGATTCAAATTCTCACAGTGACGTTTGATCAATGAAGAAGTTGTTCCCGCATATCCAGGGGAGCCCCCTTGCTTTGTACGAAGTTTTCTTAATGGAGAGTGACATAGATAGCAAGCAATTGGGGCCTCTTCATTTTGTCTCAAACATTGCCCATCACTGATGCATGATAGCAGCAGTATTGGCCAACAGCAGAGTTCTGATTTAAGCATGAATGAAACAGACCCTGCGGACATACTTTGCCCTCTGTTTATTCCAAATGCATCCATTTTACCATGGTAAATCGGTTCATTATAATTGAAAATCATAAATATATTAAGAAATCTTAAGATTTCTCTTTAATAAGCAACACCAAAAAATGTGCAGATTGTGCTTGCATCATAACAAGAGAAGACTTGCTTAAACTTTATTGTTTATGCATCCTTCAGAAGGTCTTTCTTTAATTTGATCCAAGAAATTTTGTCCAAGCGCTAAGCAAAGCGAAGCCTGGTAGAGAGATGTACTGATGTATGATATTTTTCTCTTTTTTATTTTTTATTTTTTGGTTCATTTTGAACCCTAAACCATTTTATATCACTTAAAATATTACACACGAGAATGAATCTCGAGACCTCTCACATTTAAAGCGATAATCATACCACTAGCTAGACCAAATGATCAACCTCAACCTTACAACCCATTACCATTTACCCATAGGCAATATCTTCTTACTTCTTTCTTACCCATAGTCAAATATTGACCTGTTATAATAAAAAAATTTAAGTTTGAACTACGATTTCTGGCCTTCAGTACTAGAAGAAAAAAAAAAAAAACCCAACTGTGAATTTAAAACTAGGGTAAATTGCAAACTACCCCTTGTGGTTTGTCAAGTATTCACATTGCGCTTTATGTTATCGAAATGACGGTTTAGTCCCTTGAATTTTTTACAAAGGAGAGATAGTTAACCCAATCTTTTACAAGCCTGTCTATATATCTGCCACTAATTTGTCCGGTCCCAATCTAAATCCCATATTGATCCAACCTCCAATTCTTATAACTCTCAGCAAGTTCTGATTTAAGCATGAATGAAATAGACCCTGCAAACATACTTTGCCCTCTGTTTATTCCAAATACATCCATTTTACCATGGCAAATCGGTTCATTATTAATTTTGTATTTTTATCATAAATGTATTAAGAAATCTCATAGATTTCTCTTTAATAAGCACCACCAAAAAATGTGCAGATTGTGCTTAAAATTTACTGTTTATGTATCCTTCAGATAAAGTTCAAAAGAATTTAATTTGGTCCAAGAAATTTTGTCCAAGCGCTAAGCAAAGAGAAGCCTCGTAAAGAGATGTACTGACACATGATATTTTCATTTCTGAGCTTCAGCACTTCCAAGGCACATATGAACCCTAATACCTGATATATATTTTTGTCAACGAAAATAAAATATTATATAAATGATAATAAGTTGAACAGTATGTATTTAATGGGTATTAATTTTGGAGCTATTGGGGTTTAGACTTTAGAGTTACAATCATTCATATTCTAGACATTATGGACATAATGTAAAGTAACAAATTTATTGGTGGGAGTTAATGGGTTGAGATTTACAAATCTATTTGTTCTACCATTACAATTGTTAAGAAGTTTGAGGTTCCACCCTAAAATCAATTGGTGCCAAGTGGAGTGGCCTAGGATCTTATTAAGATGTCTAAGAATTTATGATTTTTCTATTTGAGAGGGGTTACACGTGGAAGATTAAACGCGCGTGAACCTTATTTTGAGATGGTCACACTTAGAAGATTGAACACATGTGGGACAACACGCAGCAAATTAAAGATGCGTGAAATATGACACACGCGAAAGATTGAACACAAGTGGACTTGATTTGAGATGGGTTACACGCGAAAGATGAATGAGACTAGACCATGGGCCTAACTCTAAAACCATGTTAAGAAGCCTGAGGTTCCATCTTAAAACCAATTGGTATCAAGTGAAGTGGCCCAGGATCTTATTAAGAGGTCTAAGAATTTATGATTTTTCTATGTGGGACAAGTATATATTCTAACAACGATACCCATTTCATAACTAGGCATTAGCCGAATTTATGTATTATCTTTCTTTGAACAAGAAGAAGAACTAGGAAAAGATATAACAACAGCCAGGGACGCGACGTGTTTTGAGACCAAGTGCACTGTGTTGGGGTAAGCTTTCTGCCAATAGTTCTTACTATTGATGAAGTATGGTGCTAGTTGCAATATATATAGTTCTTTGGCTAAAATATTAGTGCTGGAATATGTATAGTGCTTTGGCTACGTACTCCTTTTATGCATGAGATATCAATTCGTTGGTTTAAGATATTTGAAGAACATTTCATGAATTATGATATGAGAATGCATTATGAGGATGGTTTAGTTGGCCATAGGAATTTAGTATTTCGTGATTTCTTTATCCTAGTGATGGTATAATGCTTTAGCTATGCACGGATTGTGTTGTTCCTAGTTGTAGACTGCAATGTTTGTACGATTGGTTGCATGAATTAAGTCGGACTATCTATACACCCGTATAAGTATTAGTCTAGGAATTTGTTGAGTCACTTTGTTTATGGATGAGAGATGATAAAGGCTACAATGCCAAAAGAAAAGAAAAAACAAAAAAACAAAATAAAACAACTTTTGGGAGTCAAAGAATTGAGTAAACAAAATGGATTGTCTTTGCGCGCGGATGAGACAAGATGAAAGTACTATTGGACTAATGTTTACAAGAGAGTACTGACTACGGCAATAGATAATTTAACATATGATGCATATGTGATAAATATTATAATTCACAAAGAATAGTAGGCTTCTTGATCTTCAATCTACTAAGAGATTTAGATGCAACTGAAGTGTACAAAAAATTATTTAGAGTTTCCGAATATGTAATAGAGTGATTAGAAATCTCACGATGGAATTTCACTGTTTAGGTGACACCTTATATTCACATTCTTTGGATTCGAGTAGAGGTTTTTGTGTGTGACTTTAAAAGTAAGTATTCACAATTCTTCTAGCTTTTTGTTCCAGATAAATGTATTTATTATATCTTTGTTCGAAATGAATGTCTTTCTTTATGAAAATTTTAATTATGTTTATTTAAATCATATTTTTTAAATTATATTTTATCTTATATAGAAAAATACCTTATGAAAATTGATTTTCTGAAATGGATTTGAGAACTTAATTCTTATGAGTTAACCTTTGGGTAATTTATGACGTTAAAATTATTTGTTAAGTAAAAATCTAATTTAATTTGAAAAGTTTTGTTGGCATGACATGTACGAATTCAGTTGAATCTTTGGCGTTACAAAAGTTATTTATGTGATTATTATGTAGAAGTCGACTATGATTGTTCTTCGTTAAGTGTCCCTTCAAGGGGCTAATATTTGTGACTTTGTACGCTATGAGACGCGTTACTCAAAACTAGTTTCGATCTTTGTCTTTATGGATCTTGATATGGCTACATAAATTTGTAGCTCTTTGTGTGGCACATGCTATGTGATTCTTTGTGATCATAGTCACTTGTTAAGTATACACATTTATAATTTGTTTGTATACTTTGATCAATCTGTTATGAATTTTGTAAATTAAGCTATTGTTGTTAAGTAAAATATTTATCAAAATTACTTTTAAGTCATGCAACATACTAGAAAAGTTGTAGAATTGTTTTTGGTGTTTTTTAGCTTACTCTTTTTTATGATTTTAGATTTAGAAGGATAGATTATGACATGCAACAAGAATACTGGCGAGAAGTTCGTAACTTACTGCTGTTATTTTGGGAGTAGTTTAATTTTGACTTCTCTTAGCTTATGTGATAGTTTAAGCATTATAAACTTTCTCTTAGTTTTAAAAGTCTTTGGTCTAGTGGTAAAGTTATTCACTTATTTGTGAAAGGTTACGGAATTAATTCCTACTAGTTACATGTGTTGTATACGACCATAGGCCTCTCTTAAATTAAATAAATAAATAAATAAATAAATAAATAAAATATATATATATATATATATATATATATATATATATATATATATATATATATATATATATTAGATTTTAGATTTAAATTGTTTGTCTTATAAATTTTATTTGGAGATGTTGGATTTTAGGGTTAGGTCGCCCAATGTGGGTTGACCCGACCCAACCCATTTAGTTTGGGTCAAAAGGGAGTTTCGATTCGCGGCTGTTTAACGGTGGAACAAACGTGGTTAATTCCTACAAACTCTTCCGCATACTACGAGGCTAGTATTAAATTTTATTCGGTTCATGAAGATCCGTATTGTGTACTTAAATTCTTCATTGGTATCAGAGTCAAATCATTGGTTCTCCATAGATATTTGTTCTCTGTAGTATATATGTGTATATGCATGTTAAATCGATGAATTATTGCAATTTGAGCGATTT
Source organism: Ehretia macrophylla (assembly GCA_037974665.1). Classification (NCBI taxonomy): domain Eukaryota; kingdom Viridiplantae; phylum Streptophyta; class Magnoliopsida; order Boraginales; family Ehretiaceae; genus Ehretia; species Ehretia macrophylla. The sequence continues at coordinate 44,614,833 of CM075764.1, forward strand.
TTAACGTAATAATTGTGAATTTATGTTTCTATGAAGTATCATAAGTATGTGTATTTTTGGTACTGGTAGAAAGTGCTCGTTGCAAGGATTCTAACGGCGTAAATTTCGTAATTTTTTGTTAAGTAATGTATTTATTACGAATTTTTAAAGTTTGATAGTCAAACTGATTAAAACATTTTTTCTGTGTTTTTTTGTCACTGTTTTGTCCCTTTTTTCATGTATGTATCATGCTCCAAAAATTATGTATTTGGTACTGTTAGAACGGGCTCGTCGAGAGCTTTCTGTTGATATATTATTGGTTAAATTTGGCTTAGAAACGCATAAGATATGAATTTTTGAAGATTTTCGTAAAAATCTGGAAAAAAAATAGTTAGTGTGTGTTCTTAGTGTAGTGCGTGTACGTTGAAAAGTGTAAAAAATTGCAGAACATGGGGGCCACGTGGGTCAATAGTGGGACGCCACGTGGCCACACATTTAGTGGCTAAATTTAAAAAAAAAAAAAAAACAATATTTAAGAAATTGTTTTGTCAGACGTGATTGAAATCACGTCTGACCCATGTTTCTTTTTTGTCTACCTTTTGTGGTAGTTGGCCACGTGGCTTACTTAGGGTGAGCCACGTGGCCATGTGATATAATATATATATATATATATAAATTAAAATTAGTTTTAATTTTTAAATAGCCAAGCCATTTTTCAGTCACTTGGCTTGGCTCGGCTCGGCTCTTTGCTTAGGCTCGGGTTTCGGCTCGGCTCACAGCTAGACTCGGTAGCTCGGCTTACGTCTTGGCTCGGCTTGATGGCTCGACTTACGGCTTTCGGCTCGGCTCAGTGACGGCTTGGCTCGGCTTGGCTTGGCATTTAAAAATAAATAAAAAATTATTAATATATATGTTGTATTATTTTTATTTTGGCCCACATCTTTGTGATAATGTTATAAATGACCCCATGTTCATGTTTTTACTCATTATGCCATTTGTGACCCCATGCTCTCAATTTGTTTGGGCTATTATCTTTGTGATAATTATATTTTGGCCTTAATTTCTTGCAAAACTAGTACATAACTTAAATTAATTTCAATTATACCATAAAATTATCAATAATTTCATTCAATTGCCCAAGTTTGTGTAATTTAATTGTAATATTTACAATTATTAGCAAGAAATTTTTGTGGTTTTATATAAATGCCTAAAATTTGTGTAATTTAATTGTAATATTTATATTTATTGGCAATAATTTTTTGTAATTTCATTTAAATGCTTAAAATTTGTGTAATTTAATTGTAATATTTACAATTATTGGCAATAAATTTTTATAATTTTATTTAAATGCCTAAAATTTTTGTAATTTAATTGTAATATTTACAATTATTGGTAAAAAAATTTTGTAATTTCATTTACTTGCCTAAATTTATGTAATTTTAATTATATTATTTCCAATTAAGGGCATGAAATTTTTTGTAATTTCATTTTAAGGACTAAATTTGTGTAATTTTATTGTAATATTTACAATTACGACATGAAATTTTTGTAATTTCACTTCGAAGTATGAAATTTGTACAATTTCATTATACATATTGTGTACAACATTAATGCATGCTACGTGAATTATTATTTTTTGAAATTAATTTATTAGATAGTTATGTATTAAAGTTTGTTTATTTACTCGAGGACTTTAGTAGTCATTCGAGAGTAGTGTGACTTAAACAAATTGCGAGATATATTTTCACCACTACTAGTTATAAGAACACGTACTGTAATGGGTCCAAATTACTGATCCCATATTTTCTTTTACTATTAATATTTAAACGTAATATTAAATGTTTTATGCGATATGTTAATGAGCGTGTGATAATATTAGACGCACTCTTATTTCTTCTAACATGTAGAACTAAAAATGTGTCTTTTGGGTCTCGATAAGTTTGAGACAGCTTCTACATGCTCAATCATCATGGTCTACATGTGTTAAAAGAATTGAATTAGTTAACTCCGGTGGACCACATCAAATTTTGAGGAAAATGAGAACATTAAGGAGTGATTTTTTTGTAATTTATTTGTTAAATACTAATTCATGTCAAGATCATGTTAATATTTGTCTTTATCACATGTTCTTATCATAGGCATATGTTGCATATGTTATTAAATTAATAATTAGTTTATTAATCATTTATCTTAGTGGGAGTTCTAAGATTGAAATTGGTGTGATTCTAATCTAGAACTATTAGTTCTCACACATGTGAATTTATGTAATTCATATACGGAACTAATGTTTCTACTCGAATAGGATTAAATTGTGATAATTGTGACATTTGAATATAGAATTTGGCAGGTTGTACTACAATCTGTTGGTACTATATCTTATGTCACTTTATTACATTTAAATACTTGTTCAAGTAGAATTAAACATTTAAATGTGCTAGTACCGAACATCAGAGGTGTGTATATTGTGGTTGTTTATGATAACCGCAAAATAGCATTGCTAAAGGAAAAATGGACTGTGATGATTGCCAATGTGGCATCATCTTGTTCAAAATATCATTGAGCAGCAAATAGGTGCTTGAAACACTGAGTTATGTTGTGGTGAACCACTAGGGTGGTATCACCACTCCGCATAAGAGGTAGAGGCCTATCGGGCTGAAAAATACTAATGCTCACATCACGTTGCTTAGCACTGTGTATAATACCTAATTTCTTATTACGAAGTAAGACTTACTGATGTGGGGATTTTGAAAGCTTGAAAGAGAAGTTCAATGAAATTTCCATTTCTAAGCTGAGTCAGCTTATAATCAAGTTCAACATATGCTAGAAGTGTCTCAATGCTACTAAGAGGTAACATTTCCGAGATGTCGAACATAATTTGAGAACTAAAGGCAATTGACCACATTCTCATTGATGGACAACAAGTGCAAGTTGTCATCACATCATTTCCATTTAAGCTGGGTGCGCATGATTGTCAACATGACGCACAATGCGTCAATTGGAGTTTGTGCAAATGCCTCTTGGCCGTCAAGGCTACTGATCAAGCTTAAGTTGTTGAGTCCAATAAGCAAGGGTCATGTGGATCCAAGCACAAAGGGCAATGACTCCAATGACAAAAAGAAAGGAATAGCTGACTGAGAAGACCAAGAAGGTCAAACGAATATGACAGGTGCGATTCAACATTGTGATGGCTATCTGTTACAATTGTCACAGGAAAGGTCACTAAGCTCGAGATTGCCTTGAGCCGAAGACTAAGTTTCTAACCCTATAACTAGATATGAAGGAGCATTTAAAATACCGTTAGATTTTAAGTGGATTACGGTGGATATTTGTAGGAAATAATTCAAGAGTTTGAAGACAAGGGTATCGACACTTGTTAGCTACCACTATGAGATAGTCAAACTCTAATTTTTCCATGCATCCCATATGCTCCAGTTCTAGAAATACTTGGTTTATAGATAAAATCTTTTTACGATTCGGTTCTCAACTTTGTATATTTAAAACTGAGTCAGATTGTTAGGAACATCTCATTATAAATCTTGCTATAGTGTGGATGGTTTTCTTGCTCTATATGTTGAATAACAAAACCATTGCTATATAAATATGTGTTATTAATGCTACATCTTTGAGATCTGTAGTATAGCAATCTAGGCATATAAGGGCAAAATAGAATGAACAGACTTGCAAGAGAATTTATTTTGAGGCTGTGATTAGCACAATTCTATCTGCCCTTATGTGAAAGTTGCCTAGCCGATAACTCCACAATAAAATGTTTGGCAAAGGCTTGTGATCTAGTTTTCCATTGCCTTGAATTCATCCCGAAATCTACGGTCCAAAGAATGATAGGGCAAGGCATGAGGCCTTATATTTCGCCACTTTTCTCAAAGTTTTCACAAGACTTAGTCTTGTCCTTTTGTTTTCTCACATGTCCGAAGTTTAACTGCTATGGACGTTATTCTAATCATGTTGAGAATCAAACTGAATAATGTGAAATCTTTGAGAACTGATCCTGTTTGGTAATATTTATTTGATTCGTTCAAAATAATTTGTTGACGAAAAAGGTATAGAAAGAGGGCTAAATATTCCTGGCACTTTGCAACTATGAAATGTTGTAGAAAGACGGAATACATCTTTATTGAATGTGGTTAAGTATATGATGACTCATATAGATTTCTCAATTATGTGTTGGGAATATGTAACTATCATATATATACGTTTATCCGAGTGCCCTTCAAATCAGTCACTTCAACTCCTTATGAGTCATGGACAGGTAGTGAACCATTCCGCGATGACTTATGACCCTGTGAGTTAGCTACTTTGTTCAAGATATTTCTCATGAGCTTAAGAAATTGAAACCAAAAGGAAATAGGTGTATTTCTATTTGGTACAATGAACGCTCCAAAGGGAATGTTTATTGATGAACAGATAGTGGGAGTGTGTCTAAACTCAACATTCTTGGATATAGAATTTTCTAGTAGGAGATTCAGTTATCTGAATTGAATGCTCCTAATAGTCCTATCCCTCACAATTTTTCAATTGAAATGAGGACTTGCTTTCGTTCTCTGATCCAAGTGGGAGATAAATACCAGTTTGGTTTTGGTCAACTTGAATTAGTTTTAAGATCAAAGTGAATTCGCTTCATTAACCAGTTTGTGGATCATGTTTACTTGCAATAGTAATATCGTTATGGTCAACTCGAATCTGTTTCGTGATCAATGTGAGTTCGTTTCACTACCAGTGATTATGAAAATAAGTTTTTCATATGATTAATAGTTAAGATGAAAGTTCTCTCATCTTTTTGTAAGGGAAAGTCGGATGAAAGCAATGAAAGAGCAATTGGATTTGATATTAGATATTAAGCTCGCCAATGGCTAAAAGGTTCTACCCAAATTGAGGGTATAACTTGTACGCAAACATTCTTTCGTTGTTAGGTTTGCCTCAATCCATCCATTTCTGATCATGTCACCCAATTGAACCTCGAATTACATCAGGTAGATGTAAAGGTGATTTACATCAGGTAGATGTAAATGTGATGTTTCTTAGTAGAGAAATGCAAGAAGAATTCATTTTGTATGATCGTAAAATGGTTCAATAAGACATATGTGTATATGTCAATTGATCTGAGAGTAGATATGTGATTCTATCTTTGTAGATAGATGATATTATTGATCAAAAAATGACAAGGATTATATAATCACTATTAGGATGTGATTATCCTCAACTTTGTGTGATGAAGGACATTAGTGGAATAACTTATGTGTTTAAAGTCAAGATCCAGAGGGATCACTTTAAAGATTCTTGTTTTGTTGCAAGAGTCATATGTCAAGAAAGTTATTGAATGACTCTACATATAAGTCTACAAACTTATATATGCTCCTATAGCCGAGGATGAAAGCCTAAGCCAATGGACGTGTCTCCAAATGCCAAAATAGATTGATGAGATAAAAATGTTCCTTATTTAAGCACCATGGGTAGCCTAGTATATATTGTGGTTTATACATGGCTAGATATTTGTTTTTGCCATGAGATTGGTAAGTTGTTACCAATTAAATCTTTGATAAGTTCATTGCATCGTTGTCATTAGGGTCATGAGGTATTTGAAAGGCAATTTAGATCTTGCCAATGCCATTAAAGTCTTGATCTTTATTAGTAGATATCCACAAATGCTGATTTAGGTGGTGACCTAGATAAGCGTAAAGTTACCTCTTGAAATGCTTGCTTGTTAATCAATGGTACTACTTCGTGGAATAGCGAGAAGCAAATATGCATAGTATTGTCAACTGTAGAAATTGAGCTTGTGGCATGCTCAGCAACTATGCAAAAGGCAGTATGACTCGAGAGATTATGATGGACTTGAGATGAGTCAGTTGCTAGATGGGCAATGACAATCTATTGTGTCCACTAATTATCCATCGCCTATGCTAAGGATCTTATATTTCATGGAAAGACCTAATACATAGACATTATGGCTTTGAGTCATAAAAAGAAGTGACTGTAGAACACTCACCTAAGCATGAGATAGCAGTGACCTACTCGATAAGTCCATATCCAAATATATGTATTTGTTGCAATAGAATCTCTAAGACTGCATAGGACTTGATATTGATATTCTATAAAGTGATGTGCAATTACTAATGTACTCATACTGGTGAGTATTTGATGTCAGTTCATAGTAAACAAAATTTTCTTCATGTGTTTGCTTAGTGCCTTGTCTTTGTGATAAGTTTGGAAAAAATCGAGTATGAGTATGCTAGCACAGATTGGCATCGAAAAGTATGTCAACAGGTTGATGAGATTGGCTCTCTCACACGAGCAATCGCCTCTGGCACAGTGGGAGAGTGCAGAGATGAGACGATATGAGTTGGTTAGTATTCGTCAAGAAAATACTATACTCATATAAGATACGTCGCTTTAAGTATTGGGTTGGAAGTGGTTTTTGTGACAATATTAAGATGAGACATCTTAATTGTATATGTTACAATTAAAGACTGACATGAGGTCGATATGAATTCCCACGGTCCATATAACCTGTTTGTAGCCAGATTTGAAACCTTGATTACTTAGTGTATTAAGTTCGAGGATTCAAGTTAGTTTCTAAGTGATAATTAGACCAAGATCTGTATGGTGTTTGATTTAGGTAAAGACATACACCCTTTATAAGGGAAGTCACACCGTAACACATGTTTCATACCATGTGTGCTTTCCGACCGTAAAAAGGAAGTGGGTGAATGGATCCCTGCTTTACCACTGTGTGAGTCCTTGAAGCAATAAATGCTTCTTTGGGATACCCTTAGTGACCTACGCTCATATTCTAATAGGTCAAGTTCAATATTAGTTACTTTGGTATGTTGCCTAAAGATCACGTTAGATTCGATCATATGGGACATGTCCGGGAAAGCGGTTGACTTGATTTAGAAGGATATTGAGTGAATGGAAGACTGTTCGCATCTAGAGCTACATATGTTCATTGGCCGACTAGTTATATAATCTTTGTGATTGAAATAACTATGAATACATGTTTGAGATTTAAAGGTCAAACATAGCCTACAAGGGATAAGGTGTGTATTGACTGATGTGAACTTAAATTGGTCTAGGGTACAACGAGATTTTTACTTCCGTTGAAGACCGTAGCTCCTATGTCATCCTTAACAGGTACATGGTCTGAGCTTCCACTTGTTGTGTGCTAGCGGGTCGCACGACTTATTTGCCTGTATGAATTTAATGATAGTTCCCGACAAAGTCGTAGAGAAAGATAGTGGTGGATATGGGTCTATCCATCTTGTGCGAGTGGGCGATGTTGGATTTTAGGGTTGGGTCGCCCAATATGGGTTGACCCGACCCGACCCGACCCATTTAGTTTGGGTCAAAAGGAAGTTGTGGGAAGTTATGTAAATAACTTCCCACTATATCCAAAAAGAAAAAAAGAGGAGAACGAACGTAAGTTCTCAGACAATAGCAGAAAAAAAGTCTTATGTCTTTCTCTCCTTTTCTCTCTCTCAATCTCCCTTAAATTCACCATGTTTACTACGTATAAATATAAGGCTCTTAAGTTGTGAACATATAGTTCAAAGTCTAATTCGTATTTTGAACTTCGATTCGCAGCTGTTTAACGGTGGAACAAACGTGGTTAATTCCTACAAACTCTTCCGCATACTACGAGGTTAGTATTAAATTTTATTCGGTTTATGAACATCCGTATTGTGTACTTAAATTCTTCAGGAGATTTGACAATAATTACATATGAAGTATTTGGAATATGTTTGTCAGTTCTGTTAGTTATCAAAAAGTGAGATTGAACCTTGCACTAAATGTGTGGCGATTGTCACATGTCGTATGTGTAAATGTTTTATTTTGGGGCGTGATTTATATGTGTGATTTATAAGTGAGTGGTGTGAGTATTAAAAATAATTTATATTAACCATTTTCGGCCAGTAGAAAAGATGTACAATTAGTTATTTCTTATGCCTATAACACTAGTATTTTCTACGGGCCTGGGTTAACCATTTTAGGCTTGGAGCATGACATGAACTCTATGACTGATGAAGAAAATGATAATATTGTAGTAGTAGAATCTGGCCAAGGCTTAAGCCCTACTCTTAGATAGTGAATTAGGGTTAGATTAATTCAAATTCATATGACAATGGGCCACCTTGAGCCCAAGTTAGGAAATGTTTATAAATATCCCTCTATGCCTTGTTAGGAAGGAGGAAAAAACCCTGGCCTCCAACATGGTCCTCTTGCAACCATCTTCTCTAACCTCTTTTGATCATCTAGGGCTAACAACTTGTCAGTACCTACAATAAAGGAATTATGGAGGTAAAAACTAGGTGATCTAAGTTATAAATCTATGGGGCTGCATAATCTTAAATGTAAATTTTGAAGGTCTACAAATAATCTTTCTGACTCAAGAAATGGGTGGTATAAAACTTGCCGAGGTACAAAGCTGACCAATCAATTCACTCATGTCATTGTTAAGAATAGGTTGGCGCTGCTGGGGGATAGAAACGTCCTCCTAACTGCATATACAACCATATTCTGATGATATACCCCTAAAATAATCCCTAGTGAAAACAAATGCCATGCCAGATATATCAAATGCTTGTTGAACTAACTGGTAAATCAAAAAGACCCATTAAAACATTCATTTTAAGAAGCTATATTTGGAAGATCACGTTGGGATCAATGCAAAATGATATGAACAATTTTATAGACAGAATGTCATTTTTCCCGTGAATTTTGGGCTTAATTTCAAACTCCCCAGTGAGATTTTAATTTTATCCATATTCACCTGTGACATCAAATTTTACCAAACAAAGCCTCGTGTTAAAATGCATTTTTATCCATAGGATTGAATGGATTGCTGATGCTAAATCTGTTTCTTTCTCCACTGCTTCAACCTGGGAAGCAATTCGAGTGAAGCATGTTGCTGTGAGGTGGGCTGATTTTGATTTTCTACTGCTATATTAATGTTGTTGATTGGTATTCTTTTTTTTTTTTTTTTTTTCTTTTTTCTTTATAGATTGTAAAAGGGTGACACCACTTTTGTCCTTGCTTTGGAGAATGAAATGGCTAGTTGGATGACGGTATGTGTATGCATTGAGAGGTACATGTTGGAGAAGATGACTCTGGAAATTAGTATAAGTCATTTATTGTGATAGTGATACTTATATCTCATGATATAAATTTCTTGGAGAAGTTTATGAAATATTTTGGTATTCAATCCCAAAGGTCAAAGATAGAGAACCTATTGGAAAACTATGGTCTGAATCCTGACATCTAACATTACTCATTTTTATTTAATGTACATTTAATATCTCCAATTTGAACATGAGAACACAAATCTTGGAAATGTCAATTGTGTTATATTTGGGAAAATTGCACAAAAATACCCTATTATTTTTTTAAAATTTTAAATTCTTATTTATTATTTAAAATTAGTCAATTTAGTCCCTATTATTATTATTATTATTTAAAATTAGTCATTTTAGTCCTTATTCTTTCTTTAAAAATTCAATTTAGTCCCTATTCTCTCCCAGTTTTATGTTCAAAAATATTAAAATTGTTCACGTCCAAAGCTTAAAAACAATTGTGTATGCATGTACTGAGATGAGTAACAGACAAGAAATAAATATAATACACTCTTGTGTAACAGTTTAAATTTTTAGATGGGGTGGTAAGATAATAAATAGTTTATGAGGCTACTTGTTAATATTTTTAGTTGTATATAAGTTAAGTTTATATATGGGGGTTTATGAGCTAGGGAACATGTTATAATTTTTATTCAGATTTTTCAAAATAACCTAATACCTCTTTGCTAAAATGTCTCGTATACAATTTGGAGGGAGAATTTTCATATCCTTCAAGATTCCGAGTTGTTACGTTGTCTATGTTTTTTTTAAACAATAATAATCTTGTCCTATACAAGGTCTCGAGATCCTTGTTCCCTTGCATAATACATTTTTCTTACACCAGTGTAACTAATCCTATTTAAATAATATATAAATAACTAATCTTATACAAGGTGTCGAGCTCCATGGCTTGAGCTAGTTTGCATAATATCTATTTTTTTATTCAATATGTGCCAAGAAATATGAGCTGGTTTTCAAGATTTTAAAATTAAACACATGCACGTTTCCTCGTTGACGTCTTAAGACGGCGTAAATTAGAAAACATGGAACGATAGGCGTTCATGTCTGACCGATTAAATATCGAGGATGTTGAAACAATATAGACCTGTTCAATACCAAAGGCAAATTTGTTTTGCTCGTAGAAAAGTCATCCACCAAAGTACAAACTTACCCCTTAGGGTTGGTGTTATAAATAGCAACGTTTGGACGTTCTTATATGACAGCAACAAAACTAGAACAAGAAATGAAGACTCCACGCAATTCATTGCTTTCACTTCTTTCAGTTTTCCTTCTAATGTCATGCAGGGTTAATTCTGCTAATACTCATGATCGTTTCCTTGATTGCCTTCAATCTCATATCTCAAACACTGATATCATATACACCCCAAAAAACACAACTTATGAGTCTATTTTGCGTTCTGCAATATTTAACTCACGTTTTACAAGTGATTCCACTCCGAAACCAAGAATCATTGTTACACCATTGAATGTATCCCACATTCAAGCAGCCATATTTTGTTCAAAGAAACATGGCATGCAGATTAGAGTCCGAAGTGGTGGACATGATTATGAGGGCCTCTCTTACACATCTGAAATCCCTTTTGTCATCATTGATCTTAGAAACCTTCGATCAATAACCATCGACACCCAAAAGAAAACTGCATGGGCTGAAGCTGGTGCAACAATGGGCGAATTATATTACGCAGTCTCTCAAAAAAGCAAAACTCTTGCTGTTGTTGGAGGGGATGGCACAACAATGGGAGTTGGAGGACACATCAGCGGGGGAGGAACTAGCCCGATGTCTCGAAAATACGGCGTTGCAGCTGATAACGTAATTGATGCAAAAATTATCGATGTTAATGGTCAAATTTTGGATCGGGAATCCATGGGGGAAGACCTCTTTTGGGCCATAAGAGGTGGTGGAGGTGCTAGTTTTGGTGTCATTATTGCATTTAAAGTGAGATTAGTTACTGTGCCAGAAAAGGTCACTGTCTTTAGGGTCAGCAGGAGCCTAGAGCAAAATGCTACAGAACTAGTATATCGATGGCAATACATTGCTGACAAGATTGATGAAAATCTCATAATTCGAGTCTCCATTAGTAGTGCCAATTCTGGTCAAAGTGGTGGGAGAACAATACAAATATCATTCATCTCTCTGTTCCTTGGTGGAATTGACAATCTCCAAGAAATCATGCAAAAGAGTTTCCCTGAATTAGGTCTGGTAAAAGACGATTGCATTGAAATGAGGTGGATTGAATCTAAACTCTTCTTTGCAAACTTTCCTCTCAATGCATCCACAGATGAATTGCTGAATAGGACAATTCCAAGCACACCATATTTCAAAGCAAAATCCGACTACGTGGTGCGTCCCATTTCACAAAAAGGTCTGAAAGGATTATGGAGAATGCTTCAGGAAGAAGATGTAACTGTAGCCTCAGTGCTATTTAATCCTTATGGCGGAAAGATAGCTGAAATCTCAGAATCTGAGCTACCATTCCCACATAGAGCTGGAAACATTTACTCGTTTAGCTATTATGCGATTTGGCAAAATGAAAGCGATTCCGAAGCTAAGAGGAACATAAGTTGGATCAGGAGGCTATTCAATTACTTGACTCCTTACGTTTCAAAATCTCCAAGACGTGCATACTATAATTATAGAGATCTTGACTTGGGAGAAAACAATATTGGTAATACAAGCTACAAACAAGCCAGCAAATGGGGAAAAAAATATTTTAATAATAACTTCAATAGATTGGTGCAGGTGAAGACCAAAGTTGATCCTAACAACTTTTTCAGGAACGAGCAAAGTATTCCATCTCTGGTACCATCATCAGAAAATCTATTGTTCATTAATTTCAGTCATAGGTCAAAACAACATTACAATATGTTTTTCAGCTAGAAATAATGGGATCGATAATAAGTACTATATATATGTGTGCGCGTACGCATTTGTGTTTGTTTATCAATCATTGTGTAATAAGATTTTTTCTTGCCTCATGCTTTATAATTTGCCTTTAATTTTCTAACCTCTAAGTCAACAATTTTATCTTCTTTTTTTTTTTTTTTTTCATTCTGGGCCTGTAACAATTGATATATTCTTAAATAGCGATGGCAGTTGGTAATGTTTAAAATTGAAATTAACAAGTATTCGACTGATAACCAACCCGATAACAAAAATCAATCGATACCCTTTAGTTTTTGTTTTTATAGAGGGTAACTGATAGGTAATGATAGGTTTTGGTATTAAATATTAAAAAAATAAAAATAAAATGCAAGACTCAATTATTAATTTACTATATATATATATATATATATATATATATATATATATATATATATAGTTTTTATATACTTTTTATAGTAGACTAATAGAATAACACCTAAAAAATATATTTCTTTCTTTAATCAAATGCCAAAGTTACCTAAATGGCAAAACCCTCAAATAAGTTATACATTTTTATCATTGTCTTAACTCTCTCTTTCTATATTTGTTGGATATTTTCTTTATCAGCTATTTTCTTATTACGCATAGACAAACATTTATCGATTTTAGTTTTATTAAAATTGGGTATTTATTAATTTATAGACAAATATTGAAATGATTATATAATTTATTTCAAATTCTATCATCTTATTGTGTATAGTTCTTCGTTTGTTTTATTTTTGTGCTTTTTTATCATTTAATTAAAATTAATTTATCTTACATCTTTTTTAGGTTGGTTTTCTATTTAAACTAAGTTTTAATTATTTTTTTAATATAAAGGGTTACGGTTACGGATACCCGTAATTATTTAGATTTATTTGCAGTTATGATTATGGTAATGTACTGAGTTTCAAACCCATAAAGTTATGATTATAATTATGATTATTGGTTATGCTAAACGATTTCAATTATAGTCATATAATTTGTTCGATTAACCGACCCACTAATCTATCATCTATCAAGACTTTAAACACAAATATAATAACATCAATATAGAATAGTAAAACTAAGAGCTTCTAAACCAAATAAACAATATAAGTTTTAATGATGAAGTCATGGAAGCCCAAGACTATACTGAAAAGAGTTGCTGGTTTCATGCTTTAAAAGATTCACATGCAGTCAAAAATTCTTTCTAAACCATAAATCAGAAAATTTCCTGCAAAAATAAGGTTTATATAATATACACATATTCTCTTGTTATAGTTCCTTGTTCAGCTTAATATAGAAGGATTTAAGAAGGTACCTTATACTCAAGTACTATAAAAATAAAAATAAAAAAGCCAACTGTGAATTTAAAACTAGGGTAAATTGCAAACTACCCCTTCTGGTTTGTCGAGTATTCACATTGTGCTTTATGTTATCGAAATGACGAATTAGTCCCTTGATTTTTTTACAAAGGAGAGATAGTTAACCCTGTCTTCTACACGCCTCTCTATATATTTGCCACTAATTTGTCTGGTCCCAATCTAAAACCCATATTGATCCAACCTCCAATTCTTATAACTCTCAGCAAGTTCTGATTTAAGCATGAATGAAATAGACCCCGCAGAAATACTTTGCCCTCTGTTTATTCCGAATACATCCATTTTTCCATGGCAAATCGGTTCATTATAATTGAAAATCTTAAATGTATTAAGAAATCTCAAGATTTCTCTTTCATAAGCAACACCAAAAAATGTGCAGATTGTGCTTGCATCACAACAAGAGAAGACTTGCTTAAACTTTATTGTTTATGCATCCTTCAGAAGTTCTTTCTTTAATTTGATCCAAGAAATTTTGTCCAAGCGCTAAGCAAAGCGAAGCCTGGTAGAGAGTACTGTCGTATGATATTTTTCTCTTTTTTTTTTTTTCTTTTTTGGTTTATTTTGAGCCCTAAGTCATTTTACAACACTTAAGATATTACACACAAAAATGAATCTCGAGACCTCTTGCATTTAAAGCGATAATCATACCACTAGCTAGACCAAATGGCCAGTGTTGACGTATGATATTTTCATTTCTGAGACACGCATGAGAAATTTCCTGATATGAGCTTGGGCACTTCCAAGACACATATGAACTCCATCACTGATGAAAAAAATGATAATATAATCTTGGATAATTTATCGAAATAGTTCTAGATCTTTGTCTTTTTTTATATTTAAGTCCTTTATTTTTTATTTTAGACAAAATTATTCATCATATTTTATTTTGGTGACATTCATTAGTCTTTGGAGTAAAATTCGTCAAAAAATAACGTTAGTGAGCATGTGGATGGCTCGTGGCCGCCAAATGCACAAATCTTCAGGGATAAAATTATCACGCAGTAAAAATAAGCATCCTAAAATTTATGCATTTTACATTTACGTACTCACTAACATTATTTTTTAACAAATTTTGCTTTAAAGACTGACGACTGTCACCAAAATAAAAGATGAAAAACTATTTTATCCAAAATAAAATATATGATACTTAAATGTTAAAAAAACAAAAACTTAGGGTTATTTCAATAAATTACCCTTTAATCTTTCTTACTCGAGAAATGGGTGGTACGCTTTGAGAGGTACATGTTGGAGAAGATAACTCTACAAATTAGTAAATCATTTATTGTGATAGTTATATCTCATGATTATATTTTATTCTTAATAATTTTATTTTATTTTACTTATTATTTTCTTATTTTTATTTTTATTGTTATTATTTTATTTGTTTTAGATATTATATTTTGTGTAGTTTTATTTTATTTTAGTTTATTTCAATATGATTTTATTTTATTATTTTAATATTATTTTGTTTATTTTATTTTATTTTATTTTATATTTTTTATTTTTTAGTTTTTTTTATTTCTTATTTTTTTATTTTATTTTTTATTTTCTTATTATTTATTATTTTAATTTTTGAATTATTTTATGGTATTTATTTTAATTTTGTATCTTCTAAAATGGGTATTTGAGTCTTTTATTTTCTCAAAATTATTTCCGTGACTTGAGAATGTGAGATTCTCACCCCCTTACATGAGAATAAAAATTAGTCAAATTATAGGAATATTATATTATCAGGAATGTGATATTTTCAAGAATATTTTTTTATTACGTGAACCAAATGCCTTCTTAAAGTTACTTATCGGTTATTCTAATGGAGGCTTTAAAAGGTGAGACTTTCTAAAATTGGGTAGTTTTAGAGCCTCAAATGCCCAAAAAGTAACACTATTTATAACAAAAGTATGTAGAGTCTATTACTTTTGGTTTAAAAGATGCCAAAATAGAGACCCAATTTATATTTTTGTCATCAAATTTAGAGTTCAAAAATTAGATTGAGTTTTTATTTTGGTATTTTTAAAGTTAAAAATGGTAAATTTTACATACTTTTATTATAAATAGTATTATTTTTTTGACATTTGAGACTTTAAAATTATCTAATTTTGAAAAATCTCACTTTTTAAAATCTCCATTAGAGATACTATTAGAAGAGCGAGGAAGCTTTTTCCAAAATTGCATTAGATAAAGACAACAATTTTAGACGTCCCTATTTGCTGTACCTATTGCAAATATTTTAAGATTTGTGAACGGTTCTAGGAAGATTTGCATGCCGCATATGTTGACTCTTACTCATGGGCCTGGAACCCCACATAACCACCAAGTTGTTCCGATTTTCAAGTTGTTCCGATTTTCAAGTTGTTATACAAGTGGGGCAACTGAGTCGTCCTTGTTATACTAGCAAATGGCCTTATGATCATATCCTCCTGGCTAAGATAAGATGGTCCTTTTATGGTCCCACAAAAAAAAAAAAAAATCCAACAAAGGAAAAATTACTGGAACACCCTTTATTATTTTACTAAAATTTTAAGTTTGTCTATATTGTTCATAATTACTACAAGGAAAATTATTTTTAACAACGATTCGTTGCCAATTCATCACCCAAAAAAGACGTATTAGCGACAAAAATTATGGCCCGAAAGATGGTAACAAATTGAAAACGATTCGGAGACGACAGTGACTTGTCGTCGCTAATTTGTCTCTAATTAGAGATGAAATAGCGACAAACATTGAAAATATTGCAGAAAATAAAAAGGTAGTCGCAAATTCATCTCCATAATTCGTCTCTAAATGGAGACGAATTTGCGACAACCTCTTATTTTTGGACATGTTAGTCACTAAATAGAGACGAAATCATTTTTGCGACAAATCAGAGACGAACATATTTTTGCGACAAATTGGAGACAAATATGTAGACAGAGACGAAAATGTGACGAATAGTGAAAAATGTGACGATACTTTTAGCAACGGCCGTGTTTTGTTGCCTGGTTATCGCATTTTTTGATTTAGCAACAAAAATGAGGTGAGTTTTGACGGTCGCAAAAATAATTTTTCTTGTAGTGTTAGTTAATTTGGTCCTTATTATTTTTAAAAATAGTTCAAATTTGTTACTATTATTCAAAATTAGCTAGTTTAGTTCTTATTATTTCTTAAAAAGATTAAAAATTGTAATTTAGCCAATTCCATTTGCGCAAATTTCTCTCCAACATATACGTAAACA
This sequence comes from Ehretia macrophylla, assembly GCA_037974665.1. Classification (NCBI taxonomy): domain Eukaryota; kingdom Viridiplantae; phylum Streptophyta; class Magnoliopsida; order Boraginales; family Ehretiaceae; genus Ehretia; species Ehretia macrophylla. The sequence goes on from CM075764.1 coordinate 44,631,435, forward strand.
TAAAAACCATGGCAACCTTAACAGTTTGTTATCCATTCGTGTGTCAACTAGACATCTACTCCGGCAATGTGCAGTAAGCAGCCATGCAGAGCACAGAATCTCTTTTCAACTTCTAGAAGTAACATATTTTCAAGATTGGTGATCAAGTTCTCAAATTGGAGACATCACACGTGCACATATAAAACAACATAGCAAAACGTTAAAGACGATGTTAGGCTAGAATATTGACATTTCTAGGACCCAACATCGTCTAGAATATTGTCATTTCTAGGACCTTCACGCCTTCATCTTGCTTGTCAAAAGATTTTTCTTAATAAAATGTCAATCTGATTACTTCTAGCACATAGATAGGTCTCACTACAAAAAAAAAGGGGTTTTAATGGCAGTTTATGCAGTTTTTTATAACGGTTTGAACTGTTGTTTTTTTCTAAAATAGCGATTTGTAAACCTAAAAGACTTCAAAAACCACCATACATGCGGCCGCCGCAAAAGGTTATTAGACTTTTGAGGCGGTTCAGTAACTGAAGGCATTGGAGGCATGAGTGGCGGTTTTCCTAACCGTCGTAATTGATTAGCTTCAATTTGATGGCTATTGCTTGCTTCCACGTTTTTTTTTTTTCGGTTTGTTTCTTGTGAACTTTATCATCATTTTTTCCCTGCTTCCACTTCTTTTTTTCTTTTTTTGCTTTGTTTCTTGTGCTATTTTATCATCATTTTTTCTGCCTGCTTCCATTTTTTTGGGTTTGTTTCTTGTGGTGAAGAATTGAATCCATCAATTTGTTACTGCCCGAACCACTTTAAACTACCTTGCTGAATATATGAATCCATCAACTAGATAGTTAATAAGATAACAACCACTGAAAAGAAAGTGAGTATTTGAGGATTTCAATTAAACACTTTTTATTCAAAAGACATCCATACAATCAATTCTTAATTGGATAGATAAAAGACATCCACAACAAAACAATTCTCAACTCCAAATTTATGCACTCCGAGAATCTTGTCTTGAACTATCTTGAGAATTCTCACTTCCTACATGGCAAACCTGTAAGAGAGAAACAAAGTGAATATTATCGAGCCAAAATCATATAATATAATACACTCGAGATCTCAAGCATAAATAGGTAAAGAAAGAACATATAGGAGCTAGCCAAGAGTGATTAATGTAGCTAATCAAACTGACCATGTCTCTGTTGGAAGGATCATGCACATAGATACGTTGGAACACAACACTATTTTTACGTGGTTCGGCATAACCTACGTCCACAAAATATTATTTTTTATTATTCATAAAAACTATTACAATAATGACTTCGATATACCTACCTAGAGATATATATACTCTAAATCCAATCTAATCTAATATGGTACACTCACCTTGTGGTGTGTGACAACTAAAATTAACCTAAATAGCCCTATTTATAGATAATAATTGTTAATCTTTTTAGGAATATGATTCCTATACTCTATACTAAAACTTATTTAATAGAATCATAATCATTAATAGAATCCTAATCAAGTTTAATTACTAACATCCCCCCTTAAACTTGATTTGACTTGCTAGCAACCACGAACCACCACGATGTGATCCACCGCCATCTTCTCCGATGGTTTCTTCCTTCGTCGGCGACAATTTGGTCAAGGGAGGCATACAACAGCGGTACCATCATCTGTTTCTCTTTCCAGCAAATCCAATTATCTACAGATCATGGTTTCAAGCTCCAATGGATTGTCAAGCCACTAAAGCCTAGAGTTGCTTCTTCATCAACGAAACGACTTCGTCTTTGGCCTCGTTTTGAGCTGCGGCATATTTCTCTTTGTCGTTGCAATTCTTCCATTTTTTATTTTTTATTTTTTCCTACTTTATTTTTTTTATTTTTGTCATTTTTTGTTTTTTCCTTTTTTTCTTTTTTTGTTGATTTTTGATTTTTTTTGGTTGTGTTCTCTCTTAACTTGCAACTTTTTCTTCGCCAATCGTCTCCGTCTCTTTTTTCAATAGTGGTGCTCGTTGAGTTTCTCCTAGACAATCGCAGTTGTTTGTCTTCTTCGGCGCACTTGGGGACGCCATCTCCTTCATGGTGCAATAGCAATGACGCATAGCCATCCCTTCTCTGTTGGCCATGTTGTTATCTTTTGAACTTGGAGTTGCTATTGGAACTCCATTGCTCCTGCGCGACATCAATTTGCTAAATGCGTCGCAATAACAATCTTCAACAACGAGCACTACACCATGACTCGACGTAAGCTTCTTGATTGCTTCAACATCCTCTTCTTTGAAGTCGTCTGCTCTAGCAGTAGAATGCACTTCTCTTGGTGACGATAATAACCAACATATCTATATGCAGTCCCAGGCTCTGATACTACTTTGTTGGAAGGATCTTGTACATAGATACGTTGGAACACAATACTATTTTTACGTGGTTCGGCATAACCTACGTACACAAAACATTATTTTTTATTATTCATAAAAACTACTACAATAATGACTCCGATATACCTACCTAGAGGTATATATACTTTAACTTCAATCTAATCTAATATGGTACACCCACCTTGTGGTGTGTGATAACTAAAATCAACCTAGATAGCCTTATTTATAGATAATAATTGATAATGCTTTTAGGAATATAATTCATATACTCTATACTAAAACTTATTTAATAGAATCATAATCAATAATAAAATCCTAAACAAGTTTAATTACTAACAGTCTCATATATCAAAAATAAATCGCCTCATGAGGAGATATACCTGAGAAGATAAAATGACTTGCCTCAAGAGATGTATGTCTTGCTCAATCATATAAAACGAGGCATTTTGTCTGTTTCAAATATGCGTAACGGCCTAATTTGTCCCTCTGCTTTCATCTGCATCATTAAGTTGAAATGTCATAAGAAAATTTTGAACCTATGCTTTTCAGTGAAAGAATTCAAAGAATATGTGCTGAGAAAACTAACAGACTTGAAGGTTAATGAAGACGAAACTAAACACTAGACTTGGTAGTGTACAACAATCAGACTATTATCAATACTAGGGCATATTTTTACAGCCCCATATTTAAAGACCTTGGCATTTCAAAGGGCAATTAATCTAGAAGACTTTATGAAAATGCATATTTTTAGGGGTCCCCAAGAAAATTGGTTCCTCCCACCTCCTCCCCCACCTTGTAACTTTTCATGGCCGTAACCAAAATTTCTCTTTCAGTCCTTATTATCAATACTAGGGATGGTATAAGATTATAAAACTCATTAAGCATACCATTGGTGACGGTGTGAGGACTTTTGTGTTGTGGGATTGGTGGCTTCCTTGTGGGTCACTATATGATTTTATGAGGGTGAATAATATCAATATCCCCATGCACATTTACACTCTTAAAGTGGCGAACTGCATTTACAACAATCAGCGGAGATGTCCTCGAGAGCTTGAGTTCGTTGAAGACCTTAATCCGTGCTTGCCAAATCATGAGAGACGGGATTTGATTTTGTGGAATAACAATGATTCTTCTCGAATCGCAACACTTGGAATGCTATTCGAGGTCCAAGTGTGGAAATGAAGTGGGCTAATCTTGTTTGGAACAAAATTGCTATCCCAAGACAAAGCTTTTGTACCTGGTTAATCTGTCTCAATAGATTACCTACCTTGTCTAGGTTACTTGAATGAGGTGTGGTCAATGAAGCTAAATGTGTTTTTTATCCTATGAGTCAAGATTGTAGGGACCACTTATTCTTTCAATGTTCTTTCACCAAGAGGATTTGGCAAAACTGTGCTAGACGTCTAAGATGTCCCAATCTTAGGGCTGATTGGGACACTATTGTCGACAAACTAGCTAGATTGAGCCGTAAAAGGGGACTGAAGGTGGATCTAATCAAAGTGGCGCTTTGTACTTGTGTGTACTATGTATGGGTCGAACGAAACAATAAAATCTAGAATTCGTCTGCGAACACTGAAGAACAAATCATTGGTCAAATTCTTTTGGATGGTAGAGGAAAAAATGTTTTACATCATAATTATTGTAATAGTTTGGAAAATAGTATCCTTTGTATAGAATGGTGTATCAGCTTGAGCTCAGTTTTTGTACTTATCTGTGAAGTGGAATGAAATGACTTTGTTGCATAGCAAAAAAAAAATTTATCTTTCAGGACTTTTAAGTATTTACCAGTGTTGAATCTCTAAGCCATCTATTAAGAAGGATTTCTGCAGTTACCAAGGCTCACATTTCTTGCAACATTTTTCTAAAAGTAATCTCAAACTTCAAAGGACTTAAGACTCACATTTCTGCTACATTTTCTTAAGCTCTATTAATGTAACTAACAAGCAACATATGACACATCTAATTATTCTACATCTGCTAAACAACAACTAAACAAATGAATAAGTTTCGAGTCAGGATTACGGGTCTGTATCAATTGAGAACTTTCTGCATTGAGTTTATTACACTTAAGAAATGCAATCAGGAAATAAAAGTTGATAATAAATATTATTACCAATTTCAGGTTCCACGGAAGCGACTGATTCTCCTTCCTTTGTGAGCCTTCGTCACAAAGGCTCATCTTTGAAATGTTACAGTGGCCTCTCTTTAACCTACCCATTCTTTATGGACCTAAAGCATAACGAAAAAAGATCTTGATGCAAAATATTCTTTCACAAAGTATAACAAATGAAGAAAGAAATCTTTTAATTCTGATTGAAATTGCTGATTAGGAACGATGAGTCTTGAAGAAGTTATTAAATTTGCTTTGCTGATGGAAAAGTCATCTAAAAAATCTTATAAATAGCAAACGTTTGGTTCTTACGTAAGCAACAAACTAGAACAATAAATGAAGACTCCAACCAGTTCAATAATGCTTTCACTTCTTTCAGTTTTCCTTCTAAATGCATGGGTTAATTCTGCTATTACTCATGACCATTTCCTTGATTGTCTTCTATCTCAAATCTCGAATTCTGATGAAATATACACCCCGAAAAACCCAACTTATGAGTCTATTTTGCTATCCGCAATATATAATCTACGATTTGCAAGTGAGTCCACTCCAAAACCAAGAGTAATTCTTACACCATCGCATGAATCTGAAATTCAAGCAGCAATATATTGTTCCAAGAAACATGGCGTGCAGATTAGAGTCCGAAGTGGTGGACATGATTATGAGGGCAACCATAATTCCTTTTGTCCTTATTGATCTTAGAAACCTTCGATCAATAACCATTAACACCGAAAATAAAACTGCATGGGTTGAAGCTGGTACAACCATGGGTGAATTTTATTACACAGTCTCTCAGAAAAGCAGAACTCTTGCTGTTGTTACAGGGGATGGCACAACAATAGGGGTTGGTGGACATATCAGTGGGGAAGGAACTAGCATGATGTCTCGAAAATTTGGCCTTGCGGCTGACAATGTCATTGATGCGAAAATAATTGACGTTGATGGTCGAATTCTAGATCGAAAATCTATGGGGGGTGACCTCTTCTGGGCCATAAGAGGTGGTGGAAGTGCTAGTTTTGGTGTCATTATTGCATTCAAGGTGAGATTAGTTACTGTGTCAGAGAAAGTGACGATCTTTAGGGTTAGCAGGACCCTAGAGCAAAATGCTACACAACTAGTACATCGATGGCAATATATTGCTGACAAAATTGATGAAAATCTCATGATCCGAGTCTTCAATAGTAGTGTCAATTCTGGGGAAAGTGGTAAGAGAACTAGGTCGAATTGATGATCTCCTAGAAATCATGCAAAAAAGCTTCCCTGAATTAGGCTTGGTAAAAGACGATTGCATTGAAATGAGGTGGATTGAATCTATACCCTTTTTTGCAAACTTTCCTCGCAACGCATCCCTAGATGAATTGTTGAATAGGACATCCTTAAGTACACCATATATGAAAGGAAAATCAGACTACGTGATGCGTCCCATTTCAGAAAAAGGTCTGAGAGGACTATGGAGAAGGCTTTAATGAAGAAGACGAAAACGTACTTCAAGTGCTATTTAATCCTTATGGTGGAAAAATGGCTGAAATCTCAGAATCAGAGTTACCATTTCCATATAGAGCTGGAACCATTCATGAGCTTTTCTATCTAGCAGCGTGGGAGAAAGAAGACAATTCTGAAGCTAGTAGGCACATAAGCAGGGGCGGAGCCAAGAATTTTTGTGAGTGGGGGCTAAAATTTATAATTTTTGAACTATACGAGTATATTTTTTTCAAAATATACATAGAATTTTAACATTTTTATGGGCCAGTGGGGCTAAAATCCATAATTTTTGAACTATATGATACTTTTATTTTTCAGTGGGACTAATTAATTTTTTTTAACTAAAAATACATAGATATCTAAATTTTTTTTTCAAAAAAATACATAGAAATTTTAACCTTTTTATGGGTCAGTGGGGACTAAAATTCATAATTTTTGAACTATACTAGTACTTTTATTTTTTAGTGGCGGCTAATTAATATTTTTAACTAAAAATGCATAGATATCTAATTTTTCTAAAAAAAATATATAAAAATTTTAACGATTTTTATGGGTCAGCGCCTCCGCCAGTGCACATAAGTCGGATCAGGAGTATTTATAGATTTATGACTCTTTATGTTTCGAAATCTCCAAGAGGTGCATACTATAATTATAGAGATCTTGACTTGGGAGAAAACAACATTGGCAATACAAGTTATAGACAAGCTAGAAAGTGGAGCAAGAGATATTTCAAAAATAATTTCAATAGACTAGTAACTGTTGAAAATAATAAATAATATAATAAACTAGTTTCTAACAGGTTAAGCTTTTAGATGCGCTGGTCACTTAACATGGTATCAAAGCCTAGGTACCAAAAGATTTTGGATTCAAAACTCACCGCCACCCATTTAAAACATTAAAACTGTCTAAGTGTAAGGCCCAAAAACTAACTCCGCCCAGGGGCGGATCCAAAAATCTAAGGTGGGAGGGGGGGGGGGGGGTGGAGCCAAGGTTTTATTTTTAAATACTCTTTTGTATAATATTTTTAGTTTAGTAAAAAAGAGATATTTTCACTTTCAATTAACATAATAAGTTATAATAAAAATCAAATTAAATATAAATTATTTATTTACATTTGACAAAACTTTGAGCCTTTTAACATTATAAGTTGATTTTCATTGTCTACAACTAAAAATCCCAAATGAAATAAAACAGAATAGATGCTATGAGAATAGATATCTTTTAGCAGAAGAAAAGAACACCAGCATATTCTTTATTCATGACAATAATCAAAATATGAAGCTCTAGACAACTTAAAATAATTACGGATAAAATTATATAACCAAAAAAACTAATAAATAAATATAATACAAAATTCTCAAGATATATTACCTTAGGTTGTTCTCCGAGTTTTGAGTCAACATCCTTTTATTTCATTTTAAAGAATGAATAAATTATTTTGGACTCATATTTTGGCTAGAAAATAAAAAGATCGCGTAATTTTCTGTATAAATTATAAAATGAATTTTCTATAAAATTTTAAATTTATTATATTCATGTATTAATTATAGTAAAAAATATAAAGAAATTCCATAATCTTTTCTGTATAACAAAAGCTAAAATTAACTAGCAACAAAATTAAATAAGTTACATCTTACTGAAATTTATCACTACAATTATATATTTACTACATAATATTAACTATTAGAATATAATTAACAAAACAACATACACTAAAAATTTATTATCAAAAGTATTTCAATCAAATTGCTTTCCTTAGTCACTTATTGGTGTCTTGTAGATGTTCATCCACTGTAAAACAAAAAATTAACAAAACAAATTATACCTTCATAAAATTATCTAGCCAAGAAAAATGAATAAATAAGCATGATATGATTATTTTCATGATATATTATCTTAGCTTTGCTTGATTTTGTGGTGTGTATTTTATTATGCAATAATTAAGAATTTAAGATGGTTTGTTAGGAAGAAGAATTAGAGGTGGACAAAGAAGATGGTGAAGAGTTTAAGAGAATAGGATTTCGGTTTTGGGAAGAAGAACAAAAGAAAAAAATTATTATTTTTTAATTAAATTAGATTAATCATTAGGAGACAAAAAACAAAGTTAAGGACCACTTTATTCCTTTTTTTTAAAGCTTTTTGACTCTACTTTTGTTTTTTTAGGATGAAGATTTTTTTTTTTTAATGCAAATTGGGGGGCCGGGAAGGTCTTTTTTAAAATATACTACATAACTTGTTTGTTTTAAAAAAAAATTGATTTTGGAGGGGCCCAGACACCCCTTGGTCCCCGGCTAGTACCACCTCTGACTCTACTTGTACTTGAGATGAAGTGGTCACTTAACAGTAACTATAAATTTATTTTCATTGCACTTGGAACCTTTGGTAAAATGCAGTGACGTTTATAAATTCATTGCATGGTTTGACAAATCAAAATTAAATACAGTGGTGCAATGAAAGAAGCCCTTTCCCCTAAAAGACTGCCATATATATGATGTTAATCTTTCCTTAGTAACCAGGTAAAAAGAATATATAAACAACTATCTCAAGTGAAAATTTTTATTTTAGAGGCATACTTGACGAAAGTTTGATATTAAAAATGCCATCCACAATGTTTTCACCGAGTGCTTCTTTTTACGTAAACCTAGCTAGTAAATTATCTTGGTATTTGGGGTGAAAATTATGGGTTTTAAGTAAATTTTGAGTTAGTGGACAATGAATTCAATCTTTCATTGCAGAAAAAAAGCACATGATCCTTTTTATATCAAATAATATAATGAAAGAGGATCCAACGATGATTAATATTATTTATATAGTTATATATAGTTATGATGAATGGATGTGAATAATTTAATGTACATTTTTTTTAAAAAAATATATAGGTTCGTCCCCCCATAAATACTGACAAAGTTGTCTTAAGTATACAACTTTCTAATTAGCTTGGTAGTTGGCTATACTTAAGTTTAGTTTATCGTTCCGTGTTCAAGTTTTAACGATAGTTTTTTTTTTTCTTTTTGTTTTGCTACCAATTTGAACTGGCTTTTAAGGGGAAAAAGAAAAGATGAAAGGCTAGCTGCTAGTTTGAACGGGCTTTTAAGGGGGAAAAAAAAAGATGAAAGACTAGGGAAGTGCCACGTGGGCACTTCCCCAAATCCATTAGCGGGAAACGAAAAGCAGATATCAATTGATCAAAATACGCCCTTTTGAAAATAAAAACCAACGATTTCTAAACAACCCTTTCTTTTAGCAAAAAAAAAAGTACCATCTCTTCTTGACTTTTTCAAGTTTTCAAGACTTCAACTCTCAAATCTCTTTAGAAATTTTAATTTCTCCAAAGGTATGTATATCTTTTCAAAACAAAAATATCATTTTTTTCCTTAATTTAAATTGTATATATTAAATTATAAATAATTATGTATATATTCGTGTATATAAGTGATTATGTATATTCATATTTTGTTGATATAATCGGACTCTAAAGAATGAATCAAACTATTAAATTATAAAGTTAACATGGATAAAGTGCAAAAACGAATGTGTTTTGGCAAAATTAAGCTAGAAAAAAGAGCCTATAACTTGTGTTTAGTAAATTAGTGTTGGTGTTGCGTTTTATATACATATATATATATAATTCAACATATGTCTAGTATTCATATATATGTTGAATTTGTATTTGCTCTTAGTTAGTCTCTTTCCATTGTCCTTCTCGTCATCTCGGAAGACGGAAGTAGCCGATTCAAGTGATCAAACAAGTGAGTTTAAGCTCAAGTCTCTTTCTTTATGTTGGCCAATATTGCCTATCATTTTATTATATTATTATTTATTTGTTGAAAATTACTTTCAGCCTTCAGGTTAAAATCTGAGTAAGCCAAAAACAATTTATTCTTTCTTTAAAAGAAAAGAAAAGGTTGTTGACTCAGAGCTTGGAGAACAATCTTCTAGACCTAATAGTAATACAAATGTGATTTTAGAACCTCCAACAAAATTCCAAAGGACTGCAAATGAGATAACTGATATGAGTTATTTAGTGTGTGACCTGGGTTTAAGCCATCAAATTTGGGAGTATTCAGTGAATCAAAGAGTTGAAATTCATAGAGCATATATACAATTTGGTCCATATCATCATATTCAATCAGATTATCCATTATCTGGACAAGAGAGTCATCCATGCTGATTTCAAGCCTATTAGTTCAAAATATTTCCTTGGTTAGAGTATTCACCTGCAAAAGATGTTATGTTTTGTTTCCCTTGCTATTTTTTTGCAAAAGAATCAAATGAAAAAACTGGATTAAATGTATTCACTGTTAAGGGATTTAAAAATTAGGAAAAAGTAGGTGGAAAATATTGATTATCTATATTAAAGGGAAATTGCTAAATATGTGCCTTTGGATGTGATAATTGATGATTTCTATACCATGAAGGAGAGACGAGCCCAATTTTATTGACAAAATGGGTAAACATTACTTTACAAATTTACATAATTTTATATCATGTTGTTAAATAGTATTATTTACATGTTTTTTTTTTGGCTAAATTTTTTTACATGTGTTTGTGTTTAGAATATGTTATATCATTAATCTTTTTAACTGAATCTCGACCCCCCCTATATTAAAATCTTGGATCCGCCTCTGATTAAGTTTCTTTTATAATAATATTTTATATGAGGGTATCCAAGTTTGGAATAGATAAGTTTGCTATGCAAAAAAGCGAAAGCTAGCGAGAGTACTTTAACAGAAACGCAATGGCCATGTTGTAATTAGAAATTAATGAACCCTTTTGTTTAATAGCTTGAACGATTCACAAATGAGTAAATGACCATGGGACTGTTCATATAAAGTTGACTTTGTTTTTTGGTATGATAAAGTAGACTTGAAGTTAGCTCTATGTTTAAGTACAATTGACATATTGTTTGTTTCCATACATGACAGTTTTGACCGACTCGATTATTTTATGTAGTGGCAGAATTAGGTCATTTAAAGGGGGTCCTATGCCATTCATCTACATTCGTCTCATTGATTGCATCGTTGTACGATCAATAATAAGTATAAAAATAAAACAATAATAGTAAAGTCAAAATTTCTCTTTACCCACGCGAATAGCTACTCGATGGTCGTCTATGGGGAATTGGAATTATTGCGAAGAACTCGTAAACAAGAAAATAAATGGAAGTGATTGAAGATTGGATTGCACTAATTGACGAGAAAAGTAAGTTGACTAATAAAAAGTTCCTAATCTAGCACAACTCGAAGCTTTGAGATGTAAGAATGGGAGAAAGCTGAATTGATATGGTAATTCGCCTAAATGACTATCCTTTATGTTCGTGGATTCGGGTTTAATCAATTAAGCACAAATGGATTAGACTACAAGCTCTAATCGTATGGGTAAAAGCAATTGAGAGGTATTGAAGCATAACCTATCACTTAGACATAGATTATCATTCACTTGACCTAAATTAACAAACTCAATTTAACCCTAACTTCTAATTGACTCAATAGGCATAGCTTATCATGTTAGGTTACCTATCTCAATTAAAGACAATTATTAGTTAATGGGTTTTTTCCTAATTCATACCCCTAGAATCTACAAGATTCAATGACAAAAAAGTAAGATATAGATGATAACTCAAGTAAATCCAAATAAATAATCCAATTATGAATTTATGAATTAAAACCCAAATCCAAATATAAAGTAGATTAAATATCTAGCTACTACCCTAAATCATGTGTGTTTAGTGTGAATACATAGCAAGAAAAACCAAAAATAAAATAAAGAGATAAAGTTCAAGAGAGCTCATGGATTGATTTTGAAAAGAATGATGATGGATGATTCTTGAATCTTCTCTTCTATTGATCTTGTGTACCTCTAGCTTTGGAGTGGTTTTTAGAACTTTCTTGCAATGCTAAGGCTTAATAATTGGGCAAAAAGTCCTCTCTTGGACGTGGGGAGGGCTATTTATATGTCCAAGAGTAGTCAAAGTCAAGTTTTATCCGACTTTAGAACTTTGGTGCAGTGCCCGATCGATCGGGCAATAGGCCTGATTGATTGGGTACTGTTCACATCTAATGCGTACTCTGCACGATTGATCGGACATAAGTCCCTTTCGTGCAGTAAACTTTTGATAGCAATTTTAGAAGCGTCCGACTTTTGATTTTGACACGGTTTATTGCGTTGGAACCTTATTGACGAGTATAATATCATGGTAATGATATATCCATCACATGAGCTCACATACATATTGGGTCACTAATTCTTCATCACCTATTGTCATTTTCATCGTTTTACTTGATTTTGCTCTTTTTACATTCAAATTATTTCTCATTTGCTTCAAACCTATATTGCACCAAAATATACAAGAATAATCAAATCGTCACCAATTCAAGTATGCAATGCATGTAAAAAGAAAGATTTAGGGACAAAAATAATAACTCATTACTCATCTATATTTCAAGCATCGATTTCCAATATGTGGCTCCTCTAAATTCACATTTCTTACCTCGTAGTTATTTGTTATGGTATGAAAGCTGGACTTTGGTCTAATATTATTCATCGCGTTTGACCCAATTGGCCAATAACTATTCTGATTTAGTTGCTTCTTGTACCACATCATTGCGTTGCACCTGACTTTGACTTTGATATGCAACTTTTCTAATTCTTTGCTTTTTATACCACTTCATTAATTGATTGTTAATCATGGGTCACAAGTGAAGGAGGTATTCAAGATTTCAATTATTCTAAATATATAAATCAGAACTTTTAAGATCAGTAGACAAAATATTGAACTACTACATCTAACACTAATTGCTTTTAAGATAAAGTCTTGGACTATTTGATATAATCCGGTATCTTTATAGTGGTGATAAATTTTATTTTATTTCCAAGTAGTAGTTGTATGTACACAGTGAAACAATGGGATTTGACGATATTGTCATTAATTTTTATCATGAATTGTACTTTTGTGTTTATCTTTTATCAATTGTTCACCTTGAATATTTGGTTATTCAAATTTGTTCGTTGTGGGCTAATATGTTCTGCTTGATCTGTGAGGTCAAAGCTTGTAACACATGGAGCCGACGAAATCAGAAGTGAAGGCCAAGAACCAAACAACAAATGCATAATATAAACGTCAAAGATTGACCATTTTCACTGAACTTAAAAACCACTAATATATAAATCAAATTCAACGTATCTGTTAAGCCAATTAGATTGATTGGTGATTGATTAATTGTTTAGAGATTTTTAAGGCACTTATTAATTGACTATGTTTTGCAAAACTCATGATATTACCATACTTGCGCTTTTACCTTTTATATTGTGCAGGAAAATCTTATGGTATCTTACCATATAAGAAGAAGATTTGTGCTAATTAAGGAATGACATTTATTGCATATTCACAATGAAAAAAAGAATAGGGTTTTATGAGTAAAGGCTTTTCTTGCAGCCCAAGACAATATGCAGCAACAATCGTGTATTTATATAGCAGTAATCATGGCAGACAGTGGAGAAAAATAAGAGAAAATACAAGAGAATTTTATGTCCAGTGTTCCAAGTGATGTTGCAACACGATCTGAGTTCTAGTCTTTGATTGTATTAAGTGTTGCAACTTTGTTTGTTTTGACAGTGAGTCGTGAGCAAATCATATGAGTCTTTGAGTGATTAGTTTACTATCTCTTTTATTCATTCTTCGGAAGAAGAAGGTGTAGTTCTCGGGAGAAAACATTTCAAGTCGAGGGGAGCTCGCCAAACCGAAGTTCGTTACGGAGTTCTTCATCTAGGCGTCAAAGGTCAAGATGGAATCTTTACTTGTGTAAGTCCATTGATGTTGTAACTTGGTGTTTCTTAATGAACAGGTTTGTTGGACCAGGGGAAGTCCCGTGGACGTAGACCGTACGGTTGAACCACGTTAAATCTTGGTATTCTTGATTTCTATTATAGTTTTTTATTTTCGCTGTTGTTTACTGTTACTACTCATGTTGGAACATTAAGTAGAATAAACTAAGCATTAGAGAAACAGATTGTTAACGATTTGTGATAGAACTAATATTCCAATTAATATTGCAACATCACCTATAACATAATTATAACAGACTCAGTTTACACCAAGTTATTGCATCCATTTTTAGTTTTCATCACAAAGGTTCATCGATTAAGCATATTGGTCATCTTGTTATGAAATTAATCCATACTTATACTGCACGAACTCTAACATGTGGCATCAAGAGCAGGTTACGAACTAATTAGATTAGATTCTTGGGAGTTTTGAGTTGTTGTCTTCCAAGAATAGGTATGGACACCTTGCGTGAGGGAGGTTCAATCTCTAAACCATCGCTGTTGGATGGTTCGAATTACTCGTACTGGAAGGCTAGAATGAGGGCGTTCATCAAATCTATTGATGAAAAGGCTTGAAAAATTATCTTAACTAGCTGGATATCTCTTACCAAAACAGATGCTTAGGGCAATGTTGCAACTAAGCTTGAAACAGAATAGACTAAGGATGGACTAAGGATGAAGATCTTTTGACAAGTTGGAATTCTAAGGCACTGAATGCAATATTCAATGTTGTCGACTTGAATCAATTCAAGTTAATCTCGACATGTAAATCTGCGAAGGAAGTCTGGGAGATATTACAAACTGCATATAAAGGTACAACATCAGTCAGACGATCAAAGTTACAAATTCTTACTACCAGATTTGAGGAATTAAGGATGCTGGAGGATGAAACCATTGCGGATTTTATTGCCAAATTGTGCGATATTGCGAATGAATCTTTTGCCTTGGGAGAAAAGTATTCTGATGCTAAGCTTGTGAGAAAAACATCACGCTCTCTCCCAGACATATTTGGAATCAAGGTGGTTGCCATAGAAAAATAAAAAAATGTGGATGAAATCAAGTAATGGGGTCTATTCAAACTTTTGAGATGAAGTTCAGGCAAAGGAAGAAAGAAAAAGGCATGGCTCTAAAGACTGATGTTGAAAGGAATGAAACGCAAAGCTCTTCAGATAATGAAGAATCTGAAATCTCTAAATCCTTAGCTTTGCTCACCAAAAATTTCACTAGAATTATGAAAAAATGGGATAAGCGAAGAAAGGGGTTTAGACAATTAGATTTTGATAAGAAGCCTCATGTTGCAACAACAATTGACTCTTTTAAGAAGCAAAACTAGAAATTAGCTGATGGGAAGAAAAAGAGTAAAGACATTCAATGCCGTGAATGTGAGGGTTTTGGTCACATTCAAGCTGAATATGCAAACTCTATTGTTAGGTGAATCAGACAACTCTTCAGAAAGTAAAAAAGATCATAATGGGAACTTTGTAACATTTACTGTTGCAACAGCACCAAGCAAGATTAGTATGGACGAGGGAACAGGTACTGCTGTTACAACCACAAACGAACAACATGGGGTATTAGGTGAATCTGGATGTGGTGAATCAGACAGTGATGGTGATTTGGATGATGAAGAAGTCATGAAAACATACAAGAACATGTACAAAAAATGGGTGTTCGTGTGCATGAAAAATCAAGGACTAGGTCTAAAGATTGTTGAATTGGAAAAACAAAAAGCAGAACTAGAAAACATGGCTGAAGAAAGATGGTTGGAAGTACAGATGCTGCAACATGATTTAAAGCAGATGCAGCAAAATATAAAAATACTAAATTCTGGAACTGAAAAATTGGATCACATGTTATCCATTCAAAAATCGAGTAAAGATCATAATGGACTCGGTTTTTATAAAGGAGAATTTTCTGGTACAACTATTTTTGTCAAAAGTTCAAATCATCCAAAATCTAAGTATAAAGATGCAACTGCTCAGAACAGCAGTAAAAGTGCCCTGGTATTTGATGTTCCGACAACCCCAACAACATGGCAAATGCAATATTAGGAAAAGAAAAATAGATTCATTCCTACATGTCACTACTGTCTTGCACCTGGACACATCAGACCTCATTGTTTCAGACTTCAAAGAATGCAAGAAAAAGGTAAGTCTCATAGTAAGCAGAAAAGATCCTCACACATGTTTCTGCAACATAAGGTAAGACAATTATGGGTAAAGAAAATAGAGTTAGCCTATTGTGTTGCTTATACTTCTATGCAATCTTGTATTGCTAACTCTTGGTATTTTGATAGTGGGTGTTCTAGGCATATGAAAGGTATGCGAGAAGTCTTGAACAGCTACAAGGAGCGAGATGAAGGACAAGTTACGTTCGGTGATGGTTTTAAAGGAAAAATACTTGGGAGAGGAACTTAAAATATAGAAGGATTTCCAAAACTCAAGAAAGTATTGCACGTGGATAGTTTAAAAGCTAATCTTATTAGTATTAGTCAATTGTGTGATCAAGGTTTACATGTGGAATTCACTAAAAATGGTTGTCATGTGTTAGACATTTCTAACAATTATGTGCTTTCAGGAAAAAAGGTCATTTGACAACTGTTATATGCTCACACCATTACAGGAATGACCAGTGCCATGTTACAACAGCACATGTGACAGCACTGAGATTTGGCACCAAAGATTGAGACATCTAAATTATGACTTGCTAACCAAACTTGTGAATGTTGGTGTAGTCCGAGGAGTACCAAAGTTGAAAAACAAGCAATCAGGTGTGTGTGTTTCCTGTCAGATTGGCAAACAGGTAAGAGCATATCACAAGGTGTTGCAACATGTGTCAACCAAGAATATCTTGAAGCTTTTGCACATGGACCTCATGGGTTCAATGCAAACCGAAAGCATTGGAGGTAAGCGATATGTGTTTGTGTATGTGGATGACCTTTCCAGATATACATTTGTGGACTTTCTTAGAGAAAAATCTGACACATTTGATGTGTTTAAGAAATTGTGCTTAAAACTGAAAATTGAGAAAATGTGTAACATTCATAAAATCATTAGAATAAAAAGTGACCATGGTCGAGATTTCGAGAACCACTCATTCACTGAATTTTGCAATGAGCATGGAATAACACATGAATTCTCTGCTCTGAAGACCCCACAACAGAATGGTATGGTTGAACGAAATAATAGAACTATTCAAAAAATGGCTTGAGTTATGTTGAATGATAAAAATCTCTCCCACGTGTTTTGGGTGGAAGCAGTTAACACTGCGTGTTACACCATAAATCGAGTATTCTTGCTACCATACACTTTTAAAACTCCCTATGAAATTTGGAAAGATAAGAAACCCTCACTGGATTATTTTTATGTGTTTGGAAGTATATGTTATATTTTGAATGATAGAGAACAAAGAGGGAAATTTGATGCTAAAAATGACAAAGGTATTTTTCTTGGTTATGCTACAAATAGCCGGGCTTTTCGAGTTTTTAATTTGACTACCAGAACTATAATGGAATCTGTTAATGTGATAGTTAACAAAGTGCAAAAATTTGCAGGAGAACCAACGGGAGAAATCTGTAGCAGCAAAACAAAGACCAATGAATTAGATGATGGTGTAACATTAAAGGAAGAAGAAATGACAAAACTCGATGTGACTGAGCCAGATGAAACATCAGGCAGAATAACTGAGCAGTCTGTTAATGTTTCACCAGATGTTACAACATACGATGGAACTACAGAGGATGTCAGTGAAGAAACTCAAGTGGAACTGCCACATGTCCACAGAAATCATGCCCCAACCGATGTTATAGGCTCAATGTATGATGGAATCCAAACCAGAGGTAAACCCAAGAAGAACTACAAAGATATGGTAAGATTTGTGTCTTTCACAACAACTCTTGAACCAAAAAATGTGACTGAAGCGTTAAAAGATGAAGTGTGGATAAACGCCATGCAAGATGAGTTGAGTCAGTTTGTGAGGAATGATGTTTGGGTTTTAGTTCGTAGGCCAAAAATGTCAATGTAATTGAAACTAAGTGGATCTTTAAAAATAAGACTGATGAAAGTGGTAACGTCACTAGAAACAAGACAAAAATAATAGCTCAAGGATATACACAAGTAGAAGGTGTGGATTTTGATGAAACTTTTGCTCCGGTTGCTAGGCTTGAATCTATTAGATTGTTAATATCCTTGTATGTGTATTAAAGGTTAAACTGTTTCAAATGGATGTAAAAAGTGCATTCTTGAATGGCATTCTAAATGAAGAAGTATATGTTGAGCAACCAAAAGGTTTTGAGGATCCTCACTATCCCTCTTATGTGTATAAATTGAAAAAGGCATTGTATGGGTTGAAACAAGCTCCACGAGCTTGGTATGACAGATTGACGAAATTTTTGCTGGAAAAAGGCTACTGGAGAAGGGGAGTAGAGAAAATATTGTTCATCAAAAGGTCTGGTTCAGGTATTCTCATTGCTCAAATTTATGTTGATGACATTATATTTGGTGCAACATCTGAGAATAAGGTTGATGAATTTGTTAGGCATATGAAACATGAGTTTAAAATGAGCATGGTTGGAGAATTAACATACTTCTTAGGATTGTAGGTTAAGCAATCTAAAGAAGGGATCTTTATATCTCAAGAGAATTATGCTAGGAATCTAGTTAAAAGATTTGGTTTAGAATTTGCTAAGTCTTCAAGGACTCTTATAAGTGTGACCACTAGGCTGACTAGAAGTGAGGATGAAAAATCAGTTGATCCTAGTTTGTATAGGAGTATGATAGGTAGTTTGTTGTATCTTACAGCAAGTAGACCTGATATATGTTTAGTGTTGGAGTGTGTGCAAGATATTAAACAAATCCAAAAGAATCTCATTTACTTGCAGTAAAAAGGATAATCAAATATGTGAGTAGTACAGTAAGTCTTGGAATATGGTTTACTAGTGACACGAACACTAATCTTGTTGATTTTAGTGATGCTGATTGGGCAGGAAATGCAGATGATAAAAAGAGTACAATGGGTGGTTGTTTCTACATTGGAAACAACATGGTATCATGGTACAGTAAGAAACATAGCTCAATCTCCTTGTCAACAGCAGAAGCATAATACATAGCTGCAGGGAGTTGTTATGCACAACTTCTTTGGATGAAACAAATGCTGGATGATTATGGAATTGAAAATCAGGTTTTTGACTATTTATTGTGATAACATGAGTGTCATTAACATATCTAAGAATCATGTTCAGCACTCTCGTACTAAACATATTGACATAAGATATCACTTCATACGTGAACTTGTTGAAACAAAAGTCATTGTCTTAGAATATGTTGCAACATAAAAACAATTGGTAGATATTTTCACCAAAATTTTAGATCCTCTGAGATTTGAGACCCTAAGAAAAGCTATAGGAATTTGTAGTATATAAAGTCGCAACATGATGTACATCAAGAACTTGTAATAAGCTTGAGAAAACTGAAAGTTTGATATTCAATTCAGGTAGTGATTTAATTTATGAACTATATATCCTTGTGCCCCTTGAAGTCTAGGTTGAGGAAGCTAATCTGGATAGTCTACTGGTGCAAGAGCTTGATCTATCTAATGACTAGGGATATAGGGAGAAGTCTCTTTAAATCCATTCATGTATTCTATTCATCTTGAGAAAAAAGGAAAGAAAAATGTGAGTTTCATGCGCTGAAAAGAGCTACCTAATCTAAAATAAAAGAGATTAGAGTGAAAGCTATCAGTTGTAACATGAAAAAAAAAATATGTGTATTATATCTAGTCACAACATGGGCTAAAATAAAAGGGAAACAATGTGTTTTTCATGAGATGACTAAAATGATCAGGTATGTTTGAGCTGATAAGAAGAGCATTTGCACCTTGCAGATTTAAAGGTAATGGCTATCTAACAACACTACTTCTTACACACACATACATGGTTCATTAATTAAATCCTTGTCTAAAATGAGTATTGATGAATAAACCTTCGTGAGTAAGTCCTGACTGACTGGATTCATTTCGCATTCTTTTATTTTATTGAGAAAAAAAATGAGGGTGGGGGGGGGGGGGGGGGAGGGGGGGGACGAGGGGAAAAAATCCTGGCGGATCTGAGAATTGTGAAATATACTGCTAGTCTGTTTTAGGTTGCAACAAATACTCACTAACTCAATCTTCATGATAATGTTGTGCTAACTTATGTCAAAATGTTGCAATTTTCGTATAACACATGGAGAAGTGTTTTGAGCAGGAAACTTGGCTATCCTTGTTTGACAGTTAATTTATTTATTTTATGGTCATATACTAATAAGTAATTTCACTATCAAAATATATGTATGAAAATCACCATATCATATGAATTATTAGGATCATTATGGATAACTACAATCAAGAACATGATGTTAGTAAAGCTGGTAATTAACTTTTTGTCATATCATTAAATAATATTATTGGTTGGAATAGATTTTAATTGAACATTAGCTTGTGTTGTTTCTTTACATTTAAAAATTGAGTGGAATTATTAAATAGTACTGCCATGTCCTATTGTACTCAAAGGTTTCAAATCACGAATTTTTATCTTTATTATACAAAAAAAAATTGTAACTTCTTTTCTTTTTCTTTTAGATTGGTTGATATATATAGTCCATAATTATTAGATGATTTACATAAAAAAAACTAATAAAAAACACCATCAAATTCATATGTTAAATCATCTATGTCTAATGTGAAAATCGAATGGAGTGAATATGTTGGATTCTTAATCAGTGGTTATGTTTTATTTGAATTTTATGATCCTGCATGAGGGATATGTATGGTAAGAGAAAGAAATGTGTAATAGTGGTAAAAAAAAAGAGAAAAAATTAATTGAGGGAGATTTTTTTTAAAAAAAGAAAAAACAAGGTGAGAGGACAATTAATAAAAGATGAGAGAGAAAAATGAATAAAAGAATAAAGAGAAATAAAATAGATTTATCTAGTTAACTGATTTACCTCGTCCCGTACTGCTTAACTGTGAAAGAGACAAAGAGTTAAATGTGGGAAATATCTCAAGAGATACTTTCGACGCTCATGTTAGTATTGGTTTGGATAAATAAGCTAATAAGATTGTGAATAGTATTTACGCTCGAGAGCAATTACTTTTTTATGTCGTTTGAGATCGCTATTTATAGGTAATTGTGTGAAAAGTCCCAGTGTCATATCACACTAAAAGACAAAACATACTTAAGGTCAGGAACTCAGGGGCGGAGCCAGAAATCTAATGTTGGGGGGTCGAATTTTTTTTTTTTTTTTTTGTACAGTAGTTTTTGTATAGTATTTTTTGGGTTAATGGAAAAGAGTCTCAATTTTTACAATTTTAGTTTTTTTTTATAATTTTATTAAAATAAATTTAATTATGATTTCATATTACGTTACTTTTAAAGATTTTCGCTTGTACGAAGTGGCGGTCATATCCTTACTTATCTTTGTTGATTTACTCTCTTGCCCTTGTAGCTATTTTTGTCCCTCGTCAATTGTGATAATTGTATCACATAATACGAGTTTTTTTTTTTTTTTTACAGAAGTTTAATCATATTTAAGACTTCAAATCCACTTTATATAAACAGCCCCATGGTCATTTCCACATTTGTAAATAGTAGAAGCTACTCAACAAAGGCTTTATTTTTTTTCTTTCATTGTATTAGATATCTAGAACATTTAAATTGGGCATCAAACCCTAAAATATTTTCGTGCATATGCATGCATTGTTCAAAGGATTCAAATTCTCACAGTGACGTATAATCAATGAAGAAGTTGTTCCCGGATATCCAGGGGAGCCCCCTTGCTTTGTACGAAGTTTTCTTAATGGAGAGTGACATAGATAGCAAGCAATTGGGGCCTCTTCATTTTGTCTCAAACATTGCCCATCACTAATGCATAATAGCAGCAGTATTACCCAACAGCAGAGTCCAAGTCAAGTCTCAGCCGAAATTTACACAGAGCGTTTACACTGCAATGTCCACCATTAGGCTTAAGAGGGGTCTTTTTTTTTTTTTTGTCAATTTTAAGAGGGGTTTCACTGCTCACAAAACTAGTAGTGTGAATAACACATAAAATATCAAGGGAAAATAGTCCCAATTGTTTCCCATTTTCCCATATTAATCCCTTATTGTTTTAACACACCTAAATCAGTACCTCCTTGAGTTTTAGGCGCCGGGGGGAGGGGGGGGGGGGGGGGGGGGGGGGGTGGGGGAGGGGTGTTAGTGGATAGTTAGGTATATGTTAGTGCAACTGGTTAGGTGAGTGTTAATGTAGCTAGTTAGGTACAATGGAATATTATAATGATGTAAAGTAGCCTTACTCAGCCTATATAAGGCAGTTGTAAACATTGCAAATGGACATACAAGAAATCATCTTCTTCTTCTCATTTGCTCGTTATCTTCTTATTCACTAATGTTCAGTAATTTCGACAGCTTCAGAATTGCTTTCATTTTGCCAAATCGCATAATAGCTAAATGCGTAAATGTTTCCAGCTCTATGTGGAAATGGCAGCTCAGATTCTGAGATTTTAGCTATCTTTCCGCCATAAGGATTAAATAGTACCGAGGCTGCATTTGCATCTTCTTCATGAAGCATTCTCCATAATCCTCTTAGACCTTTTTGTAAAATGGGACGCACCACGTGGTCGGATTTTCCTATGAAATATGGTGCGCTTCGGAGTGTCTTATTCAGCCATTCATCTATGGATGCATTGCGAGGAAAGTTTGCAAAGAAGAGTATAGATTCAATCCACCTCATTTCAATGCAATCGTTTTTTATTATACCTAATTCAGGGAAGCTCGTTTGCATGATTTCTAGGAGATTGTCAATTCCACCAAGGAATAGAGAGGGGAATGATACTTGTATTGTTCTGTTACCACTTTGACCAGAGTTGACACTTCTAATGGAGGCTCGAATCAGGAGACTTTCATCATTCATGTTAGCAATGTATTGCCATCGATGTACTAGTTCTGTAACATTTTTTTTTTTGTGGCTAAGCCAGTAAATGAATTTCATTAACAAAACAAAAGTCAATACAATAGGGTCAATACAAAAACTCGAAACTATCTAAGTACAGCGCTAATGTACCAATAATTACAAAGGGCTCTATTATTAACATTGTTCGTGAATTGACCAATTCCAAGCATCTTCAGTCTAACATCTTCATG
Organism: Ehretia macrophylla; assembly: GCA_037974665.1. Classification (NCBI taxonomy): domain Eukaryota; kingdom Viridiplantae; phylum Streptophyta; class Magnoliopsida; order Boraginales; family Ehretiaceae; genus Ehretia; species Ehretia macrophylla. Next base: position 44,654,397 of record CM075764.1, read on the forward strand.
AATTTTAGTCATAATTTGATCCTCCGTTGCAACATCATTTCCGAATAGACGACTGTTTCTGTAGCATTTTGCTCTAGGGTTCTGCGGACCCTAAAGACAGGGACTTTTTCTGGTACAGTAACTAATCTCACTTTAAATGCAATAATGACACCGCAACTAGCACATCCACCACCTCATATGGCTCAAAAGAGGTCCTTCCCCATGGATTTCCGATCTAGAATTTGACCATTAACATCGATAACTCTTGCATCAATTACGCTATTAGCTGCAAGGCCATATTTTCGGGACATCGTGCTTGTTCCTCCTCCACTGATGTGTCCTCCAACTCCCACTATTGTGCCATCCCCTCCAACAACAGCAAGGGTTTTGCTTTTTTGAGCGACTGCGTAATATAATTCGCCCATGGTTGCACCAGCTTCAGCCCATGCAGTTTTCTTTTTGGTGTCAACGGTTATTGATCGAAGGTTTCTAAGATCAATAATGACAAAAGGGATTTCAGATGTGTAGGAGAGGCCCTCATAGTCATGTCCACCACTTCAAACTCTAATCTGCAGACCATGTTTCTTTGAACAAAATATGGTTGCTTGAATGTGGGATACATGTGATGGTGTGACAATGATTCTTGGTTTCGGAGTGGACTCACTTGTAAAGCGTGAGTTAAATGTTGCGGAAAGCAAAATAGACTCATATGTTGTATTTTTTTTGGGTGTATATGACATCAGTGTTTGAGATATGAGATCGAAGGCAGTCAAGGAAACGATCATGAGTATTAGCAGAATTAACCCATGAAATTAGAAGGAAAACTGAAAGAAGTGAAAGCAACGAATTGCTTGGAGGCTTCATTTCTTGTTCTAGTTTTTTGCTTACATAAGAACGTCCAAGCACTGCTATTTATAACACCAAGGCCAAAGCCTTAAGTTTGCTGTTTGGTGGATGACTTTTATTGGTTATAGTGATGATTATAAAGGTTATAGGTGCTATTCTCCATTGTCCCAATTTGTCTATATTTCGCGTTATGTTATTTTTTTTGGTACATAAGAAGTAAAAGTCAGTAAATTATAAAATTATTTTGAAAGATGTTTTACCTCATTTATTTTTTTCTAAAAATACTTGCAGTAGTATTGAGAGGTGATCTATACTAAAAACTCTAATAGGTTGGTACAATACAAATTTTACAAAACAATCTGTACAATAATTAGTTTTTCAATAGATATGAGATAACTTATTCTCTTTATGATTGTCAAGTACCTTCCTACAATCCTCCACCAGCAATTTTAAAGGATTGTTATCTGACATGCAATCTTGGGGCAACTGCACTATGACTTGTGAGTCCGTTTTCCCAAGGAGACAATCCAGATTCATATCCTCAACTTATCTGAGGCCTCCAAAGAGCTATGAGTTCAGCTTTGATATTTGTTATCTCGCGCAAGTTTATCGTATGCCCAGCTTTTCACTCACCATTTTCAGAGTCAGAATTTCCACTTCATACTCTTGCAGACACCACGCTTTCAAGGACTCAAAATTCGTCCTCATCTTCACCTCATAGGAGGATCTATATGGGGCTAGCGAGAACTGCACTCTCCACTAATCTTAAAATTAAAATTATTAACGAGTGAATTGAATTTATATTTTTTTAAATGTGTGTATTTTTTTAGGTGTTTTTAGATTAAAAAATTAACTTTGCTTCTATTAAAATAAGTATTCAATTGTTTATTTTTCGCTTCATTATTTTCTTTTCCACGTGTTACGTCTCCTGAAGTATCTTTATCGCCTTCCGCTACTCCATATATCACGTGTCCCTTGGTGCCGTATCCTCCATCACCGCTGCAGCTGTTACATGTCTTCCTGCACCAGCTTCCTCACCTCGGCAACGACCACCTGCGTCATCATCGTGACCTAATCAACCACGTACTCCATCATTCATGCGTTCCAGCTAGCATTTCACAATCCCATTCTCACCAAAAATCCTGTAAGTCTGTCGTCCCTTCCCCCATGGCCCCACGTGCATTAATATTCCACTTCAACAACTCCATCTTCTCATGCGCCAATTCTCCCTCTTCAACTCATAAACGGTGAATCGTGATTCACATAATCAGCTACCTGCAATTCAAAACCATTCCTTGAGCGGGTGAATATTAAAAGGCAGCAAAATCGTATAACCTTTAGATCTGCTTCTTGATTAAACAGATTAAACTATATTATTATGAGCAACTAGATCAAGAAAACAAAGATTCAACTTCTTTGAATTGTCAAGTAATTTAAGGTCCCAAGCATGTGGTTGTTACAGGAATAAGGCACGAAAGGATTTTGATAACCATACATGCACTTTTTTATTCCACTCACATTTTAAATGGTTCGGGGATGTCATCGGGGAAGAGGGTGTGGGTGGGTTTTTATTTATTTATTTATTATTTTTTTTTTTTGGGGGGGGAGGGGGGTGTCCAGCTGGGGCAGGGGGTGGTTTTCTTCTTCTTTTTTTTTTTTTTTTAAATAAATGGTTCAGGATAGTTTAGTCTTTTGATTAATTATCAGTTAAGAATTTAACTGTGCAGACTGATTTTGAATTTTTTTTTTTAAACCCATGCAGCTGTTCTTCGTATTCTCCGATATGTCAAAGGCACTCTCTTTCATGGTTTATTCTTCTCTGCCAGCTCTTCTCTAGTTCTTCATGGTTATTCAGATGCAAATTGGGCTGGTGATCCGACAAATCGTTGTTCTACTACTAGGTATTGATTTCTACTTGGTGATTCCCTCATTTCATGGAGGAGCAAAAAACAAACTGTTGTTGCTCGTTCTAGTACTGAAGCAGAATATCTAGCACTTGTAGATACTACCCAAGAAGTAATCTGGCTTCGATGGTTACTCAGTGATCTAGGTACATCGTAGCCTCCCAGTACTATTCTCCATTGTGATAATCAGAGTGCCATCCAAATAGCCCACAATGATGTATTTCCATAGGACTGAGTCGTATGTTAGGATCAAGAGGGGTAGATGCGGTTTTACTATCAGTGAGTCCAGGACGAGCGAAAAGATTAGAAGAATACTTGGCCTGAGAAAGGTAATAGCCATTTGTATAGGAAGAAACTTCAATGCCCAAAAAGTAGCTAATAGTACCAAGATCTTTCATTTCAAAATGTTGGCCAAGAAACTGCTTGAGATTAGAAATATCAACCAAATCATTTCCAGTAATAATCATGTCATCTACGTAAAGTAGTAACACAACAATACCAGAGGTAGAGTGGAAAATAAAGAGAGCAGAATCATGGTTGCTTGAAGTAAAACCAAACTCCCCAATAATAAAGCTGAATTTGGAGAACCATGCATGAGGAACTTGTTTAAGACCATAAAGTGCACGACGAAGTTTACACACTTTGTGAGAAGGATGATCATACCCTAGATGAGGCTTCATGAAGACTTCTTCATCAAGATTACCATTTAGAAAAGCATTTTCAACATCCATCTGAAACAACTTCCATTGTCGTATAGCAGCTACGGCAATAAGAGTTCGAACAGTGGTGAGACGAGCAACTGGTGCAAATGTTTCTTCATAGTCAATGCCATATTCTTGAGTGAACCTTTTGGCCATGAGATGAGCCTTGTACCATTCTATAGAGCCATCAGATTTTGTCTTGATCTTGTAAACCCATTTACATCCCATAGCATTTTTTCCTAGAGGAAGATCGACTAAGTCCTAAGTGTGTTTGTCTTCTCAGGCCTTTAGTTCATCTGCCATAGCTTGCTGCCAAAGAAGATCACAATTTGCCTCTCAGTATGCTTGAGGCTCATGTAGTAAGAGAATAGTAGAAAAACAATGATAATCAAAAAGATGAGAGGGAATGGCCCTTACTCGTGTAGAATAACGTATAGGTTGGTCAGTGGAGATTAAGGAAGAAGTGGACTCATAGTGAGGTGTAGGACCACTGTCCGGAACCGATAACTCGGGAGAGGTCGTATCAGTTGTTGAGGAAGTACTTGGACTTGTATCTGTACTTATGTCACTGTCATCATTAGGAAATAAAGGAAGAGAACAATTGGTGAAGAGTGGTACAAATTGAGTATGGGGAATGGAAAAGGAAGAAATAGAAGCAAACATCTTATTTTCCCAGAAAATCACATGGTGAGAGATACGAAGTCGTTTAGAGATAGGATCCCAACAACGATAACCTTTATGTTCAATGCCATAACCTAAGAAGCAACACAATCGAGCTCGTGGTTTGAGTTTAGTATGTTCATGTGGAGGAAATAGTACAAAGCATGTACATCCAAAGACTCGAAGATGTCATAGATAGGTGGAGATCTATAAAGACGTTCGTAGGGAAGAAGATTACCAATAGCAAGAGAGGGTAAACGATTAATGGTGTAAACAGCAGTGAGTGTAGCTTATCCCTAAAATCGTTCAGGACAAGAGGAAGAAATAAGGAATGTGCGAGTGATATCAAGAATATGTCTGTGTTTACGCTCAGCACACCCATTTTGTTGAGAGGTGCATGGACATGAGCATTGAGAAATAGTACCGTGTTGATGAAAAAGGTCAAGGACACTAGACTCCTTGTATTCCATGACATTATCAGTATGGAGGATTTTAATCCGTTGAGAAAATTGGGTAAAAATCATGGCAGTGTATTCAGAGTAGATACGAGAAAAGTCAGATCGAGCATGCATAAGATATATCCATGTAAATCTAGAATAATAATCTACAAAAATCACCAAGTATTTAGATCCGCCCATTGTAGGAGTAGGAAAAGGTCCCCAAATATTAGAGTGAATTAAATCAAAGTAGGCAGAAGATTCAGAATCACTTTTATTAAAGGATAAAGCAGGTTGTTTGCCAAGTTGACAAGGGAGACAATCAAAATTTTCAATTGACACTTTTCCTAATGAACCTGCATAAACTAGAAGTTGAGTTTTCCCAATGAGGCATATCTTAATCGAGAATGCCAAAGATAAAGTGATGAAGGTGTTGACAAGGAGATGACTGGAGCAGTGGTGTAAAAGTGTGATGGAAGATGTAGACTGATGAGTTCAAAAAGTCTTCCAACCTTACGCCCTATCCCAAGAATCTGTCCGGTACTGGGGTCCTATACACGACAACCAGAATTAGAAAAAGTGACAACGAGACCAAGATCACATAATTGGCCAACAGAGATAAGGCTAAGAGTAAGTTTAGGAACAAGATAAGTGTTTGGAAGTGATGCAGAAGAAGTAGAGATTGTTCTTATATGACTAACATGCAGAGAGTTTCCATTAGCTATATAAATAGAGGATTTATGGGAAATAGGCACTATTGTGTTTGTCAAACTTGAAGAGTCGGCGGTCATATGATTTGAACAGGCAGAGTCAAAGTACCAAGTAGACTTACCAACCGTGGCAGACAATGCAATGGAAAAAGAATGACTAGATTGAGCCAAAACCTGCTTAAGAACTTCTTGAAGATCTATAAGTGACTTAGATGGGGTCGATGGGTCAATAGTAGTATCAATGGCAATAATTGAGGACCCATCTGCAGTAGTGACAGCAGCAGTGTAACACCCCGACCCGTGCATATAATTATTTTATTGATGTGCATATATTTGTATGTCTACTTTAATTATTTACATATATATTTGTTTGCATAAAATATCATATTTTTGGGTTACGTACAACTATTTCGTTTAATGTGCATTTATATCAAACTATGTGCATACATCTAATTTAACAATAAATTTCATCTATTAACATAAATTGTATCAATATAAATGCCTTCTTATATAAGTAGGCACGTTTAATTGGTTAATGTGCATAATTCTCATTTTACATGCAATTTTGGGACTTCACGAACACTTTGAAAAATCGTAGGAATCATAGAAAATAATTAACGTAGACAATTAGGAATTGGAACAACTAAATTAGTTAGAATTAAACTAGAATGACAAACTAGTTAATAGCATTTAGTTGAAGGGCATGTCTGTCATTTGGTTTTTTTTTCTTCTATTATTTACACCTATTAATATACTACAACACACACAAACACACAAAAACACACACAAAAATCAGACCTTTACACACACACACACATATCAGACACATACACACGTGTTGAATACATACACACACAAGGAAGGAAGAAGAAAAAAGAGTAATCCAAGCAATTTTCAAGCCAATCATGCATGATTCTTCAAGCTAGATGAGGGATTGATGCTTAAATGGCATTTCTTTTGCTTATTAGGGTTTCTTTAATGTTAGCATAGATGTAGTTATATAATCAATGAACTTATAAATGGATGAAATGGTATTCTCTAGCTTGATACATGTTGTCGGAGTGGTCTTTTGCATGTATGCTTAGAGTTGGTAGTAGACTTGGTTGTAATGTTGTCTTGCTAGTTGAAGTGCAAGAGTGAAGATTACATGCTTGATAAATGGCCTCAATGAAGTGTATGAATATAGTATATGCTAAAACCAATAGCAAACCAAGTAGAAATGCTAGAAAACAAGCTAAATAGACATTAGTGCAAAAGTGAGAAAGCTGGACAGTTTGCGCAGAGAATTTGTAGAGATGATTTGAGGTAGTAAACGATGTCAAAATTGGTTGAATTTTTTTTTATATTGTAGCTAAGAACTTGAGGAATAATTTATATTTTAGGGGAAAGATTGAATTCTATCATTAAAGGGTTGTTTTGGAGCCAAAATAGTATGGTGACTGATTCTTGAGTAATTCAGGGCTGACTGCGCAATGATTTTCTAAAGGGCATAACTTGATGAGTTTAACTCCGAATTAGGAACTGTTTGAGGCTAAACCTATCTACACTTGATGAACTACATGTCCGTACAATTTTTAGAAGTTTTAAAGGATATTAAGGCTACTAACTGAACAAGTAAAGTTAAGCAAATGCAGTTAAAAAATTTCAGTTTATATGGCTAAGTGATTAATGTTGCACTAAAGGCTAATTTGAGTTGAATAATGATGAATTATGTGTAGTGACTTGCTATTTAGATAATCAAGAGTAATTAAAGTCATGCACATGCTAGTGTTAGTTGTCAAAGAGTATTTGCAAGTTATGGGAAGTAAAATATATTTTCAATCATGTTCATGAGCCTAGCTTAATGTATGTGTTAAAGTTAGTTGAATTGCTTGAGTACTTGGTTATTGGTTTGGTAAATGCTTGAGTTAATTTAAGTTAATCCATGCTTAAAGTATGTTTAATTAATTAGTTAACTAGTTGGATAAATTAGAGCGTTTAGTTATTAAGTATGATAACTTGATATAGTTTCATTGTTTGGTCATCTATTTAAAAGTTAAATGTGAACATTTATTTTTTATATGAATAGATTGCTTGAGGTTACATGTTTAGTTACTGAATAGATAGTTGTTAAATGCTTAACTTGATGTTTCTTTGTGATCTAGTTGAAGTTGAACTAGTTATGAAGTTAACTTGTTAAATGCTAATATAGTTAATGTCATACATGCTCATGTTATAGTTGAATTATGTTAAGTGTTAACTGTAATCATCTTGATTGAATATATAATTGGATATTCCTTTGCAAGATAAATGAAGTTGAATTGAGTATGAAGTTTAACTAGTTAAATGTTGATGCAGTAGTGTCCTTCGTAACATTAAAGAAATGTTTTAGAGATATTTGTATGACTTTTAAGCTATGTGGCAATATGATATACATGAGTGATTATATATAACTATTATTATTGTGGATGGAGTTAAGAAATAGTTAAGTTAGAATTGATATAGTTAATAGCTAAGTTAACTACTGCTGCTAGTTTTCATGGGTTCACTTCATGACTAATATGTGGTTACTTGGGATTACGAGCTAATGTGGAAATAACATAGTTAATTGCTAAGGTGTTGTACTTATATGAATATAATAGGGATTTGCATATTCGAGCTAAAGGAGGTTTTGGAGTAAATTTAAACTACTTTCTGGCATTTTGGAGCTTGGTAAAGGTGAGGGAGTTACATTCTTATGTGTATCTTAATTGGAGTTCCTGCTCATAAAATTGTATAGTTTGATATGTTAACTTATAATTATGTGTACCTCGATATGAATTGAATAAATATACACTTGTCTCTGGTTTATATTGTTATATTTCTTATTTACTGTAACTTACTTGCGAGGGCGGCTTACTTTGTTGTCCCTCATATGTGATAATTAATATACTTGGTTCTCGTGATCATGTTTTGGGTTGCGCAACCTTTTCAGACATGGTAGCGTTGAGAACACGGACGGCATCGAGCTTGCCGTGCTCCCTTGACTACCATGGTGCCTATTCCCTTTCTCGCTGAGCATACTCCACTACCCCAGAGGCGTGGTTCACCTGTTGGGCATATGGTGCTACCTCAAGAGAAATGGTTGTAGGATCAGGATACATCCGGAGTATCCCAACTTGTTGGAGTAAGGGTTTGCTGGCAATTGCATGAAGTTCGTGGTTCGTAGCTCGTGATTGAAGACAAAGTGGAACCGTATCCTTTTTAATGTGGTTAACTACTTGCATTTGATCTTGTTGTTTATGTTATATATATATATATATATATATATATATATATATATATATATATATATATATATATATATATGATTTCTTGTATCTGCATATCATTTTGCACGCCCCAGTATGTTGCATCACCTCCTTCACTGGGCAACACTGATGCTCACTCCTTATTTAAACATGTTTCAGGAGATGCTGAGGAGAATCCCCAGCTGATAGCAGTAGAGGAAGAAGAAGAAGTATACGTAGATCAGAATCTTTGATTCCTGTGTGATAAGGTTGATTATGTGTGCAGTTTGTTTGAAGTTGTTGGTTGTTATGCTTTTGAGACCTTGTGGTCTTACGTATAGTTGGTGAATGTAGTATCTTGTAATCTTATGTGATGGATGACTAAGTTAGATGGCATGTAATAATGAATCCTAGTTTACTTTTCTTATTGCATGCTTGGGTGTTTGTTAACTTGATAAGAAACCTTGGTTATAGTCATATCCAACTACTTATAGTTAAAATTAATTTTGTCTTGCATGCTTGTGTGCTATAAGTAGATTTTGTAATTCCAAGGTTCGGATGGCCTTGAGGAGCTGGTTGGCTTTATGAATCTTGAAAGCTAGGTTGTATGAACGGTTGAATGTGATTCAGGACTTGTATGTGATTGTTGTCAGGTTTCTAAATAGACTTGTATATAGGGGAAACTCCGTCCATTTTTTTCTAAAATTTTGGGCCTTGGGTTTGGGATCGGGACCCCAGTCTCATGAGGGATCGGGGCGTTACAGTAGAGTGTAAGGTGGACATTGGATATGGACCCTTAGGAGTAGCACATTTGGAATTGTTTCCACGAGAATTCCTGTTAGGATTGTGATAACAATCACTTTGGAAGTGATTTTTTTTTCTTTTTTTTTAAGGAAAGAGGGGTGATACCCTCCGAGAATTTATTAATACTAAAAAGAAAGTTTCAAAACCGAAGGGAGACATAATGCCTAACCTTCGTGGGAGGATGGGGGACTTTCCTGCCCCATCGTCCTTTTATTCTAAAAGGAGTACAGACACTCCTTTTTACAAGATCCTATGAAATAAATCCAAAATTAAATCTAATAATCCTAAATCAGAATCGAAAACAAGGGAATCCTAATTTATCTAGCTTAATCATTCCATGAAGATCTTTGTAGTCCTTCGTATCTTGAAGAGTTACAACATCCATTGTCGTAGCTCCAAAGTTGGCTAAAAAATCAGCCGATTGGTTTCCTTCACGAAAGATATGCGTGAGTTTCCCATTGCAAGCCTGCAAGTATCTTCTCGCTCTCCTTAGTTCGTGAGTAATGTCCCAAGATCCCTGTTTATCACTACACACAAGCTGTACTACACTAAAAGAATCCATTTTTGCCCAAACATTGCAAAAACCCAAATCTAAGCATAATCTAAGGCCAAAATTTAATGCAAGAATTTCAGCTTTTATCACAGATTGAGTATCAAAAGGACAGAAAAAACATTTTAACATGTCACCCTTACTGTCTTTAATGATACCTCCTCCTCCTGCTAGCTTTGCTTGGCTATAAACACTCTCATCCACATTAAGCTTCATGTAATCATTGGGAGGTTTCAGCCACCTAACAGCCTTAATATCTTTTCTTTTCTTTCTAGAAACAGAACAATTAAAGTATTTGGCAAATGAGATATCACCCTTCCATTGATTCATTTTTATAAGGCCAGCTTGATTTAATTGATGCACAAGATTGCACACTTTCCAAATAATTCTCTGACCACACATCTTTATGTTAAGATGTTTAGCAACATTTCTTCCTTCTCAAAGGAACCATATTATGAATAAGGGAATCATAATTCTCACATGACCTTTACAAATGAAATCACCAGAAAAAAAAACTAAGAAAGCCAATGATAAATTTCAGAAGAGAGAGAAATTTTGACTCCAAACAAACTAGCAAAGTAGATCCACACTTCTTTGGCAATCTTACCAGTTAAGAGGCAATGTTGCAAGGATTCAACATCTTCACAACATTGACATTTAGAAGCGACTTGAATTCCTTTCTTTTGTAATCTATCATCAGTAGGTAGCCACTCCATGATAGTCCTCCAAGCAAACATAGAAATTTTGGATGGAATTGCTTTATCCCAAAATTTTCCAAATATGAGCCTTCTAGCACCTGCAACTCTGTAGACTTCCCAAGCAGATGTGAGACTGAAATCACCAGTGTTAGTCAAAGTCCACAAAGGAACATCATTTAATCTTGTGTCAAATTGCATACTCTTACTTTTTTCAACAAAATAGCTTGGCAGAATGTTGCACAGTCTCTTACTCTGCCAATTCTCATTCTCAAAGAAATCCTGAACTTGATAACCTAAATGATTTCGATTAGGAAACAAAGTTTGGAAAGGTTTATCACCTATCCAGGTATCATTCCAGAAATTAATATTACATTTCCCAAGTTTCCATCTCACATAAGATGCACATTCTTCAGCTATAGCTTTCATGCGTTTCTAGGTTTTAGAGTCTCTGGCTCTAACTTGAACATCCAAAGGATGTTTACCTTTACAATAGCATTTTGACACATAAACAGCCCACAAGTAGTTTGAACTTCGAAATTTCCACCAAAGTTTAAAGGACATGGCTTTAATAATGTCAGGGAAATGTCTAAATCCCAGACCTCCTTCCCCTTTTGACTTACACACCTCCTTCCAAGAACACCAATGAATTCTTTTCATAGAATTGGTTGAGCCCCACAAAAACTAATTAAACAGCCTACCCAATTTAAACCAAACTAGTTTAGGAGGCTTCATACCTTGCAGCAAATACATAGGAATAGAAGTTAATGTACTATGGAGAAGAACAATTTTACCTCCTGTAGAAAGCATCTTATTTTCCTATCCAGTTATCCTGTTTTTAACTTTCTGAATTAGATCTTCAAACAAGATGCTATTTTTCCTTCCTTTGTAGACCATATTTATGACCATATGGGAAGTGATTAGGTCCAGTTTTCTTGCAAAATGTGCAAGTCCTGGTGGGACAATTGATTAGTGTATGACTATATTTATGGCAATATTTGTAGTATTGTTGAGCAGATAGCAAAGAGACTTGGCATTTCGGTACATGACTTGATGTCACAAGTACCATATCAGAAGATCAATGCTTATTTCGAGACTAAAGTCAAGTTTTCTCTAAAAAAAAGTTCTTGAACTGCTTGCTCTAGTGTTGGAAAAGGATTTCGATGAAGTAAGGAGGCATGAACAGGTTCAAAGTTGTCGCGGAAAGCCATAAGAAAGTGAACAAGTCGACTTTTATCTCTCCAAATAACAAATTGTTCCGCATCCTCAGTACATTTCCAAGTAGGTTCGGAGGATGTAAGTTGATCCTAGATAATATACATCTGTGACAAAAAGTTGCTGATTGATTGACCAATCTCTTGGTGCATGGAGTAAAGACTAATGGCAAGTTGATATTGATGAGCTCCATCTACAGCAGTATACCTTTGTGCGTGAAAATCCCAAATCTCTTTAGCCGTACAAAAACGTCCAAACTGAAGACTTATGGAGATACAAGTATTGCGAAACCAAGTGATAATTTGATGGTTTTTGCTATCCCATTCTTCAAGTCGTTCAGCATACTTATCATCAGATTTGCCAGTTGTTTTCACAGGTTCTTGAGCATCCCCAGTAAGTAATCTCCATAATTTACGACCTCAAAGACAGCTAGTCATGGTGTTGGCCAAGGTATGTAATTGCTTCCATCAAATATGATATTAATAGGTTGAAGAACATTTGAGTGATCTGTGACGCCTGAGATTTTAGCCGTGCATTCAATTACTGTTGCATCCCTTGTTTGCGCATTTCCTTCTGTGCAGTATTAACTGTCTTCTTAAATTACTATTCACTCCATTTTTAACTTCATGCTATTAGCGAATTTGCATTTTTATTAAATCATATTAATTGTTAGAGTAGTGGGAAAAATGTGCATTTGAGCTAGAGGCGATAGAAGAGCTCATTTAGAAAATAATTTTTGTAGTTGTATGAATAGTGTTACGTAACATAACTTAGGGAATGAATTAGCTAGCATTCATTTTACTATCTAGGCTCGTTTTAAGCTAACTAAGCGCATTTAGTGAACCATTTAAGCAAGCAACTTAGCCCCATTTAATATATAACTCACACAACACACACATTAGCTCATAACTTAGCAAAAAAAAAAAAAGAGCATGCTGAAAACACTGTAGCAAATCCGAGAATTGCATAGGAGAAGGAAAATAGGAGATTTTGCTTCAACAACCTTGCATCTTGAGCTCCTAGCTTGATCTTAGGAGGGTTTTGAGCATCCTAGGGCCTTCAACAAGCTTCATTGTCTTCAAAAATTGTGAGGGAGATGCATTTTATTATTTTTAAAGTTTATGTTCATATGTTAAATTTTCTTGATTTGTCAATTATAGCTATATAACTTGTTATGAATGCTTCCTATGAGTTATTTAATGTCTCTAGAGCTAACTTTTGAGGGTTGATAACAAAGTTAATGGTTGAATGTTGAATTTGATCAAAGAGATGATGAATAGTGCCTAGAACTAGGGTTTTGAGAAAATTTGCTAATTGGCTTGAATTGATGCATCAATTAGGTGCTCTAGACCCTAGGGAAGTTAGTTGAAAAGCCACGTTAGGTTGAATTACTCGAATTTGAACTTAATTGCGTAATTAGCTTACTTTAAAAAGGGGGTTTTATACGTTAAGCAATCCGGGCAAGTTTGGGCATTGATTTGGGTATCCTTGAGCTAAGGAAACACCTTTGGTGCTTTCGTTTCGCGAAAATGGGGTTCGGTTAGTATGGCTATAGTTCAAACCCGTTCGGGGCCTTCCCGAACTTTTGCTTCAAAAATGAGTTTTAGTGACTTTAAAAGGTACCTTTGAGCTTAATTAGGAATATAGAAAGACTAGGGTATGATTGGGAATCTCGAACCATGCTTAGGAGAAAGAAAGCTCGGTTAAAGAAAGGGGAAACATAGTTTTTAGCCATTTTAGTTGCATTTAGAACTTGTTGTGTGTTAGTAATGCCTTGCATTGAATATTTAGGATGTATTTAAGTTATTTGAGTAGATTATTGGAATTAATTGTGTTGATTGCTACTTTTGGTATCTTAAAGCTAATATCGTGCTTATATGAACTTTTATCGTGCATATATGTGAGGGCGGCCTACTTTGTCGTCCCTCTTATGTGTTATGTGTTATATTGATCGCTTGTGACTTGTATTGGGTTGCGCAACCTTTATCGGACATGGTAGCGTCGAGAAACACGGGCGGCGTCAGGCTTGCCGTGCTCCCTCGACTACCATGATGCCTATTCCCTTTCTCGCTGAGGCATACTCCACTACCCCAGAGGCGTGGTTCACCTGTTGGGCATGGACCTACCTCGGGAGAAAGAGTCGTAGGATCGGGATACATCCGGAGTATCCCAATTGTGGTGTTTGGGGTTTGCCGGCATGATTCGTGATACTCGTGGTTCGTGGCTCGTGGATGAAGGCTTGGAATTGGAACCGTATCCTTTTTAAAAGTGGTTAATTGCTTGGTTTATTGTCTTGTTGGTTTATGTGGATTATATATGTTTTCTTGCGTTTGCATATCATATTGCACGTTGGCATGTTGCATCACCTCCCTCGCTGGGCAACATTGTTGCTCGTTCCTCATTTAATATGTTTCAGGTGAAGCTGAGGTGAATCCTCAGCTGATAGAAGAAGAGGAAGAAGTGCTAGTTAAGCAATTTCGATGACTTCTTGTGTGATAAGGTTGTCTAAAATGAGAAGCTTGCGTGGAGTTGTTGTTGATTGCCTTTTTGTGACCTTGGGGTCTTGAGTATAAATGGTGAATGTAATAATTTGTAATCTTGTATGTTGGATATAAAGTGGAATGACATGTAATAATCCATAGTAAACTTATTCTTTTGCACGCTTGTGAGATTAATAAACTAGGAAATAGAACTTGGCTATTGTTGTATCTAACTACCTATAGTTAAAATTAGAAATGCTTTGCTTGCTTGTGTATTAGATGTAATTGTTGGTCCAAGACTCAGATGGCCCTGTGATTGCGGGTGGCCCATAAAAATCTTGGAGGATTGGTTATAAGAGTTGTTGTTTGTGGATCTAGCATCATGGTGTCTTTGTGCAGGTACCAGTTTAGTCCTATAAACAGGGGAGACTCTGTCTGTTTTCCCCTAAAATTTTGTGCCTGGGGTTTGGAATTGGGTGAGAATAGCATGATAAATAGGAGTCCCGGTCTTGTGAGAGATCGGGACGTTACATGATCCATTTTGTACACAAAACTGGTATTTAGAGTTGGAATTTTGAAAAATGGATTGCAAAAATGAAATCAGGACGTCAAAAAAAACCTTAGGAATGACTTTGTCAAAATTTTTTTTTTTTTGGGCTGACGTGGTAGTTTGCTGACCTGTGGTGACTGGACTGACAGTTGGCTGACAGATGTTGCTGATGTGGCAAATGATGTCAGCAAGGCCTTGTTTGGTGTGCTGAAATGCTGAAAAATATTCCAACAGCGCAGTGTTCTTTCAACGGAAGGTGGAGGTACGTCCAATGTCCAAATTTTACGTTTTTGGTATCGTTAGAATCCTTTCAATGAGTAGAACATTTTGATGGGGCGCATGTTACTGTTCACGATTTGTACAGTAGCGAATAGTGACGAATAGTTAGTGGTGGTGTTGTTTGATCTGAATTGATATCAATGGTGTAAGCGATGCAAAATATAAGATATGTGAGTTTTATATTGTGAGATGACAGTGGCACAAGCTACCAGAATGGTAGCTCTGATACCATGTCGAAATTACTGAACATTAGTGAAGAAGAAGATAACGAGCAAATGAGAAGAAGAAGATGATTTCTTATGTGTCCATTTGCAATGTTTACAACTGCCTTATATAGGCTGAGTAAGGCTACTTTACATCATTATAATATACCATTGTACCAAACTAGTTGCATTAACACTCACCTAACTACTTGCACTAACATATACCTAATTATCCACTAACATAAGCTATGAGGCATATAAGTTAGATCAGGAGGCTTTTCAGTTACTTGACTCGTTACGTTTCAAAATCTCCAAGACGTGCATTCTATAATTATAGAGATCTTGACTTGGAAGAAAACAAAATTGGCAATACAAGCTACAAACAAGCCAGCAAATAGGGAAAAAAATATTTCAATAATAACTTCAATAGATTGGTCCAGGTGAAGACCAAAGTTGATCCTAGCAACTTTTTCAGGAACGAGCAAAGCATTCCATCTCTAGCACCATGACCAAAAAATCTATTGTTCACTAATTTCAGTCATGGGTGAAAACAAAATTACAATAAATAAATGTTGTATGTTTTTCAGATAAAAATATTAGGATCGATAATAAGTACTATATATATGTGTGTATGCATGCGTTGTGTTTGTTTACCAATCATTGTGTAATAAGATTTTTTCTTGCCTCTCGCTTTATAATTTGCCTTTAATTTTGTAACCTTTAGAGTCAACAATTTCATCTCTTTTTTCAATATGGGCCTACAAAAATGGATATATTCTTAAATAGCAATGGAAGCGGGTAAGGTTTAAAATCGAAATCAACGAGTATTCGACTGATAACAAACCTAAAAACAAGAATCAATTGATATCCTTTAGCTTTTTTTTTTATAGGGGGTACTCGATATGTTTTGGTATTAAATGTTAAAAAAAATAAAATCCAAAACCCGGTTATTAATTTACTATATATATTTATAGTTTTTATAAACTTTTATATTTTTTTAACAAAACCCGAAACTCGGTTATTAGTTTATATATATATATATATATATATATATATATATATATATATATATATATATATATAGTTTTTATATACTTTTAATATTAGACTAATAGAACAACATCTAAAGATATATTTCTTTTTTTTTTCATCAAATGCCTAAATTAAACCGTCCAACAAGTTATACATTTTTTATCATTGCCTTTACTCTTTCTTTCTATATTTGTTGGATATTTTCTCTTTCTATATTTGTTGGATATTTTCTTTATCAACTATTATCTTATTATGTATAGACAAACATTTATCGATTTTAGTCTTATTGAAATTGAGTATTTATTATTTTATATATAAATATTGCAATTATTATTTAATTTATTTCGACTTCTGTCATCTTATTGTGTATAGTTCTTCATTGTTTTATTTTTGGCCTTTTTTTACATTTAAAATTAATTTTTCTTACATCGTTTTTAGGGTTACGGTTACGGATACCCGCAATTATTTGGATTTATTTGCAATTATGGTTATAGTTACTGAGTTTCAAACCCATAAAGTTATGATTATGACGATTTCAATTATAATCATACAACTTTTTTTGCGATTAATTGACCCACTATCATCCATCAAGACTCTAAACACAGTTATAATAACATCAATATAAAATAGTAAAACTAAGGTAACGATTGGTATATTGCAATGGATTTTGACATGAATGGAATGGACCAATAAATGGAATAAAACTGGGAATGGAATGAAATTGAAAATGCGAATAACATGTTTAGTATGTTATAGGAATGAAGAGTAGTAATGAGAATGCCTTGTATAATATGACATGATTGTTCTCTTATTATTATAATATTAACAATAAAAATAAACACGAATATAAACGTAAACAACATAAACATAATAAATAACAACAACAACAACAACAACAACAACAATAAACAACAACAACAACAATAATAATAATAATAATAATAATAATAATAATAAAAATAATAATAATAATAACAAAATAACAATAATAATAATAACAACAACAACAATTATTATTATTATATTTATTATTATTACTATTATTATATTTGGTATTATTATTATTATTTTTGTTTTTATTTTTATCATTGTTATTTTACGTTATTATTATTTCAATCAATATTATTATTTATTATTATTATTTTGCTATTTTAATTTTATTGATTATTATTATTATTATTCTTTTATTTTTAGTTTTTGCTTTTATTTTTATTTTTATAATAATAATTATTATTATTTTTATTTTTATTTTTATAATAATAAATATTTTATAATAATTATTATTATTTTTATTATTATTTTATTTTTATAATAATAATAATAATTATTATTATTATAATTATTATTATATTTCTTAATTATTATTATTATTGTTATTTTTATTTTTATTTTTGTTATTATTATTATTGAAATATAGGAATATGATAGTCACGTTCATTCCCAAATACATGGGAATGGTCCATTCTCATGTTTGTTCTGGAATAACTATTCCATATACGCGGAAATGGGATTACCTTGGGAATGAGATTCCCAAGTTCATTCCTACATACCAAGCATGGGAATTGAAAAGAGTTGAGAATGTCATTCCATTCCAAACTCCATTCCAATATACCAATCGCTACCTAAGAGTTTCTAAACCAAATAAACAATATAAGTTTTAATGATGAAGTCATGGAAGCCCAAAACTATACTGAAAAGAGTTACTGGTTTCATGAGTCAAAAATTAAATTTAAGGTTTATATAAATATACACTACAAGAAAAAACAGTTTTGAAGACGGACCGTCACTGTGCTGTCGCTTTTTGGCGAGGGCTAGGCGAGGGATACCATTCCCTCGCCTAATCGGCAAGGGCCTTCCCTAGCCATTTCGACAAGCGATGCCATTGTCCCTCGTCGATTCGGCGAGGGACGCCCTGTTCCCTCGCCGATTTGGCGAGGGACAGCCAGTTCCTTCACCGAACGGCACTGTCCCTCACCGAATCGGCGAGGGAAGGCCATGTCTATCGTCGATTCGGTGAGGGACAGTGTCCACCCTCATCGATTCTGCGAGGGAATGCACTGTCCCTCACCGAATCAGCGAGGGAATCAGGCGTCCCTCGCCGATTCACTTTTATGTTTAGATTGAATATATAAAATTAGAAAATTTAACAAAGGTCAATTCGGGTGATTAGGTGACGGATAGTCCTTCCCCTCGCCAATTCGAGCATGGGACAAATTTTTTGAAGGATAAATTATGTTTATGTTTGTAATGCATTATCAATGTTAAATATAATTTTACATTGATAATTAATAAATGATTACATATCATCCTTTTTTAATAAAGGATCACAATTCATCTATGTAAATTGAGAAGTAATAAAAATATAATTAATATAAGATTTAAATATAAAATCTAAATTAATTATTTATTAATGTGTGTTTTATTAATATTATTTTTTATAAGCTTTTAAGTTAAAAAAAAGTAACTAGTAGTTCAATATTTTGTAATTTCATAAAAGGTCAAAAAAAACAAAACAAAAACATCATAGATTATTAACTCATGTTTTAATATGTAAAATTTTAATGTGTTATAACACAAAAAAATGAAAAGAAAAAATTTTTTGGTTACGGAATGGGTCGTCTCCAAAATGAAAGTGAAGTTAACATTCGCTAAAAATAAATAAATTAGATGAAATTAAAAAAAAAGTGCCAAAAAAATTACAAATTAAACAAAAAGAAAAAAGTGGAAAAAAACAAACTATTAGCTAATTAATATAATTATTTTGATAAAAATATGAAAATACAAATTAATTAAACAATTTAAAATTTTAAGATAATAAACAAAAAAAAGTTAAAAACAAATTAATTAAAAGAATAAAATAATAAGCCTAATAAAAAAAATTTAAAAAGTTGTTAATGCCCTCCAGGTCTTTATTTATTCATTCTCTTTCGTAATAGTCACTTAAGATGATTAGATCAACTAATGAATTCAGAATAATTCTAGCCACATAAAATAAGTAAATATTTCATCCTCTCAAACATACACCACACACGGCCTTAAACACACACACACAACATAAATTCCTCTAAACACTCACACACCCACCCGTCGGACCAAAGAAGATTAAAAAAAAAAACAAAGATCAGAAGGCAGAGCTCGACGGAGGAAGAAAAGGAAGAATAAAAAATATAATAGACCAGCCATTAGCGTGTAGAGGTGAAGCTTCCTGATCTATTCCATAATCTCTCATTTATCAACGGCACCACCAAGCCAAGACAACAAACAGAAAATGGAAACGGCAGCTAGAAGAAGCGGCGACGGCCTTATGGAAGGCTTGTACAGCGTCTTGATGCGCCGCAACTCCATCTTCGTCACCTTCGTCATCGTCGGCGCTGTACTCAACGAACTGGTCAGCCTTTAACCTATACACACATAACTATATGAATGATTTAACTCACAATATATTAATTAATTAACTCGCAGTATATTTTTTTGGAAATAATTAATTTGAAGGTGCTGACTTTTGACCTGTGATTATTGATTTACAAGTAGTGGATTATGGAGTGAAGTAGCTATGGGAACACAACAATGTTGTGATAATTACTTAAATTTAAATTTATTTAAATAAATCAATATATCATTCAATCCATGATTATTTATTATTTAACTATCCATATAACTCAAATATATACATATATACCAAGTTAAAAAAAAAGGAAGAAGGCTTTAGAGCCCGTCGGGTGCAGGGGAAAGGAAAAGAATAGAAACTTACATAGGGCTTCATCTTTGGTGATAATCAAGAGCTTCTAAGTGGTTTCCAAGCTTGCAACATGTTTGTTCTAGCTATCTTAGGTGAGCAAGACATGTTTCTATACATTTAATTACTTGTTAATGCTTATTTGAAGTTGAATAAGGTATATGATCCATGTGAAATATAATGCTTGAATGATGATCTTTAGCTTGTGGAATGTTTAAAGAGTTCTCTTTTGCTTGAATTACATGGGTTAGCTTAAAGAATAATGGTAGCCAAAATTTATTAGATTGAAGCTATAACTTGGAGCTCATGTGTTTGTTAAAATGCCTAAGATGAGCTCATATTACTTCCTATGTGATTTACTTAAGACTTGGGTTGAATTACATGCTAAAAACTGCATGATATACAAACATCACCTAGTAAGGAATAAGCTAAAACATGGGGATTTTAGGGTGTGGGGTGTTCGGGTAGCTGGCTGCCAAGCGCCGACAGTCCCTATGCCAGTGCCGGACAGCCATTGGTTATTCTTTTTTTTTTCCACTCCCTTGTCCCCTAGTTGTTTTGTAAATATTATATAAAGTGTTAATCATATATTGTGTTCACTAACTAGCCTTGTATCCTAACTTTGAGTTTGTGTATTGAGCTATTATTTTGGCTAGTAAAAAGTTGGTGGTTGGATTTTATATAAGAGTAAGCAAATTTATTTAATAGTTAAGGCATAGTGAAGGAAATTATAATTACGTTGAGTTAGTAAAATTGATTGGCTAGATTAATTAGAATTTGAGGACTAGATATTAGCATGCTACTTATTTATTTGTCCTCATTTCTATGCCTATTGGTGGTAAATGCTAAGAGGTACCTATTGTGTTTTGTCTATGAGTATTCATTTGGTGTATATCTGGGTGGGTGTGCTTAATGTATGTGTATAAGTAATTGTTGCTTCATTCTTGGTTCAAATACTTGGTAGGCCCATGGTTTGTTCTTATCCCACATGACTAACTTATATGATTTACATATAAAAGTTTGTTTAATTTATGTTCTAACATGATAAAGTGTTTGCCTACACTGAAAGTATTGCAAAAGAATAGAAAGCAATGGAATGTTTGTAACTTACTTTTCACTGAGCTACAAATCTTTTTGGTTGGGTTTTTATCGTCCTATTGACAGTGATTTCTCTACATCTTCGTAAACCGTTTTCTTTAGTTTATTTATGAGCTTTTGTACAAATCTAAGAAGTCTAACAATAACTTTTCTTATTTCATATAGTTTCGGACAAGAGCTTTTGGAGATTCAAAGCTCGTGAATAGTTTTGGAGAAGATTCAAATGCATAAGATTAAGTCAAATTTGTAGGTGGTCAATTTGTAATTATATATGTAATTAAAATATTTTGTAATTTTAATTTTAAATTGAATTTTGATTGTCTTTTCGGAATGTAGCTGACCGTCTCCCTCTGTTAGAAAAGTCGTCTAATTTAACAGCAATTGCAATACACGCACTTAAAATGCGATTTTTTTATGCTTTTGGTTTAAATAAATTTGTTGTTGGACAAAAATACCCTTTTAGGAAATTGTTTGCCCTTTTTGTGTTTTTCCTGAAATATTTATTTACTCCCTGTGTTTTTAAAATAGGTTTAATACTCTCCTGTATTTTTTTTATTTTAACTTTATGTAAGGGTATAACAATCAATTAACTAATTTGGTAACGATTGCTAATGGAATAAGAGATTTTGGATGCGTCAACTTAATTGAAAAAATACAGGAAGGTAATGAGTCTATTTTAAAAATACAGAGAGTAAATAAGTATTTCGGACAAAATAGAGGGGGGCGACAAGCAATTTACTCGATTTAAGCATGAATGAAATAGACCCTGCAGACATACTTTGCCCTCTGTTTATTCCAAATACATCCATTTTACCATGGCAAATCGGTTCATTATTATTTTTGTATTTTAATCATAAATGTATTAAGAAATCTCACAGATTTCTCTTTAATAAGAAACACCCAAAAATGTGTAGATTGTGCTTAAAATTTTCCGTTTATGTAGCCTTCAGATAAAGTTCAAAAGAATTTAATTTGGTCCAAGAAATTTTGTGTCCAAGCGCTAAGCAAAGAGAAGCCTGGTAAAGAGATGTACTGACGCATGATATTTTCATTTTTGAGCTTCAGCACTTCCAAGGCACATATGAACCATAATACTTGATATATATTTTTGTCAACGAAAATAAACTATTATAGAAATGATAATAAGTTGAACAGTATGTAGTTAATGGGTATTAATTTTGGAGCTATTGGGGTTTAGACTGCATGAAGTTCTATCTTAAAACACCAATTGATGTCAAGTGGAGTGGTCTAGGATTTTATTAAGAGGTTTAAGAGTTTATGATTTTTTTATGTGAGACAAGTATATATTCTAATATTCTCTCTCACGTGTGACCTGATTTGAGAGGGATCACACGTAAAAGATTGAACTTGCGTGAACCTTAATTTGAGATGGTTACACATAGAAGATTGAAAACACGTGGCAGATTGAAGATGCGTAGAATATGACACACGCGAAGATTGAACACAAATAGATCTGATTTGAGATGGGTCGCACGCGAAAGATGAATGAGACTAGACCATGGGCCTAACTCTGATACTATGTTAAGAAGCCTGATGTTCCATCTTAAAATTAATTAGTGCCAAGTGGAGTGACCCAGGATCTTATTAAAAGGTTTAAGAGTTTATGATTTTTCTATGTGGGACAAGTATATATTTTAACAACAATACCCATTTCATAACTAGGCATTAGCACAATTTATGTAATATCTTTCTTTGAACAAGAAGAACTAGGAAAGATTTAACAACAGCCAGGGACGCGACATGTTTTGAGACTAAGTGCATTGTGTTGGGGTAAGCTTTCTGCCGATAGTTTTTACTAGAGTAAATTGTTTGCGCCCCTCCTGTATTTTGCTCGAAATATTCATTCACCCCCTGTATTTTAAAAATAGACCTATTATCCCCCTGTGATTTTCGAAATATAGCTGACCGCCCTTCTCCGCTAAAAAAATCGCATAATTTAATAGCAATTGCAACACACGCGTTTAGAATGCGATTTTTTTATGCTTTTGGTTTAAATAAATTCATTGCTGGACAAAAATACCCTTTTAGGAAATTGTTTGCCGCCTCCTTGTGTTTTGTCCAAAATACTCATTTACCTCTTGTAATTTTAAAATAGACTCATTACCCTCTTGTATTTTTTCGATTTTAACTTTATGTAATAGTATAACGATCAATTAACTAATTTGGTAACGTTTGTTAACGGAATAAGAGATTTTGGATGTGTCACCTTAATTGAAAAAATACAAGGGGGTAATGAGACTATTTTAAAATTATAATGGGTAAATTAATTTTTTGAATAAAACACAGAAGGACGACAAATAATTTACTCGTTCTTACTATTGATAAAATATGGTGCTAGTTGCAATATATATAGTTCTTTGGCTAAAATAATAGTACTGGAATATGTATAGTGCTTTGGCTACGTACTCTTTTTATGCATGAGATATCAATTCGTTGGCTTAATATATTTGAAGAATATTTCATGAATTATGATATGAGAATGCATTATGAGGATGGTTTAGTTGGCCATAGGAATTTAGTATTTCGTGATTTCTTTATCGTAGTGATGGTATAATGCTTTAGCTCTGCACGGATCGTGTTGTTCCTAGTTTTTTTTATGTTGAATAAAACATTTTATTCAAAAGCAAATGAGGTACATTAGCCTATACCAAGGGTAGGCAGGTCTGATAACAACAGAGAATAAAAGAGAGGGGAACATTTGATAACCAGTCCAAGGAGTGTGTAAGATGGTTGGCCTGGTTAGCAATCCAATTTGAAACTACATTTGCCTGTCTCCTAATAAGATGCACTCGGACACCACTCTTTTTTGAAAGCTCGACTTTGATATCTGCAATAAAAGGGACAATTTTCCAGCAAGGAGAATGACAAAGTGTGTGGATAGCCTTGTAAACTTCTTCACAATCTGTCTCGACAATGATGTTGTCACAACTGATTGAATTTGTGAGCTTGATAGCATTGAGAAGTGCCATGGCTTCAGCTTGCTGAGGAAATTGACATCTTGTTGAGAAGGATGAGCCATCGATAAGGGTACCTTCATGGTTCCTGCATATGGTAGCAATACCAGCAGAGAACATTCCATAGTTGAAAGAGGCATCACAGTTGATCTTCAAGGTGCCTCTAGTAGGTGCGATCCATCGAGGATTATGCAAATGGTGGTGAGTGGGAGGTGAAATAGCAGAGTTTACTTGGATGGCACTTGAGAATTATGCACGAGAATGATTTGCGATTGTAATCGTTCTGGTTGGACATGTTTTAACCCCTTCAAAAACAAAAGAATTTATACTCTTCCAGATTTGCCAACAAAGATAGCCAATAATAGCTTCTGCACTGCCTTTCTCATATCCTGCTGCACGACATTTTTGGGCAAGGTCAATATACTAGACATCAAATCTTGTAATGTTTCTTTCATCTAGCAAGAACTGAAGAGGGGATGCAATCCAACAATGGCGACTCCAGGGACATAACAGGAGGAGGTGTTCAACAGTTTCTGGCTCCAAATTACATATTTTGCAAATGGGACTGAATGAGCATTTCTTTTTGAATTTTTTTTCCTAGTTGTAGACTGTAATGTTTGTATGATTGGTTGCATGAATTAAGTCGGACTATCTATACACCAGTATAAGTATTAGTCTTGGAATTTGTTGAGTCACTTTGTTTATGGATGAGAGATGCTAAAGGCTACAATGCCAAAAGAAAAAATAAAATAAAATAACAACTTTTGGGAGTTAAAGAATTGAGTAAACAAAATGGATTGTCTTTGCACGCGGTTGAGACAAGATGAAAGTACTATTGGACTAATGTTTACAAGAGAGTGCCTACGGCAATAGATAATTTTGTTAGACCAGACGTAGTCCTTCTTTTGCTACATTCTTGGGAACTTATCTTCACAATATGTTCTAGTATTTGTTTTCAGTTTGGTTTCTCAAATCCTTATACGCCTAGAACTTTGGTAGCTTACTAACTGATGAGATTGTGCATATCTCCTTGTTTCCTTGTCTCTCATTCTGCATTCTCCTCACTTAAATGTTGTTGGCTGTCATTGGGTGTATCGTATAAAACAGAGGTCGGATGGCTCGTTGGAACGTTATAAAGCTCGATTAGTAGCCAAAGGCTACCATCAATAACTTGGGAGTGATTTTGGGGATACCTTTAGTCCGGTGGTACGACCTGGAACAATGGATATATTCTTAAATAGCAATGACAGTGGGTAAAGTTTAAAATCGAAATTAACAAGTATTCGACTGATAACCAAACTGATAACAAAAATCAATCAATACCCTTTAGTTTTCGTTTTTATAGAGGGTAACTGATAGGTAATGATAGGTTTTGGTATTAAATATTAAAAAAATAAAAATAAAATGCGAAACTTAGTTATTAATTTACTACATATATATTTATAGTTTTTACAAACTTTTTTAAAAAAAATTTTAAAACAAAACCAAAACCCAGTTATTAGTTTAATATATATATATATATATATATATATATATATATATATATATATATATATATATATAGTTTTTATATACTTTTTATATTAGACTAATAGAATAACACCTAAAAATATATTTCTTTCTTTAATCAAATGCCTAAGTTACCTAAATGGCAAAACCGTCAAATGAGTTATACATTTTTATCATTGTCTTAACTCTCTCTTTCTATATTTGTTGGATATTTTCTTTATCAACTATTATCTTATTACGCATAGACAAACATTTATCGATTTTAGTTTTATTAAAATTGGGTATTTATTAATTTATAGACAAATATTGAAATGATTATTTAATTTATTTCAAATTTTATCATCTTATTGTGTATAGTTCTTCATTTGTTTTATTTTTTGGGCTTTTTTGACATTTAAAATTGATTTTTCTTACATCTTTTTAGGTTGATTTTCTATTTAAACTAATTTTTTAATTATTCTTTTTTAATATGAAGGGTTACAATTAGGGTTACCTATGATTATTTATATTTATTTACAGTTATTGTTATGGTAACGTACTGAGTTTCAAACCCATAAAATTATAATTATAATTATGATTACTGTTTATGCTAAACGATTTCAATTATAATCACATAATTTGTTCAATTAACAGACCCACTAATCTATCATCATCAAGACTCTAAACACAGTTATAATAACATCAATATAGAATAGTAAAACTAAGAGTTTCTAAACCAAATAAACAATATAAGTTTTAATGATGAAGCCATGGAAGGCCAAAACTATACTGAAAAGAGTTGCTGGTTTCATGCTTTAAAAGATTCACATGCACTCAAAAATTCTTTCTAAACCATTATCAAAAAACTTCCTGCAAAAATAAGGTTTATATACATATACGCATATTCTCTTGTTATAGTTCCTTGTTCAGCTTAATATATATAGAAGGATTTAAGAAGGAAACTTGTACTCAAGAGTTGAGTATAATAGTCAAATAGTGATCTGTTATATCAAATATTCTAAGTTTGAACTATAATTTTCAGCCTCCAGTACTTAAAAAAAAAAAAAAAAAAGCCAACTGTGAACTTAAAACTACGGTAAATTGCAAACTATCCATTGTAGTTTGTCGAGTATTCACATTGCGCTTTATGTTATCGAAATGACGGTTTAGTCCCTTGAATTTTTACAAAGGAGAGATAGTTAACCCTATCTTCTACACGCCTCTCTATATATCTGCCACTAATTTATCCGGTCCCAATCTAAATCCCATATTGATCCAACCTCCAATTCTTATACTCTTAGCAAGTTCTGATTTAAGCATGAATGAAATAGACACTGTAGACATACTTTGCCCTCTGTTTATTCCAAATGCATCCATTTTACCATGGCAAATCAGTTCATTATAATTGAAAATCATAAATGTATTAAGAAATCTTAAGATTTCTCTTTAATAAGGAACACCAAAAAATGTGCAGATTGTGCTTGCATCACAACAAGAGAAGACTTGATTAAACTTTAATGTTTATGCATCCTTCAGAAGTTCTTTCTTTAATTTGATCCAAGAAATTTTGTCCAAGCGCTAAGCAAAGCGAAGCCTGGTAGAGAGATGTACTAACGTATGATATTTTTCACTTTTTTTTTTATAATTTTTTGGTTCATTTTGAACACTAAACCATTTTACATCACTTAAAATATTACACGATAATGAATCTAGAAACCTCTCACATTTAAAGCAATAATCATACCACTAGCTAGACCAAATGATCAACCTCAACCTTACAACCCATTACCATTTACCCATAGGCCATATCTTCTTACTTTTTTTTTAGCAAAACCGTGGACGCAGGTCATCTGGTGTTGGTGTTTTTTTTTTTTTTTTTTGTTAGATGTTAGTTTGCTTAAATCTATTAAAGTTTCATATAATCTACATTTTAGCCAAAAGAAATGAGATTCAAGAGCAAATGCCCAAGTGAGATAGGTGCTTCCAATGGCAGAACCACTCTTAAGATTGTGGAAGCTCACTACAATATTTTGACTTCTTGCAACCCATAAATTAAACATGTAAGAAAACTGTTATTATAAATGTTATTTTGCAACGCTTTTATAGCTGTTGTCTAAAAATAAAATATTTTGCAACGCTTTTAATTAACTGTTGCAATATCTATAACATTTTGCAACGATTTTAATTAACTGTTGCAATATCTATAGCCTTTTGCAATGATTTTAATTAACTATTACAATATCTATAACCTTTTGCAATGATTTGCATCAGACTATTGCAATATCTATAATATGCAACGCTTTTTTATGAAGTGTTGCTTATTTCATTCATTTTTTACAATGGTTTGTAAAATTATAGATTAGTTACAACTTATAACATAAATCATTTTGCAACAGTCTTATTAGTATTGAGTCTTACCATTGCAAAATCTATGATATACTACCCTTTTTGTTAAGTGTTGCTTATTGTATTCAGTTTTATGCAACGATATGTAGAATTATCAGCTTAAATGCAACGCAAAAAAAACCATTGCTTATTTTATATTTATTTGGTGAGATATCTTGAGATATTTTGTTCATAAAGAAATTTGAGTTTTAGTTATTCTAAACTACTGTCGACTAGTTAAAAAATGGGGGCAAATTTATGAAAAAGAGCATTGCAGTTGTAAAAGACTATCATTTATATTTCTAAAAATTGTTACAAAAGTGTTGACATTAGAGATACATAAATGAATAAAATAAGTTTTTCTATAACAACTTAACTGTTAGATGAGATGGTTAGTTTGACTTAGTTATATAGTTCATTATCAAAAAGGTATTGGGTTCGAGTCTCATCACTACATATTTATAAGAAGAATTTATCCAAGTGCAACTCAATAAAGAAAAAATAAAAAGAATCTCACATATATATTATTTTAAGAATGACGAACTTGCAACTGTAAGATAACCGTTGCTTATGCTTTTGAAACTCATTGCAATAACTAGGAAAAACCATCACAAAATGTATTAAAAATCGTTGTTGTTACTCTTTAAAACTGTTGCAAATAGAAAAATACTTATCATGTAGTCTTTAAAAAATCATTGCAAAAAGAATCAGTTGTAATGATTTTTTGACCGTTACTATTTATTTGCAAAAAACTGTCGCAGTAAAGATTAGACAACATGAGCAGATTCAACGATAAGAAAATCGTTACCTAAAGTCATTTACAACGGTTTTTAGTTCTTTTGCAACGGTTTTCAAATGTTGCATGAAATAAAAAAATGTGGTAGTGGCTACAATCTCCACTCAACTCAAATTGTCAGAAAATATGTATTTTTAGGTTGAAAAATGAATTCAGCCTCCACAGAAAAAAATCATCTATATATATAAGTGTTTAATTGTATGATTTTAGCCCCTAAAAAAATTATGGCCCTGCCCCTACCTATAAGGAAGTCACTAATAGTCCAAAAGAGATCTGATATGTGGGAAGGTGGGGACTAGCAATGTGACATTCTAATATTTCTAATATCATGATGTCTAGGCAGTTCCAAACTGCAAATATCTGATCATTGGAAGATGATGGGCCAGACAGCATTTGAGTTTGATCGACTTCATTCAGAATTTCAAATTTCATTATTTAGAACCCTATCCGAGACCTTATATAAGACAAAACTATGAGCTAGCGTCAAGTCTCTTCGAATAGTTGTGCTAACAAATATGAGCTGGTTTTGAGGAGGCTTAAATAACATATGCAAGTTTCTCTTGTTGATGTCTTAAGGAGCTTAGAAAACATGCAATCATCATCTTTGATGTCTGACTAATTAATATCGAGGAGTATGCAACAATATTTTGTTCAATGTAAGAAAGGAATTCATTAAACGTTGACCACGATTATAGATTAGAAGAAAATTGACATTACGAGGAAATTCACGATTTGATCTTTCTTCTGAGAAGGTTTTTCTATGTAGAATGACAATTTGAATATATTAAAAATTAACTTAGTTGTATCCATGGAAAGTCATCTAAGAGGAAACAAACATATCCTTTAGCTTTTATCTTATAAATCTAAGGATGGGTCGCGAGAAAAGTTTGCAAAGAAGAGTATAGATTTAATACACCTTATTTAGATGCAATTATCTTTCTCTAGGCCTAATTTGTTCGGAATGGGCGTGGCAGAATGTTTGCGCGAAGTAGTATCACGTAACTAAAATATGAATGCGAAAAAATAGGATAATTGAGACACAATAATTTTGAGTGAAAAACTCTCAAATAAATTGATATAAAAACCACGGATAAATATAAGAGAATTATGATGCAGTGCAATAGGAGTGGGACTTCTTGGCCCAAAGAGAGCACCCCATTGTTCAGAAAGCCCAAAAAGGCCAAGTTTGACCAGAAAAATCAACTGTGTCCGTAATTTACAAAAAAAATATTTTTTTGTGTGGAAATGGCCTTCTGAGCAAAACAGCTAAGTTTAGTCAAATTCTATCGTTTCGAGGGTCAAAACAGCACTTTTTCATTTTACGATACAAATTATGCTAGTTTTGCAAGTTTTCAATAATATAGGGACCTTTTTGTAATATTTATAATTTATGCATGTAGGGTTTCATTTATATTGTTTCTAAAACCTCTTGACGGCTAGACAGTTTATTTTCAATCAATATTGAGGGTTTTTTCAATATTTCAAATTCAATTTCTCGGTATTCGTTTGTGAATCAACGAGTTTTTGATATGCAATTCTCTTTCACCATGAACGCTGCATCAGATTTACAATGGGGGAAGAATATTTTATAATGATTTTCAGAATATTTTTTATATATATTGTTTTGTTTTTTTCCTGCTAATTCAGGGAGAATGGATATCTTTTATAAGATAAAGGTACAATAAGTCGGACTAAAAATACATGGTTGGAGTTCATGCTAAGATCATACAAAAAAAAGGAGTAGCAAATGCAAAGCAAATAAGATGAAAAACTTGAAATCTCGGGGTAACCACGCCTGGTTCGAAAGGTTTACCTGCAAGGAACAGGGCGATGAAATAATCACAAGGGCATGCGTGTCATCGCCTTCGATTTGCGAGAGATTATATCAAAGTTTGATGGGCTTAAATAAGATTAATTATCCAAGACCTCAAACCAGTTCATATATACGTTAGGGCACTTGCACAAGAAAAAATATTTTATGCAAGGATAAGACGAAGTGTTGAGAGGCAAATAATGGAGGTTTAAAACCATGTATAAGACAAAATTATTATTTAAGACTAGCATAACACCATCACAACTAAAACATTGAGGTGTAAAGTTCAAACTGATAAATAATCAATCGTTCGAAATCAACATGGGTAACATGAATCATGAGACCAATCGTGCAAGTTGGTAAGTTGTCCTTGTATAAGATCAACTAAAATATATTTGCTAGATAAGATCAATATATTTTATGAGGAAACTTGTTAACATTTTTACTTGAGTTGCTAAATTGTCCATCTTAATTATTATTATATATAATGATTTTGTCATATGCAGGATCTCGAGATCAATTTTATCATCATACGTTGATGACCAATTAATTCCAAGGATGATGCAAAACTATTTTGAGAGATATGACAAAAGGAATTCATTAATAAAACATTGACCAGTCTCGTTTGTGAATTTGAAATTCTACACTTAAAACGTGACAAAAATATTAATATTTCAAGAAAATTCACACGTTTATCTTTCAAGGTTTTTCTAAATACTAGAAGGACAATTTGATTATATCTAGCATATTTAACGTTTGGTTCATATGTTAGCAACAAACAAACTAGAACAAAAAATGAAGACTCCAAGCAGTTCATTGCTTTCACTACTTTCTACTTTCCTTCTAATTTCATGGGTTAATTCTGCTAATACTCATGATCATTTCCTTGATTGCCTTCGATCTCATATTTCAAACTCTTATGAAATATACACCCCGAAAAACACAACATATGAGTCTATTTTGCTATCCGCAATGTATAACCAACGTTTTAGAAGTGAGTCCACGTCGAAACCAAGAGTCATTATTACACCATCGCATGAATCCCACATTCAAGCAGCCATATATTGTTCCAAGAAACATGACCTCCAGATTAGAGTCCGAAGTGATGGACATGACTATGAGGGTCTTTCCTACACATCTGAAATCCCATTTGTTCTTATTGATCTTAGAAACCTTCGATCAATAACCATTGACACCGAAAATAAAACTGCATGGGCTGAAGCTGGTGCAACCTTGGGCGAATTGTATTACGCAGTCTCTCAGAAAAGTAGAACTCTTGCTGTTGTTGCAGGGGATGGCACAACAATAGGGGTCGGAGGACACATCAGTGGGGGAGGAATTAGCATGTTATCTCGAAAATTTGGCCTTGCAGCTGATAACGTAATTGATGCAAAAATAATCGACATTAATGGTCGAATTCTAGATCGCAAATCCATGGGAAAGGACCTCTTTTGGGACATTAGAGGGGGGTGGAGGTGTTAGTTTTGGTGTCATTATTGCATATCAAGTAAAATTACAAATTGTGCCAGAAAAATTGATTGTGTTCAGTGTCAGCAGGACCCTAGAACAAAATGCTACACAACTAGTACATCAATGGCAATACATTGCCGACAAGATTGATGAAAATCTCACGATTCGAGCCTCTATTAGCAGTGTCAATTCTGGTCAAAGTGGTAAGAGAACAATACAAGTATCATTCCTTTCTCAGTTTCTAGGTGGAATTGATGATCTCCTAGAAATCATGCAAAAAAGCTTTCCTGAATTAGACCTAGTAAAAGGCGATTGCATTGAAATGAGTTGGATTGAATCTATACTCTTCTTTGCAAACTTTCCTCGCAACGCATCCATAGACGTATTACTGAATAGGACAGATCTCAACAGCCCATATTTCAAAGGAAAATCAGACTACGTGATGCATCCCATTTCACAAAAAGGTCTGAGAGGGATATGGAGAAGGCTCCATGAAGAAGATGAAAATGTAGGCTCGATGCTATTTGATCCTTATGGTGGGAAGATGGCTGAAATCTCAGAATCTGAACTACCATTCCCACATAGAGCTGGAAACATTTACTTGATTGCCTACTATGCGATTTGGAAGAAAGAAGACGATTTCGAAGCTAGGAGGCACTTAAGTTGGACCAGGAGGCTTTACAGTTACATGACTCCTTACGTTTCGAAATCTCCAAGAGGTGCATATTATAATTATAGAGATCTTGACTTGGGAGAAAATAACATTGGCCATACAAGCTATAAACTAGCCAGCAAATGGGGAAAAAGCTATTTCAAAAGTAATTTCAACAGATTGGTCCAGGTGAAGACCAATGTTGATCCTGATAATTTCTTTAGGAACGAGCAAAGTATTCCATCTCTAGCATAATAATAAAAAAAGAAGACAGCGGTGCACTAATTTCAGTCATGGGTCATAATTAGACTACAATAAATAAATGTTGTATGCTTACAGCTGATAATAAATAAGTGATCCATAATAATTACTTTATATTATCTATATGTATGTATGTATGATTGTTCATCGAATCATTGCATAATAAGAGTTTTTCTTCTCTCATTCTTTTATCAATTGTCTTTAAATTTCTAACCTCGAGAGAGAGCAATTTTATCACTTTTTCCA
This sequence comes from Ehretia macrophylla, assembly GCA_037974665.1. NCBI lineage: Eukaryota > Viridiplantae > Streptophyta > Magnoliopsida > Boraginales > Ehretiaceae > Ehretia > Ehretia macrophylla. The sequence continues at coordinate 44,687,610 of CM075764.1, forward strand.
TCTTGGGCTGGAACAATTGCCTGTAACAATGGATATACTCTTATCCTAGCAAGACTCCAAACATAGTTATAACAACATCCATATAACAGTAGTAAAACTAAGAGTTCGTAAACAAAATAAATAATATAGTTTTTAATGCTCAACTCATGGAAGTCCAAAATTATACTGAAAATATTTACTGGTTTCATGCTTTAAAAGATCCATATGCAGTTTTAAAAAAAAAAAATCTGAACCATAAAATCATAAAATTTTCAGAAAAAAAAGAGTATATAAATATATATATATATGCGTAAACAATGATTGCCAAACTACACTCTTCAAGCAAGTAATTATTCTACGAAATAGTTTCTAAACACCTATAAACCGAAAAAGATTTAGGATCAAAGAATGTAAACTACCTGTGGCATATCTTGGAATCCCATTAATTGTGGGGTAGCTCAATAAACACATTTGCAGCTCCTTGACATCAAAGATTACCTCCAGGATTGAGCATTGGAATACAAATTGGTTGTCATATTTCACTCTATTGGTGTAATGTCGTTGTTCTTCCAAAAGGGGTCTTTTGGAGATTGAGAGGAAAATTTTTGGCTTGCCTTCGGAAAGGTTGGGGTGATGATGTTATTGATGGAAATCTTTCATCACCTGTGTCTGTTTTTCTTGTACTATTGGTATTAGGAGACTTGTGGACATCAATCAGGTAGCTCTGTCGAAGCAATTTTGGCATACCTATGTGCATAGTAACTCCCTGTGGGGGTATTAGGCTAACCGAGTACTGTTGGAAGGCCATAGCATTTGGAGTGTTGATATCCCTTCTAATGCAACATGGACCAGGAGGAAAATTCTCCATTGTAGATCGCTTGCCTCATCATTTATCAAACACAAAGTTGCTAATGGGGCTGGTACATTCTTGATGTGGGATAATTGGCTTTCGTGTGGTAGGCTTTGGGATTTTTCCAAGGATCATAATATTCACATTCCTAATGATTTAATCCATGTGAAGGTTGAGAGATTTATCAGGGGGAGCCAATGGTGCGGCCCTTGAAATTTGAGGTGGATCTTTCCCTTTGCAAGCTGAAGGTTTAGCTATTCTTCAAGCATGCCATTTATGCTCTTCATTGAATCTGAAAAATCCAATCATTGAAATGGATTCAGAAATTCTGTTCAAAGCTCATTGCTCAATCTCTTATGCCCCTCCTGTGGAGATTCATCATATTGTTGAAGATATCCGCAGTTTTAGCCATGCTATCCCTCAAGTCTCTTTCGTGCTTGTTCGTCGTGAAGTAAATAAGGCCGCTAATTGGATAGCAAAATCTTATATGGCCGGAAACCTACCTTTTGATTGGCTCTCAAACACTCCATCGGGCCTGTCCAATATGTTACTTTCTGATTTTAGCCTTTCAAGCATTGGTTAGCTTTTGTAATTTGTTCTTGTTTTAATGAAATTTCTTTTGCTTTGACCAAAAAAAAAAAAAGATTTGAGGTGGATCTCTTTGCTTGTTCACGGTCTTCGAATAGTGATGCTAAAGATTCTATTGAGTGGGTGACTGATGCTGAAGCAGGTAAGTTCTCTACATTTCTCACCTGAGATTCAATTCGGACCAAAAATCCTTGTGTTCCCTGGGCTAACTTAATTTGGAACACGTGTGTTATTCCAAGGCAAAGTTTCTGTACTTGGCTGGTTTGTTTGAATGGAATTCCAATGAAGCAAAGGCTGATATATGGAATGGGGTATTGTTGATGAAACAAGATGCGTCTTCTGCCCTATGGGGGTTGACTATAGAGATCATCTCTTTTTCGAATGGTTTTTCTCCTATCTATTTGGAGATATTGTACTCGGCGTTTGAGAAGTGGTAACCTTAACCTTGCCTAGGATCATTTGCTGACTAGAATCACTCTGTTGGGAAAAGGGTCGGAGTCTCAAAGCTGATATCACTAAGGCTGCTTTCTCTTCATATACATTTATAATTTGTGGAGAGAGCGGAACAACAGAATCTTTAATTTAGATGTGCATACGGCATATAGAGAAATTCCATTTCCGAATTTTTAATGCTTGGGCTTCACATGAAGGTTATAGACCTATCTTGGACGAGGTTTGGAGTATGCAGATTGCAGGTTTTCCTATGTACATGCTGATTAAGAAGTTGAGAAGTTTGAAGGGTGCTCTTAAACAATTTAATAAGGACCATTTTATGGGCATTAATTCAACTATCCCAATTATGAGAGCCGAACTGGAGGATGCACAAAACTAGATTCTGAGTTCACCCCCGAACCAGAATCTTATTAGCAAGGAAATTGAGTTGAAAAGGCAACTGATGGAGGCATTATCCTTTGAAGAATCTATTTTTCAGTAGAAAGCTAGAGTCAACTGGCTTAAGGGTGGTGATCTAAACACGGCTTACTTTCCATAAAGTCATCAAAGAAAGACAGATTCATAATTCTATTTCTAGTATTGAGGATGAGAATGGTAATGTTCTGTCTAATGAAGTTGATATTGCCGAGAGATTTATGGATTACTTCAAAAAGTTGTTGGGCACTGTCAGGGCCAATAGGGTGGATTATTCTTCTGAGGATCTTAAAAACCTTTTTGGCAAATCAATCTCTGAGGACAACAAAAGAATGCTTTCTTCTTCGATCTCTAATTATGAAGTTAAAGAAGCTATGTTTTCTATTAATAGTTCAAAGAGCCGAGGTCCAGATGGTTATCCAGCTTTCTTCTATAAGAATGCTTGGGATATTTTGGGTACTAATATTTGTTATGATGTTCGTAATATGTTTGATTCAGGTCGTTTGCTTAAAGAGATCAATACCACAACCATCACTCTTATCCCCAAAGTGAGCAGTCCTTCGAGTCCAGGTGATTACAGGCCCATTTCTTGTTGCAATGTCATTTATAAATGTGTCTCTAAGGTGATTGCGAACAAACTTTGCAAGGTGCTTGATTCCATTATATCTGTTAATCAGTCGACTTTCATTCCGGGGAGAAAGATTTTGGATAATGTGCTTATTGCGTAGGAGTTGGTTCAAAATTACGGTCGTAAGCATACCACCTCCAAGTGCATCATAAAATTTGATATTATGAAGGCTTATGATTCTGTTGACTGGAGATTTATCTGGCTTTGTCTCACTACTCTTGATTTTCCAGAGGGGTTTATTAATTGGGTTGACATGTGTATCACTTCTCCATCTTTCTCAGTGATGCTTAATGGCCAAATTGAGGATTTCTTTCAGGGGAAAAAGGGTCTGCGTCAAGGCGACCCAATTTCACCCTATCTCTTTGTGATTATTATGGAGGCTCTTTCTCAACTTCTTGTCAAATGTGGTCAGATGAAGGGTTTCGGGTTTCATCCTAAATGTAAGAAAACAAAGCTCAATCATTTAGCATTTGCAGACAATATTCTTATATTCTCCAAGGCCAGTCCTAGCTCTATCGAGATCATTAAGAAAGTTGTCACCATCTTCTCTAAGTTGTCTGGTCTACAGTTTAGCACCTTCAAAAGTGAAATATTCTTTGCAGGATGCTCTGAGAGTTGCAAACAGTTTATTTGTGAGGCATTGGGAGTTAATAAGAGTAGCTTACCTGTTTGCTACTTGGGTATTCCTTTGATTTCTGGCAGACTCAGCAAAGTGACATGTAGTACTCTGGTTTCTAAAATCACGGCAAGAATTGATCATTGGACTACCAATTGGCTCTTCTATTCAGGGATATTACAATTTATCAACTCAATTTTGCAAAGTATTACAATGTATTGGTGCAATGTTTTCATGCTGCCGAAGGGAGGTATCAAAGAAATTGAAAGGAAGTTTCGAGCCTTTTTATGGAAAGGTAGAGGGGATAGTGCTAAAGGTGCTAAGGTCGCTTGGACTAGAGTGTGGAAACCAAAGAAGAAGGGCGGACTAGGGGTGCATAGTCTATGGGAAATTAACATGGTTGCATTGTTGAAACAATGCTGGCGCACATACTGTGATAGCGATTCCCTGTGGGGTTATTGGGTTAATCGAGTATTACTTGATGGCCATAATATCTGGAGTATCGATGTCCCAAGCAATGCTGCTTGGACGTGGCTGAACCTTCTCCAAATTAGGCAAACTGCTTTTAAGGTCATTCGCCATTGTGTTGCTAACAGTTGGTGTACATCACTTTTATGGGACACATGGTTGGCATGTGAAAAATTGTGGGACTTTGCTCAGTCACATAACATCATGGTACCAGTATAATTTTACAATTCAAAAGTGGTAGATTTCATCGTTGACAATAATTGGGCTTGGCCTATCCAACTTCGGTGGGTGGAAAATCTTGTTGACTTTGTACCTAGAATTGGAGTTGAGGATTGTGTGATGTGGTTTGTAGGATCAACTAATGGTTTTAATTTTCATACCACTTGGGAAGATATTCAGGATAGAAGAGAGCAGGTTTGTTGGGAGGATCTGGTTTGGAATAAATCTATTATTTCGAAACAGAGCTTCTGTACTTGGTTTGCTATGCTTGACAGACTGGCTACTAAAGCTAGACTGTTTGATTGGGGTGTTGCAACAGATGTCTATTGCACCTTTTGTGGGTTGGGTTTAGAGTGTCGGAACCACATTTTCTTTGATTGCATTTTCATACATCGCATTTGGAAATGGTGCGCTAAGAGGATGAGATGTGGAGTACTCAATTCGAGTTGGGAGACCATCATGGAGAAACTTAGCAAAGTTGCTAAGGGTAGAAGTTTGAAGGCTGTCATTACGAGAAATGCCTTCAATTCCTGTATCTACAACATCTGGTTGGAGCATAACGGTAAAGTTTTTGGAGCCACTCCTAAAACTGAAGAATAGATTATCTCAAAGATCATGGCGGATGTTAGGGGCAAAGTTAGCTTACAACGTAAATATCCTAACACACTTGAAAATACATTACTTTGTAGAGATTGGAACATTTGTATATCTTGAGGTTCTTCCGCCTTGGGTCCTTTTGACGTAAGTTTTTGCTATGGAATGGAAAGATTTACTTTTGCGTAGCCAAAAAAAAAAAAAAAATTCTTTCAGATCTGAAGGGCAAAATTAACATTGGCAGTAAATACTCAAATAGTATAGAAAACAATTTTTGTGTAGAGATTGAAAATTAGTTGTATGGCCATTGTCTTGATGTCGATCCTTCTGACTTTTTGTTTTGATGTAGATGTTTTAAGAAGTAGAATGAAATGATTTACTTGTTGAGGAAAAAATAACCAAAAAAAAATCGTCTTCTTAAACATGTGATAATTGGGATTTAGAATTTTTCTTGACAAATTATAAAAGTGTGACACCACTTGTATACTTGCTTTGAAAAATGCATTGGCTAGTTGGATGTGGGTACGCGTATGCTTTGAGATGCAAATGTTCCAGAAGATAACTCCACAGTAGTAAATCGTTCGTTGTGATGGTTATATCTCAATATATAATTTTTTTGGAGAACTTTAATCATATTTAAGACATCAAATTTGTCACGCCCTCAAAATTCGTCAAAAGCGAACTTCAAAGAACATGATTGCCGCGAACCTAAAAAGGGACACTTCTCCTAAATTCGCAAGGCACAAAGTACAACTATTCTATAACCACAAGCAAGAAAGATAAATTCAGAGCATCTAATTCCCAAAGACATAGATAAATGATCCACGCCTCCAAAGAAACTTAAAACATCCTCAAAGATGACATTGTCCAAAATGAAAAATCCAAATGCGCGAAAAGTAAATGTTGGATAAGTCTAATGCAAGATAAACTCTCCATTATTTCAATGTACTAAAAGATCCAGTAACATAGGGTGTCCTCTAACCCAAGACCCAAGCGAAATAATCTATTTCTCTCCATCTGCGAAATAATATATTTTTTCAGGAAAAACAAAATAACATAATGAGATAATAATCCCAATAAGTAGTAGATCCCAAAACTAATAAGGGACTATAGTTTTGCTGAAACAATATGAAACAAAATGGAAATCCTAACAATAGAGCAAGCATTTAAATGGCGGGCAGCATGGAAAAAACTTTCAAAAAGAAAACATAAGGCCAAAACCCACACTTATTGACAAAACAAGGTACATAATGACCCTAAATTATGTCAATACAAACGAAGATGGATAGAAATCCAATGAAAAGTGGCCAAAAACATAGAGTGGTTTGTTATTGCACATACCACCAAAAGCAAGTAAGAGTCCTAACGAACTAGTAGTGCACTACCCAAAGAGTGGCATACGCTTCCCACCACCGAGGGCTAAATGAAGACACAGCCTCAAAGGATATGGCATATGGGTCCAAAATTTTACCAAAAGTATGCAATAAATACGAAGTTGCAAAGTTATGCAATGAGTATAAAAATATATGTATATAACTTCTTTTAAAAACTATCGTGAATTGGCATACAAAATTACAATAATCCACGACTTGGATACAATTGAAATATTTTGTGAACCAAAATTAACACAAGTAAAAGACAATTAATCTCTATTATAAATATTTAGACCAAAACGTTTAGTAAATTAAGAGCACTTAAGAAAATAATAATAATAATGAATAGATAATTTCAGGTATTATTGAAACACTTAAAGAATTATTATCTAAACCAATAAAAGAAAACTATTTACTAACTACTACATAATTATACATTATAATCATAACACAAACAAAAATAAATGTAAATTACAGAAAAATAAAAACAAATAAATAACAAAAAAAAAAGTAAAATAAGTAAACCAAAGTCATTGTTGGAACTGTGACTAAGGATCTGTTTGGCCTAACTTTTGACATTCAAAAATGCTTTCTGTCAGTTTAGAAGCTGATCTCACCTGTTTGGTGCATTTTTGAAAGTGTTTTTAAGTAAAAGCTGAAGCTAAAAAACAAAAAGCTCCAAATTTGAGCTTTTTAAAATAGGCTTTTGCGAAGCTGTTTTTATATAATGTAGGAAGCTGTTTTCTTTTTGTTTCTCAAATATACAACTTCATATTTTTTAAAGTACAATATTGCCCTCAAATTTTTTAAAAGTTCAATATTGCCTAATATAGACCAAACAATCAACGACTTTTGTTTAATAGTACTTCTAATTGCAAAGTTCTACAGCTCAAAAGTTAAAATTTCATAACTAGACCAAATAGAGCCAAGTCATTGTTCCAACGACGACTTAGTCATTGTTACGACAGTGATTTAGTCACTATGAACAGTGACTCAGTCACTGCTTTAACAGTGATAAACCACTGTTTAAATAGGGATTTTTCCTAAAACGTTAAAATTTATGTAAAGATTTATGAGAGAAAATTTTAAATAGCAGTTTCTCAAAAATTTATAAACCAAAGATATAAGAAAATTGTTAACGTCCAAGACAAGAATACATGACATATATATTGTTAAACCTCTTTAACACCTTATCTTTGTACGTACTCTGGGAGAGACCTATCAATCATTTCGATCTATCTCTATAGATTTGAATTCCTAGGATATAGGTTGTTTCTCCTAAGTTGTTCATGGAAAATGTTCTTGATAACCAGACCTTGACAGATGACATCATACCAATGTCATTCCCAATCAGTAGTATGTCATTTACATACAAGATGAGGAATGTAATTGTTTTATTGTTGACTTTCTTGTAAACACAAGGCTCGTCTTCATTCTTAATGAAGCCAAATGTTCTGACGACCTCGTCAAAGCATTTGTTCCAACTCCTTGAGGCTTGTTTGAGTCCATAGATGGATCTTTTTAGCTTGCACACTTTGTGACTTTCACCCATGGATTCAAAACCCATTGGTTGTTCCATATAAATGTCTTATTCAATGAAGCCATTAAGAAAAGTCATTTTGACATCTATCTGCCATATCTCGTAATCATAGTGTGCAGCTATAGCCAATAAAATCCTAATGGATTTGAGCATTGCTACTAGCGAGAAGGTTTCCTCATAGTCAACTCCTTATCTCTGACGGTAACCTTTTGCCATTAACCTTGCCTTGAAGGTCTCCACATTCCCATCTGCATGACTCTTTCTCTTATACACCCATTTGCACCCAATAAGTACAATACCCTCAGGTGGGTCTACAAGATTCCAGACTTGATTAGTGTAAATTGAATCCATTTCAGATTTCATGGCTTCAAGCCATTTTCCTAAGTCCCTATCAGAAATAGCTTCTTCATAGGTTAGGGGATCATCGACATGATCACCATCATCTAATGTGAACAACTCTTGTCCTTGGCTATGAAGGTAGCTATATCTTGTGGGGGGACGAACAATCCTTAAAGATTTGCATATCTGTGGTAAAACAATTAGTTCTTCTTGAATAGTTTCATCTTGGATCAAATCCTGAGTTTCTACCTGGTCAATTGGTTGCTCAATATTTCCCTCATTAAGCTCTACTTTTCTTCCCAAACCACCTTCTTGGATGAACTCTTCCTCCAAGAATATGACATGTCTGCTGACGAAGACTTTCTGGTCAGTCGGGGAATAAAAGTTGTATCCCAACGAATCCTTGGAATAACCAATGAATCTGACTTTGTCAGATCTCGCTTCCAATTTCTCAGTTTTAAGCATTTTAATGTAAGCAGAACAACCCCATATTCTAATGTGATTAAAGATGAGCTTCTTATTTCACCATATCTCATAAAGAATGCTTATAACTGATTTGGAAGTGACCCTATTCAAGATGTATGTCGTAGTGAGAAGAGCATGGCCCCAAAGGCCAATAGGTAAATCAGTATAACTAATCATTGATCTAACCATGTCCAACAGAGTCCTATTTCTCCTTTCTGACACACTATTCAGCTCAAGTGTTCCAGGTGAGTCAATGATACAATTATACCATTTTCTTTGAGATACTCCTGGAATTCAGTACTAAGGTATTCACCTCATCGATTAGACCGAAGAGCCTTAATCCTTTTTTCAGTTTGGTTTTCTACTTTTGCTCTGTATTATTTGAACCTTTCAAAGGATTTAGATTTGTGTTTAAGATACACATACCCATACCGAGACACATCGTCAGTAAATGTAATGAAGTAGGCAAACCCACCTCAGGCCAATTCACCAAAAGGCCCACACACATCAGTGTGTATCAACTCTAAAAATTTTTGTACCTCTTTGCCTTTGTCCCACAAAGGGTGATTTGGTCATTTTACCAATGACACAAGATTCACATGCTGGGAATGGACTCGGGCCACATGGGCTTATAAGTCCTTCTTTCTCCAACTTCATGATTCTAGCTTCCCCTATGTAACCTAATCTTAAGTGTCACAAATATTTAGAATTAAAAGTATCTCTAGACCTTTTAAAGGTCTGTACGCTCATGCATTGCTCATTTTTATTGTCGTCTTTCTTTATATCAAGTATATAAAACCCATTTACTAATTTGCTAGTGCCAACACATTTATTTTGCAAATAAATAAAACATCAATTATCCATAAACTTAAATTCAAAACCATTTTGAACTAGAACTGAAACGGAAATGATGTTCCTCAAAGCATTTGGCAAAAATAAACAATTATCCAGAACTAAAATAAATTCAGACGACAAAGTAAGACAGCATGTCCCAACAGCCAACGCAGCAACCATTGCTCCATTTCCCACCTTCAGGACCACATCGCCTTCTCCCAAAGCTCTATTTCTCCTCAGTTCCTATACAGAAGTACATATATAAGAAGTGGCGCCAGAGTCTAGCACCCATGAAGTAGAACCATGATTAATCGAAAGACTAATCTCAAACATGAGCAATCGAGACATACCTGCAGAAGCCTTGCCCTTTCCCTTCAAACTCTTGAGGTACTCTGGACAATTCCTCTTCCAATGTTCTTCTTTCTCACAATGGAAACAAGTTCCAGGATTTGCTACCTTCCCCTTCTTCTTGGACACGCCTCCTGTAGGCTTGCCCTGAGGGGCCTTTTTACCTTTTTTCTTGTTCCTTTTCTGCTTCTTAGCAGATGAAGAAAAGGCAAATGCCAACACAGTTTCTTTACCTTTTCCTTTCATCTGCCCTTGATATATAATCAACATATTCAAGAGCTGAGGTAAGGTGCGCTCAATGTCATTCATTTGGAAATTGACAATAAAAGAATGGAAGGATTCAAGTAGAGATTGAAGTATCAAGTCAGTCTGCAAGTTCGAATCCATAGAGAAATTCAAGGATTCAAGACGCTCGATTAAACCGATCATCTTAAGAACATGTGTGTCGACATCTGATCCCTCACTCATCCTCAATCGGAACAATTTCCTAGATATCTCATACCTAGTAACCCTGCTCTTTACACCATACAACTCTTGTAAGTGTGTGATGATTTCAGTGACATCTTCCATGTCCTTGTGTTGACGTTGAAGCTCATTTGACATTGAAGCCAAAACATAGCTTTTGACCTTCAACGCATCATCACGCCATTTCCTAATGGTTTCCAATTCCTCTTCAGTTGCCCCTTGAGGCTCTTCAGGAAGTGGAACATCAAGCACGTACTCAATCTTTTCAGAACTTAGTATGATTTTCAAGTTGCGGAACCAGTCAGCATAGTTTGGTCAGGTCAAATAGTTCTTATCTAGGATAGTTGCAAGATGATTCATTTTTGACATGTAATTGCAGAAAATAATTAATTGAAATTAGATAACGTATTATTAACTACTTGACCTGGGTCTTTAAATCAAATAGTAACTCCACTAAAATTTTCGAATTCTACACTTCTCTAGTAGAAAATGGAAAATCAAATAAATGAGTTTCTTAGTGGATTTGAGGGCCCATTAATCTTTTGTTTCACCTCACATTATAGATTCTTGGTGATACAAAGACTAATGAGTGAATAACACATTATTTAATGCATCACATACAAATTCCAATTTACTTGCCTACAATTCCCTTGACCTCACATTATAGATTTTTGGTCTCTAAGAATTGCTTAAGTCAACCCATTATCCTAGGAAATTTGGATTAATGCAATACCGACACCTCACATTATAGATTTTTAGTAGCCAATAAGAATCCAAATTCTCATACATCTCATGTTTTATAGCCTTAGTTTACATATTAATACAAATAAATAGCCCCTATGTCCACAACCAGCTACTCACTTGCCTAACATATAAACTAATCTATGATAATAGAAGACAATGATATAATCTACTCTTAGACTACATCATTATTAACTTATTATTTGGAGTAGAAAGATTTTTCGATCTTTAATTAAGGTCTCACTTTTCACATGCTTCTGGTTTCAATTTATCATATAAACTAAACTAGAAACATTTACGCATTTAATATATATCATATAATAAATAAATGCATGTAAATAAATAGGATGTGTGATGACCCAAACCTAGCATATAGACATTTTATTAATTTACATATATTCATTCTATTGAATTGCACTATTCTTGAAAAACGTGTTACGATAACTATTGCATTCACTTAAATTATATTCAATTGGCTTTTTCAAAATTATTATTTTATTATTTTATTTATTAGAATTTATTTTACTAACAATTAAAATGATTTAATTTCACTATTTGAATGTAAAGCCTCGAACCCGGGAATAAATATTTTTATTTTTATCACCATTTGTATTTATTTAAATTATATTTAATTAATTTACATAAATTCATTAATTTATTACTTTTATTATTTGTATTTATTTAATTTATATTTAAATGATTTACCCTCGATACTTATTCTATTATTTTAATTATTTAAAATTGTTTTACATTTTTTTAAATTAATTTATTTTATTGTTCAAACGGGAAGCCAAAGCCCGGACTTGAACGGGCTATCTTAATATTTTTAATAATAAATGTATCTATTTGAATTACATTTAATTACCATAAATGTTTATTTTAATATATTTATTAATTGTTTACATTTAATTGAGAGTTGATTTTATTTTATTTTATTTATTTTATCTGCCTTCATATTTGACTAAATTACTTTATTCTATGAATTCGTTCAGTGTTTCTTTTGTGCATTGCATACCTGAGAGGGTAGAATTAAGTGATTTTGATCTGTTCGGGCTTAAGTTTTATTTTATTCGAACCTAGTTTCTATTTCGTTCAGGCTTAGTTTATTTAGTTTCAGGCCTGTTTTTATTTCGATCAGGCTAAGTTTATTTTTTTATTTGGGACTAGATTAATTATTAAGCCAAGCCCAAGTTCGATTGTAGTGCTTTAGTCTTAGTTTAGTTTATAATTATATTAGATTTAGTTATAAAGCAAACCAACTTAGTAATAATTAAAAAAAAAAAAGGAAATCAGTTATAAAGAAAAGTGATTTTAATGGTTTGCAAGTGCATGAATTTAATCTTCCTAGTGACTCTGGATATAAAGAATAGTCTCTTTATCCATTTCTGAACTCTATTCACTCATGAAATAGAAAATGATATAACAAAAAAGGAGAGGAAAATAACCACACAAAAAAAGAAAGAAATGGAGAATGAAAAAAGTTACCTAGACCAGATTGAAGGTTCTAGAGTGAAAGCTACCAAGTTCAATATTCATTTAAAAAAATATTGTAATATGATTAGATGATTAGGTTGTTTGAACATGTTGTTTTAAATTCTAAATCTTGCAAATCCTAATTCTGAGGAATTTCAAGAAATATCTCTATATAGCTTTCACACACACACATGATTTAAGTTATAAATTCTTGTGTGATTTAAGTATTGAATAAATCTAATTTCTTGTTGATGACATCACAATCAATGTAGATTTTATGTGACATTCATTATTTTATGTTTGAGAAATAATTCATAAGTTTAAAGTGCTTTAGTGGCTGATTGATGAAATGATGTTGTAACATGATGAAAAGGCGGCTACATGTTTGCTTTGGGAAGATGAAAAGTTGTGACTTTTTAAGAAGAGTTTGAGTTCCAATAAACTTGTGTCTCATTATTTTTTTATTAACTCTAGGACACTAATCATTGAAAAACTATTTCTTCTATAAAGTTTGCTAATCTAAGGCTTCTTTTTGTCTCATACGGATTTCTCTCTCATCTATTCTCTACTCACCACTTCATCCTCTTGAGAAATTCCTAGGACATTGTTTTACAGGTTTCTTGAAAGCTAAGTTGATATTCAAGGGGGGCCTCGAGCTGAAGGGAAAATTGGACCAACTTCTGCAACAGCTTCTGATGCGCTGTTACAACAGGTGCAAAAACTTCTAAGTGAAGTATATGAGTTATGCAACGATCAAGCCACTATTCAAGCCAATCAGTAGAAGATAATGGCTGACCTTGAGAAGTTGATGGAAAGACAACCGACCCTACTTGATTTTGTCTCCAAATCCGCTGGTTGAATGTTCATTTGCTTGATGATTATTGCTCTGATACTTTACTGGTTTAGGTTTTGCTATGATACTCTATTATGTTTTTTTTGCTATGATATTTTATGCTACTGCTTTGGTTTCTTTTGTCAAAAGGGGAGATAGATTCCACAAGATAATGGTTTGATTTATGCTTTTCTAAATTTTGTGTTACACTGTCTATTTTGATGATTGAGTTGGCTAATTGTTATGCTAACCATTGTTTGTGAATTTTTGCCAAAACAAAGCCAAATGGGGAGATTGTTAGGATCTGATTTTAGCTAATGTTTTTATTGGCTATGTTTTAGCAAAATTATGGATATTATTATTGTGTGGATATTGTGTATAAAATTTTGATATTGCAGGTAAGATGATTGAAGTATTCTAGTACAAGTGTACTTCGAGTTAGAGGAGTTCTAGTGCAAGAAGTATTCAAGCCAAGAAGAGTCCAAGTTCAAATAGAGTTTATGTATTGAAGAGTTCTACATCTTTGGGATAAGGTGATAAGGAAATAAAGTTTAAGCTATCAAGAACTCTTGTACTAAAGAGATATCCTTGAAGACACTCCTACCTATACTCGACATCTACACCAAAGCTTCATAAATAAGCATGTCAATTCTCAGTTGAAGATACAGTGAGCAGTGAGCAAAAAATAAGGAGCTGAATCATAAGTTAGCTGTAGGCTGTCTGTGTCAGGTCGTGTTGCAACATACTGTGTAACAAAGAATATTGATGTTCTAGATAGTGTTGTAACACAACCTGTTTTAGACATATGTATTAACCAATCCATCTAGAGTTTCAAGACTCTTTTGTTTATGTTTTAGTATACATTCTTCAGGAGAAGAAGGTGTGTTCTTGGGAGAGAACTTTATAAGTCGAAAGGAGCTCGCCAAACTAGATAATCTACTAAGGGAGTCTTACACCTAGGCAGCAAGGTTTAAGAGAGAGTCTTTAATTGCGTAAGTTCCATTGGTGTCTGTAATCTCTTGAAACTTAATGGATTGGTTTGTTAGGCCAGGGAGTGGCCTCGTGGACGTAGACTAGGTTGGTCGAACCACGTTAAAATTTATATGTTTATTGCAACAAATTTACTTTCCTACAAGTTTACTTAGTTGATTTGTTTTATTATCATATAAGAGACAGAAATTAACAGAGGAAGCTAATGAGAGTACTTTAGTAGAAGCGCAATGGACATGTTGTAATTACAAATTAATGAAAACTTTTGTTTAATAGCTTGAACGATTCACAAGTGAGTTTATGACCATGGGACTGTTCAAATAAAGTAGACTTTGTTTTTTGGTCTGATAAAGTAGACTTGAAGTCAGCGCTATGTTTAAGTGCAATTGACATGTTCACCCCCGTATGTCACACTTCTCACCAACTCGATTACTTTATGCAGTGGCGGAACTAGGCCATTTAAAGGGGGTCCAAACTTTATATATATATATATGCTAGGGACCCCTTAATTTTTTTTTTCATTTGTTTATCATCAATGTTCTTAATTGAATTTTGACTCTCAAAAATTAAATTCTTAATTATTCCCCCGACTGCATGAAAGTCCTTGTATTCAATACTACTAATGTTTCTTCAAGTCTAATTACCCGTAAGGAAGAGTGTTACATAAATAAGTCCTTTTGATAGATTATAACTTTTAAGATCAACATATTAAATTTTAAACTACTCATCTTAATTAATATCAATTGATTGTGAGATGAATTTTAGATAGAGATTAGTCTTGGTCCTATGCTATCCATTTACATTCGTCTCATTGATCGCGTCGTTGTACGATCAATAATAAGTCTAAAAATGAAGCAATAATAGTAAAGTCAAAATTTTTCTTTAACCACGCGAATGACAACTCAAGGGTTGTGCACGAGGAATTGGAATTATCGCGAAGAATTCATAAACAAGAAAAATAAGTGGAAGTGATTGAAGATTGGATTGCACTAATTAACGAGAAAAGTAAATTAACTAATGACAAATTCTTAACCTAGCACAACTCGAAGTTTTGAGATGTATGAATAGGGAAAAACTGACTTGGGTAGTTCACCTAAATAACTATAATTTATGTTCGTGAATTCGGGTTTAACCAATTAAGTACAAAGGGATTAGACTACAAGCTCTAATCGTATGGGTAAAAGAAATTGAGAGGTATTGAAGCATAACCTATCACTAAGACATAGATTATCATTTACTTGACTTAAATTAACTAACTCAATTTAACCCTAACTTCTAATTAACTCAATAGGCATAGGTTATCACGTTAGATTACCTATCTCAATTAAAAATAATTATTAGTTAATGGGTTTCTTCCTAATTTATACCCCTAGAATCTACAAGATTCAAAGGTAGAAGAATAAGATTTCTTGAATTACATGTAAGAATATAACCAATTTCCCATAAACGTCTTAACAACAATCAAGTAGAAAGACAACACTACTCGTTATAACAATTCAATATAACACTTACAAGATAATTGTCCCACCGTGTGCTCTCAAGATTAGAGCTTCAATGGCTTCTGGACTTACAAGAAGAATACAAGAAAGAAAGACTAACTTAGGATTGTGTTTGGAGTTGTGTTGTGGATAAAATGATGAACTAATTCATGCCTATTTATAGAATTCAGTTAGCCCGCCACAGGAGACTTTCCTATCAAACATTTCAATCTTGGTTGGCTTTACCAACCATGTTCAAAGTATTAGCCACCCATATTTATCACATGGGTGGCTACAATTAACCACATGGGTGGCTAGCATCCAAGTCAACTTCTAGGAAGTTTCCTTTGGTCAAGTTGGCTAACTTTAGCATTATATCATCCTGACGTCATCTTAGGTAATTCCAAATTTCTGAACTTCTTTCTTGTAGCCATCGCGATCTCTTTTGACCTCATCGATGTTTAAGTCAGAATCATTAATTTATGCTACCATATAATTAACGATACTTATTATGAAGAGGTGGATGTTGACATATATCAACACCCCCCCTCAATGTTCACCTCATGTTGACTAAGCTATTGGGCCAACACCCAATGTTTGAAGATGCTTGCTCAATTGGATGCTCCCTAACGCTTTAGTGAAGATATCTGCACAATTATCTTCTGTAGGACAGTACTCCATGTAGATTTCACATTCCTCAATCAGTTCCCTCACATAGTGATACTAAATCTCTATGTGTTTTGTTCTAGCATGAAATACCAGATTCTTTGACATGGCTATACAACTCTGACTGTCACATTTCAACATTGTTGCTTCCTCTATTGGAATGCCAATATCAGTCATGATGCATCGTAGCCAAACAGCTTCACAGGATGCTACACAAGCAGCCTTGTATTCTGCCTCCGTTGATGAAAGTGCAACGGTGGGTTGCTTCTTACTAGACCATGAGATGATTCCGCCACCGAATATGAATACATAACTTGTAACAAATTTTCTTGAGTCAATATCACCAGCCCAGTCTGAGTCACAGTACCTAGATAAAGTATCTCCAGACTTGTATGATATCCCATACTCCAACGTGCCTTTGAGATATTTGAGGATCCACATCCCTGCTTGCCAGTGACTTTGTCTCGGTTTATTTGAAAACCGACTGAGAACTCCCACAGCATAATTAATATCAGTTCTTGTGTTACAAATGAAGATTAAACTTCCCACCAACCTTCTGTAGAGCTTGTTATTAACTTGTTTTGAAGGATTGTCAATTGATAACTTTGTATTCACTTCCATCGGGTGACAACTGGTTTACACTCGGACATACCAAATGCAGTCAGGAGCTCACGAACATATCGTTGCTGCGAGATGAAGATAGTATGAGGTTTTTGCCATACCTCGATTCCCAAGAAATAATGAAGAAGACCAAGATTTGTCATTTCAAATTCTTGGCTCAACCATTCTTGCGTCTTCCGAATATTATCTTCATGGTCACCAGTGATTACAAGATCATCCACATATAGGACTACAATTACCTTCTTTCCTTGTTCACTTAGAACATACAAGTTGGCATCTGATTTGCTTCTACAGAAACCATGTTGCAAGAAGAAAGAGTCTATACGTTTGTACCAAGCTCGTGGTGCTTGCTTTAACCCATATAAAGCCTTTTTCAATTTGCAGACTTTTTCTTCTTCACCTGGTATTTGGAAGCCAGGGGGTTGTGCAACGTAGACTTCTTCTTCAAGTTGCCCATTAAGAAAAGCTGACTTGACATCCATTTGATGTACAATCCATTCATAATGCACGGCAGCTGCAACAACTAGCCTGATTGTTGACATTTTTGATGTTGGAGCAAAGGTTTCATATACATCGAAACCTTCGACTTGCGAAAATCCTTGTGCTACAAGGCGTGCCTTGTATTTTTCAAGACTTCCATCTGCCTTGTACTTCACTTTCCAGATCCATTTGGTGCCGATAATTTTTCTATTCGGTGGCTTTTCAACGATCTCCCAAGTATCATTTTTCATGATACTATCATACTCGGCTTGCATAGCTGCTCTCCAATTTGGATATGACATGGCTTCCTCCACAGTTACCGGTTCTTTTACCGTCTTGATGATTTGGGTCATCAAAGCCATGTTTATTAGTTGTTGTCCTGATCTGTTCTGCTCCTCTATTCTCTTTGATCGTCTTAATCCATCAGGACGTGGATTATCATCAGTAACTCCTAGATTTCTTCCATCAAAGAGCTGTTGAAACCACTTCGGTTGTGGCTTCCTTGTGGATACAATAGGTTGATCTTCAGTCTCTTCATCATTAGAGACTTCTTCATTGTTCAACGGTCGTTGTTCAGGCACTTGGTGGATTACTTCATCAGTTGATGACGAAATGGCAGGACCGCTATCCTCCATTGAGTGTGGTCGCTCATTAAACACCACATCTCGGCTTATGATCACCTTCTTGGCCTTTACATCATAGAGTCTGTATGATTTAGACTCTTCACTATATCCTAAGAAAATGCCCTTCTTGCTCTTGTCATCCAATTTCTTTCAATTTTCATTTGGAATGTGTACAAAACACTCACACCCAAATTTTCTTAAATGAGACACAGAATGTTTCGTACCATAATAAGCCTCGTTAGGAGTCTTATCGTTGAGTGCCCTGGTTGAGCACCGATTGAGGATGTATACCGCTGTGTTGACTGCTTTAGCCCATAATGTGTCAGGTAGGCCAGCACCTTTCAACATGCATCGAGTCATTTCTACAATTATTCAAATTCTTCGTTCCACAACTCCATTTTGTTATGGTGTGTATGGAGCAGTCAATTGACGCTTAATCCCAAGCTTGTTGGAGTAGTTGATGAACCCTGTAGAACAGAATTCCCCCCCACGATGGGTACGAAGTTTCTTCAACTGAGTTGTGTTCTCATTTGTCATAAGTTTGTGCCATACTTTAAACTTTTCAAGAGAATCAGCCTTGTCCCGAAGGAAGTACACCCACATCTTCCTACTATAATCATCGACTAACATCATAAAGTAGGAAGATCCTCCCAATGCCGTCATAGTCATTTTTCCGCAGAGGTCAGCATGTACCAACTCTAGAGGAGCCTTTGATCGGTTATGACTCTCTTTGGGAAATGACTGTCTATGTTGCTTGCCCAGCATACAAGCTTCACATGGTCCTTCAACTTCTTCAGTTGAAGACAAGTCGGCCACCATCTTCTTCTTTTGCATTTCCTTTAACACAGGATAGGAAATGTGCCCGAACCTTTCATGCCAAAGTTGACTTGTTTTGCCATCCACGACAACAGAAAGAGAACTGATTTCATAAAGGTTATTTTTGCGAATACCTTTACTTACGATATTTTGATCATTGTCAAGAATCAAAGCTTCCGTCTTCTTGAACTGCACTTCTAGATCATTATCTGTAATGGCAGCTACAGATAGCAAGTTTCTGGTGATCTGGTGTACAAAAAGTACGTTGGACTGCTTCTTCCTTCCTCCTTCTTTAGACACGAGCGATATGGTTCCAGTGCCCTCAACGGGACACCTAGCATTATTCCCAACGACAACATTCATTGGTTCTTGTAGCGGTCTTATGGAGTCATATAACTCCTTCTTGTTGGTCATGTGTCGGGAAGCTCCACTATCTAACACCCATGCACTTGTTTGATGTACATATGCGCTAGTACACGTTTCCTCCAATATATCAATTATAGTAAACAGATGCACTTCCGTTTCAGCCGTATTGGCAGATTCTTTATTTCTCCAATTTGGTTTTAAAGTTCCGTTCTTCTCGTCATGGATTCGTTTCCTGCAATCTTTGACAGCATGACCTTTCTTATTGCAGTAGTAGCACGATCCAGAGAACGTCTTCTTCTTTGCTTTCTTCTTTTCTTCTTGGTTACTCCTCGCCTTGGCTGTAAAGGCAGAGTCAAGTTGATTTTCTCTGCTCCTCAGCCTCATCTCCTCCTCCATCAACATGGCAGTGAATTCTTCAAACGTCAAAGGAGGAATGCGAACTTGTGTATTGAGTGCTGTCACAAGGCCGTCAAATTTTGGAGGCAACACTCTAATGCACCTTCGAGCTAGTTCCTCGGTTGATTTGGCAATACCAACTGCAGCCATTTGATCACGTAGGTTTTTCATCCTACTGATAAATGACTCAGCTGCTTCATCTTCACTTAATCTCTCAACAGCTAACTGATTCTCCAAGTTCTGAATGCGAGTCTGGTTCCTTGTTTCATACTGATTTTTCAGTATGTTCCAAGCTTCAGATGCCTTGGTTGTGTGTTGAATAAGAGTGAGGACAGAATCTTGAACACTTGTGACAATTGCACAAAGTGCATCAGCATTTCGTCTCTTCCATTCTTTGACAAGCTGAGGATCTGGAGGTGTGACCTTTTTTGTGTCATCTTCAGCACGGACTGCAACTGGTTCTGCATCTGTGCCTAACACTGTATCAAGGAGTTCGTAGGAGTCCAGAACTGTAGTGATTTTGAACTTCCACAAAAGATAGTTCGTGCCATCGAGCTTTCCTTCCGTGAAGGTAGGGGGACGGATACGAATTGTCGGTACTAAACCGGAACTAGAACTGGTAGAAGAAGAACTAGCACCTTGAGTAGTCATAGTTGTTGAGCTTTACTAGACAAGATTGTTGTTAAGAGCCCCTTAAGCTCTTGATACCATGTAAGAATATAACCAATTTCCCAGAAACGTCTTAACAACAATCAAGTAGAAAGACAACACTACTCGTTATAACAATTCAATATAACACTTACAAGATAATTGTCCCACCGTGCGCTCTCAAGATTAGATCTTCAATCGCTTCTGGACTTACAAGAAGAATCCAAGAAAGAAAGACTAACTTAGGATTGTGTTTGGAGTTGTGTTGTGGATAAAATGATGAACTAATGCATGCCTATTTATAGAATTCAGTTAGCCCGCCACAGGAGACTTTCCTATCAAACATTTCAATCTTGGTTGGCTTTACCAACCATGTTCAAAGTCTTAGCCATCCATATTTATCACATGGGTGGCTACAATTAACCACATGGGTGGCTAGCATCCAAGTCAACTTCTAGGAAGTTTCCTTTGGTCAAGTTGGCTAACTTTAGCATTGTATTATTCCGACGTCATCTTAGGTAATTCCAAATTTCTGAACTTCTTTCTTATAGCCATCGCGATCTCTTTTGACCTCATCGACGTTTAAGTTGGAATCATTAATTTATGCTACCATATAATTAACGATACTTATTATGAAGAGGTGGATGTTGACATATATCAACATTACAAAGCCATAACTACAAGTATATATATGATAACTCAAGTAAATCCAAATAAATAATCCAAGTATGAATTTATGAATCAAAACCCAAATCCAAACATAAAGTAAATTAAATAGCTAGCTACCATCCCAAACCATGCGTGTTTAGTGTGAATACATAACAAGAAAAACAAAAAATAAAGTAAAGAGATAAAGTTCAAAAGTGCTCATGGATAGATTTTGAAAAGAATGATGATGGATGATTCTTGAATCTTCTCTTCTCTTGATCTTGTGTTCCTCTAGCTTTGGAGTGGTTTTTAGAGCTTTCTTGCAATGCTAGGGCTTGAAAATTGGGCAAAACGTCATCTCTTGGACGTGGGGAGGGCTATTTATATGTCTAAGAATAGTCAAAGTCAGGTTTTAACCGACTTTAGAACTTTGGTGCAGCGCCTGATCGATCGGATACTGTTCATATCTAATGCATACTCTGCCCGATCAATCGGACATAAGTCTCTTTTGTGCAGTAAACTTTCGATAGCAATTTTGGGAGCGTCCGACTTTCGATTTTGACACAGTTTATTGCGTTGGAACCGTATTGACGAGTATAATATCATGGTAATGATATTTCCATCACATGAGCTCACATACATATTAGGTCACTAATTCTTCATCACCTCTTGTCATTTTCACCGTTTCAACTTGATTTTGCTCTTTTTACATCCAAGTTGTTTCTCATTCGCTTCAAACCTATATTGTACCAAAATATACAAAAATGATCAAATCTTCACCGATTCGAGTATGCAATGCATGCAAAAAGAAGGATTTTAAGGACAAAAATATTAACTCATCACTCATCTATATGTCATGCATCGATTTCCAATATGCCGCTCCTCTAAATTCACCTTTCTTATATCACATCATTCATTGCGCCTTCAACGGTTATCAGTGGTTGAATTTGGTATACAACTTTGAAATTCGTTGCTTGACTTACCATGTCATTGATTGAGTTTTCAACAATTAAATCATGGGTCACATGGGGGTATTGGAAAATCCAATTGTCTAATATAGATAAATTAAGATTCAAGACCAATATATAAGATCTTGACCTGCTTTATTTAGCACCAATTAATTTTAAGATGAAACCTCAAGTTATTTTTCTTGGTTGATTTTGAGATGGGACCTTGGGGTTATTTGTTATGGTATGAAAGCTGGACTTTGATCTAATATTATCCATCGCATTCGACCCGATTGGCCAATAAATATTCTGATTTAGTTGCTTCTTGTACCACATCATTACGTTGCACCTGACTTTGACTTTAGTATGCAACTTTTCTAATTCTTTGCTTTTTCTACCACCTTCGTTAATTAATTTTTAATCATAGGTCACACGTTAAGAAGGTATTTGAGATTTCAATTATTCTAAATATATAAATCAGAACTTTTAAAATTAGTAGATAAAATATTGAACTACTACCTCTAACACTAATTGCTTTTAAAATGAAGAGTTAGACTATTTAATATAATTGGGTATCTTTATAGTGGTGATAAATTTAATTTTATTTCCAAGTAGTAGTTTTATGTACACAGTGAAACAGTGGGATTCGACAATACTGTCATTAATTTTTATCATTAATTGTACTTTTGTGTTTATCTTTTATCAATTGTTCACCTTGAATATTTGGTAATTCAAATTTGTTCGTTGTGGGCTAATATGCTCTGCTTGATCTGTGAGGTCAAAGCTTGTGACACATGGACCCGACGAAACCGGAAGTGAAGGCCAAGAACCAAACAACAAATGCATAATATAAACGTCAAAGATTGACCATGTTCACTAAACTTAAAAACCACTAATATATAAATCAAATTCAACGCGTTTAAACCAAACAAGCAACAAAACCCTGATTTTTTTTTTTTTTTTGATTCAACGGAAACTTAAATCATATAATATATTAAACGATGTTACTTATGAGAATTGACCTCGCAACCTCTTGTAATTATAACAGGAAACATATCACTAGACCAAAGGCCTAATACAAAACCTAGATTTTGTAATGAGTTTGATTCTCCCCATAACAATTTTTAATGAATAAAAGACAGAATGCAATTATACGTACATATTTGAAATTTATACGAATTCAGCCAAAAAATGAAAAGAGACGAGATGAGAGCCTGGAGAGAAACAAAAATCGAGAGCAAGAAGAAGGAGATCGATAAGGCTTGTAAAGCAGTGGCGGACCCAGGCACCTACACTCAGGGTGTGTACTCATACAGTGAGAGAGTTCAGCATGTGCACAAAGTGTCAAATATAATAATTTTTCTAAAAAAAAATACTAAAAAACAAAGATTTTTTATTTTTTTTTCCAAGGTACATGCACATCCTCACCATAAGGTGCATCCGCCCCTGCTGTAAAGTGAAGAAAAATATCTTGAAAAGTTAAAATTGTGATTAAAAAAATAGAAAAAAAAATTATGTTTCCACAAATTTAGTGGTGGAGAGGCTTCCACATCACGTTATGAGTTACAAAATATGTTCAAACTCAAGTTAATAGATATAGGAGAGCAAGTAGCTGTCAATTTTAATTTTATCAAGCTTCTTTGCAAATTCTATTTTATGGTCCAGGGATATGCGAGAGTTTATCTGTCTTTTCTTCTATTTTTGTAAGAGTTAGACTTGTTAGAACTAATTTATCTAATTTTATTTTAGTTTTTGGCCCCGTGACATTCTTCTTTTATGTGCTCTGGCTTTTACAAGTGACATCTCATAAAACAAAAAGAAAAAATGGAAAGTCCTAAACAATTAATCAAATTCCATATTTGGTCAAGAACACATCGTTACTTTTAGCTTCTATGTAATCGAGAACATACTTTTAACTCCGATGACTGATACAGATTCTTCCATGTCATACGAGCAAAGACTCAAATGAGGGCAGGGTAAGTTTGACTCCCGCGGGGTTGACGTTGACTTTCCAAAGCCAATATCATTTGGCTAGTCGAACGTGCCGCCATCACTTTCCATTATTCCACAACGCGCAATTAAATCCTCCTTTTTGCTGTCCTAAGATAGTCCAACATAACATCCACATCACTTTCTTATCCATTAATTAGTATGTCAAATAGGGAAACGTGTTCGACATGGCCTGACGGAATTGGAAAATTTTTTGGTTAGTCAAGAGTGACTCAACCGTCTATTGCGAAAAGTTGATAGTGAATTTAAATTGACTGAATAATTTTAACTTTTGTAATGTGCAAAAAGTAGCTGCAAAGCACAGAATCTCTTTTTTTCCTTCTACAATAGTAACATTTTTCAAGATTGGTGTTCTCGAGTTTTCAGATTGGAGACACTATACGCATCTAAAAGAATTGCCATGAAGTTTACTTAGTTTTCTTAGGGTGTGTTTGGATTGCGGGGGGAGGTTTAGTAAATGAGAGAATCATAAAGAAGAGTAGAGGAGATGATTAAATCATATTTAGATTGAGTAATTTAAAAAAAGGAGAATATCATAAAAGATGATAAGTGTAATTTGTTTTGATTAAATAAAAAATGGAAGGAGATGATAAATTTTGTGTAAAATGACATTTATATCCTTCTTTTATTTTATATTACTTTAAAAGTGAAGATCAAAATTGTCATTACAGTGAATAGTACTTTCTCCTCCTCTCATTTTACTCCAAATTGGAGTGATCACATTTGGGGGTATAGAGGGGTTGGACTTATCCCCTCTATACCCCTACTACTCATTCACTTTCAAACCATATAGGAGAAAGGATTAAGCCCCTCCTTTACTAAACATCTCATTTCCTTCATTCCCCTCAATCCAAACACACTGTAGAGATTGGGCGAAGAATTTAGCCAAACGTTGTGCATGATGTTAGATTAGAATTAATATAGACATTTCTAGAAAATTCACGCCTTTATCTTTCTTATGAATATATATATATATATATATATATATATATTTATTTATTTATTTATTTATTTATTTATAATTAGAACGACGATATGATTATTCTATCACATATACACACACGTGTCCAACACCCAAAAAAAAGAAAGGTGAACGTACACGATGTTAGACTAGAATATTGACATTTCGAGGAAATTCAAGACTTCATATTTCTTGTGAAAAGATCTTTCTAAATAGAACAACTATCTGACCATATCTAGCACATAGATCTGTTCCATACCAAAAAAGTAAATTTGTTCTACACATAGAAAAGTCATCTAAGAAATCCTATAAATAGCAATGTTTGATTCTTGTGTAAGCACCAACAAACTAGAACAAGAAATGAAGACTCAAGCAGTTCATTGCTTTCACTTCTTTCAGTTTTCCTTCTAATTTCATGGGCTAATTCTGTTAATACTCATGATCATTTCCTTGATTGCATTCAATCTCGTATCACAAACTCGGATGTCATATACACCCCAAAAAACACAACATATGCGTCTATTTTGCATTCCACAATATTTAACTCACGTTTTACAAGTGAGTCCACCCCAAAACCAAGAGTTATTGTTACACCATCATATATATCCCACATTCAAGCAGCCATATTTTGTTCAAAGAAACATGGCTTTCAGGTTAGAGTCCGAAGTGGTGGACATGACTATGAGGGTCTTTCCTACACATCTGAAATCCCTTTTGTCATCATTGATCTTAGAAACCTTCGATCAATAACCATTGACACCAAAAGGAAAACTGCATGGGCTGAAGCTGGTGCAACCATGGGGGAATTATATTACGCAGTCTCTCAGAAAAGCAAAACTCTTGCTGTTGTTGGAGGGGATGGCTCAACAATGGGGGTTGGAGGGCACATTAGTGGAGGAGGAACAAGCATGATGTCTCGAAAATTTGGTCTTGCAGCTGATAACGTAATTGATGCAAAAATAATAGATGTTAATGGTCGAATTCTAGATCGAAAATCCATGGGAGATGACCTCTTTTGGGCCATAAGAGGTGGTGGAGGTGCTAGTTTCGGTGTCATTATAGCATTTAAAGTTAGATTAGTTACTGTGCCAAAAAAAGTGATTGTTTTCACGGTCAGCAGAACTCTAGAGCAAAATGCTACACAACTAGTACATCGATGGCAATACATTGCTGACAAGATTGATAAAAATCTCATGATTCGAGCCTCCATTAGTAGTATTAATTCTGGTCAAAGTGGCAAGAGAACAATACAGGTATCATTCCTCTCCCTATTCCTTGGTGGAATTGATGATCTCCTAAACATCATGCAAAAGAACTTCCCTGAATTAGGCTTGGTAAAAGAGGATTGCATTGAAATGAGGTAGATTGAATCTATACTATTATTTGCAAACTTTCCTCGCAATGCATCCTTAGATGAATTGTTGAATAGGACACCCTAAATCACAATATGTTTTAAAGGAAAATCAGAGTACGTGATGCGTCCAATTTCAGAAAAAGGTCTGAGAGGATTATGGAGAAGGCTTCATGAAGAAGATGCAAACGTAGGCTCGTTACTATTTAATCCTTATGGTGGGAAGATGGCTGAAATCTCAGAATTTGAGCTACCATTTCCACACAGAGCTGGAAACATTTATGCGCTTAGCTATTATGCGATTTGGCAGAATGAAGGCAATTCTGAAGCCAGGAGGCATATAAGTTGGATCAAGAGGCTTTACAGTTACATGATTCCTTACGTTTCTAAATCTCCAAGACGTGCATACTATAATTATAGAGATCTTGACTTGGGAGAAAACAAAATTGGCAATACAAGCTATAAACAAGCCAGCAAGTGGGGCAAAAGATATTTCAAAAACAATTTCAACAGATTGGTCCAGGTAAAGACCAAGGTTGATCCTATCAATTTCTTCCGAAACGAGCAAAGTATTCCATCTCTAGCACCATAAATGAAAAAAAAAAAAAAAAAAAAAAAAAACCGTTCACTAATTTCTGTCTTGGGTCAAAATCAAGATTACAATGTTGTATGGTTTTCGGCTGATGATAAATAATGGATAGATAATGATTACTTTGTATGAATGTTTACAGAATTATTTCGTAATAAGAGCTTTCTTGTTCTCACTGTTTAATGTGTCTCAATATGCCTTTAATTTTCTCAAGTTGACAACAACTTTATCATTGTTCCCTGTCCTGGCATGTAACTGAATTGCTTGGTTTGAGGAATCAAAATTAGAAACAGTGGTGTAATTAGGAGGAAAACCCTTCGCCCTAAAGACTGCCATATGTATGATGTTAATAGTTCTTTGGGTAAATACCACTTTTGGTCCTTTAACTTTAACCTGATTGACACTTTGGTCCCTTATCTTCAAAAGTGACTCCTTTCAGTCCTTTATGTTTTTAAAATGGGACATCGTTAGTCCCCGATGCTGATTCAGTTAAAAAAGTGACGAAAATTACACGTGTTTTGCACGTGACTCATTTTCCACCCTAAATCACAGGGTATTTTGGTCAACATTATATTTCAATAGCTCTATATCATTTCTAACGTTTCTTTTTAGCCTTATTTTACTTCATTCTCTCTTAAACTCATACATCTCTCAAAACCCACCAAATCCCAAGCATATATTGCATACATTCACATCTCTAAAACCCATCAAACCTAAATCCATGGCTGCACCGTGCTACTGCGTGAAGCCCAACAAAATGAACACATCTTGGACAGATGCTAACCCCGAAAGGAGGTTTCTTGGCTGTAGAAATAAAGAAGTACAAGATTGATACCTGGGTTGTTGAAGTCTTTGCAAAGGCGTAAGGAAAAAAACAAGAAGTGGAAGGTTGCATGTGTGTTCCTGCTGGGTTTGAGTCTGATGATGATGCTAAGGATACTGTTCATTCGTTGTTGATGATGGTAGGTTGTAAGATATAATTAGTATTTAGGACTAGTGAAGTTGATTTTTTTTTTTTTTTGGTTTTTTGGTAACATAAGAAGAAATAGGGTGCACTTCAGTGTTATAGCTAGTAAACACTAGCTGATTTTGCGTTGGTTGTTTGATGCAATTTGTAACCTTAGTTATGTTGTAATGAAGTTATTAATTATGTAATCTTTGTTTTGTTAAATGTGTTTATTGGTGTGGTTTTGCTAAGTTTTGGTCTCTGATTACTGTTCATCAACTCAATATGTTTGATTTATACCTGCAAATTATGGTTTCATAGCAATACCAACAAACAATATACATAAACACTAAATCTGATTAATCGAAACTTGAGATGATTGAATCTTGGCAGCACTTCAATCGATGGGTTCAAGAGATGATTTTAGGGCTTTGGTAAGAAAAGAGGTTAAAAGCCCTAGAATGAATCCAAGTCTTGTTATAATCGATGACTAAACAAATGGTGTTGACCAAAATGCCCTATGATTTGGGGTGAAAAATGAGTCATGTGCAAAACACGTGTAATTTCCGTCACTTTTTTTATCAGAATCAGCATCGAGGACTAACGTTGTCCCATTTTAAAAACATAAAGGACTAAAAGGGGTCACTTTTAAAGATAAGGGACTAAAGTGTCAATCAAGTTAAAGTTAAGGGACTAAAAGAGGTATTTACCCTAGTTCTTTAGTAACAAGGTAAAATGAAAGATCAACTATCTCAAACGAAAATTTTTCTTTTAGATGGAAACTTTAAGAAAGTTTAATATAATTAAATAGTCAATCACAATTTTTTCACCGAGTGGTTCTTTTTACGTAAAACTAGTTAGTAAATGATCTTGGTATTTGGGGTGAAAAATAATTAGTTTTAGTTAAGTTTTGAGTTAGTGGAAAATGAATTCAATTTTTCATTGTAGAAAGAAAGAACATGAGTAACTACAAAGCAATTGACATGTTGTAATACAAGCAACCCGATCCTGCCCATGCAATCTCCACCTCTCTGAGACAGGCACAAGAGCAAAGGTCCGGACAAATCTCAACTCCCCCTTATGGAGCTCAGCAATGGAGTACCCCTGCACAAGCTATACCCAACTCCTAGATTGCACCTAGCCTCGGTTCGTTACTTTCAATTGTAATGCTTCTTTCTTGGATTGTGGTAAACTTGTTGGCCTTGTAGTCTTGTGTAGAAACCAGTTCAGTTCACTCATAGGGAGCATTTTTACGCAATGTCTTTGTGAGCTTACAGTCCACGCTAAAGCCTATTCCTACAAGGAAGCCTGCTTTCTTGCCAATAACCATGGGGTTTGACTAGTTTGTTATTGAATCACATTACAAAACTGTTGTTGATTTGGTGAATGCAGCTCCCCAATCCAATTGGAAGATTGACAACATTATTAGATATGCCAATTTTTTGTGCCCTTTTCCCCGTGTTATAATGTTAAGATTATTATAGTAAAAACCCAAACGGGTAAATGTCATTTTCCACCATGAGGTTAGCCATAAATCCCAAACTCCCCCATGTGTTTTTAATATTACCCAAATTCCCCCATGACACCTATCTATGCCAACCAAGCCTTAGAACTTGAGGGTATTTTAGTCTTATCATATTTTAAAGCAAAAAAAAAAAAAAAATTCATTGACAACCCCCTTCCATCCCTAAACTGGCCCTGCATTTGCAAAATGAAGATTCATTTGCTGCAGTACTATATATTCATTCCATATTTACATCCTTTAGATTTGCCTTCAACAAATTTACTATTACATATGATGCATGGCTTTGTTACCATCATGTCTAAAGCAGTCTTTGGAAACAAACTTGACTTCTCATCAAGAAAAAGCCCACGTTCTTAGTCTCCAAAACAAGTCGTAGATCGGTCTATCTCTGCTTTCTCCTGTTTATCTAATCAAGTACTATTTCTTGACCATAGCTATTTCTCCAGTTTAATTCCACCTTCAACCTCTACCCTTCACCGGCTCAAAACTCTTGACCTTTCATACAATAACCTCATCAGTGTCACAGTGTGAGAACCACTGCATGTGTATGAGTGTGAACCATTGTGTGTGTGAGTTTTTGTGCGTGAGTGGCGAGATACAGAGGCGGCAACCATGTTTGTTGAATTAAAATTACTTTCTTCAGCGGCGACGACATTGTTGATCATTTGTGCTGGACTTAGAGATGCTTCTTCTTGCATCAGATTGGTAACATTTTCAACAACATGATTCTCCACAAAAGAATTAAAAACTCATGCCCATAATCTTTTCGTGTAAAATGGTTTGCAGCTTCTGAACACAATTTCTGGATTCATATATCACGAAAGTTCTGTAGCCTATTTGCGTGTCTAAGAGAGAGAGAGATGGAGTCTATTTAGGGCTAGGGTTTTTCCTCAAAGGGAATGAAATGAAGCGCACCTGAGAAGAAAAAATAAAAATTAAAGAAAAGGTGATAAAATTGAAGGCCGCTCAGTGTAATGGCAAGCTTTATCAATGGAGAAGGGCTTTCTTTTACAATAATTTTTTTTAAGGTTTCAGGAGCCAAGATAGGGGTTTTCGATGAGAATCTTCACGAAAAAAAAAAAAAATGGCTTAGCTTTAAAAATAAAAAGTTTCACAGAAAATGGAAAAAAAATGATAAGATTTTTTAGAGCCAGAAAGCAAGGTTTTGCTTGAAGCAGAAACTTATCAGTTGAACCAAAGAGAACGGCTATGGTGATATAGAGGCGAGATACAGAGAATAAGAAGAGATAGAGAGAGATGTGAGTTGGAGAATGAACAACGAAATAGTTTTTTTTGCTTTAAAACATGATAAGACTAAAATACCCTCAAGTTCAAAGGCTTGTTTGGCAGGGTTAAATAACATGGGGAAATTTGGGTAATATTAAAAGCACACGGGAGAGTTTGGAATTTATGACTAACCTCATGGGGGAAAATGGTATTTATCCAAACTCAAACCAGATAACCAATTGACTTGCAATTCAAGCTAGAAATAAAATTTTGCCTCTTAATTGGGTTGTAAACCCACTTTTTGACTTGCATATTATTCTCTATAAAGGCAAGTGTAATACCATTCCCTTGATTGGGATTGGTTAGACCTCTTTTTACTATTTATAATAGCTATTATTTTGCCCAAAAAAAAAAAAAAACAAAGCTTTTGTTTAATAGCTTGAACGATTTACGAATGAGTAAATGACCATGTTCATATAAAGCAAATTTCGCCTTTTACTAACTTTATATCTTAAAAGAAGTATAACATTTGCAGCTGGTCGTCTCCTTCTTCATCAGCTTCGCTCAACATAAACAATATCTTGTGGATGTGACAGCCTTTAATATATGTACGTACACATAGACCTCCATCGAATAAAAAAAATAGCAATATATCTATCTCTTACCATGCTACGAGCATATATGGCTATGTTCTCTTGGCTCTTTTCTTTCTGCTGTTTCTTTTGACCACGTGCAACATTAAAACAAGTTATTTGAAACCTTTCAACCATTGCCACAACCTTTGACTCTTCAATCAAACTTCCAAAAGACAACAGTTAGCAACAATTTGCACAAGTGTTTGTGGGCTTTACAAAAAGTCTACTTTACACATTACAAATAATTCATTGTTATTAAGGTATAAATTTGCTGAACTGGTTTACCTGGTCCCGTACTGCTTAACTGTGACAGAGAAAAAGAGTTAAATGTGGGAAATATCTCAAGGGATACTTTCAACACTCAAGTTAGTATTGGTCTGGACAAATAAGCTAATAAAATTATGAATAGTATTTACGCTCGAGAGCAATTACTTTTTTATGTCATTTGAAATCGCTATTTATAGGCAATTGTGTGAAGGGTCCCAGTGCCATGTCACACTAAAAAACAAAATATACTCAAGGTTGGGAACAAGGGCAGATCCAGAAATCTAATGTTGGAGGGGTTGATTTTTTTTTTTTTTTTGTATAGTATTTTTTGAATTAATGGAAAATAGACTCAATTTTTACAATTTTAGTTTTTTTTTATAATTTTATTAAAGAAAATTTAGTTATGGTTTCATATTACGTTACTTTTAAAGATTTTCGCTTGTGCGAGTGGCAGTCATGTCCTTACTTATATTTGTTGATTTACTCTCTTGCCCTTGTAACTATTTTTGTCCCTCATCAATTGTGATAATTATATCACATAATACGAGTTTTTTTTTTTTTACAGAAGTTTAATCATATTTAAGACTTCAAATCCACTTTATATAAACAGCCCCATGGTCATTTAATTTCCACATTTGTAAATAGTAGAAGATACTCAACAAAAGCTTTCTTTCATTGTATTAGATATCTAGAACATTTAAATTGGGCATCAAACCCTAAAATATTTTCGTGCATATGCATGCATTGTTCAAAGGATTCAAATTCTCACAGTGACGTATGATCAATGAAGAAGTTGTTCCCGCATATCCAGGGGAGCCCCCTTGCTTTGTACGAAGTTTTCTTAATGGAGAGTGACATAGATAGCAAGCAATTGGGGCCTCTTCATTTTGTCTCAAACATTGCCCATCATTGATGCATGATAGCAGCAGTATTGGCCAACAGCAGAGTTCTGATTTAAGCATGAATGAAATAGACCCTGCAGACATACTTTGCCCTATGTTTATTCCAAATGCATCCATTTTACCATGGTAAATCGGTTCATTATAATTGAAAATCATAAATGTATTAAGAAATCTTAAGATTTCTCTTTAATAAGCAACACCAAAAAAGATGCAGATTGTGCTTGCATCACAACAAGAGAAGACTTGCTTAAACTTTATTGTTTATGCATCCTTCAGAAGTTCTTTCTTTAATTTGATCCAAGAAATTTTGTCCAAGCGCTAAGCAAAGCGAAGCCTGGTAGAGAGATGTACTGATGTATGATATTTTTCTCTTTTTTATTTTTTATTTTTTGGTTCATTTTGAACCCTAAACCATTTTACATCACTTAAAATATTACACACGAGAATGAATCTCGAGACCTCTCACATTTAAAGCGATAATCATACCACTAGCTAGACCAAATGATCAACCTCAACCTTACAACCCATTACCATTTACCCATAGGCAATATCTTCTTACTTCTTTCTTACCCATAGTCAAATATTAACCTGTTATAATAAAAAAATTTAAGTTTGAACTACGATTTCTGGCCTTCAGTACTAGAAGAAAAAAAAAAAAAAAAACCCAACTGTGAATTTAAAACTAGGGTAAATTGCAAACTATCCGTTGTGGTTTGTCAAGTATTCACATTGCACTTTATGTTATCGAAATGACGGTTTAGTCCCTTGAATTTTTTACAAAGGAGAGATAGTTAACCCAATCTTTTACAAGCCTGTCTATATATCTGCCACTAATTTGTCCGGTCCCAATCTAAATCCCATATTGATCCAACCTCCAATTCTTATAACTCTCAGCAAGTTCTGATTTAAGCATGAATGAAATAGACCCTGCAAACATACTTTGCCCTCTGTTTATTCCAAATACATCCATTTTACCATGGCAAATCGGTTCATTATTATTTTTGTATTTTTATCATAAATGTATTAAGAAATCTCACAGATTTCTCTTTAATAAGCAACACCAAAAAATGTGCAGATTGTGCTTAAAATTTACTGTTTATGTATCCTTCAGATAAAGTTCAAAAGAATTTAATTTGGTCCAAGAAATTTTGTCCAAGCGCTAAGCAAAGAGAAGCCACGTAAAGAGATGTACTGACGCATGATATTTTCATTTCTGAGCTTCAGCACTTCCAAGGCACATATGAACCCTAATACCTGATATATATTTTTGTCAACGAAAATAAAATATTATATAAATGATAATAAGTTGAACAGTATGTATTTAATGGGTATTAATTTTGGAGCTATTGGGGTTTAGACTTTAGAGTTACAATCATTCATATTCTAGACATTATGGACATAATGTAAAGTAACAAATTTATTGGTGGGAGTTAATGGGTTGAGATTTACAAATCTATTTGTTCTACCATTACAATTGTTAAGAAGTCTGAGGTTTCACCCTAAAATCAATTTGTGTCAAGTGAAGTGGCCTAGGATCTTATTAAGAGGTCTAAGAATTTATGATTTTTCTATGTAAAACAAGTGTATATTCTAACACTCCCCCTTACGTATGACCTGATTTGAGAGGGGTTACACGTGGAAGATTAAACGCGCGTGAACCTTATTTTGATATGGTCACACTTGGAAGATTGAACACATGTGGGACACACGCAGCAAATTAAAGATGAGTGAAATATGACACATGCAAAAAATTGAACACAAGTGGACCTGATTTGAGATGGGTTGCTCGCGAAAGATGAATGAGACTAGACCATGGGCCTAACTCTAATACCATGTTAGGAAGCCTGAGGTTCTATCTTAAAACCAATTGGTATCAAGTGAAGTGGCCCAGGATCTTATTAAGAGGTCTAAGAGTTTATGATTTTTCTATGTGGGACAAGTATATATTCTAATAACGATACCCATTTCATAACTAGGCATTAGCAGAATATATGTAATATCTTTCTTTGAACAAGAAGAAGAACTAGGAAAAGATATAACAACAGCCAGGGACGCGACGTGTTTTGAGACCAAGTGCACTGTGTTGGGGTAAGCTTTCTGCCAATAGTTCTTACTATTGATGAAGTATGGTGCTAGTTGCAATATATATAGTTCTTTGGCTAAAATATTAGTGCTGGAATATGTATAGTGCTTTGGCTACGTACTCCTTTTATGCATGAGATATCAATTCGTTGGTTTAAGATATTTGAAGAATATTTCATGAATTATGATATGAGAATGCATTATGAGGATGGTTTAGTTGGCCATAGGAATTTAGTATTTCGTGATTTATTTATCCTAGTGATGGTATATTGCTTTAGCTATGCACGGATTGTGTTGTTCCTAGTTGTAGACTGCAATGTTTGTACGATTGGTTGCATGAATTAAGTCGGACTATCTATACACCAGTATAAGTATTAGTCTAGGAATTTGTTGAGTCACTTTGTTTATGGATGAGAGATGATAAAGGCTACAATGCCAAAAGAAAAGAAAAAACAAAAACAAAAAAAAACAACTTTTAGGAGTCAAAGAATTGAGTAAACAAAATGGATTGTCTTTGCGCGCGGTTGAGACAAGATGAAAGTACTATTGGACTAATGTTTACAAGAGAGTACTGACTACAGCAATAGATAATTTAACATATGATGCATATGTGATAAATATTATAATTCACAAAGAATAGTAGGCTTCTTGATCTTCAATCTACTAAGAGATTTAGATGCAACTGAAGTGTACAAAAAATTATTTAGAGTTTCCGAATATGTAATAGAGTGATTAGAAATCTCACGATGGAGTTTCACTGTTTAGGTGACACCTTATATTCACATTCTTTGGATTCGAGTCGAGGTTTTTGTGTGTGACTTTAAAAGTAAGTATTCACAATTCTTCTAGCTTTTTGTTCCAGATAAATGTATTTATTATATCTTTGTTCGAAATGAATGTCTTTCTTTATGAAAATTTTAATTATGTTTATTTAAATCATATTTTTTTAAATTATATTTTATCTTATATAGAAAAATACCTTATGAAAATTGATTTTCTGAAATGGATTTGAGAACTTAATTCTTATGAGTTAACCTTTGGGTAATTTATGACGTTAAAATTATTTGTTAAGTAAAAATCTAATTTAATTTGAAAAGTTTTGTTGGCATGACATGTACGAATTCAGTTGAATCTTTGGCGTTACAAAAGTTATTTATGTGATTATTATGTAGAAGTCGACTATGATTGTTCTTCGTTAAGTGTCCCTTCAAGGGGCTAATATTTGTGACTTTGTACGCTATGAGCCGCGTTACTCAAAACTAGTTTCGATCTTTGTCTTTATGGATCTTGATATGGCTACATAAATTTGTAGCTCTTTGTGTGGCACATGCAATGTGATTCTTTGTGATCATAGTCACTTGTTAAGTATACGCATTTATAATTTGTTTGTATACTTTGATCAATCTGTTATGAATTTTGTAAATTAAGCTATTGTTGTTAAGTAAAATATTTATCAAAATTACTTTTAAGTCATGCAACATACTAGAAAAGTTGTGGAATTCTTTTTGGTCTTTTTTAGCTTACTCTTTGTTATGATTTCAGATTTAGAAGGATAGATTATGACATGCAACAAGAATACTGGCGAGGAGTTCGTAACTTACTGCTGTTATTTTGGGAGTAGTTTAATTTTGACTTCTCTTAGCTTATGTGATAGTTTAAGCATTATAAACTTTCTCTTAGTTTTAAAAGTCTTTGGTCTAGTGGTAAAGTTATTCACTTATTTGTGAAAGGTTACGGAATTAATTCCTGCTAGTTACATGTGTTGTATACGACCATAGGCCTCTCTTAAATTAAAAAATAAATAAATAAATAAATATATATATATATATTAGATTTTGGAATTAAATTGTTTGTCTTCTAAATTTTATTTGGAGATGTTGGATTTTAGGGTTGGGTCACCCAATATGGGTTGACCCGACCCGACCCATTTAGTTTGGGTCAAAAGGGAGTTGTGGGAAGTTATGTAAATAACTTCCCACTATATCCAAAAAGAAAAAAGAGAACGTATGTTAGCTCTCAGGTAATAACAGAAGAAAAGTCTTATGTCTTTCTCTTTTTTTCTCTTTCTCAATCTCCCTTAAATTCACCATGTTTACTACGTGTAAATATAAGGCTCTTAAGTTGTGAACATATAGTTCAAAGTCTAATTCGTACTTTGAACTTCGATTCGCGGCTGTTTAACGGCAGAACAAACGTGGTTAATTCCTACAAACTCTTCCGCATACTACGAGGTTAGTATTAAATTTTATTCGGTTCATGAAGATCCGTATTGTGTACTTAAATTCTTCATTGGTATCAGAGTCAAATCATTGGTTCTCCATAGATATTTGTTCTCTGTAGTATATATGTGTATATGCATGTTAAATCGATGAATTATTGCAATTTGAGCGATTTTTAACGTAATAATTGTGAATTTACGTTTCTATGAAGTATCATAAGTATGTGTATTTTTGGTACTGGTAGAAAGTGCTCGTTGCAAGGATTCTAACGGCGTAAATTTCGTAATTTTTTGTTAAGTAATGAATTTATTACGAATTTTTAAAGTTTGATTGTCAAACTGATTAAAATATTTTTTCTGTGTTTTTTTGTCACTGTTTTGTCCCTTTTTTCATGTATGTATCATACTCCAAAAATTATGTATTTGGTACTGTTAGAACGGGCTCGTCGAGAGCTTTCTGTTGATATATTATTGGTTAAATTTGGCTTAGAAACGCATAAGATATGAATTTTTGAAGATTTTCGTAAAAATCTGGAAAAAAATTAGTTAGTGTGTGTTCTTAGTGTAGTGCGTGTACGTTGAAAAGTGTAAAAAATTGCAGAACATGGGGGCCACGTGGGTCAATAGTGGGACGCCACGTGGCCACACATTTAGTGGCTAAATTTTTTTTTTTTTTTAAAAACAATATTTAAGAAATTGTTTTGTCAGACGTGATTGAAATCACGTCTGACCCATGTTTCTTTTTTGTCTACCTTTTTTGGTAGTTGGCCACGTGGCTTACTTAGGGTGAGCCACGTGGCCATGTGATATAATATATATATATATATAAATTAAAATTAGTTTTTATTTTTAAATCGTCATGCCATTTTACAGTCCCTTGGCTTGGCTCGGCTCGGCTCTTTGCTTAGGCTCGGGTTTCGGCTCGGCTCACAGCTAGAGTGGGTAGCTCGGCTTACGTCTTGGCTCGGCTTGATGGCTCGACTTACGGCTTTCGGCTCGGCTCAGTGACGGCTTGGCTCGGCTTGGCTTGGCATTTAAAAATAAATAAAAAATTATTAATATATATGTTGTATTATTTTTATTTTGGCCCACATCTTTGTGATAATGTTATAAATGACCCCATGTTCATGTTTTTACTCATTATGCCATTTGTGACCCCATGCTCTCAATTTGTTTGGGCTATTATCTTTGTGATAATTATATTTTGGCCTTAATTTCTTGCAAAACTAGTACATAACTTAAATTAATTTCAATTATGCCATAAAATTATCAATAATTTCATTCAATTGCCCAAGTTTGTGTAATTTAATTGTAATATTTACAATTATTAGCAAGAAATTTTTGTGATTTTATTTAAATGCCTAAAATTTGTGTAATTTAATTGTAATATTTATAATTATTGGCAATAATTTTTTGAAATTTCATTTAAATTCTTAAAATTTGTGTAATTTAATTGTAATATTTACAATTATTGGCAATAAATTTTTATAATTTCATTTAAATGCCTAAAATTTTTGTAATTTAATTGTAATATTTACAATTATTGGTAAGAAATTTTTGTAATTTCATTTACTTGCCTAAATTTATGTAATTTTAATTATAATATTTACAATAAAGGGCATGAATTTTTTTGTAATTTCATTTTAAGGACTAAATTTGTGTAATTTTATTGTAATATTTACAATTAGGACATGAAATTTTTGTAATTTCACTTCGAAGTATGAAATTTGTACAATTTCATTATACATGTTGTGTACAACATTAATGCATGCTACGTGCATTATTATTTTTTGAAATTAATTTATTAGATAGTTATGTATTAAAGTTTGTTTATTTACTCGAGGACTTTAGTAGTCATTCGAGAGTAGTGTGACTTAAACAAATTGCGAGAAAGATTTTCACCACTACTAGTTATAAGAACACGTACTGTAATGGGTCCAAACTACTGATCCCATATTTTCTTTTACTATTAATATTTAAACGTAATATTAAATGTTTTATGCGATATGTTAATGAGCATGTGATAATATTAGATGCACTCTTATTTCTTCTAACATGTAGAACTAAAAATGTGTCTTTTGGGTCTCGATAAGTTTGAAACAGCTTCTACATGCTCAATCATCATGGTCTACATGTGTTAAAAGAATTGAATTAGTTAACTCTGGTGGACCACATCAAATTTTGAGGAAAATGAGAACATTAAGGAATGATTTTTTTTTTGTAATTTATTTGTTAAATACTAATTCATGTCAAGATCATGTTAATATTTGTCTTTATCACATGTTCTTATCATAGGCATATGTTGCATATGTTATTAAATTAATAATTAGTTTATTAATCCTTTATCTTAGTGGGAGTTCTAAGATTGAAATTGGTGTGATTCTAATCTAGAACTATTAGTTCTCACACATGTGAATTTATGTAATTCATATACGGAACTAATGTTTCTACTCAAATAGGATTAAATTGTGATAATTGTGACCTTTGAATATAGAATTTGGCAGGTTGTACTACAATCTGTTGGTACTATATCTTATGTCACTTTATTACATTTAAATACTTGTTCAAGTAGAATTAAAAATCTAAATGTACTAGTACCGAACATCAGAGATGTCTATATTGTGGTTATTTATGATAACCGCAAAATATTATTACTGAAGGAAAAATGGACGGTGATGATTGCCAATGTGGCATCATCAAGTTCAAAATATCCTTGAGCAGCAAATAGGTGCTTGAAACACTGAGTTATGTTGTGGTGAACCACTAGGGTGGTATCACCACTCCGCATAAGAGGTAGAGGCCTATCGGGCTGAAAAATACTAATGCTCACATCACGTTGCTTAGCACTGTGTATAATAACTAATTGCTTATTACGAAGTAAGACTTATTGATGTGGGGATTTTGAAAGCTTGAAAGAGAAGGTCAATGAAATTTCCATTTCTAAGCTGAGTCAGCTTATAATCAAGTTCAACATATGCTAGAAGTGTCTTAATGCTACTGAGAGGTAGCATTTCCGAGATGTCGAACATAATTTGAGAACTGAAGGCAGTTGACCACATTCTCATTGATGGACAACAAGTGCAAGTTGTCATCACATCATTTCCATTTAAGCTGGGTGCGCATGATTGTCAACATGACGCACAATGCGTCAATTGGAGTTTGTGCAAATGCCTCTTGGCCGTCAAGGCTACTGATCAAGCTTAAGTTGCTGAGTCCAATAAGCAAGGGTCATGTGGATCCAAGCACAAAGGGCAATGACTCCAATGACAAAAAGAAAGGAATAGCTGACTGAGAAGACCAAGAAGGTCAAACGGATGTGACAGGTGCGATTCAACATTGTGATGGCTATCTGTTACAATTGTCACAGGAAAGGTCACTAAGCTCGAGATTGCCTTGAGCCGAAGACTAAGTGTCTAACCCTATAACTAGATATAAAGGAGCATTTAAAATACCGTTAGATTTTAAGTGGATTACGGTGGATATTTGTAGGAAATTATTCAAGAGTTTGAAGACAAGGGCATCGACACTTGTTAGCTACCACTATGAGATAGTCAAACTCTAATTTTTCCATGCATCCTATATGCTCCGGTTCTAGAAATACTTGGTTTATAGATAAAATCTTTTTACGATTCGGTTCTCAACTTTGTATATTTAAAACTGAGTCAGATTGTTAGGAACATCTCATTATAAATCTTGCTATATTGTGGATGGTTTTCTTGCTCTATATGCTGAACAACAAAACCATTGCTATATAAATATGTGTTATTAATGCTACATCTTTGAGATCTGTAGTATAGCAATCTAGGCATATAAGGTCAAAATAGAATGAACAGACTTGCAAGAGAATTTATTTTGAGGCTGTGATTAGCACAATTCTATCTGCCCTTATGTGAAAGTTGCCTAGCCGATAACTCCACAATAAAATGTTTGGCAAAGCCTTGCGAGCTAGTTTTCCATTGCCTTGAATTCATCCCGAAATCTACGGTCCAAAGAATGATAGGGCAAGGCATGAGGCCTTATATTTCGCCATTTTTCTCAAAGTTTTCACAAGACTTGGTCTTGTCCTTTTGTTTTCTCACATGTCCGAAGTTTAACTGCTATGGACGTTATTCTAATCATGTTGAGAATCAAACTGAATAATGTGAAATCTTTGAGAACTGATCCTGTTTGGTAATATTTATTTGATTCGTTCAAAATAATTTGTTGACGAAAAAGGTATAGCAAGAGGGCTAAATATTCCTGGCACTTTGCAACTATGAAATGTTGTAGAAAGACAGAATACATCTTTATTGAATGTGGTTAAGTATATGATGACTCATATAGATTTCTCAATTATGTGTTGGGAATATGTAATTGCCATATATATACGTTTAACCGAGTGCCCTACAAATCAGTCACTTCAACTCCTTATGAGTCATAGACAGGTAGTGAACCAGTCCGCGATGACTTATGACCCTGTGAGTTGGCTACTTTGTTCATGATATTTCTCATGAGCTTGAGAAATTGAAACCAAAAGGAAATAGGTGTATTTCTATTTGGTACAATGAACGCTCCAAAGGGAATGTTTATTGATGAACAGATAGTGGGAGTGTGTCTAAACTCAACATTCTTGGATATAGAATTTTCTAGTAGGAGATTCAGTTATCTGAATTGAATGCTCCTAATAGTCCTATCCCTCACAATTTTTCAATTGAAATGAGGACTTGCTTTCGTTCTCTGATCCAAGTGGGAGATAAATACCAGTTTGGTTTTGGTCAACTTGAATTAGTTTTAAGATCAAAGTGAATTCGCTTCATTAACCAGTTTGTGGATCATGTTTACTTGCAATAGTAATATCGGTATGGTCAACTCGAATCTGTTTCGTGATCAATGTGAGTTCGTTTCACTACCGGTGATTATGAAAATAAGTTTTTCATATGATTACTAGTTAAGATAAAAGTTATCTCATCTTTTTGTAAGGGAAAGTCGGATAAAAGCAATGGAAGAGCAATTGAATTTGATATTAGATATTAAGCTCGCCAATTGCTAAAAAGTTGTACCTAAATTTAGGGTATAACTTGCATGCAAACCTTCTTTCGTTATTAGGTTTGTCTCAATCCATCCATTTCTGATCATGTCACCCAATTGAACCTCGAATTACATCAGGTAGATGTAAAGGTGATTTACATTAGGTGGATGTAAATGTGATGTTTCTTAGTAGAGAAATGCAAGAAGAATTCATTTTGTATGATTGTAAAATGGTTCAATAAGACATATGTGTATATGTCAATTGATCTGAGAGTAGATATGTGATTCTATCTTTGTAGATAGATGATATTAATGATCTGAAAATGACAAGGAGTATATAATCACTATTAGGATGTGATTATCCTTAACTTTGTGTGATGAAGGACATTAGTGGAATAACTTATGTATTTAAAGTCAAGATCCAGAGGGATCACTTTAAAGATTCTTGTTTTGTCGCAAGAGTCATATGTCAAGAAAGTTATTGAATGACTCTACATATAAGTCTACAAACCTATAGATGCTCCTGTAGCCGAGGATGAAAGCCTAAGCCAATGGACGTGTCTCCAAATGCCAAAATAGATTGATGAGATAAAAATGTTCCTTATTTAAGCACCATGGGTAGCCTAGTATATATTGTGGTTTATACATGGCTAGATATTTGTTTTTACCATGAGATTGGTAAGTTGTTACCAATTAAATCTTTGATAAGTTCATTGCATCGTTGTCATTAGGGTCATGAGGTATTTGAAAGGCAATTTAGATCTTGCCAATGCCATTAAAGTCTTGATCTTTATTAGTAGATATCCACAAATGCTGATTTAGGTGGTGACCTAGATAAGCGTAAAGTTACCTCTTGAAATGCTTGCTTGTTAATCAATGGTACTACTTCGTGGAATAGCGAGAAGCAAATATGCATAGTATTGTCAACTGTAGAAATTGAGCTTGTGGCATGCTCAGCAACTATGCAAAAGGCAGTATGACTCGAGAGATTATGATGGACTTGAGATGAGTCAGTTGCTAGATGGGCAATGACAATCTATTGTGTCCACTAATTATCCATCGCCTATGCTAAGGATCTTATATTTCATGGAAAGACCTAATACATAGACATTATGGCTTTGAGTCATAAAAAGAAGTGATTGTAGAACACTCACCTAAGCATGAGATAGCAGTGACCTACTCGATAAGTCCATATCCAAATATATGTATTTGTTGCAATAGAATCTCTAAGACTGCATAGGACTTGATATTGATATTCTATAAAGTGATGTGCAATTACTAATGTACTCATACTGGTGAGTATTTGATGTCAGTTCATAGTAAACAAAATTTTCTTCATGTGTTTGCTTAGTGCCTTGTCTTTGTGATAAGTTTGGAAAAAATCGAGTATGAGTATGCTAGCATAGATTGGCATCGAAGAGTATGTCGACAGGTTGATGAGATTGGCTCTCACACACGAGCAATCGCCTCTGGCACAGTGGGAGAGTGCAGAGATGAGACGATATGAGTTGGTTAGTATTCGTCAAGAAAATACTATACTCATATAAGATACGTCGCTTTAAGTATTAGTTTGGAATTGGTTTCTGTGACAATATTAAGATGATACCTCTAATTGTATATGTTACAATTAAAGACTGACATGAGGTCGATATGGATTCCCACGGTCCATATAACCTGTTTGTAGCCATATTTGAAATCTTGATTACTTAGTGTATTAAGTTCGAGGATTCAAGTTAGTTTCTAAGTGATAATTAGACCAAGATCTGTATGGTGTTTGATTTAGGTAAAGACATACACCCTTTATAAGGGAAGTCACACCGTAACACATGTTTCATACCATGTGTGCTTTCCGACCGTAAAAAGGAAGTGGGTGAATGGATCCCTGCTTTACCACTGTGTGAGTCCTTGAAGCAATAAATGCTTCTTTGGGATACCCTTAGTGACCTACGCTCATATTCTAATAGGTCAAGTTCAATATTAGTTACTTTGGTATGTTGCCTAAAGATCACGTTAGATTCGATCATATGGGACATGTCCGGGAAAGCGGTTGACTTGATTTAGAAGGATATTGAGTGAATGGAAGACTGTTCGCATCTAGAGCTACATATGTTCATTGGCCGACTAGTTATATAATCTTTGTGATTGAAATAACTATGAATACATGTTTGAGATTTAAAGGTCAAACATAGCCTACAAGGGATAAGGGTGTATTGACTGATGTGAACTTAAATTGGTCTAGGGTACAATGAGATTTTTACTTCCGTTGAAGATCGTAGCTCCTATGTCATCCTTAACAGGTGCATGGTCTGAGCTTCCACTTGTTGTGTGCTAGCGGGTCGCACGACTTATTTGCCCGTATGAATTTAATGATAGTTCCCGACAAAGTCGTAGAGAAAGATAGTGGTGGATATGGGTCTATCCATCTTGTGCGAGTGGGAGATGTTGGATTTTAGGGTTGGGTCGCCCAATATGGGTTGACCCGACCCGACCCATTTAGTTTGGGTCAAAAGGAAGTTGTGGGAAGTTATGTAAATAACTTCCCACTATATCCAAAAAGAAAAAAAGAGGAGAACGAACGTAAGTTCTCAGACAATAGCAGAAGAAAAGTCTTCTGTCTTTCTCTCCTTTTCTCTCTCTCAATCTCCCTTAAATTCACCATGTTTACTACGTATAAATATAAGGCTCTTAAGGTGTGAACATATAGTTCAAAGTCTAATTCGTACTTTGAACTTCGATTCGCAGCTGTTTAACGGTGGAACAAACGTAGTTAATTCCTACAAACTCTTCCGCATACTACGAGGTTAGTATTAAATTTTATTCGGTTTATGAACATCCGTATTGTGTACTTAAATTCTTCAGGAGATTTGACAATAATTACATATGAAGTATTTGGAATATGTTTGTCAGTTCTGTTAGTTATCAAAAAGTGAGATTGAACCTTGCACTAAATGTGTGGCGATTGTCACATGTCGTATGTGTAAATGTTTTATTTTGGGGCGTGATTTATATGTGTGATTTATAAGCGAGTGGTGTGAGTATTAAAAATAATTTATATTAACTATTTTCGGCCAGTAGAAAAGATGTAGAATTAGTTCTT
This sequence comes from Ehretia macrophylla, assembly GCA_037974665.1. Taxonomy (NCBI): domain Eukaryota; kingdom Viridiplantae; phylum Streptophyta; class Magnoliopsida; order Boraginales; family Ehretiaceae; genus Ehretia; species Ehretia macrophylla. Next base: position 44,732,325 of record CM075764.1, read on the forward strand.
TCTTGTGCCTATCCCACTAGTCTTTTCTAGGGGCCTGGGTTAACCATTTTAGGGGTGGAGCGTGACATGAACTCTATGACTGATGAAGAAAATGATAATATTGTAGTAGTAGAATCTGGCCAAGGCTTAAGCCTTACTCTTAGATAGTGAATTAGGGTTAGATTAATTCAAATTCATATGACAATGGGTCACCTTGAGCCCAAGTTAGGAAATGTTTATAAATATCCCTCTATGCCTTGTTAGGAAGGAGGAAAAAACCCTGGCCTCCAACATGGTCCTCTTGCAACCATCTTCTCTAACCTCTTTTGATCATCTAGGGCTAACAACTTGTCAGTACCTACAATAAAGGAATTATGGAGGTAAAAACTAGGTGATCTAAGTTATAAATCTATGGAGCTGCATAATCTTAAATGTAAATTTTGAAGGTCTACAAATAATCTTTCTGACTCAAGAAATGGGTGGTATAAAACTTGCCAGGTACAAAGCTGACCAATCAATTCACTCATGTCATTGTTAAGAATAGGTTGGCGCTGCTGGGGGATAGAAACGTCCTCCTAACTGCATATACAACCATATTCTGATGACATACCCCTAAAATAATCCCTAGTGAAAACAAATGCCATGCCAGATATATCAAATGCTTGTTGAACTAACTGGTAAATCAAAAAGACCCATTAAAACAATCATTTTAAGAAGCTATATTTGGAAGATCACGTTGGGATCAATGCAAAATGATATGAACAATTTTATAGACAGAATGTCATTTTTCCCTTGAATTTTGGCCTTAATTTCAAACTCCCCAGTGAGATTTTAATTTTATCCATATTCACCTGTGACATCAAATTTTACCAAACAAAGCCTCGTGTTAAAATGCATTTTTATCCATAGGATTGAATGGATTGCTGATGCTAAATCTGTTTCTTTCTCCACTGCTTCAACCTGGGAAGCAATTCGAGTGAAGCATGTTGCTGTGAGGTGGGCTGATTTTGATTTTCTACTGCTATATTAATGTTGTTGATTGGTATTCTTTTTTTTTTTTTTCTTTTTTCTTTATAGATTGTAAAAGCGTGACACCACTTTTGTACTTGCTTTGGAGAATGAAATGGCTAGTTGGATGACGGTATGTGTATGCTTTGAGAGGTACATGTTGGAGAAGATGACTCTGGAAATTAGTATAAGTCATTTATTGTGATAGTGATACTTATATCTCATGATATAAATTTCTTGGAGAAGTTTATGAAATATTTTGGTATTCAATCCCAAAGGTCAAAGATAGAGAACCTATTGGAAAACTATGGTCTGAATCCTGACATCTAACATTACTCATTTTTATTTAATGTACATTTAATATCTCCAATTTGAACATGAGAACACAAATCTTGGAAATGTCAATTGTGTTATATTTGGGAAAATTGCACAAAAATACCCTATTATTTTTTTAAAATTTTAAATTCTTATTTATTATTTAAAATTAGTCAATTTAGTCCCTATTATTATTATTATTATTTAAAATTAGTCAATTTAGTCCTTATTCTTTCTTTAAAAATTCAATTTAGTCCCTATTCTCTCCCAGTTATATGTTCAAAAATATTAAAATTGTTCACGTGCAAAGCTTAAAAACAATTGTGTATGCATGTACTGAGATGAGTGACAGACAAGAAATAAATATAATACACTCTTGTGTAACAGTTTAAATTTTTAGATGGGGTGGTAATATAATAAATAGTTTATGATGCTACTTGTTAATATTTTTAGTTGTATATAAGATACGTTTATATATGGGGGTTTATGAGCTAGGGAACATGTTATAATTTTTATTCAGATTTTCCAAAATAACCTAATACCTCTTTGCTAAAATGTCTCGTATACAATTTGGAGGGAGAATTTTCATATCCTTCAAGATTCCGAGTTGTTACGTTGTCTATGTTTTTTTTAAACAATAATAATCTTGTCCTATACAAGGTCTCGAGATCCTTGTTCCCTTGCATAATACATTTTTCTTACACCAGTGTAACTAATCCTATTTAAATAGTCACCATAATTAGCATGATTTCTTATACAAGGTGTCGAGCTCCATGGCTTGAGCTAGTTTGCATAATATATATTTTTTTATTCAATATGTGCCAAGAAATATGAGGTGGTTTTCAAGATTTTAAAATTAAACACATGCACTTTTCCTCGTTGACGTCTTAAGACGGCTTAAATTAGAAAACATGGAACGATAGGCGTTCATGTCTGACCGATTAAATATCGAGGATGTTGAAACGATATAGACCTGTTCAATACCAAAGGCAAATTTGTTTTACTCGTAGAAAAGTCATCCACCAAAGTACAAACTTACCCCTTAGCGTTGGTGTTATAAATAACAACGTTTGGACGTTCTTATATGACAGCAACAAAACTAGGACAAGAAATGAAGACTCCAAGCAATTCATTGCTTTCACTTCTTTCAGTCTTCCTTCTAATTTCATGCAGGGTTAATTCTGCTAATACTCATGATAGTTTCCTTGATTGCCTTCAATCTCATATCTCAAACACTGATATCATATACACCCCAAAAAACACAACTTATGAGTCTATTTTGCGTTCTGCAATATTTAACTCACGTTTTACAAGTGATTCCACTCCGAAACCAAGAATCATTGTTACACCATTGAATGTATCCCACATTCAAGCAGCCATATTTTGTTCAAAGAAACATGGCATGCAGATTAGAGTCCGGAGTGGTGGACATGACTATGAGGGCCTCTCTTACACATCTGAAATCCCTTTTGTCATCATTGATCTTAGAAACCTTCGATCAATAACCATCGACACCCAAAAGAAAACTGCATGGGCTGAAGCTGGTGCAACAATGGGCGAATTATATTACGCAGTCTCTCAAAAAAGCAAAACTCTTGCTGTTGTTGGAGGGGATGGCACAACAATGGGAGTTGGAGGACACATCAGCGGGGGAGGAACTAGCCCGATGTCTCGAAAATATGGCGTTGCAGCTGATAACGTAATTGATGCAAAAATTATCGACGTTAATGGTCGAATTTTGGATCGGGAATCCATGGGGGAAGACCTATTTTGGGCCATAAGAGGTGGTGGAGGTGCTAGTTTCGGTGTCATTATTGCATTTAAGGTAAGATTAGTTACTGTACCAGAAAAGGTCACTGTCTTTAGGGTCAGCAGAACCCTAGAACAAAATGCTACAGAACTAGTATATCGATGGCAATACATTGCTGACAAGATTGATGACAATCTCATAATTCGAGCCTCCATTAGTAGTGCCAATTCTGGTCAAAGTGGTGAGAGAACAATACAAATATCATTCATCTCTCTGTTCCTTGGTGGAATTGACAATCTCCAAGAAATCATGCAAAAGAGTTTCCCTGAATTAGGTCTGGTAAAAGACGATTGCATTGAAATGAGGTGGATTGAATCTAAACTCTTCTTTGCAAACTTTCCTCTCAATGCATCCACAGATGAATTGCTGAATAGGACAATTCCAAGCACACCATATTTCAAAGCAAAATCCGACTACGTGGTGCGTCCCATTTCACAAAAAGGTCTGAGAGGATTATGGAGAATGCTTCAGGAAGAAGATGTAAATGTAGCCTCGGTGCTATTTAATCCTTATGGCGGAAAGATAGCTGAAATATCAGAATCTGAGCTACCATTCCCACATAGAGCTGGAAACATTTACTCGTTTAGCTATTATGCGATTTGGCAAAATGAAAGCAATTCCGAAGCTAAGAGGAACATAAGTTGGATCAGGAGGCTATTCAATTACTTGACTCCTTACGTTTCAAAATCTCCAAGACGTGCATACTATAATTATAGAGATCTTGACTTGGGAGAAAACAATATTGGTAATACAAGCTACAAACAAGCCAGCAAATGGGGAAAAAAATATTTTAATAATAACTTCAATAGATTGGTGCAGGTGAAGACCAAAGTTGATCCTAACAACTTTTTCAGGAACGAGCAAAGTATTCCATCTCTGGCACCATCATCAGAAAATCTATTGTTCATTAATTTCAGTCATAGGTCAAAACAACATTACAATATGTTTTTCAGCTAGAAATAATGGGATCGATAATAAGTAGTATATATATGTGTGCGCGTACGCATTTGTGTTTGTTTATCAATCATTGTGTAATAAGATTATTTCTTGCCTCATGCTTTATAATTTGCCTTTAATTTTCTAACCTTTGAGTCAACAATTTTTTCTTTTTTTTTCTTTTTTTTTTCATTCTAGGCCTGTAACAATGGATATATTCTTAAATAGCGATGGCAGTGGGTAAGGTTTAAAATCGAAATTAACAAGTATTCGACTGATAACCAACCCGATAACAAAAATCAATTGATACCCTTTAGTTTTTATTTTTATAGAGGGTAACTGATAGGTAATGATAGGTTTTGGTATTAAATATTAAAAAAATAAAAATAAAATGCAAGACTCAATTATTAATTTACTATATATATATATATATATATATATATATATATATATATATATATATATATATATATATATATATATAGTTTTTACAAACTTTTAATTTTTTTTATTTTAAAAAAATACCTAGTTATTAGTATATATATATATAGTTTTTATATACTTTTTATATTAGACTAATAGAATAACACCTAAAAATATATTTCTTTCTTTAATCAAATGCCAAAGTTACCTAAATGGCAAAACCCTCAAATAAGTTATACATTTTTATCATTGTCTTAACTCTCTCTTTCTATATTTGTTGGATATTTTCTTTATCAGCTATTTTCTTATTACGCATAGACAAACATTTATCGATTTTAGTTTTATTAAAATTGGGTATTTATTAATTTATAGACAAATATTGAAATGATTATATAATTTATTTCAAATTCTATCATCTTATTGTGTATAGTTCTTCGTTTGTTTTATTTTTGGGCTTTTTTGACATTTAATTAAAATTAATTTATCTTACATCTTTTTTAGGTTGGTTTTTTATTTAAATTAATTTTTAATTATTTTTTTAATATAAAGGGTTACGGTTACGGATACCCGTAATTATTTAGATTTATTTGCAGTTATGGTTATGGTAATGTACTGAGTTTCAAACCCATAAAATTATGATTATAATTATGATTACTGGTTATGCTAAACGATTTCTATTATAGTCATATAATTTGTTCGATTACCCGACCCACTAATCTATCATCTATCAAGACTTTAAACACAAATATAATAACACCAATATAGAATAGTAAAACTAAGAGCTTCTAAACCAAATAAACAATATAAGTTTTAATGATGAAGTCACGGAAGCCCAAGACTATACTGAAAAGAGTTGCTGGTTTCATGCTTTAAAAGATTCACACGCAGTCAAAAATTCTTTCTAAACCATAAATCAGAAAATTTCCTGCAAAAATAAGGTTTATATAATATACACATATTCTCTTGTTATAGTTCCTTGTTCAGCTTAATATAGAAGGATTTAAGAAGGTACCTTATACTCAAGAGTTGAGTAGAATAGTTAAATAATAACCTGTCATAATCAAATATTTTAAGTTTGAACTATGATTTTCGGCCTCCAGTACTATAAAAATAAAAATAAAAAAGCCAACTGTGAATTTAAAACTAGGGTAAATTGCAAACTACCCCTTCTGGTTTGTCGAGTATTCACATTGTGCTTTATGTTATCGAAATGACGGATTAGTCCCTTGAATTTTTTACAAAGGAGAGATAGTTAACCCTGTCTTCTACACGCCTCTCTATATATTTGCCACTAATTTGTCTGGTCCCAATCTAAAACCCATATTGATCCAACCTCCAATTCTTATAACTCTCAGCAAGTTCTGATTTAAGCATGAATGAAATAGACCCCGCAGACATACTTTGCCCTATGTTTATTCCGAATACATCCATTTTTCCATGGCAAATCGGTTCATTATAATTGAAAATCTTAAATGTAATAAGAAATCTCAAGATTTCTCTTTAATAAGCAACACCAAAAAATGTGCAGATTGTGCTTGCATCACAACAAGAGAAGACTTGCTTAAACTTTATTGTTTATGCATCCTTCAGAAGTTCTTTCTTTAATTTGATCCAAGAAATTTTGTCCAAGCGCTAAGCAAAGCGAAGCCTGGTAGAGAGTACTGACGTATAATATTTTTCTCTTTTTTTCTTTTTTTTCTTTTTTGGTTTATTTTGAGCCCTAAGTCATTTTACATCACTTAAGATATTACACATAAAAATGAATCTCGAGACCTCTTGCATTTAAAGTGATAATCATACCACTAGCTAGACCAAATAGCCAGTGTTGACGTATGATATTTTCATTTCTGAGACACGCATGAGAAATTTCCTGATATGAGCTTGGGCACTTCCAAGACACATATGAACTCCATCACTGATGAAAAAAATGATAATATAATCTTGGATAATTTATCGAAATAGTTCTAGATCTTTGTCTTTTTTTATATTTAAGTCCTTTATTTTTTATTTTAGACAAAATTATTCATCATATTTTATTTTGGTGACATTCATTAGTCTTTGGAGTAAAATTCGTCAAAAAATAACGTTAGTGAGCATGTGGATGGCTCGTGGCCGCCAAATACACAAATCTTTCAGGGGTAAAATTATCACCCAGTAAAATATAAGTATCTTAAAATTTATGCATTTTACATTTACGTACTCACTAACATTATTTTTTAACAAATTTTGCTTTAAAGACTGACGACTGTCACCAAAATAAAAGATGAAAAACTATTTTATCCAAAATAAAATATATGATACTTAAATGTTAAAAAAACAAAAATCTAGAGTCATTTCAATAAATTACCCTTTAATCTTTCTTACTCGAGAAATGGGTGGTACGCTTTGAGAGGTACATGTTGGAGAAGATAACTCTACAAATTAGTAAATCATTTATTGTGATAGTTATATCTCATGATTATATTTTTTTCTTAATAATTTTATTTTTATTTTATTTTATTTTACTTATTATTTTCTTATTTTTATTTTTATTGTTATTATTTTATTTGTTCTAGATATTATATTTTATGTAGTTTTATTTTATTTTATTTTATTTCAATATGATTTTATTTTATTATTTTAATATTATTTTGTTTATTTTATTTTATTTTATTTTATCTTTGTTATTTTTTTATTTTTTAGTTTTTTTTATTTTTTTATTTTTTTATTTTATTTTTTATTTTCTTATTATTTATTATTTTAATTTTTGAATTATTTTATGGTATTTATTTTAATTTTGCATTTTCTAAGATGAGTATTTGAGTCTTTTATTTTCTCAAAGTTATTTTCATGACTTGAGAATGTGAGATTCTCACCCCCTCACATGAGAATAAAAATTAGTCAAATTATATGAATATTATATTATCAGGAATGTAATATTTTCAAGAATATTTTTTTATTACGTGAACCAAATGCCTTCTTAAAGTTACTTATCGGTTACTCCAATGGAGGCTTTAGAAGGTGAGACTTTCTAAAATTGGGTAGTTTTAGAGCCTCAAATGCCCAAAAAGTAACACTATTTATAACAAAAGTATGTGGAGTCTATTACTTTTAGTTTAAAAGATGCCAAAATAGAGACCCAATTTATATTTTGTCATCAAATTTAGAGTCTAAAAATTAGATTGAGTTTTTATTTTGGTATTTTTTAAGTTAAAAGTGGTAGATTTTACATACTTTTATTATAAATAGTATTACTTTTTTGATATTTGAGACTCTAAAATTATTTAATTTTGAAATATTTCACTTTTTAAAACTTTCATTAGAGATACTCTTAGAAGAGCGAGGAAGCTTTTTCCAAAATTGCATTATATAAAGACAACAATTTTAGACGTCCCTATTTGCTGTACCTATTGCAAATATTTTAAGATTTGTGAACGGTTCTAGGAAGATTTGCATGCCGCATATGTTGACTCTTACTCATGGGCCTGGAACCCCACATAACCACCAAGTTGTTCCGAATTTGGAGTTGTTCCGATTTTGGAGTTGTTATACAAGTGGGGCAACTGAGTCGTCCTTGTTATACTAGCAAAGCACCTAATGATGGTTGGATAATACAAATGGCCTTATGATCATATCCTCCTGGCTAAGATAAGATGGTCCTTTTATGGTCCCACAAAAAAAAAAAAAAATCCAACAAAAGAAAAATTACTGGAACACCCTTTATTATTTTACTAAAATTTTAAGTTTGTCTATATTGTTCATAATTACTACAAGGAAAATTATTTTTAACAACGATTCGTTGGCAATTCATCACCCAAAAAAGACGTATTAGCGACAAAAATTATGGCCCGAAAGATGGTAACAAATTGAAAACGATTCGGAGACGACAGTGACTTGTCGTGGCTAATTTGTCTCTAATTAGAGACGAAATAGCGACAAACATTGAAAATATTGTAGAAAATAAAAAGGTAGTCGCAAATTCATCTCCATAATTCGTCTCTAAATGGAGACGAATTTGCGTCACCCTCTTATTTTTGGTCATGTTAGTCACTAAATAGAGACGAAATCATTTTTGCGACAAATCAGAGACGAACATATTTTTGCGACAAATTGGAGACAAATATGTAGACAGAGACGAAAATGTGACGAACAGTGAAAAATGTGACGATACTTTTAGCAACGGCCGTGTTTTGTTGCCTGGTCATCGCATTTTTTGATTTAGCAACAAAAATGAGGTGAGTTTTGACGGTCGCAAAAATAATTTTTCTTGTAGTGTTAGTTAATTTGGTCCTTATTATTTTTAAAAAGAGTTCAAATTTGTTACTATTATTCAAAATTAGTTAGTTTAGTTCTTATTATTTCTTAAAAAGATTAAAAATTGTAATTTAGCCAATTCCATTTGCGCAAATTTCTCTCCAACATATACGTAAACATAAAAACCATGGCAACCTTAACAGTTTGTTATCCATTCGTGTGTCAACTAGACATCTACTCCGGCAATGTGCAATAAGCAGCCATGCAGAGCACAGAATCTCTTTTCAACTTCTAGAAGTAACATATTTTCAAGATTGGTGATCAAGTTCTCAAATTGGAGACATCACACGTGCACATATAAAACAACATAGCAAAACGTTAAATACGATGTTAGGCTAGAATATTGACATTTCTAGGACCCAACGTCGTCTAGAATATTGTCATTTCTAGGACCTTCACGCCTTCATCTTGGTTGTCAAAAGATTTTTCTTAATAAAATGTCAATCTGATTACTTCTAGCACATAGATAGGTCTCACTACAAAAAAAAAGGGGTTTTAACGGCAGTTTATGCAGTTTTTTATAACGGTTTGAACTGTTGTTTTTTTCTAAAATAGCGATTTGTAAACCTAAAAGACTTCAAAAACCACCATACATGCGGGCGCCGCAAAAGGTTATTAGACTTTTGAGGCGGTTCAGTAACTGAAGCCATTGGAGGCATGAGCGGCGGATTTCCTAACCGTCGTAATTGATTGGCTTCAATTTGATGGCTATTGCTTGCTTCCAAGTTTTGTTTTTTTTTCGGTTTGTTTCTTGTGAACTTTATCATCATTTTTTCCCTGCTTCCACTTCTTTTTTTGCTTTGTTTCTTGTGCTATTTTATCATCATTTTTTCTGCCTGCTTCCATTTTTTTTGGGTTTGTTTCTTGTGGTGAAGAATTGAATCCATCAATTTGTTACTGCCCGAACCACTTTAAACTTCCTTGCTGAATATATGAATCCATCAACTAGATAGTTAATAAAGAAGGAGAACAAGATAACAACCACTGAAAAGAAAGTGAGTATGTGAGGATTTCAATTAAACACTTTTTATTCAAAAGACATCCATACAATCAATTCTTAATTGGATAGATAAAAGACATCCACAACAAAACAATTCTCAACTCCAAATTTATGCACTCCGAGAATCTTGTCTTGAACTATCTTGAGAATTCTCACTTCCTACATGGCAAACCTGTAAGAAAGAAACAAAGTGGATATTATCGAGCCAAAATCATATAATATAATACACTCGAGATCTCAAGCATAAATAGGTAAAGAAAGAACATATAGCAGCTAGCCAAGAGTGATTAATGTAGCTAATCAAACTGACCATGTCTCTGTTGGAAGGATCATGCACATAGATACCTTGGAACACAACACTATTTTTCCGTGGTTCGGCATAACCTACATCCACAAAATATTATTTTTTATATTCATAAAAACTATTACAATAATGACTTCGATATACCTACCTAGAGATATATATACTCTAAATCCAATCTAATCTAATATGGTACACTCACCTTGTTGTGTTCGACAACTAAAATCAACCTAGATAGCCCTATTTATAGATAATAATTGCTAATCTTTTTAGGAATATGATTCCTATACTTTATACTAAAACTTATTTAATAGAATCATAATCACTAATAGAATCCTAATCAAGTTTAATTACTAACATCCCCCCTTAAACTTGATTTGACTTGCTAGCAACCACGAACCACCACGATGTGATCCACCGCCATCTTCTCCAATGGTTTCTTCCTTCACCGACGACAATTTGGTCAAGGGAGGCATGCAGCAACGGTACCATCATCTGTTTCTCTTTCTAGCAAATCCAATTGTGTGCAGATCATGGTTTTAAGCTCCAATGGATTGTCAAGCCACCAAAGCCTAGAGTTGCTTCTTCATCAATGAAACGACTTCGTCTTTGGCCTCGTTTTGAGCTGCGGCATATTTCTCTTTGCCGTTGCAATTCTTCCATTTTTTATTTTTTATTTTTTCCTACTTTATTTTTTTTATTTTTGTCATTTTTTGTTTTTTCCTTTTTTCCTTTTTTTGTTGATTTTTTATTTTTTTTTGGTTGTGTTCTCTCTTAACTTGCAACTTTTTCTTCGCCAATCGTCTCCGTCTCTTTTTTCAATAGTGGTGCTCGTTGAGTTTCTCCTAGACAATCGCAGTTGTTTGTCTTCTTCGGCGCACTTGGGGACGCCATCTCCTTCATGGTGCAATAGCAATGACCCATAGCCATCCCTTCTCTGTTGGCCATGTTGTTATCTTTTGAACTTGGAGTTGCTATTGGAACTCCATTGCTCCTGCGCGACATCAATTTGCTAAATGCGTCGCAATAACAATCTTCAACAACGAGCACTACACCATGACTCGACGTAAGCTTCTTGATTGCTTCAACATCCTCTTCTTTGAAGTCGTCTGCTCTAGCAGTAGAATGCACTTCTCTTGGTGACGATAATAACCAACATATCTATATGCAGTCCCAGGCTCTGATACTACTTTGTTGGAAGGATCTTGTACATAGATACGTTGGAACACAATACTATTTTTACGTGGTTCGGCATAACCTACGTACACAAAACATTATTTTTTATTATTCATAAAAACTACTACAATAATGACTCCGATATACCTACCTAGAGGTATATATACTTTAACTTCAATCTAATCTAATATGGTACACCCACCTTGTGGTGTGTGATAACTAAAATCAACCTAGATAGCCCTATTTATAGATAATAATTGCTAATCCTTTTAGGAATATAATTCATATACTCTATACTAAAACTTATTTAATAGAATCATAATTAATAATAGAATCCTAATCAAGTTTAATTACTAACAGTCTCATATATCAAAAATAAATCGCCTCATGAGGTGATATACCTAAGAAGATAAAATGAATTGCCTCAAGAGATCTATCTCTTCCTCAATCATATAAAACAAGGCATTTTGTCAGTTTCAAATATGCGTAACGGTCTAATTTGTCCCTCTGCTTTCATCTACATCATTAAGTTGAAATGTCATAAGAAAATTTTGAACCTATGCTTTTCAGTGAAAGAATTCAAAGAATATGTGCTGAGAAAACTAACAGACTTGAAGGTTAATGAAGACGAAACTAAACACTAGACTTGGTAGTGTACAACAATCAGACTATTATCAATACTAGGGCATATTTTTAGAGCCCTATATTTAAAGACCTTGGCATTTCAAAGAGCAATTAATCTAGAAGACTTTATGAAAATGCATATTTTTAGGGGTCCCCAAGAAAATTGGTTCCTCCCACCTCCTCCCCACTCCTCCCCCACCTTGTAACTTTTCATGGCCGTAACCAAAATTTCTCTTTCAGTCCTTATTATCAATACTTGGATGGTATAAGATTATAAAATTCATTAAGCATACCATTGGTGACGGTGTGAGGACTTTTGTGTTGTGGGATTGGTGGCTTCCTTGTGGGTCACTATATGATTTTATGAGGGTGAATAATATCAATATCCCCATGCACATTTACACTCTTAAAGTGGCCAACTGCATTTACAACAATCAGTGGAGATAGGCTCGAGAGCTTGAGTTCGTTGAAGACCTTAATCCATGCTTGCCAAATCATGAGAGACGAGATTTGATTTTGTGGAATAACAATGATTCTTTCTCAAATCACAACACTTGGAATGCTATTCGAGATCCAAGTGTGAAAATGAAGTAGGCTAATCTTGTTTGGAACAAAATTGCTATCACAAGACAAAGCTTTTGTACCTGGTTAACCTGTCTCAATAGATTACATGCCTTGTCCAGGTTACTTGAATGGGGTGTGGTCAATGAAGCTAAATGTGTTTTCTGTCCTATGAGTCAAGATTGCAGGGACCACTTATTCTTTCAATGTTCTTTCACCAAGAGGATTTGGCAAAACTGTGCTAGACGTCTAAGATGTCCCAATCTTAGGGCTGATTGGGACACTATTGTCGACAAACTAGCTAGATTGAGCGTAAAAGGGGACTGAAAGCGGATCTAATCAAAGTGGCGCTTTGTGCTTGTGTGTACTATGTATGGGTCGAACGAAACAATAAAATCTATAATTCGTCTGCGAATACTGAAGAACAAATCATTGGTCAAATTCTTTTGGATGTTAGAGGAAAAATTGGTTTACATCATAATTATTATAATAGTTTGGAAAATAGTATCCTTTGTATAGAATGGTGTATCAGCTTGAGCTGAGTATTTGTACTTATTTGTGAAGTGGAATGAAATGACTTTCTTGCATAGCAAAAAAAAAATTTATCTTTCAGGACTTTTAAGTATTTACCAGTGTTGAATCTCTAAGCCATCTATTAAGAAGGATTTCTGCAGTTACCAAGGCTCACATTTCTTGCAACATTTTTCTAAAAGTAATCTCAAACTTCAAAGGACTTAAGACTCACATTTCTGTACATTTTCTTAAGCTCTATTAATGTAACTAACAAGCAACATATGACACATCTAATTATTCTACGTCTGCTAAACAACAACTAAACAAATGAATAAGTTTCGAGTCAGGATTACGGGTCTGTATCAATTGAGAACTTTCTGCATTGAGTTTATTACACTTAAGAAATGCAATCAGGAAATAAAAGTTGATAATAAATATTATTACCAATTTCAGGTTCCACGGAAGCGACTGATTCTCCTTCCTTTGTGAGCCTTCGTCACAAAGGCTCATCTTTGAAATGTTACAGTGGCCTCTCTTTAACCTACCCATTCTTTATGGACCTAAAGCATAACGAAAAAAGATCTTGATGCAAAATATTCTTTCACAAAGTATAACAAATGAAGAAAGAAATCTTCTAATTCTGATTGAAATTGCTGATTAGGAACGATGAGTCTTGAAGAAGTTATTAAATTTGCTTTGCTGATGGAAAAGTCATCTAAAAAATCTTATAAATAGCAAACGTTTGGTTCTTACGTAAGCAACAAACTAGAACAATAAATGAAGACTCCAACCAGTTCAATAATGCTTTCACTTCTTTCAGTTTTCCTTCTAAATGCATGGGTTAATTCTGCTATTACTCATGACCATTTCCTTGATTGTCTTCTATCTCAAATCTCGAATTCTGATGAAATATACACCCCGAAAAACCCAACTTATGAGTCTATTTTGCTATCCGCAATATATAATCTACGATTTGCAAGTGAGTCCACTCCAAAACCAAGAGTAATTCTTACACCATCGCATGAATCTGAAATTCAAGCAGCAATATATTGTTCCAAGAAACATGGCGTGCAGATTAGAGTCCGAAGTGGTGGACATGATTATGAGGGCAACCATAATTCCTTTTGTCCTTATTGATCTTAGAAACCTTCGATCAATAACCATTAACACCGAAAATAAAACTGCATGGTTTGAAGCTGGTACAACCATGGGTGAATTTTATTACACAGTCTCTCAGAAAAGCAGAACTCTTGCTGTTGTTACAGGGGATGGCACAACAATAGGGGTTGGTGGACATATCAGTGGGGAAGGAACTAGCATGATGTCTCGAAAATTTGGCCTTGCGGCTGACAATGTCATTGATGCGAAAATAATTGACGTTGATGGTCGAATTCTAGATCGAAAATCTATGGGGGGTGACCTCTTCTGGGCCATAAGAGGTGGTGGAAGTGCTAGTTTTGGTGTCATTATTGCATTCAAGGTGAGATTAGTTACTGTGTCAGAGAAAGTGACGATCTTTAGGGTTAGCAGGACCCTAGAGCAAAATGCTACACAACTAGTACATCGATGGCAATATATTGCTGACAAAATTGATGAAAATCTCATGATCCGAGTCTTCAATAGTAGTGTCAATTCTGGGGAAAGTGGTAAGAGAACTAGGTCGAATTGATGATCTCCTAGAAATCATGCAAAAAAGCTTCCCTGAATTAGGCTTGGTAAAAGACGATTGCATTGAAATGAGGTGGATTGAATCTATACCCTTTTTTGCAAACTTTCCTCGCAACGCATCCCTAGATGAATTGTTGAATAGGACATCCTTAAGTACACCATATATGAAAGGAAAATCAGACAACGTGATGCGTCCCATTTCAGAAAAAGGTCTGAGAAGACTATGGAGAAGGCTTTAATGAAGAACACGAAAACGTACTTCAAGTGCTATTTAATCCTTATGGTGGAAAAATGGCTGAAATCTCAGAATCAGAGTTACCATTTCCATATAGAGCTGGAACCATTCATGAGCTTTTCTATCTAGCAGCGTGGGAGAAAGAAGACAATTCTGAAGCTAGTAGGCACATAAGCAGGGGCGGAGCCAAGAATTTTTATGAGTGGGGGCTAAAATTTATAATTTTTGAACTATACGAGTATTTTTTTTCAAAATATACATAGAATTTTAACATTTTTATGGGCCAGTGGGGCTAAAATCCATAATTTTTGAACTATATGATACTTTTATTTTTCAGTGGGACTAATTAATTTTTTTAACTAAAAATACATAGATATTCAATTTTTTTTTTCAAAAAATACATAGAAATTTTAATATTTTTATAGGCCAGTGGGAACTAAAATTCATAATTTTTGAACTATACTAGTACTTTTATTTTTTAGTGGCGGCTAATTAATATTTTTAACTAAAAATGCATAGATATCTAATTTTTGTAAAAAAAAGATATAAAAATTTTAAGGAATTTTATGGATCAGTGCCTCCGCCAGTGCACATAAGTCGGACCAGGAGTATTTATAGATTTATGACACTTTATGTTTCGAAATCTCCAAGAGGTGCATACTATACTTATAGAGATCTTGACTTGGGAGAAAACAACATTGGCAATACAAGTTATAGACAAGCTAGAAAATGGGGCAAGAGATATTTCAAAAATAATTTCAATAGACTGGTAACTGTTGAAAATAATAAATAATATAATAAACTAGTTTCTAACAGGTTAAGCTTTTAGATGTGCTGGTCACTTAACATGGTATTAGAGCCTAGGTATCAAAAGATTTTGGGTTCAAAACTCACCGCCACACATTTAAAACATTAAAACTGTCCAAGTGTAAGGCCCAAAAACTAACTCTGCCCCGGGGCGGATCCAAAAATCTAAGGTGGGAGGGGGGGGGGGGGGTGGAGCCAAGGTTTTATTTTTAAATACTCTTTTGTATAATATTTTTAGTTTAGTAAAAAAGAGATATTTTCACTTCCAATTAACATAATAAGTTATAATAAAAATCAAATTAAATATAAATTATTTATTTACATTTGACAAAACTTTGAGCCTTTTAACATTATAAGTTGATTTTCATTGTCTACAACTAAAAATCCCAAATGAAATAAAACAGAATAGATGCTATGAGAATAGATATCTTTTAGCAGAAGAAAAGAACACCAGCATATTCTTTATTCATGACAATAATCAAAATATGAAGCTCTAGACAACTTAAAATAATTACGGATAAAATTATATAACCAAAAAAACTAATAAATAAATATAATACAAAATTCTCAAGATATATTACCTTAGGTTGTTCTCCGAGTTTTGAGTCAACATCCTTTTATTTCATTTTAAAGAATGAATAAATTATTTTGGACTCATATTTTGGCTAGAAAATAAAAAGATCGCGTAATTTTCCGTATAAATTATAAAATGAATTTTCTATAAAATTTTAAATTTATTATATTCATGTATTAATTACAGTAAACAATATAAAGAAATTCCATAATCTTTTCTGTATAACAAAAGCTAAAATTAACTAGCAACAAAATTAAATAAGTTACATCTTACTGAAATTTATCACTACAATTATACATTTACTACATAATATTAACTATTAGAATATAATTAACAAAACAACATACACTAAAAATTTATTATCAAAAGTATTTCAATCAAATTGCTTACCTTAGTCACTTATTGGTGTCTTGTAGATGTTCACCCACTGTAAAACAAAAAATTAACAAAACAAATTATGCCTTCATAAAATTATCTAGCCAAGAAAAATTAATAAATAAGCATGATATGATTATTTTCATGATATATTATCTTAGTTTTGCTTGATTTTGTGGTGTGTATTTTATTATGCAATAATTAAGAATTTAAGATGGTTTGTTAGGAAGAAGAATTAGAGGTGGACAAATAACATGGTTAAGAGATTAAGAGAATAAGATTTCGGTTTTGTGAAGAAGAACAAAAGAAAAAAATTATTATTTTTTAATTAAATTAGATTAATCATTAGGAGACAAAAACAAAAAAAAAGTTAACAACCACTTAATTCCTTTGTTTAAAAAGCTTTTTGACTCTACTTTTGTTTTTTTAGGATGAAGATTTTTTTTAATGCAAATTGGGGGGCCGGGAATGTTTTTTTTAAAATAAACTACATAACTTGTTTTTTTTAAAAAAAAATTGATTTTGGAGGGGCCCAGACACCCCTTGGTCCCCGGCTAGTACCACCTCTGACTCTACTTGTACTTGAGATGAAGTGGTCACTTAACAGTAACTATAAATTTATTTTCATTGCACTTGGAACCTTTGGTAAAATGCAGTGACGTTTATAAATTCATTGCATGGTTTGACAAATCAAAATTAAATACAGTGGTGCAATGAAAGAAGCCCTTTCCCCTAAAAGACTGCCATATATATGATGTTAATCTTTCCTTAGTAACCAGGTAAAAAGAATATATAAACAACTATCTCAAGTGAAAATTTTTATTTTAGAGGCATACTTGACGAAAGTTTGATATTAAAAATGCCATCCACAATGTTTTCACCGAGTGCTTCTTTTTACGTAAACCTAGCTAGTAAATTATCTTGGTATTTGGGGTGAAAATTATGGGTTTTAAGTAAATTTTGAGTTAGTGGACAATGAATTCAATCTTTCATTGCAGAAAAAAAGCACATGATCCTTTTATATCAAATAATATAATGAAAGAGGATCCAACGATGATTAATATTATTTATATAGTTATATATAGTTATGATGAATGGATGTGAATAATTTAATGTATATTTTTAAAAAAATATATATAGGTTCGGCCCCCCATAAATACTGACAAAGTTGTCTTAAGTATACAACTTCCTAATTATCTTGGTAATTGGCTATACTTAAGTTTAGCTTATCGTTCCATGTTCAAGTTTTAACGGTAGCTTTTTTTTCTTTTTGTTTTGCTGCTAGTTTGAACTGGCTTTTAAGGGAAAAAAGAAAAGATGAAAGGCTAGATGCCAGTTTGAACGGGCTTTTAAGGGGAAAAAAGATGAAAGACTAGGGAAGTGCCACGTGGGCACTTCCCCAAATCCATTAGCGGGAAACGAAAAGCAGATATCAATTGATCAAAATACGCCCTTTTGAAAATAAAAACCAACGATTTCTAAACAACCCTTTCTTTTAGCAAAAAAAAAAGTACCATCTCTTCTTGACTTTTTCAAGTTTTCAAGACTTCAACTCTCAAATCTCTTTAGAAATTTTAATTTCTCCAAAGGTATGTATATCTTTTCAAAACAAAAATATCATTTTTTTCCTTAATTTAAATTGTATATATTAAATTATAAATAATTATGTATATATTCGTGTATATAAGTGATTATGTATATTCATATTTTGTTGATATAATCACTCTAAAGAATGAATCAAACTATTAAATTATAAAGTTAACATGGATAAAGTGCAAAAACGAATGTGTTTTGGCAAAATTAAGCTAGAAAAAAGAGCCTATAACTTGTGTTTAGTAAATTAGTGTTGGTGTTGCGTTTTATATACATATATATAAAATTCAACATATGTCTAGTATTCATATATATGTTGAATTTGTATTTGCTCTTAGTTAGTCTCTTTCCATTGTCCTTCTCGTCATCTCGGAAGACGGAAGTAGCCGATTCAAGTGATCAAACAAGTGAGTTTAAGCTCAACTCTCTTTCTCTATGTTGGACAATATTGCCTTTCATTTTATTATATTATTATTTATTTGTTGAAAATTACTTTCAGCCTTCAGGTTAAAATATGAGTAAGCCAAAAACAATTTATTCTTTCTTTAAAAGAAAAGAAAAGGTTGTTGACTCAGAGCTTGGAGAACAATCTTCTATACCTAATAGTAATACAAATGTGATTTTAGAACCTCCAACAAAATTCCAAAGGATTACAAATGAGATAATTGATATGAGTTATTTAGTGTGTGACCCAGGTTTAAGCCATCAAATTTGGGAGTATTCAGTGAATCAAAGAGTTGAAATTCATAGAGCATATATACAATTTGGTCCATATCATCATATTCAATCAGATTATCCATTATCTGGACAAGAGAGTCATCCATGCTGATTTCAAGCCTATTAGTTCAAAATATTTCCTTGGTTAGAGTATTCACCTGCAAAAGATGTTATGTTTTGTTTCCCTTGCTATTTTTTTGCAAAAGAATCAAATGAAAAAACTGGATTAAATGTATTCACTGTTAAGGGATTTAAAAATTAGGAAAAAGTAGGTGGAAAATATTGATTATCTATATTAAAGGGAAATTGCTAAATATGTGCCTTTGGATGTGATAATTGATGATTTCTATACCATGAAGGAGAGACGAGCCCAATTTTATTGACAAAATGGGTAAACATTACTTTACAAATTTACATAATTTTATATCATTTTGTTAAATAGTATTATTTACATGTTTTTTTTTGGCTAAATTTTTTTACATGTGTTTGTGTTTAGAATATGTTATATCATTAATCTTTTTAACTGAATCTCGACCCCCCCTATATTGAAATCTTGGATCCGCCTCTGATTAAGTTTCTTTTATAATAATATTTTATATTAGGGTATCCAAGTTTGGAATAGATAAGTTTGCTATGCTAAAAAGCGGAAGCTAGCGAGAGTACTTTAACAGAAACGCAATGGCCATGTTGTAATTAGAAATTAATGAAAACTTTTGTTTAATAGCTTGAACGATTCACAAATGAGTAAATGACCATGAGACTGTTCATATAAAGTTGACTTTGTTTTTTGGTCTGATAAAGTAGACTTGAAGTCAGCTCTATGTTTAAGTACAATTGACATATTGTTCATGTTTCCATACATGACACTTCTGACCGACTCGATTATTTTATGTAGTGGCGAAACTAGGTCATTTAAAGGGGGTCTTATGCCATTCATCTACATTCGTCTCATTGATTGCATCGTTGTACGATCAATAATAAGTATAAAAATAAAACAATAATAGTAAAGTCAAAATTTCTCTTTAACCACGCGAATAGCTATTCGATGGTCGTCTATGGGGAATTGGAATTATCGTGAAGAACTCGTAAACAAGGAAATAAATGGAAGTGATTGAAGATTGGATTGCACTAATTAACGAGAAGAGTAAGTTGACTAATAACAAGTTCTTAATCTAGCACAACTCGAAGCTTTGAGATGTAAGAATGGGAGAAAGCTGAATTGATATGGTAATTCGCCTAAATAACTATCCTTTATGTTCGTGGATTCGGGTTTAATCAATTAAGCACAAATGGATTAGACTACAAGCTCTAATCGTATGGGTAAAAGCAATTGAGAGGTATTGAAGCATAACCTATCACTTAGACATAGATTATCATTCACTTGACCTAAATTAACTAACTCAATTTAACCCTAACTTCTAATTGACTCAATAGGCATAGCTTATCATGTTAGGTTACCTATCTCAATTAAAGACAATTATTAGTTAATGGGTTTTTTCCTAATTCATACCCCTAGAATCTACAAGATTCAATGACAAAAAAGTAAGATATAGATGATAACTCAAGTAAATCCAAATAAATAATCCAATTATGAATTTATGAATTAAAATCCAAATCCAAATATAAAGTAGATTAAATAGCTAGCTACTACCCTAAATCATGTGTGTTTAGTGTGAATACATAGCAAGAAAACCAAAAATAAAATAAAGAGATAAAGTTCAAGAGAGCTCATGGATTGATTTTGAAAAGAATGATGATGGATGATTCTTGAATCTTCTCTTCTATTGATCTTGTGTACCTCTAGCTTTGGAGTGGTTTTTAGAGCTTTCTTGCAATGCTAGGGCTTAATAATTGGGCAAAGAGTCATCTCTTGGACGTGGGGAGGGCTATTTATATGTCCAAGAGTAGTCAAAGTCAAGTTTTATCCGACTTTAGAACTTTGGTGCAGAGCCCGATCGATCGGGCAATAGGCCTGATTGATTGGGTACTGTTCACATCTAATGCGTACTCTGCACGATTGATCGGACATAAGTCCCTTTCGTGCAGTAAACTTTCGATAGCAATTTTAGAAGCGTCCGACTTTTGATTTTGACACAGTTTATTGCGTTGGAACCGTATTGACGAGTATAATATCATGGTAATGATATATCCATCACATGAGCTCACATACATATTGGGTCACTAATTCTTCATCACCTATTGTCATTTTCATCGTTTTACTTGATTTTGCTCTTTTTACATTCAAATTATTTCTCATTTGCTTCAAACCTATATTGCACCAAAATATACAAGAATAATCAAATCGTCACCAATTCAAGTATGCAATGCATGTAAAAAGAAGGATTTAGGGACAAAAATAATAACTCATTACTCATCTATATTTCAAGCATCGATTTCCAATATGTGGCTCCTCTAAATTCACATTTCTTACCTCGTAGTTATTTGTTATGGTATGAAAGCTGGACTTTGGTCTAATATTATTCATCGCGTTTGACCTGATTGGCCAATAACTATTCTGATTTAGTTGCTTCTTGTACCACATCATTGCGTTGCACCTGACTTTGACTTTAATATGCAACTTTTCTAATTCTTTGCTTTTTATACCACTTCATTAATTGATTGTTAATCATGGGTCACAAGTGAAGGAGGTATTCGAGATTTCCATTATTCTAAATATATAAATCAGAACTTTTAAGATCAGTAGACAAAATATTGAACTACTACATCTAACACTAATTGCTTTTAAGATAAAGTCTTGGACTATTTGATATAATCCGGTATCTTTATAGTGGTGATAAATTTTATTTTATTTCCAAGTAGTAGTTGTATGTACACAGTGAAACAATGGGATTTGACGATATTGTCATTAATTTTTATCATGAATTGTACTTTTGTGTTTATCTTTTATCAATTGTTCACCTTGAATATTTGGTTATTCAAATTTGTTCGTTGTGGGCTAATATGTTCTGCTTGATCTGTGAGGTCAAAGCTTGTAACACATGGAGCCGATGAAATCAGAAGTGAAGGCCAAGAACCAAACAACAAATGCATAATATAAACGTCAAAGATTGACCATTTTCACTGAACTTAAAAACCACTAATATATAAATCAAATTCAACGTATCTGTTAAGCCAATTAGATTGATTGGTGATTGATTAATTGTTTAGAGATTTTTAAGGCACTTATTAATTGACTATGTTTTGCAAAACTCATGATATTACCATACTTGCGCTTTTACCTTTTATATTGTGCAGGAAAATCTTATGGTATCTTACCATATAAGAAGAAGATTTGTGCTAATTAAGGAATGACATTTATTGCATATTCACAATGAAAAAAAGAATAGGGTTTTATGAGTAAAGGCTTTTCTTGCAGCCCAAGACAATATGCAGCAACAATCGTGTATTTATATAGCAGTAATCATGGCAGACAGTGGAGAAAAATAAGAGAAAATACAAGAGAATTTTATGTCCAGTGTTCCAAGTGATGTTGCAACACGATCTGAGTTCTAGTCTTTGATTGTATTAAGTGTTGCAACTTTGTTTGTTTTGACAGTGAGTCGTGAGCAAATCATATAAGTCTTTGAGTGATTAGTTTACTATCTCTTTTATTCATTCTTTGGAAGAAGAAGGTGTAGTTCTCGGGAGAAAACATTTCAAGTCGAGGGGAGCTCGCCAAACCGAAGTTCGTTACGGAGTTCTTCATCTAGGCGTCAAAGGTCAAGATGAAATCTTTACTTGTGTAAGTCCATTGATGTTGTAACTTGGTGTTTCTTAATGAACAGGTTTGTTGGACCAGGGGAAGTCCCGTGGACGTAGACCGTACGGTTGAACCACGTTAAATCTTGGTATTCTTGATTTCTATTATAGTTTTTTATTTTCGCTGTTGTTTACTGTTACTACTCATGTTGGAACATTAAGTAGAATAAACTAAGCATTAGAGAAACAGATTGTTAACGGTTTGTGATAGAACTAATATTCCAATTAATATTGCAACATCCCCTATAACATAATTATAACAAACTCAGTTTACACCAAGTTATTGCATCGGTTTTTAGTTTTCATCACAAAGGTTCATCGATTAAGCATATTGGTCATCTTGTTGTGAAATTAATCTATACTTATACTGCACGAACTCTAACAAGTGGCATCAAGAGCAGGTTACGAACTAATTCGATTAGATTCTTGGGAGTTTTGAGTTGTTGTCTTCCAAGAATAGGTATGGACACCTTGCGTGAGGGAGGTTCAATCTCTAAACCATCGCTGTTGGATGGTTCGAATTACTCGTACTGGAAGGCTAGAATGAGGGCGTTCATCAAATCTATTGATGAAAAGGCTTGAAAAATTATCTTAACTAGCTGGATATCTCTTACCAAAACAGATGCTTAGGGCAATGTTGCAACTAAGCTTGAAACAGAATAGACTAAGGATGGACTAAGGATGAAGATCTTTTGACAAGTTGGAATTCTAAGGCACTGAATGCAATATTCAATGTTGTCGACTTGAATCAATTCAAGTTAATCTCGACATGTAAATCTGCGAAGGAAGTCTGGGAGATATTACAAACTGCATATAAAGGTACAACATCAGTCAGACGATCAAAGTTACAAATTCTTACTACCAGATTTGAGGAATTAAGGATGTTGGAGGATGAAACCATTGCGGATTTTATTGCCAAATTGTGCGATATTGCGAATGAATCTTTTGCCTTGGGAGAAAAGTATTCTGATGCTAAGCTTGTGAGAAAAACATTACGCTCTCTCCCAGACATATTTGGAATCAAGGTGGTTGCCATAGAAAAATAAAAAAATGTGGATGAAATCAAGTAATGGGGTCTATTCAAACTTTTGAGATGAAGTTCAGGCAAAGGAAGAAAGAAAAAGGCATGGCTTTAAAGACTGATGTTGAAAGGAATGAAACGCAAAGCTCTTCAGATAATGAAGAATCTGAAATCTCTAAATCCTTAGCTTTGCTCACCAAAAATTTCACTAGAATTATGAAAAAATGGGATAAGCGAAGAAAGGGGTTTAGACAATTAGATTTTGATAAGAAGCCTCATGTTGCAACAACAATTGACTCTTTTAAGAAGCAAAACTAGAAATTAGCTGATGGGAAGAAAAAGAGTAAAGACATTCAATGCCGTGAATGTGAGGGTTTTGGTCACATTCAAGCTGAATATGCAAACTCTATTGTTAGGTGAATCAGACAACTCTTCAGAAAGTAAAAAAGATCATAATGGGAACTTTGTAACATTTACTGTTGCAACAGCACCAAGCAAGATTAGTATGGACGAGGGAACAGGTACTGCTGTTACAACCACAAACGAACAACATGGGGTATTAGGTGAATCTGGATGTGGTGAATCAGACAGTAATGGTGATTTGGATGATGAAGAAGTCATGAAAACATACAAGAACATGTACAAAAAATGGGTGTTCGTGTGCATGAAAAATCAAGGACTAGATCTAAAGATTGTTGAATTGGAAAAACAAAAAGCAGAACTAGAAAACATGGCTGAAGAAAGATGGTTGGAAGTACAGATGCTGCAACATGATTTAAAGCAGATGCAGTGAAATATAAAAATGCTAAATTCTGGAACTGAAAAATTGGATCACATGTTATCCATTCAAAAATTGAGTAAAGATCATAATGGACTCGGTTTTTATAAAGGAGAATTTTCTGGTACAACTATTTTTGTCAAAAGTTCAAATCATCCAAAATCTAAGTATATAGATGCAACTGCTCAGAACAGCAGTAAAAGTGCCCTGGTATTTGATGTTCCGACAACCCCAACAACATGGCAAATGCAATATTAGGAAAAGAAAAATAGATTCATTCCTACATGTCACTACTGTCTTGCACCTGGACACATCAGACCTCATTGTTTCAGACTTCAAAGAATGCAAGAAAAAGGTAAGTCTCATAGTAAGCAGAAAAGATCCTCACACATGTTTCTGCAACATAAGGTAAGACAATTATGGGTAAAGAAAATAGAGTTAGCCTATTGTGTTGCTTATACTTCTATGCAATCTTGTATTGCTAACTCTTGGTATTTTGATAGTGGGTGTTCTAGGCATATGAAAGGTATGCGAGAAGTCTTGAACAGCTACAAGGAGCGAGATGAAGGACAAGTTACGTTCGGTGATGGTTTTAAAGGAAAAATACTTGGGAGAAGAACTTAAAATATATAAGGATTTCCAAAACTCAAGAAAGTTTTGCACGTGGATAGTTTAAAAGCTAATCTTATTAGTATTAGTCAATTGTGTGATCAAGGTTTACATGTGGAATTCACTAAAAATGGTTGTCATGTGTTAGACATTTCTAACAATTATGTGCTTTCAGGAAAAAAGGTCATTTGACAACTGTTATATGCTCACACCATTACAGGAATGACCAGTGCCATGTTACAACAGCACATGTGACAGCACTGAGATTTGGCACCAAAGATTGAGACATCTAAATTATGACTTGCTAACCAAACTTGTGAATGTTGGTGTAGTCCGAGGAGTACCAAAGTTGAAAAACAAGCAATCAGGTGTGTGTGTTTCCTGTCAGATTGGCAAACAGGTAAGAGCATATCACAAGGTGTTGCAACATGTGTCAACCAAGAATATCTTGAAGCTTTTGCACATGGACCTCATGGGTTCAATGCAAACCGAAAGCATTGGAGGTAAGCGATATGTGTTTGTGTATGTGGATGACCTTTCCAGATATACATTTGTGGACTTTCTTAGAGAAAAATCTGACACATTTGATGTGTTTAAGAAATTGTGCTTAAAACTGAAAAATGAGAAAAAGGTGTAACATTCATAAAATCATTAGAATAAAAAGTGACCATGGTCGAGATTTCGAGAACCACTCATTCACTGAATTTTGCAATGAGCATGGAATAACACATGAATTCTCTGCTCTGAAGACCCCACAACAGAATGGTATGGTTGAACGAAATAATAGAACTATTCAAAAAATGGCTTGAGTTATGTTGAATGATAAAAATCTCTCCCACGTGTTTTGGGTGGAAGCAGTTAACACTGCGTGTTACACCATAAATCGAGTATTCTTGCTACCATACACTTTTAAAACTCCCTATGAAATTTGGAAAGATAAGAAACCCTCACTGGATTATTTTTATGTGTTTGGAAGTATATGTTATATTTTGAATGATAGAGAACAAAGAGGGAAATTTGATGCTAAAAATGACAAAGGTATTTTTCTTGGTTATGCTACAAATAGCCGGGCTTTTCGAGTTTTTAATTTGACTACCAGAACTATAATGGAATCTGTTAATGTGATAGTTAACAAAGTGCAAAAATTTGCAGGAGAACCAACGGGAGAAATCTGTAGCAGCAAAACAAAGACCAATGAATTAGATGATGGTGTAACATTAAAGGAAGAAGAAATGACAAAACTCGATGTGACTGAGCCAGATGAAACATCAAGCAGAATAGCTGAGCAGTCTGTTAATGTTTCACCAGATGTTACAACATACGATGGAACTACAGAGGATGTCAGTGAAGAAACTCAAGTGGAACTGCCACATGTCCACAGAAATCATGCCCCAACCGATGTTATAGGCTCAATGTATGATGGAATCCAAACCAGAGGTAGACCCAAGAAGAACTACAGAGATATGGTAAGATTTGTGTGTTTCACAACAACTCTTGATCCAAAAAATGTGACTGAAACGTTAAAAGATGAAGTGTGGATAAACGCCATGCAAGATGAGTTGAGTCAGTTTGTGAGGAATGATGTTTGGGTTTTAGTTCGTAGGCCAAAAATGTCAATGTAATTGAAACTAAGTGGATCTTTAAAAATAAGACTGATGAAAGTGGTAACGTCACTAGAAACAAGACAAAAATAATAGCTCAAGGATATACACAAGTAGAAGGTGTGGATTTTGATGAAACTTTTGCTCCGGTTGCTAGGCTTGAATCTATTAGATTGTTAATATCCTTGTATGTGTATTAAAGGTTAAACTGTTTCAAATGGATGTAAAAAGTGCATTCTTGAATGGCATTCTAAATGAAGAAGTATATGTTGAGCAACCAAAAGGTTTTGAGGATCCTCACTATCCCACTTATGTGTATAAATTGAAAAAGGCATTGTATGGGTTGAAACAGGCTCCACGAGCTTGGTATGACAGATTGACGAAATTTTTGCTGGAAAAAGGCTACTGGAGAAGGGGAGTAGAGAAAATCTTGTTCATCAAAAGGTCTGGTTCAGGTATTCTCATTGCTCAAATTTATGTTGATGACATTATATTTGGTGCAACATCTGAGAATAAGGTTGATGAATTTGTTAGGCATATGAAACATGAGTTAAAATGAGCATGGTTGGAGAATTAACATACTTCTTAGGATTGTAGTTTAAGCAATCTAAAGAAGGGATCTTTATATCTCAAGAGAAGTATGCTAGGAATCTAGTTAAAAGATTTGGTTTAGAATCTGCTAAGTCTTCAAGGACTCTTATAAGTGTGACCACTAGGCTGACTAGAAGTGATGATGAAAAATCAGTTGATCCTAGTTTGTATAGGAGTATGATAGGTAGTTTGTTGTATCTTACAGCAAGTAGACCTGATATATGTTTAGTGTTGGAGTGTGTGCAAGATATCAAACAAATCCAAAAGAATCTCATTTACTTGCAGTAAAAAGGATAATCAAATATGTGAGTAGTACAGTAAGTCTTGGAATATGGTTTACTAGTGACACGAACACTAATCTTGTTGATTTTAGTGATGCTGATTGGGCAGGAAATGCAGATGATAAAAAGAGTACAATGGGTGGTTGTTTCTACATTGGAAACAACATGGTATCATGGTACAGTAAGAAACATAGCTCAATCTCCTTGTCAACAGCAGAAGCATAATACATAGCTGCAGGGAGTTGTTGTGCTCAACTTCTTTGGATGAAACAAATGCTGGATGATTATGGAATTGAAAATTAGGTTTTGACTATTTATTGTGATAACATGAGTGTCATTAACATATCTAAGAATCATGTTCAGCACTCTCGTACTAAACATATTGACATAAGATATCACTTCATACGTGAACTTGTTGAAACAAAAGTCATTGTCTTAGAATATGTTACAACATAAAAACAATTGGTAGATATTTTCACCAAGACTTTAGATCCTCTGAGATTTGAGACCCTAAGAAAAGCTATAGGAATTTGTAGTATATAAAGTTGCAACATGATGTACATCAGGAACTTGTAATAAGCTTGAGAAAACTGAAAGTTTGATATTCAATTCAGGTAGTGATTTAATTTATGAACTATATATCCTTGTGCACCTTGAAGTCTAGGTTGAGGAAGCTAATCTGGATAGTCTACTGGTGCAAGAGCTTGATCTATCTGATGACTAGGGATATAGGGAGAAGTATCTCTAAATCCATTCATGTATTCTATTCTTCTTGAGAAAAAAGGAAAGAAAAATATGAGTTTCATGCGCTGAAAATAGCTACCTAATCTAAAATAAAAGAGATTAGAGTGAAAGCTATCAGTTGTAACATGAAAAAAAAAATATGTGTATTATATCTAGTCACAACATGGGCTAAAATAAAAGGGAAACAATGTGTTTTTCATGAGATGACTAAAATGATCAGGTATGTTTGAGCTGATAAGAAGAGCATTTGCACCTTGCAGATTGGAAGGTAATGGCTATCTAACAACACTACTTCTTACACACACACACATGATTCATTAATTAAATCCTTGTCTAAAATGAGTATTGATGAATAAACCTTCGTGAGTAAGTCCTGACTGACTGGATTCATTTCGCATTCTTTTATTTTATTGAGAAAAAAAATGAGGGTGGGGGGGGGGGGGGAGGGGGGGGTTCGTAGGGAGAAAATCCTGGCGGATCTGAGAATTGTGAAATATACTGCTAGTCTGTTTTAGGTTGCAACAAGTACTCACTAAGTCAATCTTCATGATAATGTTGTGCTAACTTATGTCAAAATGTTGCAACTTTCGTATAACACATGGAGAAGTGTTTTGAGCAGGAAACTTGGCTATCCTTGTTTGACAGTTAATTTATTTATTTTACGGTCATATACTCATAAGTAATTTCACTATCAAAATAAATGTATGAAAATCACCATATCATATGAATTATTAGGATCATTATGGATAACTACAATCAAGAACATGATGTTAGTAAAGCTGGTAATTAACTTTTTGTCATATCATTAAATAATATTATTGGTTGGAATAGATTTTAATTGAACATTAGCTTGTGTTGTTTCTTTACATTTAAAAATTGAGTGGAATTATTAAATAGTACTGCCATGTCCTATTGTACTCAAAGGTTTCAAATCACGAATTTTTATCTCTATTATACAAAAAAAATTGTAACTTCTTTTCTTTTTCTTTTAGATTGGTTGATATATATAGTCCATAATTATTAGATGATTTACATAAAAAACTAATAAAAAACACCATCAAATTCATATGTTAAATCATCTATGTCTAATGTGAAAATCGAATGGAGTGAATATGTTGGATTCTTAATCAGTGGTTATGTTTTATTCGAATTTTATGATCCTGCATGAGGGATATGTATGGTAAGAGAAAGAAATGTGTAATAGTGGTAAAAAAAAAAAGAGAAAAAATTAATTGAGGGAGATTTTTTTAAAAAAAAGAAAAAACAAGGAGAGAGGACAATTAATAAAAGATGAGAGAGAAAAATGAATAAAAGAATAAAGAGAAATAAAATAGATTTATCTAGTTAACTGATTTACCTCGTCCCGTACTGCTTAACTGTGAAAGAGACAAAGAGTTAAATGTGGGAAATATCTCAAGAGATACTTTCGACGCTCATGTTAGTATTGGTTTGGATAAATAAGCTAATAAGATTGTGAATAGTATTTACGCTCGAGAGCAATTACTTTTTTATGTCGTTTGAGATCGCTATTTATAGGTAATTGTGTGAAAAGTCCCAGTGTCATATCACACTAAAAGACAAAACATACTTAAGGTCAGGAACTCAGGGGCGGAGCCAGAAATCTAATGTTGGGGGGTCGAAATTTTTTTTTTTTTTGTACAGTAGTTTTTGTATAGTTTTTTTTGGGTTAATGGAAAAGAGTCTCAATTTTTACAATTTTAGTTTTTTTTTATAATTTTATTAAAATAAATTTAATTATGATTTCATATTACGTTACTTTTAAAGATTTTCGCTTGTACGAAGTGGCGGTCATATCCTTACTTATCTTTGTTGATTTACTCTCTTGCCCTTGTAGCTATTTTTGTCCCTCGTCAATTGTGATAATTGTATCACATAATACGAGTTTTTTTTTTTTTACAGAAGTTTAATCATATTTAAGACTTCAAATCCACTTTATATAAACAGCCCCATGGTCATTTCCACATTTGTAAATAGTAGAAGCTACTCAACAAAAGCTTTCTTTCATTGTATTAGATATCTAGAACACTTAAATTGGGCATCAAACCCTAAAATATTTTCGTGCATATGCATGCATTGTTCAAAGGATTCAAATTCTCACAGTGACGTATGATCAATGAAGAAGTTGTTCCCGCATATCCAGGGGAGCCCCCTTGCTTTGTACGAAGTTTTCTTAATGGAGAGTGACATAGATAGCAAGCAATTGGGGCCTCTTCATTTTGTCTCAAACATTGCCCATCACTAATGCATAATAGCAGCAGTATTACCCAACAGCAGAGTCCAAGTCAAGTCTCAGCCGAAATTTACACAGAGCGTTTACACTGCAATGTCCACCATTAGGCTTAAGAGGGGTCTTTTTTTTTTTTTTTTTGTCAATTTTAAGAGGGGTTTCACTGCTCACAAAACTAGTAGTGTGAATAACACATAAAATATCAAGGGAAAATAGTCCCAATTGTTTCCCATTTTCCCATATTAATCCCTTATTGTTTTAACACACCTAAATCAGTACCTCCTTGAGTTTTAGGCGCCGGGGGGGGGGGGGGGGGGGGGGGGGGGGGTGGGAGGGGTGTTAGTGGATAGTTAGGTATATGTTAGTGCAACTAGTTAGGTGAGTGTTAATGTAGCTAGTTAGGTACAATGGAATATTATAATGATGTAAAGTAGCCTTACTCAGCCTATATAAGGCAGTTGTAAACATTGCAAATGGACATACAAGAAATCATCTTCTTCTTCTCATTTGCTCGTTATCTTCTTATTCACTAATGTTCAGTAATTTCGACAGCTTCAGAATTGCTTTCATTTTGCCAAATCGCATAATAGCTAAATGCGTAAATGTTTCCAGCTCTATGTGGAAATGGCAGCTCAGATTCTGAGATTTTAGCTATCTTTCCGCCATAAGGATTAAATAGTACCGAGGCTGCATTTGCATCTTCTTCATGAAGCATTCTCCATAATCCTCTTAGACCTTTTTGTAAAATGGGACGCACCACGTGGTCGGATTTTCCTATGAAATATGGTGCGCTTCGGAGTGTCTTATTCAGCCATTCATCTATGGATGCATTGCGAGGAAAGTTTGCAAAGAAGAGTATAGATTCAATCCACCTCATTTCAATGCAATCGTTTTTTATTATACCTAATTCAGGGAAGCTCGTTTGCATGATTTCTAGGAGATTGTCAATTCCACCAAGGAATAGAGAGGGGAATGATACTTGTATTGTTCTGTTACCACTTTGACCAGAGTTGACACTGCTAATGGAGGCTCGAATCAGGAGATTTTCATCATTCTTGTTAGCAATGTATTGCCATCGATGTACTAGTTCTGTAACATTTTTTTTATGGCTAAGCCAGTAAGTGAATTTCATTCAACAAAACAAAGTCAATACAATGGAATCAATACAAAAACTCGAAACTATCTAAGTATAGCGCTAATATACCAATAATTACAAAGGGCTCTATTGTTAACATTGTTCGTGAATTGACCACTTCCAAGCATCTTCAGTCTAACATCTTCACAAATTATAGTCACAATTTGATCCTCCATTGCAACACCATTCCCGAATAGACGACTGTTTCTGTAGCATTTTGCTCTAGGGTTCTGCGGACCCTAAAGACAGGGACTTTTTCTGGTACAGTAACTAATCTCACTTTAAATGCAATAATGACACCGCAACTAGCACATCCACCACCTCATATGGCTCAAAAGAGGTCCTTCCCCATGGATTTCCGATCTAGAATTTGACCATTAACATCGATAACTCTTGCATCAATTACGTTATTAGCTGCAAGGCCATATTTTCGGGACATCGTGCTTGTTCCTCCTCCACTGATGTGTCCTCCAACTCCCACTATTGTGCCATCCCCTCCAACAACAGCAAGGGTTTTGCTTTTTTGAGCGACTGCGTAATATAATTCGCCCATGGTTGCACCAGCTTCAGCCCATGCAGTTTTCTTTTTGGTGTCAACGGTTATTGATCGAAGGTTTCTAAGATCAATAATGACAAAAGGGATTTCAGATGTGTAGGAGAGGCCCTCATAGTCATGTCCACCACTTCGAACTCTAATTTACAGGCCATGTTTCTTTGAACAAAATATGGTTGCTTGAATGTGGGATACATGTGATGGTGTGACAATGATTCTTGGTTTCGGAGTGGACTCACTTGTAAAGCGTGAGTTAAATGTTGCGGAAAGCAAAATAGACTCATATGTTGTATTTTTTTTGGGTGTATATGACATCAGTGTTTGAGATATGAGATCGAAGGCAGTCAAGGAAACGATCATGAGTATTAGCAGAATTAACCCATGAAATTAGAAGGAAAACTGAAAGAAGTGAAAGCAACGAATTGCTTGGAGTCTTCATTTCTTGTTCTAGTTTTTTGCTTACATAAGAACGTCCAAGCACTGCTATTTATAACACCAAGGCTAAAGCCTTAAGTTTGCTGTTTGGTGGATGACTTTTATTGGTTATAGTGATGATTATAAAGGTTATAGGTGCTATTCTCCATTGTCCCAATTTGTCTATATTTCGCGTTATGTTATTTTTTTTGGTACATAAGAAGTAAAAGTCAGTAAATTATAAAATTATTTTGAAAGATGTTTTACCTCATTTATTTTTTTCTAAAAATACTTGCAGTAGTATTGAGAGGTGATCTATACTAAAAACTCTAATAGGTTGGTACAATACAAATTTTACAAAACAATCTGTACAATAATTAGTTTTTCAATAGATATGAGATAACTTATTCTCTTTATGATTGTCAAGTACCTTCCTACAATCCTCCACCAGCAATTTTAAAGGATTGTTATCTGACATGCAATCTTGGGGCAACTGCACTATGACTTGTGAGTCCGTTTTCCCAAGGAGACAATCCAGATTCATATCCTCAACTTATCTGAGGCCTCCAAAGAGCTATGAGTTCAGCTTTGATATTTGTTATCTCGCGCAAGTTTATCGTATGCCCAGCTTTTCACTCACCATTTTCAGAGTCAGAATTTCCACTTCATACTCTTGCAGACACCACGCTTTCAAGGACTCAAAATTCGTCCTCATCTTCACCTCATAGGAGGATCTATATGGGGCTAGCGAGAACTGCAGTCTCCACTAATCTTAAAATTAAAATTATTAACGAGTGAATTGAATTTATATTTTTTAAAATGTGTGTATTTTTTTAGGTATTTTTAGACTAAAAAATTAACTTTGCTTCTATTAAAATAAGTATTCAATTGTTTATTTTTCGCTTCATTATTTTCTTTTTCACGTGTTACGTCTCCTGAAGTATCTTTATCGCCTTCCGCTACTCCATATATCACGTGTCCCTTGGTGCCGTATCCTCCATCACCGCTGCAGCTGTTACATGTCTTCCTGCACCAGCTTCCTCACCTCGGCAACGACCACCTGCGTCATCATCGTGACCTAATCAACCACGTACTCCATCATTCATGCGTTCCAGCTAGCATTTCACAATCCCATTCTCACCAAAAATCCTATAAGTCTGTCGTCACTTCCCCCATGGCCCCACGTGCATTAATATTCCACTTCAACAACTACATCTTCTCATGCGCCAATTCTCCCTCTTCAACTCATAAACGGTGAATCGTGATTCACATAATCAGCTACCTGCAATTCAAAACCATTCCTTGAGCGGGTGAATATTAAAAGGCAGCAAAATCGTATAACCTTTAGATCTGCTTCTTGATTAAACAGATTAAACTATATTATTATGAGCAACTAGATGAAGAAAACAAAGATTCACCTTGTTTGAATTGTCAAGTAATTTAAGGTCCCAAGCATGTGGTTGTTACAGGAATAAGGCATGAAAGGATTTTGATAACCATACATGCACTTTTTTATTCCACTCACATTTTAAATGGTTCGGGGCTGTCATCGGGGAAGAGGGTGTGGGTGGGTTTTTATTTTTTTTTTTATTTTTTTTTTTTTTGGGGGGGGGGGGGGGGGGGGGGTGTCCAGCTGGGGCAGGGAGTGGTTTTCTTCTTCTTTTTTTTTTTTTAAATAAATGGTTCAGGATAGTTTAGTCTTTTGATTAATTATCAGTTAAGAATTAAACTGTGCAGACTGATTTTGAATTTTTTTTTTTAAACCCATGCAGCTGTTCTTCGTATTCTCCGATATGTCAAAGGCACTCTCTTTCATGGTTTATTCTTCTCTGCCAGCTCTTCTCTAGTTCTTCATGGTTATTCAGATGCAAATTGGGCTGGTGATCCGACAAATCGTTGTTCTACTACTAGGTATTGATTTCTACTTGGTGATTCCCTCATTTCATGGAGGAGCAAAAAACAAACTGTTGTTGCTCGTTCTAGTACTGAAGCAGAATATCTAGCACTTGTAGATACTACCCAAGAAGTAATCTGGCTTCGATGGTTACTCAGTGATCTAGGTACATCGTAGCCTCCCAGTACTATTCTCCATTGTGATAATCAGAGTGCCATCCAAATAGCCCACAATGATGTATTTCCATAGGACTGAGTCGTATGTTAGGATCAAGAGGGGTAGATGCGGTTTTACTATCAGTGAGTCCAGGACGAGCGAAAAGATTAGAAGAATACTTGGCCTGAGAAAGGTAATAGCCATTTGTATAGGAAGAAACTTCAATGCCCAAAAAGTAGCTAATAGTACCAAGATCTTTCATTTCAAAATGTTGGCCAAGAAACTGCTTGAGATTAGAAATATCAACCAAATCATTGCCAGTAATAATCATGTCATCTACGTAAAGTAGTAACACAACAATACTAGAGGTAGAGTGGCAAATAAAGAGAGCAGAATCATGGTTGCTTGAAGTAAAACCAAACTCCCCAATAATAAAGCTGAATTTGGAGAACCATGCACGAGGAACTTGTTTAAGACCATAAAGTGCACGACGAAGTTTACACACTTTGTGAGAAGGATGATCATACCCTAGAGGAGGCTTCATGAAGACTTCTTCATCAAGATTACCATTTAGAAAAGCATTTTCAACATCCATCTGAAACAACTTCCATTGTCGTATAGCAGCTATGGCAATAAGAGTTCGAACAGTGGTGAGACGAGCAACTGGTGCAAATGTTTCTTCATAGTCAATGCCATATTCTTGAGTGAACCTTTTGGCCATGAGACGAGCCTTGTACCATTCTATAGAGCCATCAGATTTTGTCTTGATCTTGTAAACCCATTTGCATCCCATAGCATTTTTTTCCTAAAGGAAGATCGACTAAGTCCTAAGTGTGTTTGTCTTCTCAGGCCTTTAGTTCATCTGTCATAGCTTGCTGCCAAAGAAGATCACAATTTGCCTCTCAGTATGTTTGAGGCTCATGTAGTAAGAGAATAGTAGAAAAACAATGATAATCAAAAAGATGAGAGGGAATGGACCTTACTCGTGTAGAATAACGTATAGGTTGGTCAGTGGAGATTAAGGAAGAAGTGGACTCAGAGTGAGGTGTAGGACCACTGTCCGGAACCGATAACTCGGGAGAGGTCGTATCAGTTGTTGAGGAAGTACTTGGACTTGTATCTGTACTTATGTCACTGTCATCATTAGGAAATAAAGGAAGAGAACAATTGGTGAAGAGTGGTACAAATTGAGTATGGGGAATGGAAAATGAGGAAATAGAAGCAAACATCTTATTTTCCCAGAAAATCACATGGTGAGAGATACGAAGTCGTTTAGAGATAGGATCCCAACAACGATAACCTTTATGTTCAATGCCATAACCTAAGAAGCAACACAATCGAGCTCGTGGTTTGAGTTTAGTATGTTCATGTGGAGGAAGTAGTACAAAGCATGTACATCCAAAGACTCGAAGATGCTCATAGATAGGTGGAGATCTATAAAGACGTTCGTAGGGAAGAAGATTACCAATAGCAAGAGAGGGTAAACGATTAATGGTGTAAACAGCAGTGAGTGCAGCTTATCCCTAAAATCATTCAGGACAAGAGGAAGAAATAAGGAATGTGCGAGTGATATCAAGAATATGTCTGTGTTTACGCTCAGCACGCCCATTTTGTTAAGAGGTGCATGGACATGAGCATTGAGAAATAGTACCGTGTTGATGAAAAAGGTCAAGGACACTAGACTCCTTGTATTCCATGACATTATCAGTATGGAGGATTTTAATCCGTTGAGAAAATTGGGTAAAAATCATGGCAGTGTATTCAGAGTAGATACGAGAAAAGTCAGATCGAGCATGCATAAGATATATCCATGGAAATCTAAAATAATAATCTACAAAAATCACAAAGTATTTAGATCCGCCCATTGTAGGAGTAGGAAAAGGTCCCCAAATATTAGAGTGAATTAAATCAAAGTAGGCAGAAGATTCAGAATCACTTTTATTAAAGGATAAAGCAGGTTGTTTGCCAAGTTGACAAGGGAGACAATCAAAATTTTCAATTGACACTTTTCCTAATGAACCTGCATAAACTAGAAGTTGAGTTTTCCCAATGAGGCATATCTTAATCGAGAATGCCAAAGATAAAGTGATGAAGGTGTTGACAAGGAGATGACTGGAGCAGTGGTGTAAAAGTGTGATGGAAGATGTAGACTGATGAGTTCAAAAAGTCTTCCAACCTTACGCCCTATCCCAAGAATCTGTCCGGTACTGGGGTCCTATACACGACAACCAGAATTAGAAAAAGTGACAACGAGACCAAGATCACATAATTGGCCAACAGAGATAAGGCTAAGAGTAAGTTTAGGAACAAGATAAGTGTTTGGAAGTGATGCAGAAGAAGTAGAGATTGTTCCTATATGACTAACATGCATAGAGTTTCCATCAGCTGTATAAATAGAGGATTTATGGGAAATAGACACTATTGTGTTTGTCAAACTTGAAGAGTCGGCGGTCATATGATTTGAACAGGCAGAGTCAAAGTACCAAGTAGACTTACCAGCCATGGCAGACAATGCAATGGAAAAAGAATGACTAGATTGGGCCAAAACCTGCTTAAGAACTTCTTGAAGATCTATAAGTGACTTAGATGGGGTCGATGGGTCAATAGTAGTATCAATGGCAACAATTGAGGACCCATCTGCAGTAGTGACAGCAGCAGTGTAATACCCCGACCTGTGCATATAATTATTTTATTGATGTGCATATATTTATATGTCTACTTTAATTATTTACATATATATTTGTTTGCATAAAATATCATATTTTTGGGTTACGTACAACTATTTCGTTTAATGTGCATTTATATCAAACTATGTGCATACATCTAATTTAACAAGAAATTTCATCTATTAACATAAATTGTATCAATATAAATGCCTTCTTATATAAGTAGGCACGTTTAATTGGTTAATGTGCATAATTCTCATTTTACATGCAATTTTGGGACTTCACGAACACTTTGAAAAATCGTAGGAATCATAGAAAATAATTAACGTAGACAATTAGGAATTGGAACAACTAAATTAGTTAGAATTAAACTAGAATGACAAACTAGTTAATAGCATTTAGTTGAAGGGCATGTCTGTCATTTGGTTTTTTTTTCTTCTATTATTTACACCTATTAATATACTACAACACACAAAAACACACACAAAAATCAGACCTTTACACACACACATACATATATCAGACACATACACACGTGTTGAATACATACACACACAAGGAAGGAAGAAAAAAAAATAGTAATCCATGCAATTTTCAAGCCAATCTTGCATGATTCTTCAAGCTAGGTGAGGGATTGATGCTTAAATGGCATTTCTTTTGCTTATTAGGGTTTCTTTAATGTTAGCATAGATGTAGTTATATAATCAATGAACTTATAAATGCATGAAATGGTATTCTCTAGCTTGATACATGTTGTGGGAGTCCTCTTTTGCATGTTTGCTTAGAGTTGGTAGTAGACTTGGTTGTAATGTTGTCTTGCTAGTTGAAGTGCAAGAGTGAAGATTACATGCTTGATAAATGGCCTCAATGAAGTGTATGAATATAGTATATGCTAAAACCAAGAGCAAACCAAGTAGAAATGCTAGAAAACAAGCTAAATAGACATTAGTGCAAAAGTGAGAAAGCTGGACAGTTTGCGTAGAGAATTTGTAGAGATGATTTGAGGTAGTAAACGATGTCATAATTGGTTGAATTTTTTTATATTGTAGCTAAGAACTTGAGGAATAATTTCTATTTTAGGGGAAAGATCGAATTCTATCATTAAAGGGTTGTTTTGGAGCCAAAATAGTATGGTGACTGATTCTTGAGTAATTCAGGGCTGACTGCGCAATGATTTTCTAAAGGGCATAACTTGATGAGTTTAACTCCGAATTAGGAACTGTTTGAGGCTAAACCTATCTACACTTGATGAACTACATGTCCGTACAATTTTTAGAAGTTTTAAAGGATATTAAGGCTACTAACTGAACAAGTAAAGTTAAGCAAATGCAGTTAAAAAATTTCAGTTTATATGGCTAAGTGATTAATGTTGCACTAAAGGCTAATTTGAGTTGAATAATGATGAATTATGTGTAGTGACTTGCTATTTAGATAATCAAGAGTAATTAAAGTCATGCACATGCTAGTGTTAGTTGTCAAAGAGTATTTGCAAGTTATGGGAAGTAAAATATATTTTCAATCATGTTCATGAGCCTAGCTTAATGTATGTGTTAAAGTTAGTTGAATTGCTTGAGTACTTGGTTATTGGTTTGGTAAATGCTTGAGTTAATTTAAGTTAATCCATGCTTAAAGTATGTTTAATTAATTAGTTAACTAGTTGGATAAATTAGAGCGTTTAGTTATTAAGTATGATAACTTGATATAGTTTCATTGTTTGGTCATCTATTTAAAACTTAAATGTGAACATTTATTTTTTATATGAATAGATTGCTTGAGGTTACATGTTTAGTTACTGAATAGATAGTTGTTAAATGCTTAACTTGATGTTTCTTTGTGATCTAGTTGAAGTTGAACTAGTTATGAAGTTAAGTTGTTAAATGCTAAAATAGTTAATGTCTTACATGCTCATGTTATAGTTGAATTATGTTTAGTGTTAACTGTAATCATCTTGATTGAATATATAATTGGGTATTCCTTTGCAAGATAAATGAAGTTGAATTGAGTATGAAGTTTAACTAGTTAAATATTGATGTAGTAGTGTCCTTCGTAAGATTAAAGAAATGTTTTAGAGATATTTGTATGACTTTTAAGCTATGTGGCAATATGATATACATGAGTGATTATATATAACTATTATCATTGTGGATGGAGTTAAGAAATAGGTAAGTTAGAATTGATATAGTTAATAGCTAAGTTAACTACTGCTGCTACTTTTCATGTGTTCACTTCATGACTAATATGTGGTTACTTGGGATTACGAGCTAATGTGGAAATAACATAGTTAATTGCTAAGGTGTTGTACTTATATGAATATAATAGGGATTTGCATATTCGAGCTAAAGGAGGTTTTGGAGTAAATTTAAACTACTTTCTGGCATTTTGGAGCTTGGTAGAGGTGAGGGAGTTACATTCTTATGTGTATCTTAATTGGAGTTCCTGCTCATAAAATTGTATAGTTTGATATGTTAACTTATAATTATGTGTACCTTGATATGAATTGAATAAATATACACTTGTCTCTGGTTTATATTGTTATATTTCTTATTTACTGTAACTTACTTGCGAGGGCGGCTTACTTTGTCGTCCCTCATATGTGATAATTGATATACTTGGTTCTCGTGATCATGTTTTGGGTTGCGCAACCTTTTCGGACCTGGTAGCATCGAGAACACGGGCGGCATTCCCTTTCTCGCTGAGTATACTCCACTACCCCAGAGGCGTGGTTCACCTGTTGGGTATATGGTGCTACCTCAAGAGAAAGGGTTGTAGGATCAGGATACATCCGGAGTATCCCAACTTGTTGGAGTAAGGGTTTGCCGGCAATTGCATGAAGTTCGTGGTTCGTGGCTCGTGATTGAAGACAAAGTGGAACCGTATCATTTTTAATGTGGTTAACTATTTGCTATTTGATCTTGTTGTTTATGTTATATATATATATATATATATATATATATATGATTTCTTGTATCTGCATATCATTTTGCACGCCCCGGTATGTTGTATTATCTCCCTCACTGGGAAACATTGTTGCTCACTCCTCATTTAAACATGTTTCAGGAGACGCTGAGGAGAATCCCTAGCTGATAGCAGTAGAGGAAGAAGAAGAAGTATACGTAGATCAGAATCTTTGATTCCTGTGTGATAAGGTTGATTATGTGTGTAGTTTGTTTGAAGTTGTTGGTTGTTATGCTTTTGAGACCTTGTGGTCTTACGTATAGTTGGTGAATGTAGTATCTTGTAATCTTATGTGATGGATGACTAAGTTAGATGGCATGTAATAATGAATCCTAGTTTACTTTTCTTATTGCATGCTTGGGTGTTTGTTAACTTGATAAGAAACCTTGGTTATAGTCATATCCAACTACTTATAGTTAAAATTAATTTTGTCTTGCATGCTTGTGTGCTATAAGTAGATTTTGTAATTCCAAGGTTCGGATGGCCTTGAGGAGCTGGTTGGCTTTATGAATCTTGAAAGCTAGGTTGTATGAACGGTTGAATGTGATTCAGGACTTGTATGTGATTGTTGTCAGGTTTCTAAATAGACTTGTATATAGGGGAAACTCCGTCCATTTTTTTCTAAAATTTTGGGCCTTGGGTTTGGGATCGGGACCCCAGTCTCATGAGGGATCGGGGCGTTACAGTAGAGTGTAAGGTGGACATTGGATATGGACCCTTAGGAGGAGCACATTTGGAATTGTTTCCACGAGAATTCCTGTTAGGATTGTGATAACAATCACTTTGGAAGTGATTTTTTTTTCTTTTTTTTAAGGAAAGAGGGGTGATACCCTACGAGATTTTATTAATACTAAAAAGAAAGTTACAAAACCGAAGGGAGACATAATGCCTAACTTTCGTGGGAGGATGGGGGACTTACTTGCCCCATCATCCTTCTACTCTAAAAGAAGTACAGGCACTCCTTTTTACAAGATCCTATGAAATAAAACCAAAATTAAATCTAATAATCCTAAATCATAATAAAAAACAAGGGAATCCTAATTTATCTAGCTTAATCATTCCATGAAGATCTCTGTAGTCCTTCGTATCTTGAAGAGTTACAGCATCCATTGTCGTAGCTCCCAAGTTGGCTAAAAAATCAGCCGATTGGTTTCCTTCACGAAAGATATGCGTGAGTTTCCCATTGCAAGCCTCCAAGTATCTTCTCACTATTCTTAGCTCGTGAGTAATGTCCCAAGATCCCTATTTATCACTACACACAAGCTGTACTATACTAAAAGAATCCATTTCTGCCCAAACATTGCAAAAACCCAAATCTAAGCATAATCT
The DNA here is from genome assembly GCA_037974665.1 of Ehretia macrophylla. NCBI lineage: Eukaryota > Viridiplantae > Streptophyta > Magnoliopsida > Boraginales > Ehretiaceae > Ehretia > Ehretia macrophylla. Next base: position 44,773,967 of record CM075764.1, read on the forward strand.
AAGGCCAAAATTTAATGCAAGAATTTCAGCTTTTATCACAGATTGAGTATCAAAAGGACAGAAAAAACATTTTAACATGTCACCCTTACTGTCTTTAATGATACATCCTCCTCCTGCTAGCTTTGCTTGGCTATAAACACTCTCATCCACATTAAGCTTCATGTAATCATTGGGAGGTTTCAGCCACCTAACAGCCTTAATATCTTTTCTTTTCTTTCTAGAAACAGAACAATTAAAGTATTTGGCAAATGAGATATCACCCTTCCATTGCTTCATTTTTATAAGGTCAGCTTGATTTAATTGATGCACAAGATTGCACACTTTCCAAATAATTCTCTGACCACACATCTTTATGTTAAGATGTTTAGCAACATTTCTTCCTTCTCAAAGGAACCATATTATGAATAAGGGAATCATAATTCTCACATGACCTTTACAAATGAAATCACCAGAAAAAAAAACTAAGAAAGCCAATGATAAATTTCATAAGAGAGAGCAATTTTGACTCCAAACAAACTAGCAAAGTAAATCCACACTTCTTTGGCAATCTTACCAGTTAAGAGGCAATGTTGCAAGGATTCAACATCTTCACAACATTGACATTTAGAAGCGACTTGAATTCCTTTCTTTTGCAATCTATCATCAGTAGGTAGCCACTCCATGATAGTCCTCCAAGCAAACATAGAAATTTTGGATGGAATTGCTTTATCCCAAAATTTTCCAAATATGAGCCTTCTAGCACCTGCAACTCTGTAGACTTCCCAAGCAGATTTGAGACTGAAATCACCATTGTTAGTCAAAGTCCACAAAGGAACATCATTTAATCTTGTGTCAAATTGCATATTCTTAATTTTTTCAACAAAATAGCTTGGCAGAATGTTGCACAGTCTCTTACTCTGCCAATTCTCATTCTCAAAGAAATCCTGAACTTGATAACCTAAATGATTTCGATTAGGAAACAAAGTTTGGAAAGGTTTATCACCTATCCAGGTATCATTCCAGAAATTAATATTACATTTCCCAAGTTTCCATCTCATATAAGATTCACATTCTTCAGCTATAGCTTTTATGCGTTTCTAGGTTTTAGAGTCTCTGGCTCTAACTTGAACATCCAAAGGATGTTTACCTTTACAATAGCATTTTGACACATAAACAGCCCACAAGTAGTTTGAACTTCGAAATTTCCACCAAAGTTTAAAGGACATGGCTTTAATAATGTCAGGGAAATGTCTAAATCCCAGACCTCCTTCCCCTTTTGACTTACACACCTCCTTCCAAGAACACCAATGAATTCTTTTCATAGAATTGGTTGGGCCCCACAAAAACTAATTAAACAGCCTACCCAATTTAAACCAAACTAGTTTAGGAGGCTTTATAACTTGCAGCAAATACATAGGAATAGAAGTTAATGTACTATGGAGAAGAACAATTTTACCTCCTGTAGAAAGCATCTTATTTTCCTATCCAGTTATCCTGTTTTTAACTTTCTGAATTAGATCTTCAAACAAGATGCTCTTTTTCCTTCCTTTGTAGACCATATTTATGACCATATGGGAAGTGATTAGGTCCAGTTTTCTTGCAAAATGTGCAAGTCCTGGTGGGACAATTGATTAGTGTATGACTATATTTATGGCAATATTTGTAGTATTGTTGAGCAGATAGCAAAGAGACTTGGCATTTCGGTACATGACTTGATGTCACAAGTACCATATCAGAAGATCAATGCTTATTTCGAGACTAAAGTCAAGTTTTCTCTAAAAAAAAGTTCTTGAACTGCTTGCTCTAGTGTTGGAAAAGGATTTCGATGAAGTAAGGAGGCATGAACAGGTTCAAAGTCATCGCGGAAAGCCATAAGAAAGTGAACAAGTCGACTTTTATCTCTCCAAATAACAAATTGTTCCGCATCCTCAGTACATTTCCAAGTAGGTTCGGAGGATGTAAGTTGATCCTAGATAATATACATCTGTGACAAAAAGTTGCTGATTGATTGACCAATCTCTTGGTGCATGGAGTCAAGACTAATGGCAAGTTGATATTGATGAGCTCCATCTACAGCAGTATACCTTTGTGCGTGAAAATCCCAAATCTCTTTAGCTGTACAAAAACGTCCAAACTGAAGACTTATGGAGATACAAGTATTGCGAAACCAAGTGATAATTTGATGGTTTTTGCTATCCCATTCTTCAAGTCGTTCAGCATACTTATCATCAGATTTGCCAGTTGTTTTCACAGGTTCTTGAGCATCCCCAGTAAGTAATCTCCATAATTTACGACCTCGAAGACAGCTAGTCATGGTGTTGGCCAAGGTACGTAATTGCTTCCATCAAATATGATATTAATAGGTTGAAGAACATTTGAGTGATCCATTTTGTACACAAAACTGGTATTTAGAGTTGGAATTTTGAAAAATGGATTGCAAAAATGAAATCAGGACGTCAAAAAAAACCTTAGGAATGACTTTGTCAAAATTTTTTTTTTTTTGGGCTGACGTGGTAGTTTGCTGACCTGTGGTGACTGGACTGACAGTTGGCTGACAGATGTTGCTGATGTGGCAAATGATGTCAGCAAGGCCTTGTTTGGTGTGCTGAAATGCTGAAAAATATTCCAACAGCGCAGTGTTCTTTCAACGGAAGGTGGAGGTACGTCCAATGTCCAAATTTTATGTTTTTGGTATCGTTAGAATCCTTTCAATGAGTAGAACGTTTTGATGGGGCGCATGTTACTATTCACGATTTGTACAGTAGCGAATAGTGATGAATAGTTAGTGGTGGTGTTGTTTGATCTGAATTGATATCAATGTTGTAAGCGATGCAAAATATAAGATATGTGAGTTTTATATTGTGAGATGACAGTGGCACAAGCTACCAGAATGGTAGCTCTGATACCATGTCGAAATTACTGAACATTAGTGAAGAAGAAGATAACGAGCAAATGAGAAGAAGAAGATGATTTCTTATGTGTCCATTTGCAATGTTTACAACTGCCTTATATAGGCTGAGTAAGGCTACTTTACATCATTATAATATACCATTGTACCAAACTAGTTGCATTAACACTCACCTAACTACTTGCACTAACATATACCTAATTATCCACTAACATAAGCTATGAGGCATATAAGTTAGATCAGGAGGCTTTTCAGTTACTTGACTCGTTACGTTTCAAAATCTCCAAGACGTGCATTCTATAATTATAGAGATCTTGACTTGGAAGAAAACAAAATTGGCAATACAAGCTACAAACAAGCCAGCAAATAGGGAAAAAAATATTTCAATAATAACTTCAATAGATTGGTCCAGGTGAAGACCAAAGTTGATCCTAGCAACTTTTTCAGGAACGAGCAAAGCATTCCATCTCTAGCACCATGACCAAAAAATCTATTGTTCACTAATTTCAGTCATGGGTGAAAACAAAATTACAATAAATAAATGTTGTATGTTTTTCAGATAAAAATATTGGGATCGATAATAAGTACTATATATATGTGTGTGTGCATGCGTTGTGTTTGTTTACCAATCATTGTGTAATAAGATTTTTTCTTGCCTCTCGCTTTATAATTTGCCTTTAATTTTGTAACCTTTAGAGTCAACAATTTTATCTCTTTTTTCAATCTGGGCCTACAAAAATGGATATATTCTTAAATAGCAATGGAAGCGGGTAAGGTTTAAAATCGAAATCAACGAGTATTCCACTGATAACAAACCTAAAAACAAGAATCAATTGATATCCTTTAGCTTTTTTTATTTTTATTTTTTATAGGGGGTACTCGATATGTTTTGGTATTAAATGTTAAAAAAAATAAAATCCAAAACCCGGTGTTTAATTTACTATATATATTTATAGTTTTTATAAAGTTTTATATTTTTTTAACAAAACCCGAAACTCGGTTATTAGTTTATATATATATATATATATATATATATATATATATATATATATATATATATATATATATATATATATATATATAGTTTTTATATACTTTTAATATTAGACTAATAGAACAACATCTAAAGATATATTTCTTTTTTTTAATCAAATGCCTAAATTAAACCGTCCAACAAGTTATACATTTTTTTATCATTGTCTTTACTCTTTCTTTCTATATTTGTTGGATATTTTCTCTTTCTATATTTGTTGGATATTTTCTTTATCAACTATTATCTTATTATGTATAGACAAACATTTATCGATTTTAGTCTTATTGAAATTGAGTATTTATTAATTTATAGACAAATATTGCAATAATTATTTAATTTATTTCGAATTATGTCATCTTATTGTGTATAGTTCTTCATTGTTTTATTTTTGGCCTTTTTGACATTTAAAATTAATTTTTCTTACATCATTTTTAGGGTTACGGTTACGGATACCCGTAATTATTTGGATTTATTTGCAATTATGGTTATGGTTACTGAGTTTCAAACCCATAAAGTTATGATTATGACGATTTCAATTATAATCATACAACTTTTTTTGCGATTAATTGACCCACTATCATCCATCAAGACTCTAAACACAGTTATAATAACATCAATATAAAATAGTAAAACTAAGGTAGCGATTGGTATATTGCAATGGATTTTGACATGAATGGAATGTGCCAATAAATAGAATGAAACTGGGAATGGAATGAAATTGAAAATGCGAATAACATGTTTAGTATGTTATAGGAATGAAGAGTAGTAATGAGAATGCCTTGTATAATATGACATGATTGTTCTCTTATTATTATAATATTAACAATAAAAATAAACACGAATATAACCGTAAACAACATAAACATAATAAATAATAATAACAACAACAACAACAACAACAATAAACAATAATAATAATAATAATAATAATAATAATAATAATAATAATAATAATAACAAAATAAAAATAATAACAACAACAACAACAATTATTATTATTATTATTATTATTATTATTATATTTGGTATTATTATTATTATTTTTGTTTTTATTTTTATCATTGTTATTTTACGTTATTATTATTTCAATCAATATTATTATTTATTATTATTATTTTGCTATTTTAATTTTATTGATTATTATTATTATTATTACTTTTATTTTTAGTTTTTGCTTTTATTTTTATTTTTATAGTAATAATAAATATTTTTATTTTTATTTTTATAATAATAAATATTTTATAATAATAATTATTATTTTTATTATTATTTTATTTTTATAATAATAATAATTATAATTATTATTATAATTATAATAATTATTATTATAATAATTATTATTATATTTCTTAATTATTATTATTATTGTTATTTTTATTTTTATTTTTGTTATTATTATTATTGAAATATAGGAATATGATAGTCAAGTTCATTCCCAAACACATGGGAATGGTCTATTCTCATGTTTGTTCTGGAATAACTATTCCATATACGAGGAAATGGGATTACCTTGGGAATGAGATTCCCAAGTTCATTCCTACATACCAAGCATGGGAATTGAAAAGAGTTGAGAATGTCATTCCATTTCAAACTCCATTCCAATATACCAATCGCTACCTAAGAGTTTCTAAACCAAATAAACAATATAAGTTTTAATGATGAAGTCATGGAAGCCCAAAACTATACTGAAAAGAGTTACTGGTTTCATGAGTCAAAAATTAAATTTAAGGTTTATATAAATATACACTACAAGAAAAAACAGTTTTGGAGACGGACCGTCACTGTGCTGTCACTTTTTGGCGAGGGCTAGGCGAGGGATACCATTCCCTCGCCTAATCAGCGAGGGTCTTCCCTAGCCATTTTGACGAGCGATGCCATTGTCCCTCGTCGATTCGGCGAGGGACAGCCAGTTCCTTCACCGAACGACACTGTCCCTCACCGAATCGGCGAGGGAAGGCCATGTCTATCGTCGATTCGGTGAGGGACAGTGTCCGCCCTCATCGATTCTGCGAGGGAATGCACTGTCCCTCACCGAATCAGCGAGGGAATCAGGCGTCCCTCGCCGATTCACTTTTATGTTTAGATTGAATATATAAAATTAGAAAATTTAACAAAGGTCAATTCGAGTGATTGGTGACGGATAGTCCTTCCCCTCGCCAATTCGAGCATGGGACAAATTTTTTGAAGGATAAATTATGTTTATGTTTGTAATGCATTATCAATGTTAAATATAATTTTACATTGATAATTAATAAATGATTACATATCATCCTTTTTTAATAAAGGATTACAATTCATCTATGTAAATTGAGAAGTAATAAAAATATAATTAATATAAGATTTAAATATAAAATCTAAATTAATTATTTATTAATGTGTGTTTTATTAATATTATTTTTTATAAGCTTTTAAGTTAAAAAAAAGTAACTAGTAGTTCAATATTTTGTAATTTCATAAAAGGTCAAAAAAAAACAAAAACATCATAGATTATTAACTCATGTTTTAATATGTAAAATTTTAATGTGTTATAACACAAAAAAATGAAAAGAAAAAAATTTTTGGTTACAGAATGGGTCGTCTCCAAAATGAAAGTGAAGTTAACCTTCGCTAGAAATAAATAAATTATATGAAATTAAAAAAAAAAGTGCCAAAAAAATTACAAATTAAACAAAAAGAAAAAAGTGGAAAAAAACAAACTATTAGCTAATTAATATAATTATTTTGATAAAAATATGAAAATACAAATTAATTAAACAATTTAAAATTTTAAGATAATAAACAAAAAAAAGCTAAAAACAAATTAATTAAAAGAATAAAATAATAAGCCTTATAAAAAAAAATTAAAAAAGTTGTTAATGCCCTCCAGGTCTTTATTTATTCATTCTCTTTCGTAATAGTCACTTAAGATGATTAGATCAACTAATGAATTCAGAATAATTCTAGCCACATAAAATAAGTAAATATTTCATCCTCTCAAACACACACCACACACGGCCTTACACACACAGACACAACATAAATTCCTCTAAACACTCACACACCCACCCGTCGGACCAAAGAAGATTAAAAAAAAAAAACAAAAACAAAGATCAGAAGGCAGAGCTCGACGGAGGAAGAAAAGGAAGAATAAAAAATATAAAAGAGCAGCCATTAGCGTGTAGAGCTGAAGCTTCCTGATCTATTCCATAATCTCTCATTTATCAACGGCACCACCAAGCCAAGACAACAAACAGAAAATGGAAACGGCAGCTAGAAGAAGCGGCGACGGCCTTATGGAAGGCTTGTACAGCGTCTTGATGCGCCGCAACTCCATCTTCGTCACCTTCGTCATCGTCGGCGCTGTACTCAACGAACTGGTCAGCCTTTAAACCACACACACATAACTATATGAATGATTTAACTCACAATATATTAATTAATTAACTCGCAGTATATTTTTTTGGAAATAATTAATTTGAAGGTGCTGACTTTTGACCTGTGATTATTGATTTACAGGCAGTGGATTATGGAGTGAAGTAGCTATGGGAACACAACAATGTTGTGGTAATTACTTAAATTTAAATTTATTTAAATAAATCAATATATCATTCAATCCATGATTATTTATTATTTAACTATCCATATAACTCAAATATATACATATATACCAAGTTAAAAAAAAAAGGAAGAAGGCTTTAGAGCCCGTCGGGTGTAGGGGAAAGGAAAAGAATAGAAACTTACATAGGGCTTCATCTTTGGTGATAATCAAGAGCTTCTAAGTGGTTTCCAAGCTTGCAACCTGTTTGTTCTAGCTATCTTAGGTGAGCAAGACATGTTTCTATACATTTAATTACTTGTTAATGCTTATTTGAAGTTGAATAAAGTATATGATCCATGTGAAATATAATGCTTGAATGATGATCTTTAGCTTGTGGAATGTTTAAAGAGTTCTCTTTTGCTTGAATTACATGGGTTAGCTTAAAGAATAATGGTAGCCAAAATTTATTAGATTGAAGCTAACTTGGAGCTCATGTGTTTGTTAAAATGCCTAAGATGAGCTCATATTACTTCCTATGTGATTTACTTAAGACTTGGGTTGAATTACAAGCCAAAAACTGCATGATATACAAATATCACCTAGTAAGGAATAAGCTAAACATGGGGATTTAAGGGTGTGGGGTGTTCGGGTAGCTGGCTACCAAACGCCGACAGTCCCAATGCCAGCGCTGGACAGCCATTTGTTATTCTTTTTCTTTTTCTTTTTTCCATTCCCTTGTCCCCTAGTTGCTTTGTAAATATTATATAAAGTGTTAATCATATATTGTGTTCACTAACTAGCCTTGTATCCTAACTTTGAGTTTGTGTATTGAGCTACTATTTTGGCTAGTAAAAAGTTGGTGGTTGGATTTTATATAAGAGTAAGCAAATTTATTTAATAGTTAAGGCATAGTGAAGGAAATTATAATTACGTTGAGTTAGTAAAATTGATTGGCTAGATTAATTAGAATTTGAGGACTAGATATTAGCATGCTACTTATGTATTTGTCCTCATTTCTATGCCTATTGGTGGTAAATGCTAAGAGGTACCTATTGTGTTTTGTCTATGAGTATTCATTTGGTGTATATCCGGGTGGGTGTGCTTAATGTTTGTGTATAAGTAATTGTTGCTTCATTCTTGGTTCAAATACTTGGTAGGCCCATGGTTTGTTCTTATCCCACATGACTAACTTATATGATTTACATATAAAAGTTTGTTTAATTTATGTTCTAACATGATAAAGTGTTTGCCTACACTGAAAGTATTGCAAAAGAATAGAAAGCAATGGAATGTTTGTAACTTACTTTTCACTGAGCTACAAATCTTTTTGGTTGGGTTTTTATCGTCCTATTGACAGTGATTTCTCTACATCTTCGTAAACCGTCTTTCTTTAGTTTATTTATGAGCTTTTGTACAAATCTAAGAAGTCTAACAATAACTTTTCTTATTGCATATAGTTTCGGACAAGAGCTTTTGGAGATTCAAAGCTCGTGAATAGTTTTAGAGAAGATTCAAATGCATAAGATTAAGTCAAATTTGTAGGTAGTCAATTTGTAATTATATATGTAATTAAAATATTTTGTAATCATATGTAATTAAAATATTTTGTAATTTTAATTTTAAATTGAATTTTGATTGTCTTTTCGGAATGTAGCTGACCGTCTCCCTCTGTTAGAAAAGTCGTCTAATTTAACAGCAATTGCAATACACGCACTTAAAATGCGATTTTTTTATGCTTTTGGTTTAAATAAATTTGTTGTTGGACAAAAATACCCTTTTAGGAAATTGTTTGCCCTTTTTGTGTTTTTCCTGAAATATTTATTTACTCCCTGTGTTTTTAAAATAGGTTTAATACTCTCCTGTATTTTTTTTATTTTAACTTTATGTAAGGGTATAACAATCAATTAACTAATTTGGTAACGATTGCTAATGGAATAAGAGATTTTGGATGCGTCAACTTAATTGAAAAAATACAGGAAGGTAATGAGTCTATTTTAAAAATACAGAGAGTAAATAAGTATTTCGGACAAAATAGAGGGGGGCGACAAGCAATTTACTCGATTTAAGCATGAATGAAATAGACCCAGCAGATATACTTTGCCCTCTGTTTATTCCAAATACATCCATTTTACCATGGCAAATCGGTTCATTATTATTTTTGTATTTTAATCATAAATGTATTAAGAAATCTCACAGATTTCTCTTTAATAAGAAACACCCAAAAATGTGTAGATTGTGCTTAAAATTTTCCGTTTATGTAGCCTTCAGATAAAGTTCAAAAGAATTTAATTTGGTCCAAGAAATTTTGTGTCCAAGCGCTAAGCAAAGAGAAGCCTGGTAAAGAGATGTACTGACGCATGATATTTTCATTTTTGAGCTTCAGCACTTCCAAGGCACATATGAACCATAATACTTGATATATATTTTTGTCAACGAAAATAAACTATTATAGAAATGATAATAAGTTGAACAGTATGTAGTTAATGGGTATTAATTTTGGAGCTATTGGGGTTTAGACTGCATGAAGTTCCATCTTAAAACACCAATTGATGTCAAGTGGAGTGGTCTAGGATTTTATTAAGAGGTTTAAGAGTTTATGATTTTTTTATGTGAGACAAGTATATATTCTAATATTCTCTCTCACGTGTGACCTGATTTGAGAGGGATCACACGTAAAAGATTGAACTTGCGTGAACCTTAATTTGAGATGGTTACACATAGAAGATTGAAAACACGTGGCAGATTGAAGATGCATAGAATATGACACACGCGAAGATTGAACACAAATGGATCTGATTTGAGATGGGTCGCACGCGAAAGATGAATGAGACTAGACCATGAGCCTAACTCTAATACTATGTTAAGAAGCCTGATGTTCCATCTTAAAATTAATTAGTGCCAAGTGGAGTGACCCAGGATCTTATTAAAAGGTTTAAGAGTTTATGATTTTTCTATGTGGGACAAGTATATATTTTAACAACAATACCCATTTCATAACTAGGCATTAGCATAATTTATGTAATATCTTTCTTTGAACAAGAAGAACTAGGAAAAGATTTAACAACAGCCAGGGACGCGACATGTTTTGAGACTAAGTGCATTGTGTTGGGGTAAGCTTTCTGTTGATAGTTTTTACTAGAGTAAATTGTTTGCGCCCCTCCTGTATTTTGCTCGAAATATTCATTCACCCCCTGTATTTTAAAAATAGACCTATTATCCCCCTGTGATTTTCGAAATATAGCTGACCGCCCTTCTCCGCTAAAAAAATCGCATAATTTAATAGCAATTGCAACACACGCGTTTAGAATGCGATTTTTTTTATGCTTTTGGTTTAAATAAATTCATTGCTGGACAAAAATACCCTTTTAGGAAATTGTTTGCCGCCTCCTTGTGTTTTGTCCAAAATACTCATTTACCTCTTGTAATTTTAAAATAGACTCATTACCCTCCTGTGTTTTTTCGATTTTAACTTTATGTAATAGTATAACGATCAATTAACTAATTTGGTAACGTTTGTTAACGGAATAAGAGATTTTGGATGTGTCACCTTAATCGAAAAACACAAGGGGGTAATGAGACTATTTTAAAATTATAATGGGTAAATTAATTTTTTGAACAAAACACAGAAGGACGACAAATAATTTACTCGTTCTTACTATTGATAAAATATGGTGCTAGTTGCAATATATATAGTTCTTTGGCTAAAATAATAGTACTGGAATATGTATAGTGCTTTGGCTACGTACTCTTTTTATGCATGAGATATCAATTCGTTGGCTTAAGATATTTGAAGAATATTTCATGAATTATGGTATGAGAATGCATTATGAGGATGGTTTAGTTGGCCATAGGAATTTAGTATTTCGTGATTTCTTTATCGTAGTGATGGTATAATGCTTTAGCTCTGCACGGATCGTGTTGTTCCTAGTTTTTTTTATGTTGAATAAAACATTTTATTCAAAAGCAAATGAGGTACATTAGCCTACACCAAGGGTAGGCAGGTCTGATAACAACAGAGAATAAAAGAGAGGGGAACATTTGATAACCAGTCCAAGGAGTGTGTAAGATGGTTGGCCTGGTTAGCAATCCAATTTGAAACTACATTTGCCTGTCTCCTAATAAGATGCACTCGGACACCACTCTTTTTTGAAAGCTCGACTTTGATATCTGCAATAAAAGGGACAATTTTCCAGTAAGGAGAATGACAAGGTGTGTGGATGGCCTTGTAAACTTCTTCACAATCTGTCTCGACAATGATGTTGTCACAACTGATTGAATTTGTGAGCTTGATAGCATTGAGAAGTGCCATGGCTTCAGCTTGCTGAGGAAATTGACATCTTGTTGAGAAGGATGAGCCATCGATAAGGGTACCTTCATGGTTCCTGCAGATGGTAGCAATACCAGCAGAGAACATTCCATAGTTGAAAGAGACATCACAGTTGATCTTCAAGGTGCCTCTAGTAGGTGCGATCCATCGAGGATTATGCAAATGGTGGTGAGTGGGAGGTGAAATAGCAGAGTTTACTTGGATGGCACTTGAGAATTCTGCACGAGAATGATTTGCGATTGTAATCGTTCTGGTTGGACATGTTTTAACCCCTTCAAAAACAAAAGAATTTATACTCTTCCAGATTTGCCAACAAAGATAGCCAATAATAGCTTCTGCACTGCCTTTCTCATATCCTGCTGCACAACATTTTTGGGCAAGGTCAATATACCAGACATCAAATCTCGTAATGTTTCTTTCATCTAGCAAGAACTGAAGAGGGGATGCAATCCAACAATGGCGACTCCAGGGACATAACAGGAGGAGGTGTTCAACAGTTTCCGGCTCTAAATTACATATTTTGCAAATGGGACTGAAGGAGCATTTCTTTTTGAATTTGTTTTCCTAGTTGTAGACTGCAATGTTTGTATGATTGGTTGCATGAATTAAGTCGGACTATCTATACACCAGTATAAGTATTAGTCTAGGAATTTGTTGAGTCACTTTGTTTATGGATGAGAGATGCTAAAGGCTACAATGCCAAAAGAAAAAATAAAATAAAATAACAACTTTTGGGAGTTAAAGAATTGAGTAAACAAAATGGATTGTCTTTGCACGCGGTTGAGACAAGATGAAAGTACTATTGGACTAATGTTTACAAGAGAGTGCCTACGACAATAGATAATTTTGTTAGACCAGACGTAGTCCTTCTTTTGCTACATTCTTGGGAACTTATCTTCACAATATGTTCTAGTATTTGTTTTCAGTTTGGTCTCTCAAATCCTTATACGCCTAGAACTTTGGTAGCTTACTAACTGATGAGATTGTGCATATCTCCTTGTTTCCTTGTCTCTCATTCTGCATTCTCCTCACTTAAATGTTGTTGGCTGTCATTGGGTGTATCGTATAAAACAGAGGTCGGATGGCTCGTTGGAACGTTATAAAGCTCGATTAGTAGCCAAAGGCTACCATCAATAACTTGGGAGTGATTTTGGGGATACCTTTAGTCCGGTGGTACGACCTGGAACAATGGATATATTCTTAAATAGCGATGACAGTGGGTAAAGTTTAAAATCGAAATTAACAAGTATTCGACTGATAACCAAACTGATAACAAAAATCAATCAATACCCTTTAGTTTTCGTTTTTATAGAGGGTAACTGATAGGTAATGATAGGTTTTGGTATTAAATATTAAAAAAATAAAAATAAAATGCGAAACTTAGTTATTAATTTACTACATATATATTTATAGTTTTTACAAACTTTAAAAAAAAAATTTAAAACAAAACCAAAACCCAGTTATTAGTTTAATATATATATATATATATAGTTTTTATATACTTTTTATATTAGACTAATAGAATAACACCTAAAAATATATTTCTTTCTTTAATCAAATGCCTAAGTTACCTAAATGGCAAAACCGTCAAATGAGTTATACATTTTTATCATTGTCTTAACTCTCTCTTTCTATATTTGTTGGATATTTTCTTTATCAACTATTATCTTATTACGCATAGACAAATATTTATCGATTTTAGTTTTATTAAAATTGGGTATTTATTAATTTATAGACAAATATTGAAATGATTATATAATTTATTTCAAATTTTCTCATCTTATTGTGTATAGTTCTTCATTTGTTTTATTTTTGGGCTTTTTTGACATTTAAAATTAATTTATCTTACATCTTTTTGAGGTTGGTTTTCTATTTAGACTATTTTTTAATTATTTTTTTAATATGAAGGGTTACAATTAGGGTTACCTATGATTATTTATATTTATTTGCAGTTATTGTTATGGTAACGTACTGAGTTTCAAACCCATAAAATTATAATTATAATTATGATTACTGTTTATGCTAAACGATTTCAATTATAATCACATAATTTGTTCAATTAACAGACCCACTAATCTATCATCATCAAGACTCTAAACACAGTTATAATAACATCAATATAGAATAGTAAAACTAAGAGTTTCTAAACCAAATAAACAATATAAGTTTTAATGATGAAGCCATGGAAGGCCAAAACTATACTGAAAAGAGTTGCTGGTTTCATGCTTTAAAAGATTCACATGCAGTCAAAAATTCTTTCTAAACCATTATCAAAAAACTTCCAGCAAAAATAAGGTTTATATACATATACGCATATTCTCTTGTTATAGTTCCTGTTCAGCTTAATATATATAGAAGGATTTAAGAAGGCAACGTGTACTCAAGAGTTGAGTATAATAGTCAAATAGTGATCTGTTATATCAAATATTCTAAGTTTGAACTATAATTTTCAGCCTCCAGTACTTTAAAAAAAAAAAAAAAAAGCCAACTGTGAACTTAAAACTACGGTAAATTGCAAACTATCCATTGTGGTTTGTCGAGTATTCACATTGCGCTTTATGTTATCGAAATGACAGTTTAGTCCCTTGAATTTTTTACAAAGGAGAGATAGTTAACCCTATCTTCTACACGCCTCTCTATATATCTACCACTAATTTATCCAGTCCTAATCTAAATCTCATATTGATCCAACCTCCAATTCTTATACTCTTAGCAAGTTCTGATTTAAGCATGAATGAAATAGACACTGCAAACATACTTTGCCCTCTGTTTATTCCAAATGCATCCATTTTACCATGGCAAATCGGTTCATTATAATTGAAAATCATAAATGTATTAAGAAATCTTAAGATTTCTCTTTAATAAGGAACACCAAAAAATGTGCAGATTGTGCTTGCATCACAACAAGAGAAGACTTGCTTAAACTTTAATGTTTATGCATCCTTCAGAAGTTCTTTCTTTAATTTGATCCAAGAAATTTTGTCCAAGCGCTAAGCAAAGCGAAGCCTGGTAGAGAGATGTACTGACGTATGATATTTTTCTCTTTTTTTTAATAATTTTTTGGTTCATTTTGAACACTAAACCATTTTACATCACTTAAAATATTACACGAGAATGAATCTCGAGACCTCTCACATTTAAAGCAATAATCATACCACTAGCTAGACCAAATGATCAACGTCAACCTTACAACCCATTACCAATTACCCATAGGCCATATCTTCTTACTTTTTTTTACCAAAACCGTGGATGCAGATCATCAGGTGTTAGTTTTTTTTTTTTTTTTTTTGTTAGATGTTAGTTTGCTTAAATCTATTAAAGTTTCATATAATCTACATTTTAGCCAAAAGAAATGAGATTCAAGAGCAAATGCCCAAGTGAGATAGGTGCTTCCAATGGCAGAACCACTCTTAAGATTGTGGAAGCTCACTACAATATTTTGACTTCTTGCAACCCATAAATTAAACATGTAAGAAAACTGTTATTATAAATGTTATTTTGTAACGATTTTAATTAACTGTTGCAATATCTATAACATTTTGCAATAATTTTAATTAACTATTACAATATCTATAACCTTTTGCAACGATTTTAATTAACTGTTGCAATATCTATAACCTTTTGCAATGATTTGCATGCATCAAACTATTGCAATACCTATAATATGCAACACTTTTTTATAAAGTGTTGCTTATTTCATTCATTTTTTACAATGGTTTGTAAAATTATAGATTAGTTACAACTTATAAAATAAATCATTTTACAACAGTTTTATTAGTATTGAGTCTTACTATTGCAAAATCTATGATATACTACCCTTTTTGTTAAGTGTTGCCTATTGTATTCGGTTATATGCAACGATATGTAAAATTATCAGCTTAAATGCAATGCAAAAAAATCATTGCTTATTTTATATTTATTTGGTGAGATATCTTGAGATATTTTGTTCATAAAGAAATTTGAGTTTTAGTTATTCTAAACTACTGTCGACTAGTTAAAAAATGGGGGCAAATTTATGAAAAAGAGCATTGCAGTTGTAAAAGACTATCATTTATATTTCTAAAAATTGTTACAAAAGTGTTGACATTAGAGATACATAAATGAATAAAATAAGTTTTTCTATAACAACTTAACTGTTAGATGAGATGGTTAGTTTGACTTAGTTATATAGTTCATTATCAAAAAGGTATTGGGTTCGAGTCTCATCACTACATATTTATAAGAAGAATTTATCCAAGTGCAACTCAATAAAGAAAAAATAAAAAGAATCTCACATATATATTATTTTAAGAATGACGAACTTGCAACTGTAAGATAACCGTTGCTTATGCTTTTGAAACTCATTGCAATAACTAGGAAAAACCATCACAAAATGTATTAAAAATCGTTGTTGTTACTCTTTAAAACTGTTGCAAATAGAAAAATACTTATCATGTAGTCTTTAAAAAATCATTGCAAAAAGAATCAGTTGTAATGATTTTTTGACCGTTACTATTTATTTGCAAAAAACTGTCGCAGTAAAGATTAGACAACATGAGCAGATTCAACGATAAGAAAATCGTTACCTAAAGTCATTTACAACGGTTTTTAGTTCTTTTGCAACGGTTTTCAAATGTTGCATGAAATAAAAAAATGTGGTAGTGGCTACAATCTCGACTCAACTCAAATTGTCAGAAAATGTGTATTTTTAGGTTGAAAAATGAATTCAACCTCCACAGAAAAAAATCATCTATATATAAGTGTTTAATTGTATGATTTTAGCCCCTAAAAAAATTATGGCCCTGCCCCTACCTATAAGGAAGTCACTAATAGTCCAAAAGAGATCTGATATGTGGGAAGGTGGGGACTAGCAATGTGACATTCTAATATTTCTAATATCATGATGTCTAGGCAGTTCCAAACTGCAAATATTTTATCATTGGAAGATGATGGGCCAGACAGCATTTGAGTCTGATCGACTTCATTCAGAATTTCAAATTTCATTATTTAGAACCCTATCCGAGACCTTAAATAAGACAAAACTTTGAGCTGGCGTCAAGTCTCTTCGAATAGTTGTGCTAACAAATATGAGCTGGTTTTGAGGAGGCTTAAATAACATATGCAAGTTTCTCTCGTTGATGTCTTAAGGAGCTTAGAAAACATGCAATCATCATCTTTGATGTCTGACTAATTAATATCGAGGAGTATGCAACAATATTTTGTTCAATGTAAGAAAGGAATTCATTAAACGTTGACCACGATTATAGATTAGAAGAAAATTGACATTACAAGGAAATTCAAGATTTGATCTTTCTTCTGAGAAGGTTTTTCTATGTAGAATGACAATTTGAATATATTAAAAATAAACTTAGTTGTATCCATGGAAAGTCATCTAAGAGGAAACAAACATATCCTTTAGCTTTTATCTTATAAATCTAAGGATGGGTCGCGAGAAAAGTTTGCAAAGAAGAGTATAGATTTTATACACCTTATTTAGATGCAATTATCTTTCTCTAGGCCTAATTTGTTCGGAATGGGCGTGGCAGAATGTTTGCGCGAAGTAGTATCACGTAATTAAAATATGAATGCGAAAAAATAGGATAATTGAGACACAATAATTTTGAGTGAAAAACTCTCAAATAAATTGATATAAAAACCACGGATAAATATAAGAGAATTATGATGCAGTGCAATAGGAGTGGGACTTCTTGGCCCAAAGAGAGCACCCCATTGTTCAGAAAGCCCAAAAAGGCCAAGTTTGACCAGAAAAATCAACTGTGTCCGTAATTTACAAAAAAATATTTTTTTGTGTGGAAATGGCCTTCTGAGCAAAACAGCTAAGTTTAGTCAAATTCTATCGTTTCGAGGGTCAAAACAGCACTTTTTCATTTTACGATACAAATTATGCTAGTTTTGCAAGTTTTCAATAATATAGGGACCTTTTTGTAATATTTATAATTTATGCATATAGGGTTTCATTTATATTGTTTCTAAAACCTCTTGACAGCTAGACAGTTTATTTTCAATCAATATTGAGGGTTTTTTCAATTTTTCAAATTCAATTTCTCGGTATTCGTTTGTGAATCAACGAGTTTTTGATATGCAATTCTCTTTCACCATGCACGCTGCATCAGATTTACAATGGTGGAAGAATATTTTATAATGATTTTCAGAATATTTTTTATATATATTGTTTTTTTTTTTTCCTGCTAATTCAGGGAGCAAAGATTTCATTTATAACATAAAGGTACAATAGGTCGGTCTAAAAATACATCGTTGAAGTTCATGCTAAGATCATACAAGAAAAAGGAGTAACAAATACAAATCAGATAAGTTGAAAAACTAAGAACCTCGGGGTAACCTCTCCTGGTTCGAAAGGTTTACCTGCAAGGAACAGGGCGATGAAATAATCACAAGAGCATGCGTGTCATCGCCTTCGATTTGCGAGAGATTACATCAAAGTTTGATGGGCTTAAATAAGATTAATTATCCAAGACCTCAAACCAGTTCATATATACGTTAGGGCACTTGCACAAGAAAAAATATTTTATGCAAGGATAAGACGAAGTGTTGAGAGGCAAATAATGGAGGTTTAAAACCATGTATAAGACAAAATTATTATTTAAGACTAGCATAACACCATCACAACTAAAACATTGAGGTGTAAAGTTCAAACTGATAAATAATCAATCGTTCGAAATCAACATGGGTAACATGAATCATGAGACCAATCGTGCAAGTTGGTAAGTTGTCCTTGTATAAGATCAACTAAAATATATTTGCTAGATAAGATCAATATATTTTATGAGGAAACTTGTTAACATTTTTACTTGAGTTGCTAAATTGTCCATCTTAATTATTATTATATATAATGATTTTGTCATATGCAGGATCTCGAGATCAATTTTATCATCATACGTTGATGACCAATTAATTCCAAGGATGATGCAAAACTATTTTGAGAGATATGACAAAAGGAATTCATTAATAAAACATTGACCTGGTTTGTGGATTTGAAATTCTGTACTTAAAACGTGACAAAAATATTAATATTTCAAGAAAATTCACACGTTTATCTTTCTTCTGAAAAGGTTTTTCTAAATACTAGAAGGACAATTTGATTATATCTAGCATATTTAACGTTTGGTTCATATGTTAGCAACAAACAAACTAGAACAAAAAATGAAGACTCCAAGCAGTTCATTGCTTTCACTACTTTCTACTTTCCTTCTAATTTCATGGGTTAATTCTGCTAATACTCATGATCATTTCCTTGATTGCCTTCGATCTCATATTTCAAACTCTTATGAAATATACACCCCGAAAAACACAACATATGAGTCTATTTTGCTATCCGCAATGTATAACCAACGTTTTAGAAGTGAGTCCACGTCGAAACCAAGAGTCATTATTACACCATCGCATGAATCCCACATTCAAGCAGCCATATATTGTTCCAAGAAACATGACCTCCAGATTAGAGTCCGAAGTGATGGACATGACTATGAGGGTCTTTCCTACACATCTGAAATCCCATTTGTTCTTATTGATCTTAGAAACCTTCGATCAATAACCATTGACACTGAAAGTAAAACTGGATGGGCTGAAGCTGGTGCAACCTTGGGCGAATTTTATTACGCAGTCTCTCAGAAAAGTAGAACTCTTGCTGTTGTTGCAGGGGATGGCACAACAATAGGGGTCGGAGGACACATCAGTGGGGGAGGAATTAGCATGTTATCTCGAAAATTTGGCCTTGCAGCTGATAACGTAATTGATGCAAAAATAATCGACGTTAATGGTCGAATTCTAGATCGCAAATCCATGGGAAAGGACCTCTTTTGGGCCATTAGAGGGGGGTGGAGGTGTTAGTTTTGGTGTCATTATTGCATATCAAGTAAAATTACAAATTGTGCCAGAAAAATTGATTGTGTTCAGTGTCAGCAGGACCCTAGAACAAAATGCTACACAACTAGTACATCAATGGCAATACATTGCCGACAAGATTGATGAAAATCTCACGATTCGAGCCTCTATTAGCAGTGTCAATTCTGGTCAAAGTGGTAAGAGAACAATACAAGTATCATTCCTTTCTCAGTTTCTAGGTGGAATTGATGATCTCCTAGAAATCATGCAAAAAAGCTTTCCTGAATTAGACCTAGTAAAAGGCGATTGCATTGAAATGAGTTGGATTGAATCTATACTCTTCTTTGCAAACTTTCCTCGCAACGCATCCATAGACGTATTACTGAATAGGACAGATCTCAACAGCCCATATTTCAAAGGAAAATCAGACTACGTGATGCATCCCATTTCACAAAAAGGTCTGAGAGGGATATGGAGAAGGCTCCATGAAGAAGATGAAAATGTAGGCTCGATGCTATTTGATCCTTATGGTGGGAAGATGGCTGAAATCTCAGAATCTGAACTACCATTCCCACATAGAGCTGGAAACATTTACTTGATTGCCTACTATGCGATTTGGAAGAAAGAAGACGATTTCGAAGCTAGGAGGCACTTAAGTTGGACCAGGAGGCTTTACAGTTACATGACTCCTTACGTTTCGAAATCTCCAAGAGGTGCATATTATAATTATAGAGATCTTGACTTGGGAGAAAATAACATTGGCCATACAAGCTATAAACTAGCCAGCAAATGGGGAAAAAGCTATTTCAAAAGTAATTTCAACAGATTGGTCCAGGTGAAGACCAATGTTGATCCTAATAATTTCTTTAGGAACGAGCAAAGTATTCCATCTCTAGCATAATAATAAAAAAAGAAGACAATGGTGCACTAATTTCAGTCATGGGTCATAACTAGACTACAATAAATAAATGTTGTATGCTTACAGCTGATAATAAATAAGTGATCCATAATAATTACTTTATATTATCTATATGTATGTATGTATGATTGTTCATCGAATCATTGCATAATAAGAGTTTTTCTTCTCTCATTCTTTTATCAATTGTCTTTAAATTTCTAACCTTGAGAGAGAGCAATTTTATCACTTTTTCCATCTTGGGCTGGAACAATTGCCTGTAACAATGGATATACTCTTATCCTAGCAAGACTCCAAACATAGTTATAATAACATCCATATAACAGTAGTAAAACTAAGAGTTCGTAAACAAAATAAATAATATAGTTTTTAATGCTCAACTCATGGAAGTCCAAAATTATACTGAAAATATTTACCGGTTTCATGCTTTAAAAGATCCATATGCAGTTTTAAAAAAAAATCTGAACCATAAAATCATAAAATTTTCAGAAAAAAAAGAGTATATAAATATATATATTTATGCGTAAACAATGATTGCCAAACTACACTCTTCAAGCAAGTAATTATTCTACGAAATAGTTTCTAAACACCTATAAACCGAAAAAGATTTAGGATCAAAGAAGGTAAACTACCTGTGGCATATCTTGGAATCCCATTAATTGTGGGGTAGCTCAATAAACACATTTGCAGCTCCTTGACATCAAAGATTACCTCCAGGATTGAGCATTGGAATACAAATTGGCTGTCATATTTCACTCTATTGGTGTAATGTCTTTGTTCTTCCAAAAGGGGTCTTTTGGAGATTGAGAGGAAAATTTTTGGCTTGCCTTCGGAAAGGTTGGGGTGATGATGTTAGTGATGGAAATCTTTCATCACCCGTGTCTGTTTTTCTTGTAGTATTGGTATTAGGAGACTTGTGGACATCAATCAGGTAGCTCTGTCGAAGCAATTTTGGCATACCTATGTGCATGGTAACTCCCTGTGGGGGTATTAGGCTAATCGAGTACTGCTGGAAGGCAAGAGCATTTGGAGTGTTGATATCCCTTCTAATGCAACATGGACCTGGAGGAAAATTCTCCATTGTAGATCGCTTGCCTTATCATTTATCAAACACAAAGTTGCTAATGGGGCTGGTACATTCTTGATGTGGGATAATTGGCTTTCGTGTGGTAGGCTTTGGGATTTTTCCAAGGATCATAATATTCACATTCCTAATGATTTAATCCATGTAAAGGTTGAGAGATTTATCAGGGGGAGCCAATGGTGCTGCCCTTCAGATTTGAGGTGGATCTTTCCCCTTGCAAGCTGAAGGTTTAGCTATTCTTCAAGCATGCCATTTATGCTCTTCATTGAATCTGAAAAATCCAATCATTGAAATGGATTCAGAAATTCTGTTCAAAGCTCATTGCTCAAGCTCTTATGCCCCTCCTGTGGAGATTCATCATATTGTTGAAGATATCTGCAATTTTAGCCATGCTATCCCTCAAGTCTCTTTCGCACTTGTTCGTCATGAAGTAAATAAGGCCGCTGATTGGATAGCAAAATCTTATATGGCCGGCAACCTACCTTTTGATTGGCTCTCAAACACTCCATCGGGCCTGTCCAATATTTTACTTTTTGATTTTAGCCTTTCAAGCATTGGTTAACTTTTGTAATTTGTTCTTGTTTTAATGAAATTTCTTTTTCTTTGACCAAAAAAAAAAAAAAGATTTGAGGTGGATCTCTTTGCTTGTTCACGGTATTCGAATAGTGATGCTGAAGATTCTATTGAGTGGGTGACTGATGCTGAAGCAGGTAAGTTCTCTACATTTCTCACCTGAGATTCAATTCGGACCAAAAATCCTTGTGTTCCCTGGGCTAACTTAATTTGGAGCACGTGTGTTATTCCAAGGCAAAGTTTCTGTACTTGGCTGGTTTGTTTGAATAGAATTCCAATGAAGCAAAGGCTGATATATGGAATGGGGTATTGTTGATGAAGCAAGATGCATCTTCTACCCTATGGGGGTTGACTATAGAGATCATCTCTTTTTTTGAATGGTTTTTCTCCTATCGTATTTGGAGATATTGTACTCGGCGTTTGAGAAGTGGTAACCTTAACCTTGCCTAGGATTATTTGCTGACTAGAATCACTCTGTTGGGAAAAGGGTCGGAGTCTCAAAGCATCACTAAGGCTGCTTTCTCTTCATATACATTTATAATTTGTGGAGAGAGCGGAACAACAGAATCTTTAATTTAGATGTGCATACGGCATATAGAGAAATTCCCTTTTCGATTTTTTAATGCTTGGGCTTCACATGAAGGTTATAGACCTAACTTGGAAGAGGTTTGGAGTATACAGATTGCGAGTTTTCCTATGTACAGGCTGATTAAGAAGTTGAGAAGTTTGAAGGGTGCTCTTAAACAATTTAATAAGGACCATTTTATAGGCATTAGTTCAACTATCCCAATTATGAAAGCCGAACTGGAGGATGCACAAAACCAGATTCTGAGTTCACCCCCGAACCAGAATCTTGTTAGCAAGGAAATTGAGTTGAGAAGACAACTGATGGAGGCATTATCCTATGAAGAATCTATTTTTCAGCAGAAAGCTAGAGTCAACTGGCTTAAGGGTGGTGATCTAAACACGGCTTACTTCCATAAAGTCATCAAAGAGAGAAAGGTTCATAATTCTATTTCTAGTATTAAGGATGAGAATGGTAATATTCTGTCTAATGAAGTTGATATTGCTGAGAGATTTGTGGATTACTTCAAAAAGTTGTTGGGCACTGTCAGGGCCAATAGGGTGGATTATTCGTCTGAGGATCTTAAAAACCTTTTTGGCAAATCAATCTCTGAGGACAACAAAAGAATGCTTTCTTCTTCGATCTCTAATGATGAAGTTAAAGAAGCTATGTTTTCTATTAATAGTTCAAAGAGCCCAGGTCCAGATGGTTATCCAGCTTTCTTCTATAAGAATGCTTGGGATATTGTGGGTGTTAATGTTTGTTGTAATGTCCGTAATATGTTTGATTCAGGTCGTTTTCTTAAAGAGATCAATACCACAACCATCACTCTTATCCCCAAAGTGAGCAATCCTTCGAGTCCAGGTGATTACAGGCCCATTTCTTGTTGCAATGTCATTTATAAAAGTGTCTCTAAGGTGATTGCGAATAGACTTTGCAAGGTGCTTGATTCCATTATCTCTGTTAATCAGTCGACTTTCATTCCGGAGAGAAAGATTTTGGATAATGTGCTTATTGCGTAAGAGTTTATTCAAAATTACGATCGTAAGCATACCACCTCCAGGTGCATCATAAAATTTGATATTATGAAGGCTTATGATTCTGTTGACTGGAGATTTATCTGGCTTTGTCTCACTACTCTTGATTTTCCAGAGGGGTTTATTAATTGGGTTGACATGTGTATCACTTCTCCATCTTTCTCAGTGATGCTTAATGGCCAAATGGAGGGTTTCTTTCAGGGGAAAAAGGGTTTGCGTCAAGGCGACCCAATTTTACCCTATCTATTTGTGATTATTATGGAGGCTCTTTCTCAACTTCTTGTCAAATGTGGTCAGATGAAGGGTTTCCGGTTTCATCCTAAATGTAAGAAAACAAAGCTCAATCATTTAGCATTTGCAGACAATATTCTTATCTTCTCCAAGGCCAGTCCTAGCTCTATCGAGATCATTAAGAAAGTTGTCACCATCTTCTCTAAGTTGTCTGGTCTGCAGTTTAGCACCTTCAAAAGTGAAATATTCTTTGCAGGATGCTCTGAGAGTTGCAAACAGTTTATCTGTGAGGCATTGGGAGTTAATGAGAGTAGCTTAGCTGTTCGCTACCTGGGTATTCCTTTGATTTCTGGCAGACTCAGCAAAGTGACATGTAGTACTCTGGTTTCTAAAATCATGACAAGAATTGATCATTAGACTACCAATCGGCTCTCCTATGCAGGGAGATTACAATTTATCAACTCAATTTTGCAAAGTATTACAATGTATTGGTGCAATGTTTTCATGCTGCCGAAGGGAGTTATCGAAGAAATTGAAAGGAAGTTTGCAGCCTTTTTATGGAAAGGTAGAGGGGATAGCGCTAAAGGTGCTAAGGTCGCTTGGACTAGAGTTTGCAAACCAAAGAAGAAGGGCGGACTAGGGGTGCATAGTCTGTGGGAAATTAACATGGTTGCATTGTTGAAACAATTCTAGCACACATACTGTGATAGCGATTCCCTATGGGGTTATTGGGTTAATCGAGTATTACTTGATGGCCATAATATCTGGAGTATCGATGTCTCAAGCAATGCTTCTTGGACGTGGCATAACCTTCTCCAAATTAGACAGACTGCCTGTAAGTTCATTCGCCATTGTGTTGCTAACGGTTGTTGTACATCACTTTTGTGGGACACATGGTTGGCGTGTGAAAAATTGTGGGACTTTGCTCAGTCACATAACATCATGGTACCAGTAGAATTTTACAATTCAAAAGTGGCAGATTTCATCGTTGACAATAATTGGGCTTGGCCTATCCAACTTCGGTGGGTGGAAAATCTTGTTGACTTTGTGCCTAGAATTGGAGTTGAGGATCGTGTGATGTGGTTTGTAGGATCAACTAATGGTTTTAATTTTCATACCACTTGGGAAGATATTCAGGATAGAGAAGAGCAGGTTTGTTGGGAGGATCTGGTTTGGAATAAATCTATTATTCCGAAACAGAGCTTCTGTACTTGGCTTGCTATGCTTGACAGACTGGCTACTAAAGCTAGACTATTTTATTGGGGTGTTGCAATAGATGTCAATTGCACCTTTTGTGGGTTGGGTCTGGAGTGTCAGAACCACCTTTTCTTTGATTGCATTTTCGAACATCGCATTTGGAAATGGTGCGCTAAGAGGATGAGATATGGAGTACTCAATTCGAGTTGGGAGACCATCATGGAGAAACTTAGCAAAGTTGCTAAGGGTAGAAGTTTGAAGGCAGTCATTACGAGAAATGCCTTCAATTCCTGTATCTACAACATCTGGCTGGAGCGTAATGGTAGAGTTTTTGGAGCCACTCCTCAAACTGAATAACAGATTATCTCAAAGATCATGGTAGATATTAAGGGCAAAGTTAGCTTACAACGTAAATATCCTAACACACTTGAAAATACATTATTTTGTAGAGATTGGAACATTTGTATATCCTGAGGTTCTTCCGTCTTGGGTCCTTTTGATGTAAGTTTTTGCTATGGAATGGAAAGATTTACTTTTGCGTAGCCAAAAAAAAAAAATTCTTTCAGATCTGAAGGGCAAAATTAACATTGGTAGTAAATACTCAAATAGTATAGAAAACAATTTTTATGTAGAGATTGGAAATTAGTTGTATGGCCATTGTCTTGATGTCGATCCTTCTGACTTTTTGTTTTGATGTAGATGTTTTAAGAAGTAGAATGAAATGATTTACTTGTTGAGAAAAAAAAACCAAAAAAAAATTGTCTTCTTAAACATGTGATAATTGGGATTTAGAATTTTTCTTGACAAATTTTAAAAGTGTGACACCACTTGTATACTTGCTTTGAAGATAACTCCACAGTAGTAAATCGTTCGTTGTGATGGTTATATCTCATGATATAAATTTTTTGGAGAACTTTAATCATATTTAAGACATCAAATTTGTCACGCCCTCAAAATTCGTCAAAAGCGAACTTCAAAGAACATGATTGCCGCGAACCTAAAAAGGGACACTTCTCCTAAATTCGCAAGGCACAAAGTACAACTATTCTATAACCACAAGCAAGAAAGATAAATTCAGAACATCTAATTCCCAAAGACATAGATAAATGATCCACGCCTCCAAAGAAACTTAAAACATCCTCAAAGATGACATTGTCCAAAATGAAAATTCCAAATGCGCGAAAAGTAAATGTTGGATAAGTCTAATGCAAGATAAACTCTCCATTATTTCAATGTACTAAAAGATCCAGTAACATAGGGTGTCCTCTAACCCAAGACCCAAGCGAAATAATCTATTTCTCTCCATCTGCGAAATAATATATTTTTCAGGAAAAACAAAATAACATAATGAGATAATAATCCCAATAAGTAGTAGATCCCAAAACTAATAAGGGACTATAGTTTTGCCGAAACAATATGAAACAAAATGCAAATGCTAACAATAGAGCATGCATTTAAATGGCGTGCACCATACAAATAACTTTCGAAAAGAAAACATAAGGCCAAAACCCACACTTATTGACAAAACAAGGTACATAATGACCCTAAATTATGTCAATACAAACGAAGATGGATAGAAATCCAATGAAAAGTGGTCGAAAACAAAGAGTGGTTTATTGTTGCACATACCACCAAAAGCAAGTAAGAGTCCTAACGAACTAGTAGTGCACTACCCAAAGAGTGGCATACGATCTCCACCACCGAGGGCTAAATGAAGACACAGCCTCAAAGGATATGGCATATGGGTCCAAAATTTTACCAAAAGTATGCAATAAATACGAAGTTGCAAAGTTATGCAATGATTATAAAAATATATGTATATAACTTCTTTTAAAAACTATCGTGAATTGGCATACAAAATTACAATAATCCACGACTTGGATACAATTGAAATATTTTGTGAACCAAAATTAACACAAGTAAAAGACAATTAATCTCTATTATAAATATTTAGACCAAAACGTTTAGTAAATTAAGAGCACTTAAGAAAATAATAATAATAATGAATAGAGAATTTCAGGTATTATTGAAACACTTAAAGAATTATTATCTAAACCAATAAAAGAAAACTATTTACTAAATACTACAAAATTATAAATTATAATCATAACACAAACAAAAATAAATGTAAATTACAGAAAAATAAAAACAAATAAATAAAAAAAAGTAAAATAAGTAAACCAAAGTCACTATTGGAACTGTGACTAAGGATCTGTTTGGCCTAACTTTTTGACATCAAAAGTGTTTTCTATCAGTTTAGAAGCTAATCTCACCTATTTGGTCCATTTCTGAAAGTGTTTTTAAGTAAAAGCTGAAGCTGAAAAACAAAAAGCTCCAAATTAGAGCTTTTTAAAATAGGCTTTTGTGAAGCTGTTTTTATATAATGTAGGAAGTTGTTTTCTTTTTCTTTCTTAAATATACACCTTCATATTTTTTTAAGTACAATATTGCCTTCAAATTTTTTAAAAGCTCAATATTGCCTAATATAGATCAAACAATCAACGACTTTTGTTTAATAGTACTTCTAATTGCAAAGCTCTACAGCTCAAAAGTTAAAATTTCACAACTAGACCAAATAGAGCCAAGTCATTGTTCCAACGATGACTTAGTCATTGTTACGACAGTGACTTAGTCACTATGAACAGTGACTCAGTCACTGCTTTAACAGTGATAAACCACTGTTTAAATAGGGATTTTTCCTAAAACGTTAAAATTTATGTAAAGATTTATGAGAGAAAATTTTAAATAGCAGTTTCTCAAAAATTTATAAACCAAAGATATAAGAAAATTGTTAACGTCCAAGACAAGAATACATGACATATATATTGTTAAACCTCTTTAACACCTTATCTTTGTACGTACTCTGGGAGAGACCTATCAATCATTTCGATCTATCTCTATAGATTTGAATTCCTAGGATATAGGTTGTTTCTCCTAAGTCGTTCATGGAAAATGTTCTTGATAACCAGACCTTGACAGATGACATCATACCAATGTCATTCCCAATCAGTAGTATGTCATTTACATACAAGATGAGGAATGTAATTGCTTTATTGTTGACTTTCTTGTAAACACAAGGCTCGTCTTCATTCTTAATGATGCCAAATTTTCTGACGACCTCGTCAAAGCATTTGTTCCAACTCCTTGAGTCTTGTTTGAGTCCATAGATGGATCTTTTTAGCTTGCACACTTTGTGACTTTCACCCATGGATTCAAAACCCATTGGTTGTTCCATATAAATGTCTTATTCAATGAAGCCATTAAGAAAAGTCATTTTGACATCTATCTGCCATATCTCGTAATCATAGTGTGCAGCTATAGCCAATAAAATCCTAATGGATTTGAGCATTGCTACTAGCGAGAAGGTTTCCTCATAGTCAACTCCTTATCTCTGACGGTAACCTTTTGCCATTAACCTTGCCTTGAAGGTCTCCACATTCCCATCTACACGACTCTTTCTCTTATACACCTACTTGCACCTAATAAGTACAATACCCTCAAGTGGGTCTACAAGATTCCAGACTTGATTGGTGTAAATTGAATCCAATTCAGATTTCATGACTTCAAGCCATTTTCCTGAGTCCCTATCAGAAATAGCTTCTTCATAGGTTAGGGGATCATCGACATGATCACCATCATCCAATGTGAACAACTCTTGTCCTTGGCTATGAAGGTAGCTATATCTTGTGGGGGGACGAACAATCCTTAAAGATTTGTATATCTATGGTAAAACAATTAGTTCTTCTTGAATAGTTTCATCCTGGATCAAATCCTGGGTTTCTACCTGGTCAATTGGTTGCTCAATATTTCCCTCATTAAGCTCTACTTTTCTTCCCAAACCACCTTCTTGGATGAACTCTTCCTCCAAGAATATGGCATGTCTGCTGATGAAGACTCTCTGGTCAGTAGAGGAATAAAAGTTGTATCCCAACGAATCCTTGGAATAACCAATGAATCTGACTTTGTCAGATCTCGCTTCCAATTTCTCAATTTTAAGCCTTTTAATGTAAGCAGGACAACCCCATACTCTAATGTGATTAAAGATGAGCTTCTTATTTCACCATATCTCATAAGGAATGCTTATAACTGATTTGGAAGTGACCCTATTCAAGATGTATGCCGTAGTGAGAAGAGCATGGCCCCAAAGGCCAATAGGTAAATCAGTATAACTAATCATTGATCTAACCATGTCCAACAGAGTCCTCTTTCTGCTTTCTGACACACCCTTCAGCTCAGGTGTTCCAGGTGAGTCAATGATACAATTATACCATTTTCTTTGAGATACTCCTGGAATTCAGTACTAAGGTATTCACCTCATCGATCAGACCGAAGAGCCTTAATCCTTTTTTTAGTTTGGTTTTCTACTTTTGCTCTGTATTCTTTGAACCTTTCAAAGGATTCAGATTTGTGTTTCATAAGATACACATACCCATACCGAGACACATCATTAGTAAAAGTAATAAAGTAGGCAAACCCACCTCGGGCCAATTCACCAAAAGGCCCACACACATCAGTGTGTATCAACTCTAAAATATTTGTAGCTCTTTGCCTTTGTCCCACAAAGGGTGATTTGGTCATTTTTTCAAGGATACAAGATTCACATGCTGGGAATGGACTCGGGCCACATGAGCTTATAAGTCCTTCTTTCTCCAACTTCATCATTCTAGCTTTCCCTATGTGACCTAATCTTAAGTGCCACAAATATTTAGAATTAAAAGTATCTCTAGACCTTTTAAAGGTCTATACATTCATGCATTGCTCATTTTTATTGTCGTCTTTCTTTATATCAAGTATATAAAGCCCATTTATTAATTTGTCAATGCCAACACATTTATTTTGTAAATAAATAAAACATCCATTATCTATAAACTTAAATTCAAAACCATTTTGAACTAAAACTGAAACGGAAATGATGTTCCTCAAAGCATTTGGCAAAAATAAACAATTATCCAGAACTAAAATAAATTCAGACGACAAAGTAAGACAGCATGTCCCAACAGCCAACGCAGCAACCATTGCTCCATTTCCCACCTTCAGGACCACATCGCCTTCTCCCAAAGCTCTATTTCTCCTCAGTTCCTATACAGAAGTACATATATAAGAAGTGGCGCCAGAGTCTAGCACCCATGAAGTAGAACCATGATTAATCGAAAGACTAATCTCAAACATGAGCAATCGAGACATACCTGCAGAAGCCTTGCCCTTTCCCTTCAAACTCTTGAGGTACTCTGGACAATTCCTCTTCCAATGTTCTTCCTTCTCACAATGGAAACAAGTTCCAGGCTTTGCTACCTTCCCCTTCTTCTTGGACACGCCTCCTGTCGGCTTGCCCTAAGGGGCCTTTTTACCTTTTTTCTTGTTCCTTTTCTGCTTCTTAGCAGATGAAGAAAAGGCAAATGCCAACACAGTTTCTTTACCTTTTCCTTTCATCTGCCCTTGATATATAATCAACATATTCAAGAGCTGAGGTAAGGTGCGCTCAATGTCATTCATTTGGAAATTGACAATAAAAGAATGGAAGGATTCAAGTAGAGATTGAAGTATCAAGTCAGTCTGCAAGTTCGAATCCATAGAGAAATTCAAGGATTCAAGACGCTCGATTAAACCGATCATCTTAAGAACATGCGTGTCGACATCTGATCACTCACTCATCCTCAATCAGAACAATTTCCTAGATATCTCATACCTAGCAACCCTGCTCTTTACACCATACAACTCTTGTAAGTGTGTGATGATTTCAGTGACATCTTCCATGTCCTCGTGTTGACGTTGAAGCTCATTTGACATTGAAGCCAAAACATAGCTTTTGACCTTCAACGCATCATCACGCCATTTCCTAATGGTTTCCAGTTCCTCTTCAGTTGCCCCTTGAGGCTCTTCAGGAAGTGGAACATCAAGCACGTACTCAATCTTTTCAGAACTTAGTATGATTTTCAAGTTGCGGAACCAGTCAGCATAGTTTGGTCCGGTCAAATAGTTCTTATCTAGGATAATTGCAAGATGATTCATTTTTGACATGTAATTGCAGAAAATAATTAATTGAAATTAGATAACGTATTATTAACTACTTGACCTGGGTCTTTAAATCAAATAGTAACTCCACTAAATTTTTCAAATTCTACACTTCTCTAGTAGAAAATGGAAAATCAAATAAATGAGTTTCTTAGTGGATTTGAGGGCCCATTAATCTTTTGTTTCACCTCACATTATAGATTCTTGGTGATTTAAAGACTAATGAGTGAATAACACCTTATTCAATGCATCACATACAAATTCCAATTTACTTGCCTACAATTCCCTTGACCTCACATTATAGATTTTTGGTCTCTAAGAATTGCTTAAGCCAACCCATTATCCTAGGAAATTTGGATTAATGCAATACCGACACCTCACATTATAGATTTTTAGTAGCCAATAAGAATCCAAATTCTCATACATCTCATGTTTTATAGCCTTAGTTTACATATTAATACAAATAAATAGCCCCTATGTCCATAGCCAACTACTCACTTGCCTAACATATAAACTAATCTATGATAATGGAAGACAATGATATAATCTACTCTTAGACTACATCATTATTAACTTAATATTTGGAGTAGAAAGATTTTCTGGTCTTTAATTAAGGTATCACTTTTCACATGCTTCTGATTTTAATTTATCACATAAACTAAACTAGAAACATTCACGCATTTAATATATATCATATAATAAATAAATGCATGTAAATAAATAGGATGTGTGATGACTCAGACCTAGCATATAGACATTTTATTAATTTACATATATTTATTCTATTGAATTGCATCATTCTTAAAAAACGTGTCACGATAACTATTGTATTCACTTAAATTATATTCAATTGGCTTTTTCGAAATAATTATTTTATTATTTTATTTATTAGAATTTATTTTACTAACAATTAAAATGATTTAATTTCACTATTTGAATGTAAAGCCTCGAACCCGGGAATAATTATTTTTATTATTATCACCATTTGTATTTATTTAAATTATATTTAATTGATTTATATAAAGTCATTAATTTATTACTTTTATTATTTGTATTTATTTCATTTATATTTAAATGATTTACCCTGGATACTTATTCTATTATTTTAATTATTTAAAATTGTTTTACATTTCTTTAAATTAATTTATTTTATTGTTCGAACGGGAAGCCGGAGCCCGGACTTAAACCGGCCATCTTAATATTTTTAATAATAAATGTATCTATTTGAATTATATCTAATTACCATAAATGTTTATTTTAATATATTTATTAATTGTTTACATTTAATTGAGCCCAGAGTTGATTTTATTTTATTTTTTTAATTTTATTTGCCTTCATATTTGACTAAATTACTTTATTCTGTGAATTCGTTCAGTGTTTCTTTCGTGCATTGCATGCCTGAGAGGGTAGAATTAAGTGATTTTGATCTGTTCGGGCTTAAGTTTTATTTTATTCGGACCTAGTTTCTATTTCGTTCAGGCTTAGTTTATTTAGTTTCAGGCCTGTTTTTATTTCGATCGGGCTAAGTTTATTTTTTTATTTGGGACTAGATTAATTATTAAGCCAAGCCCAAGTTCGATTGTAGTGCTTTAGTCTTAGTTTAGTTTATAATTATATTAGATTTAGTTATAAAGCAAACCAACTTAGTAATAATTAAAAAAAAAAACAAAACAAAAAAACAAGGAAATCAGTTATAAAGAAAAGTGATTTTAATGGTTTGCAAGTGCATGAATTTAATCTTCCTAGTGACTCTGGATATAAAGAATAGTCTCTTTATCCATTTCTGAACTCACTCATGAAATAGAAAAGGATATAACAAAAAAGGAGAGGAAAATAACCACACAAAAAAAGAAAGAAAATGGAGAATGAAAAAAGTTACCTAGACCAGATTGAAGATTCTAGAGTGAAAGCTACCAAGTTCAATATTCATTTAAAAAAATATTGTAATATGATTAGATGATCAGGTTGTTTTAAATTTTAAATCTTGCAAATCCTGATTCTGAGGAATTTCAAGAAAGATATCTATATAGCTTTCACACACACACATGATTTAAGTTATATATTCTTGTGTGATTTAAGTATTAAATAAATCTAATTTCTTGTTGATGACATCACAATCAATGTAGATTTTTTGTGACATTCATTATTTTATGTTTGAGAAATAATTCATAAGTTTAAAGTGCTTTAGTGGCTGATTGATGAAGTGATGTTGTAACATGATGAAAAGGCGGCTACATGTTTGCTTTGGGAAGATGAAAAGTTGTGACTTTTTAAGAAGAGTTTGAGTTCCAATAAACTTGTGTCTCATTATTTTTTTATTAACTCTAGGACACTAATCATTGAAAAACTATTTCTTCTATAAAGTTTGCTAATCTAAGGCTTCTTTTTGTCTCATACGGATTTCTCTCTCATCTATTCTCTACTCACCACTTCATCCTCTTGAGAAATTCCTAGGACATTGTTTTACAGGTTTCTTGAAAGCTAAGTTGATATTCAAGGGGGGCCTCGAGCTGAAGGGAAAATTGGACCAACTTCTGCAACAGCTTCTGATGCGCTGTTACAACAGGTGCAAAAACTTCTAAGTGAAGTATATGAGTTATGCAACGATCAAGCCACTATTCAAGCCAATCAGTAGAAGATAATGGCTGACCTTGAGAAGTTGATGGAAAGACATCCGACCCTGCTTGATTTTGTCTCCAAATCCGGTGGTTGAATGTTCATTTGCTTGATGATTATTGATCTGATACTTTACTGGTTTAGGTTTTGCTATGATACTCTATTATGTTTTTTTTGCTATGATATTTTATGATACTGCTTTGGTTTCTTTTGTCAAAAGGGGAGATAGATTCCACAAGATAATGGTTTGATTTACGCTTTTCTAAATTTTGTGTTACACTGTCTATTTTGATGATTGAGTTGGTTAATTGTTATGCTAACCATTGTTTGTGAATTTTTGCCAAAACAAAGCCAAATGGGGAGATTGTTAGGATCTGATTTTAGCTAATGTTTTTATTGGCTATGTTTTAGCAAAATTATGGATATTATTATTGTGTAGATATTGTGTATAAAGTTTTGATATTGCAGGTAAGATGATTGAAGTATTCTAGTACAAGTGTAGTTCGAGTTAGAGAAGTTCTAGTGCAAGAAGTATTCAAGCCAAGAAGAGTCCAAGTTCAAATAGAGTTTATGTATTGAAGAGTTCTACATCTTTGGGATAAGGTGATAAGGAAATAAAGTTTAAGCTATCAAGAACTCTTGTACTAAAGAGATATCATTGAAGACACTCCTACCTATACTCGACATCTATACCAAAGCTTCATAAATAAGCATGTCAATTCTCAGTTGAAGATATAGCGAGCAGTAAGCATAAAATAAGGAGCTAAATCATGAGTTAGCTGTAGGCTGTTTGTGTTAGGTCGTGTTGCAACATACTGTGTAACAAAGTGTACTGATGTTCTAGATAGTGTTGTAACACAACCTGTTTTAGACATATGTATTAACCAATCCATCTAGAGTTTCAAGACTCTTTTGTTTATGTTTTAGTATACATTCTTCGGGAGAAGAAGGTGTGTTCTCGGGAGAGAATTTTGTAAGTCGAAAGGAGCTCATCAAACTAGATAATCTATTAAGGGAGTCTTACACCTAGGTGGCAAGGTTTAAGAGAGAGTCTTTAATTGCGTAAGTTCCATTGGTGTCTGTAATCTCTTGAAACTTAGAGGATTGGTTTGTTAGGCCAGGAAGTGGCCTCGTGGACGTAGACCAGGTTGGTCGAATCACGTTAAAATTTCTATGTTTATTGCAACAAATTTACTTTCCTACAAGTTTACTTAGTTGATTTGTTTTATTATCATATAAGAGACAGAAATTAACAGAGGAAGCTAATGAGAGTACTTTAGTAGAAGCGCAATGGACATGTTGTAATTACAAATTAATGAAAACTTTTGTTTAATAGCTTGAACGATTCACAAGTGAGTTTATGACCATGGGACTGTTCAAATAAAGTAGACTTTGTTTTTTGGTCTGATAAAGTAGACTTGAAGTCAGCGCTATGTTTAAGTGCAATTGACATGTTCACCCCCGTATGTCACACTTCTCACCAACTCGATTACTTTATGCAGTGGCGGAACTAGGCCATTTAAAGGGGGTCCAAACTTTATATATATATATATATATATGCTAGGGACCCCTTATTTTTTTTTTCATTTGTTTATCATCAATGTTCTTAATTGAATTTTGACTCTCAAAAATTAAATTCCTAATTATTCCCCCGACTGCATGAAAGTCCTTGTATTCAATACTACTAATGTTTCTTCAATTCTAATTACCCATAAGGAAGAGTGTTACATAAATAATTCCTTTTGATAGATTATAAATTTTAAGATCAACATATTAAATTTTAAACTACTCATCTTAATTAATATCAATTGATTGTGAGATGAATTTTAGATAGAGATTAGTCTTGGTCCTATGCTATCCATTTACATTCATCTCATTGATCGCGTCGTTGTACGATCAATAATAAGTCTAAAAATGAAGCAATAATAGTAAAGTCAAAATTTTTCTTTAACCACGCGAATGACTACTCAAGGGTTGTGCACGGCGAATTGGAATTATTGCGAAGAATTCATAAACAAGAAAAATAAATGGAAGTGATTGAAGATTGGATTGCACTAATTAATGAGAAAAGTAAATTGACTAATGACAAATTCTTAACCTAGCACAACTCGAAGTTTTGAGATGTATGAATAGGGAAAAACTGACTTAGGTAGTTCGCCTAAATAACTATCATTTATGTTCGTGAATTCGGGTCTAACCAATTAAGTACAAAGGGATTAGACTACAAGCTCTAATCGTATGGGAAAAAGAAATTGAGAGGTATTGAAGCATAACCTATCACTAAGACATAGATTAACATTCACTTGACTTAAATTAACTAACTCAATTTAACCCTAACTTCTAATTAACTCAATAGGCATAGGTTATCACGTTAGATTACCTATCTCAATTAAAAATAATTATTAGTTAATGGGTTTCTTCCTAATTTATACCCCTAGAATCTACAAGATTCAAAGGTAGAAGAATAAGATTTCTTGAATTACATGTAAGAATATAACTAATTTCCCAGAAACGTCTTAACAATAATCAAGTAGAAAGACAACACTACTCGTTATAACAATTCAATATAACACTTACAAGATAATTGTCCCTCCGTGCGCTCTCAAGATTAGAGCTTCAGTGGCTTCTGGACTTACAAGAAGAATACAAGAAAGAAACACTAACTTAGGATTTTTTTTGGAGTTGTGTTGTGGATGAATATGATGATCTAATGCATGCCTATTTATAGAATTCAGCTAGCCCGCCATAGGAGACTTCATATCAAACATTTCAATCTTGGTTGGCTTTACCAACCATGTTCAAAGTATTAGCCACCCATATTTATCACATGGGTGGCTATAATTAACCACATGGGTGGCTAGCATCCAAGTCAACTTCTAGGAAGTTTCATTTGGTCAAGTTGGCTAACTTTAGCATTATATCATCCCGACGTCATCTTAGGTAATTCTAAATTTCCGAACTTCTTTCTTGTAGCCATCGCGATCTCTTTTGACCTCATCGACGTTTAAGTCGGAATCATTAATTTATGCTACCATATAATTAATGATACTTATTATGAAGAGGTGGATATTGACATATATCAACACCCCTCCTCAATGTTCACCTCATGTTGACTAAGCTATTAGACCAATACCCAATGTTTGAAGATGCTTGCTCAATTGGATACTCCCTAACGCTTTAGTGAAGATATCTGCACAATTATCTTCTGTAGGACAGTACTCCATGTAGATTTCACATTCCTCAATCAGTTCCCTCATATAGTGATACTAAATCTCTATGTGTTTTGTTCTAGCATGAAATACCGGATTCTTTAACATGGCTATACAACTCTGACTGTCACATTTCAACATTGTTGCTTCCTCTATTGGAATGCCAATATCAGTCATGATGCATCATAGCCAAACAGCTTTACAGGATGCTACACAAGCAGCCTTGTATTCCGCCTCCGTTGATGAAAGTGCAACGGTGGGTTGCTTCTTACTAGACCATGTGATGATTCCACCACCGAATGTGAATACGTAACCTGTAACAGATTTTCTTGAGTCAATATCACCAGCCCAGTCTGAGTCACAGTACCTAGATAAAGTATCTCCAAACTTGTATGATATCCCATACTCCAACGTGCCTTTGAGATATTTGAGGATTCACATCCCTGCTTGCCAGTGACTTTGTCTCGGTTTATTTGAAAACCGACTAAGAACTCCCACAGCATAACTAATATCAGGTCTTGTGTTACAAAGGAAGATTAAACTTCCCACCAACCTTCTATAGAGCTTGTTATCAACTTGTTCTGACAGATCGTCAATTGGTAACTTTGTATTCACTTCCATTGGGGTGACAACTGGTTTGCACTCGGATATACCAAATGCAGTCAAAAGCTCACGAATATATCATTGCTGCGAGATGAAGATAAAATGAGGTTTTTGCCATACCTCGATTCCCAAGCAATAATGAAGAAGACCAAGATTTGTCATTTCAAATTCTTGGCTCAACCATTCTTGCGTCTTCCGAATATTATCTTCATGGTCACCAGTGATTACAAGATCATTCACATATAGGACTACAATTACCTTTTTTCCTTGTTCACTTAGAACATACAAGTTGGCCTCTGATTTGCTTCTACAGAAACCATACTGCAAGAAGAAAGAGTCTATACGTTTGTACCAAGCTCGTGGTGCTTGCTTTAACCCATATAAAGCCTTCTTTAATTTGTAGACTTTTTCTTCTTTGCTTGGTATTTGGAAGCTAGGGGGTTGTGCAACGTAGACTTCTTCTTCAAGTTGCCCATTAAGAAAAGCTGACTTGACATCCATTTGATGTACAATCCATTCATAATGCGCGGCAGCTGCAACAACTAGCCTGATTGTTGACATTTTTGCTGTTGGAGCAAAGGTTTCATATACATCGAAACCTTCGACTTGCGAAAATCCTTGTGCTACAAGGCGTGCCTTGTATTTTTCAAGACTTCCATCTGCCTTGTACTTCACTTTCCAGATCCATTTGGTGCCGATAATTTTTCTATTCGGTGGCTTTTCAACGATCTCCCAAGTATCATTTTTCATGATACTATCATACTCGGCTTGCATAGTTGCTCTCCAATTTGGATCTGACATGGCTTCCTCCACAGTTACCGGTTCTTTTACCGTCTTGATGATTTGGGTCATCAAAGCCATGTTTTCTAGTTGTTGTTCTGATCTGTTCTGCTCCTCTATTCTCTTTGATCGTCTTAGTCCATCAGGACGTGGACTATCATCAGTAATTCCTAGATTTCTTCCATCAAAGAGCTGTTGGAACCACTTCGGTTGTGGCTTCCTTGTGGGTACAACAGGTTGGTCTTCAGTCTCCTTATCATTAAAGACTTCTTCATTGTTCAACGATCGTTGTTCAGGCACTTGGTGGATTACTTCATCGGTTGATGACGAAATGGCAGGACAGCTATCCTCCATTGAGTGTGGTCGCTCATTAAACACCACATATCGGCTTATGATCACCTTCTTGGCCTTTACATCATAGAGTCTGTATGCTTTAGACTTTTCACTATATCCCAAGAAAATGCCCTTCTTGCTCTTGTCATCCAATTTCTTTCGATTTTCATTTGGAATGTGTACAAAACACTCACACCTTAATTTTCTTAAATGAGACACAGAAGGTTTCGTACCATAATAAGCTTCATTAGGAGTCTTATCATTGAGTGCCTTGGTTGAGCGCCGATTGAGGATGTATACCGCTGTGTTGACTGATTCAGCCCAGAATGTGTCAGGTAGGCCAGCACCTTTCAACATGCATCGAGCCATTTCTACAATTGTTCGATTTCTTCGTTCCACAACTCCATTTTGTTGTGGTGTGTATGGAGCAGTCAATTGGCGCTTAATCCCAAGCTTGTTGCAGTAGTTGGTGAACTCTGTAGAACAGAATTCCCCCCCACGATTGGTACGAAGTTTCTTCAACTGAGTTGTGTTCTCATTTGTCATAAGTTTGTGCCACACTTTAAACTTTTCAAGAGCATGAGGCTTGTCCCGAAGGAAGTACACCCACATCTTCCTACTATAATCGTCAACTAATAGCATAAAGTAGGAAGTTCCTCCCAATGCCGTCATAGTCATTTTTCCGCAGAGGTCAGCATGTACCAACTCTAGAGGAGCCTTTGATCGGTTATGACTCTCTTTGGGAAATGACTGTCTATGTTGCTTGCCCAGCATACAAGCTTCACATGGTCCTTCAATTTCTTCAATTGAAGGCAAGTCGGCCACCATCTTCTTCTTTTGCATTTCCTTTAACACAGGATAGGAAATGTGCCCGAACCTTTCATGCCAAAGTTGACTTGTTTTGGCATCCACGACAGCAGAAAGAGAGCTGATTTCATAAAGATTATTTTTGCGAATACCTTTACTTACGATATTTTGATCCTTGTCAAGAATCAAAGCTTTCGTCTTCTTGAACCGCACTTCTAGATCATTATCTGTAATAGCAGCTACAGATAGCAAATTTCTGGTGATCTGGGGTACAAAGAGTACGTTGGACAGCTTCTTGCTTCCTCCATCTTGAGACACAAGCGAGATGGTTCCAGTGCCCTCAACGGGACACCTCGTATTATTCCCGACGACAACATTCATTGGTTCTTGTACAGGTTTTATGGAGTCATATAACTCTTTCTTGCTGGTCATGTGTCGGGAAGCTCCACTATCTAACACCCATGCACTTGTTTGATGTACATGTGCGCTAGTACACGTTTCCTCTGATACATCTGTTACAGTAAACAGATGCACTTCCGTTTCAGCCGTATTGGCAGATTCTTTATTTCTCCAATTTGGTTTTAAAGTTCCGTTCTTCTCGTCATGGATTCGTTTCCTGCAATCTTTGACAGCATGACCT
Organism: Ehretia macrophylla; assembly: GCA_037974665.1. Classification (NCBI taxonomy): domain Eukaryota; kingdom Viridiplantae; phylum Streptophyta; class Magnoliopsida; order Boraginales; family Ehretiaceae; genus Ehretia; species Ehretia macrophylla. The sequence continues at coordinate 44,814,176 of CM075764.1, forward strand.
TTCTTATTGCAGTAGTAGCACGATCCAGAGAACGTCTTCTTCTTTGCTTTCTTCTTTTCTTCTTGGTTACTCCTCGCCTTGGCTGTAAAGGCAGAGTCAAGTTGATTTTCTCTGCTCCTCAGCCTCATCTCCTCCTCCATCAACATGGCAGTGAATTCTTCAAACGTCAAAGGAGGAATGCGAACTTGTGTATTGAGTGCTGTCACAAGGCCGTCAAATTTTGGAGGCAACACTCTAATGCACCTTCGAGCTAGTTCCTCGGTTGATTTGGCAATACCAACTGCAGCCATTTGATCACGTAGGTTTTTCATCCTACTGATAAATGATTCAGCTGCTTCATCTTCACTTAATCTCTCAGCTGCTAACTGATTCTCCAAGTTCTGAATTTGAGTCTGGTTCCTTGTTTCATACTAATTTTTCAGTATGTTCCAAGCTTCAGATGCCTTGGTTGTGTGTTGAATAAGAGTGAGGATGGAATCTTGAACACTTGTGACAATCGCACAAAGTGCATCAACATTTCGTCTCCTCTATTCTTTGACAAGCTGAGGATCTGGATGTGTGACCTTTTTTGTGTCATCTTCAGCACGGACTGTAACTGGTTCTGCATCTGCACCTAACACTATATCAAGGAGTTCGTAGGAGTCCAGAACTGTAGTGATTTTGAACTTCCACAAAAGATAGTTCGTGCCATCGAGCTTTCCTTCCGTAAAGGTAGGGGGACGGATATGAATTGTCGGTACTAAACCGGAACTAGAACTGGTAGAAGAAGAACTAGCACCTTGAGTAGTCATAGTTGTTGAGCTTTACTAGACAAGATTATTGTTAAGAGCCCCTTAAGCTCTGATACCATGTAAGAATATAACCAATTTCCCAGAAACGTCTTAACAACAATCAAGTAGAAAGACAACACTACTCGTTATAACAATTCAAAAATAACACTTACAAGATAATTGTCCCACCGTGCGCTCTCAAGATTAGAGTTTCAATGGCTTCTGGACTTACAAGAAGAATACAAGAAAGAAAGACTAACTTATGATTGTGTTTGGAGTTGTGTTGTGGATAAAATGATGAACTAATGCATGCCTATTTATAGAATTCAGTTAGCCCGCCACAGGAGACTTTCCTATCAAACATTTCAATCTTGATTGGCTTTACCAACTATGTTCAAAGTATTAGCCACCCATATTTATCACATGGGTGGCTACAATTAACCACATGGGTGGCTAGCATCCAAGTCAACTTCTAGGAAGTTTCCTTTGGTCAAGTTGGCTAACTTTAGCATTGTATCATCCCGACGTCATCTTAGGTAATTCCAAATTTCTGAACTTCTTTCTTGTAGCCATCGCGATCTCTTTTGACCTCATTGACGTTTAAGTCAGAATCATTAATTTATGCTACCATATAATTAACGATACTTATTATGAAGAGGTGGATGTTGACATATATCAACATTACAAAGCCATAACTACAAGTATATATATGATAACTCAAGTAAATCCAAATAAATAATCCAAGTATGAATTTATGAATCAAAACCCAAATCCAAACATAAAGTAAATTAAATAGCTAGCTACCATCCCAAATCATGCGTGTTTAGTGTGAATACATAACAAGAAAAACAAAAAATAAAGTAAAGAGATAAAGTTCAAAAGCGCTCATGGATAGATTTTGAAAAGAATGATGGTGGATGATTCTTGAATCTTCTCTTCTCTTGATCTTGTGTTCCTCAAGCTTTGGAGTGGTTTTTAGAGCTTTCTTGCAATGCTGGGGCTTGAAAATTGGGCAAAAAGTCATCTCTTGGATGTGGGGAGGGCTATTTATATGTCCAAGAATAGTCAAAGTCATGTTTTAACCGACTTTAGAACTTTGGTGCAGCGCCCGATTGATCGGATACTGTTCATATCTAATGAATACTCTGCCCCATCAATCGGACATAAGTCTCTTTTGTGCAATAAACTTTCGATAGCAATTTTGGGAGCGTCCGACTTTCGATTTTGACATAGTTTATTGCGTTGGAACTGTATTGACGACTATAATATCATGGTAATGATATTTCCATCACATGAGTTCACATACATATTAGGTCACTAATTCTTCATCACCTCTTGTCATTTTCACCGTTTCAACTTGATTTTGCTCTTTTTACATCCAAGTTGTTTCTCATTCGCTTCAAACCTATATTGTACCAAAATATACAAAAATGATCAAATCTTCACCGATTCGAGTATGCAATGCATGCAAAAAGAAGGATTTTAAGGACAAAAATATTAACTCATCACTCATCTATATGTCATGCATCGATTTCCAATATGCCGCTCCTCTAAATTCACCTTTCTTATATCACATCATTCATTGTGCCTTCAACAGTTATCAGTAGTTGAATTTGGCATACAACTTTGAAATTCGTTGCTTGACTTACCATGTCATTGATTGAGTTTTCAACAATTAAATCATAGGTCACATGGGGGTATTGGAAAATCCAATTGTCTAACATGGATAAATTAAGATTCAAGACCAATATATAAGATCTTGACCTGCTTTATTTAGTACCAATTAATTTTAAGATGAAACCTCAAGTTATTTATCTTGGTTGATTTTGAGATGGGACCTTGGGGTTATTTGTTATGGTATAAAAGCTGGACTTTGATCTAATATTATCCATCGCATTCGACCCGATTGGCCAATAAATATTCCGATTTAGTTGCTTCTTGTACCACATCATTATGTTGCACCTGACTTTGACTTTAGTATGCAACTTTTCTAATTCTTTGCTTTTTCTACCACTTCGTTAATTAATTTTTAATCATAGGTCACACGTTAAGAAGGTATTTGAGATTTCAATTATTCTAAATATATAAATAAGAACTTTTAAGATTAGTAGATAAAATATTGAACTACTACCTCTAACACTAATTGCTTTTAAAATGAAGAGTTAGACTATTTAATATAATTGGGTATCTTTATAGTGGTGATAAATTTTATTTTATTTTCAAGTAGTAGTTTTATGTACACAGTGAAACAGTGGGATTCGACAATACTGTCATTAATTTTTATCATTAATTGTACTTTTGTGTTTATCTTTTATCGATTGTTCACCTTGAATATTTGGTAATTCAAATTTGTTCGTTGTGGGCTAATATGCTCTGCTTGATCTGTGAGGTCAAAGCTTGTGACACATGGACCCGACGAAGCCGGAAGTGAAGGCCAAGAACCAAACAACAAATGCATAATATAAACATCAAAGATTGACCATGTTCACTAAACTTAAAAACCACTAATATATAAATCAAATTCAACGCGTTTAAACCAAACAAGCAACAAAACCCTGATTTTTTTTTTTGATTGAACGGAAACTTAAATCATATAATATATTAAACGATGTTACTTATGAGAATTGACCTCGCAATCTCTTGCAATTATAACAGGAAACATATCACTAGACCAAAGACATAGATTTTGTAATGAGTTTGATTCTCCCCATAACAATTTTTAATGAATAAAAGACAGAATGCAATTATACGTACATATTTGAAATTTATACGAATTCAGCCAAAAAATGAAAAGAGACGAGATGAGAGCCTGGAGAGAAACAAAAAACGAGAGCAAGAAGAAGGAGATCAATAAGGCCTGTAAAGCAGTGGCGGATCCAGGCACCTACACTCAGGGTATGTACTTGTACAGTGAGAGAGTTCAGCATGTGTACAAAGTGTCGAATATAATAATTTTTCTAATTAAAAAAAAAAACCAAAAAATAAAGATTTTTTATTTTTTTTTCAAGGTACATGCACATCCTCACTATAAGGTGCATCCGCCCCTACTGTAAAGTGAAAAAAAAAATATCTTGAAAAGTTAAAATTGTGATTAAAAAAATAGAAAAAAAAATTATGTTTCCATAAATTTAGTGGTGGAGAGGCTTCCTCATGACGTTATGAGTTACAAAATATGTTCAAACTCAAGTTCATAGATATAGGAGAGCAAGTAGCTGTCAATTTTAATTTTATCTAGCTTCTTTGCAAATTCTATTTTATGGTCCAGGGATACGCGAGAGTTTATCTGTCTTTTCTTCTATTTTTGTAAGAGTTAGACTTGTTAGAACTAATTTATCTAATTTTATTTTAGTTTTTGGCCCCGTGACATTCTTCTTTTATGTGCTCTGGCTTTTACAAGTGACATCTCATAAAACAAAAAGAAAAAATGGAAAGTCCTAAACAATTAATCAAATTCCATATTTGGTCAAGAACACATTGTTACTTTTAGCTTCTAAGTAATCGAGAACATACTTTTAACTCCGATGACTGATATAGATTCTTCCATGTCATGCGAGCAAAGACTCAAATGAGAGTAGGGTAAGTTTGACTCCCGCGGGGTTGACGTTGACTTTCCAAAGTCAATATCATTTGGCTAGTCGAACGTGCCGCCATCACTTTCCATTAGGAAAATTATTCTATGCGGACGGTCAATGTTGACGTGACAAGCTAATAATTCGTTGTGCGACATGTGGCATGTAATAATGAAGGTCTTATCATGATTTGGAGCAAAGGAGATGTATATAGCCTTCATTTTGTGATGTTTGAAATTCATGCATTTAAAAAGAATAGATGACAAATGACCAAAATGGACAAGCAAGTCACAACAGAAACTTTGCCAAATTAAACATTTTTTTCCTCAAACCTGTCCCTACTTGTTGTAGGCTTAATTTATATATTTATTTTGCAAAAACGTGTCCCCACGTGTGTTTTGATGAACTTTTTTATTGAATAGTCCTACATCTATGCACACAATATTGTTGTTTGTGCGTGCTATTACAGTAATAATCTCTTCTTAAATAATAAGAATTTCGAGTCACGATTTAGGACCATGGTTAAAAATTAAAAAAATTTGATAAAATTATAAGATAATACATTAAAAATATTTTCTTTATTTTTTTTTACTCAATTATTTTAAAAATTATTAATTAACTAAAAATTACATAATAAGTTGATTATGTAAAAGGCAAAAAAGTAACCAAATCCTACAAGAATTAGAATACAACATTATGGAAACTAGTTTTTAATCCTAAACCTACAAGGATTTTGATTAGGAGCTTAGAGAAACTTATTATAATTTTATTATATTAGTTTTTAGCTTATATTCTCGTTAGACTCTTTTACATTTATTTTCAAATTGTCCTGATGAGTCATTTTTTCAAAATTAAATTGTAAATATAATATATTCACTATTAAGCCAAAAAAAAATTAAAAATATGTTATGGTAAAGGTCATTTGATTTCATCAAATACTCTTTAAGTGGGTGCAATGACAGTGAGGCGGAAATAAGAGAATATTTGTTAGACCAATTACAACTCATTCCCTAGATACCCATTTACCACACATATAGGGATATTGTTGAGATATTAATTTCTAACATCAACCTTACAACCATCTTTACATGTAGATGTCCTTACATTCATCTTTCAACATCTCTATATGCAAAGATGTCAAAAGAATCCCTACAAGTATCCCTAGACCCAACTAGGGAATTAAATGAGTATGTTTAATTAAAAATCAACATAAACAATTAAGAAATGTAAATAAAAAGTTTAATTATAAAGATTTTAATTAAAAATGGAGAGATTTTGGAGTAAAACAAAAATAAAAAATCTCTAAAATAGAGTAGCTGTTAGAGCGAAACTTATATAAGGACTCCCTGAATTAAGATATAGGAAAGCTGTTAGAGTAAAATTCAAATAGAGAATCCCCAAATATAGATAAATGGATAAAATTTTCTACATATAGGGAGAAAAAAATAGAGAAGTTGTTGGAATTGACCTTAGGCTAACTCCAATAGTTTTTCTATCTTTCTCCCTGACCTTAGACTAACTTCAATAGTTTCTCTATCTTTCTCCTTACGTGTAAATGATTTACAGCACTTTTCCTACATATAAGGACTCCCTAATTCTTATTGTTTTTTTTTCTCCCCAAATTCACTCATTTTATTTTATTAAATATATCATTTAATTTTCTGTTTTCTTGAAATATGATATTTTTTGAGGAAAACATTATATTTTTAAGAACCTGTTTCACTGTATAGTCTTGATGATATATAAGTGTTGATATATTACTTATTCAAGTAACAAGCTAATATAATAATGTGATCATTATAATATAGATAGTATCACTCAGTTTTCCCCTAATTTATCTTACTCATTTAGTACGTGCTATATGTATGCTTATTTGATTTGGCAATTGAAGATGAACTAATTATCAAATACTAGGCATACATACAAATTCAAATTTTGAAGGCATTGCCCAGTGATGAATACTATTATCGATTGATATATTAAAATGTGTTTGAGAACTAATTGACATTAGTGACTCTATTACGATTGTCATTCTTTGTATGACGGAATTATCTCAAAAATCCTATTCCCAATTTAATCTAGTTCCATCTTACACGAGCTTAACACATTTTTCTGTATTTCATAATGAACTTAATACTCAAATGACTAATATCACCCCATCAAAAATTTGCATTTTACAATAATAATAATTATCATATTTTATATAAACTTTTGTTATTATTATTTATAAATCTAGTATTATTATTACTACTATTATTATTTATCATGCTTATGTTATTCTAAATGTTAGTAATACAATAATAAAAGGTTAATGAAATCATGTTATAAAAGTCATAAATGTTATATTAGTCTTCCATACTAACACAAGAAACATGGGTTGTTAACAACTATTTTTGTATTCTTTTATTTATTTTGTGAGCACGTCAAACACGTCATTTTCATTCTCATGTTAATTCCATTCTCAGTCATAATTTCCTTCCTAATTACGATTTTGGCATCATATGGGGAACTCGTTAAAAAGTTAAAAACTATGTGCATAAATATATTAGTATTATTATATTTCTTTTTTGAAATTGACGTTGTCTTTTTAAAATATAACTTGAACTATTATTTTTAATCCCGAAAAAAATATATAATTTGAAGTTTGTGGTAGAGGATAAAGTAATGGGATAGAAGATGAAGAGGAGTGAATAGTGAATAGTGAATAGTGGATGAGTGGAAGTCTGGAAGATGAAGAGAAGTGAATAGTGGGGATAGTGGAGGCGTCTCAGGAGTTGGAGAGAAGAAAAATAAGACTTTGCATTGAAAATAAAACCAAGGTTATGTATGTAATTTGACGTAGGGTTATTTTAGTAATTGCAAAGAAAAGGTTAAAAAAAACATTTCAATTCACGTCCAAAAGCTGTATACTTTTAGGGTTAAATTAGTAATTAAATAATAATTAATAAATTTTTTGTTTAACAAATGACTGATGTGACATGTAGAGAAAGAAAAAGTGGTCCGCACAGAAGAAAGACTCCTTTCCATTATTCCACAACGCGCAATTAAATCTTCCTTTTTGCTGACCTAAGATAGTCCAACATAACATCCACATCACTTTCTTATCCATTAATTAGTATGTCACATAGGGAAACGTGTTCGACAGGGCCTGACGGATTTGGAAAAATTTTTGGTTAGGTTAGTCAAGAGTGGCTCAACCGTCTATTGCGAAAAGTTGATAGTCAATTTAAATTGAATGAATAATTTTAACTTTTGTAATGTGCAAAAAGTAGCTGCAAAGCACAGTATCTCTTTTTTTCCTTCTACAATAGTAACATTTTTCAAGATTGGTGTTCTCGAGTTTTCAGATTGGAGACACTATACGCATCTAAAAGAATTGCCATGAAGTTTCCTTAGTTTTCTTAGGGTGTGTTTGGATTGCGGGGGGAGATTTAAAAAATGAGAGAATCATAAAGGAGAGTAGGGGAGATGATTAAATTATGTTTGGATTGAATAATTTGAAAAAAAAAGAGTATCATAAAAGATGATGAGTGTCATTTGTTTTGATTAAATAAAAAATAGAAGGAGAGGATAAATTTTGTGTAAAATGACGTTTATATCCTTCTTTTATTTTATATTACTTTAAAAGTAAAGATCAAAATTATCATTACAGTGAATAGTACTTTCTCCTCCTCTCATTTTACTCTAAATTAGAGTGATCACATTTGGGGGTATAGAGGGGTTGGACTTATCTCCTCTATACCCCTACTACTCATTTACTTTCAAACCATATAGGAGAAAGGACTAAGTCCCTCCTTTATTAAACCTCTCATTTCCTTCATTCCCCTCAATCCAAACACACTGTAGAGATTGGGCGAAGAATTTAGCCAAACGTTGTGCATGATGTTAGATTAGAATTAATATCGACATTTCTAGAAAATTCACGCCTTTATCTTTTTTATGAAAATATATATATATATATATATATATATATATATATATATATATATATATATATATATTTTAATTAGAATGACGATATGATTATTCTATCACATATACACACACGTGTCCAACACCCAAAAAAAAGAAAGGTGACCGTACACGATGTTAGACTAGAATATTGACATTTCGAGGAAATCCAAGACTTCATCTTTCCTCTGAAAAGATCTTTCTAAATAGAACCACTATCTGACCATATCTAGCCCATAGCTCTGTTCCATACCAAAAAAGTAACTTTGTTCTACACATAGAAAAGTCATCTAAGAAATCCTATAAATAGCAATGTTTGATTCTTGTGTAAGCAACAACAAACTAGAACAAGAAATGAAGACTCAAGCAGTTCATTGCTTTCACTTCTTTCAGTTTTCCTTCTAATTTCATGGGCTAATTCTGTTAATACTCATGATCATTTCCTTGATTGCATTCAATCTCGTATCACAAACTCGGATGTCATATACACCCCAAAAAACACAACATATGCGTCTATTTTGCATTCCACAATATTTAACTCACGTTTTACAAGTGAGTCCACCCCAAAACCAAGAGTTATTGTTACACCATCATATATATCCCACATTCAAGTAGCCATATTTTGTTCAAAGAAACATGGCTTGCAGATTAGAGTCCGAAGTGGTGGACATGACTATGAGGGTCTTTCCTACACATCTGAAATCCCTTTTGTCATCATTGATCTTAGAAACCTTCGATCAATAACCATTGACACCAAAAGGAAAACTGCATGGGCTGAAGCTGGTGCAACCATGGGGGAATTATATTACGCAGTCTCTCAGAAAAGCAAAACTCTTGCTGTTGTTGGAGGGGATGGCTCAACAATGGGGGTTGGAGGGCACATTAGTGGAGGAGGAACAAGCATGATGTCTCGAAAATTTGGTCTTGCAGCTGATAACGTAATTGATGCAAAAATAATAGATGTTAATGGTCGAATTCTAGATCGAAAATCCATGGGAGATGACCTCTTTTGGGCCATAAGAGGTGGTGGAGGTGCTAGTTTCGGTGTCATTATAGCATTTAAAGTTAGATTAGTTACTGTGCCAAAAAAAAGTGATTGTTTTCACGGTCAGCAGAACTCTAGAGCAAAATGCTACACAACTAGTACATCGATGGCAATACATTGCTGACAAGATCGATAAGAATCTCATGATTCGAGCCTCCATTAGTAGTATTAATTCTGGTCAAAGTGGCAAGAGAACAATACAGGTATCATTCCTCTCCCTATTCCTTGGTGGAATTGATGATCTCCTAAACATCATGCAAAAGAACTTCCCTGAATTAGGCTTGGTAAAAGAGGATTGCATTGAAATGAGGTGGATTGAATCTATACTATTCTTTGCAAACTTTCCTCGCAATGCATCCTTAGATGAATTGTTGAATAGGACACCCCAAATCACACCATATTTTAAAGGAAAATCAGACTACGTGATGCGTCCAATTTCAGAAAAAGGTCTGAGAGGATTATGGAGAAGGCTTCATGAAGAAGATGCAAACGTAGGCTCGTTACTATTTAATCCTTATGGTGGGAAGATGGCTGAAATCTCAGAATCTGAGCTACCATTTCCACACAGAGCTGGAAACATTTATGCGCTTAGCTATTATGCGATTTGGCAGAATGAAGGCAATTCTGAAGCTAGGAGCCATATAAGTTGGATCAAGAGGCTTTACAATTACATGACTCCTTACGTTTCTAAATCTCCAAGACGTGCATACTATAATTATAGAGATCTTGACTTGGGAGAAAACAAAATTGGCAATACAAGCTATAAACAAGCCAGCAAGTGGGGCAAAAGATATTTCAAAAACAATTTCAACAGATTGGTCCAGGTAAAGACCAAGGTTGATCCTATCAATTTCTTCCGAAACGAGCAAAGTATTCCATCTCTAGCACCATAAATGAAAAAAAAAAAAAAAAAAAAAAAAAAACCGTTCACTAATTTCTGTCTTGGGTCAAAATCAAGATTACAATGTTGTATGGTTTTCGGCTGATGATAAATGATGGATAGATAATGATTACTTTGTATGAATGTTTACAGAATTATTTCGTAATAAGAGTTTTCTTGTTCTCATTGTTTAATGTGTATCAATATGCCTTTAATTTTCTGAAGTTGACAACAACTTTATCATTGTTCCCTGTCCTGGCATGTAACTGAATTGCTTGGTTTGAGGAATCAAAATTAGAAACAGTGGTGTAATTAGGAGGAAAACCCTTCGCCCTAAAGACTGCCATATGCATGATGTTAATAGTTCTTTGGGTAAATACCACTTTTGGTCCATTAACTTTAACCTGATTGACACTTTGGTCCCTTATCTTCAAAAGTGACCCCTTTCAGTCCTTTATGTTTTTAAAATGGGACATCGTTAGTCCCCGATGCTGATTCAGTTAAAAAAGTGACAGAAATTACACGTGTTTTGCACGTGGCTCATTTTCCACCCCAAATCACAGGGTATTTTGGTCAACATTATATTTCAATAGCTCTATATCATTTCTAACGTTTCTTTTTAGCCTAATTTTACTTCATTCTCTCTTAAACTCACACATCTCTCAAAACCCACCAAATCCCAACCATAAATTTCACACATTCACATCTATAAAACATATCAAACCTAAATCCATGGCTGCCCCGTGCTACTGCGTGAAGCCCAACAAAATGAACACATCTTGGACGGATGCTAACCCCAAAAGGAGGTTTCTTGGGTGTAGAAATAAAGAAGTACAAGATTGATACCTGGGTTGATGAAGTCTTTGCAAAGGCGTAAGGAAGAAAACAAGAAATGGAAGGTTGCATGTGGGTTCCTGCTGGGTATGAGTCTGATGATGATGCTAAGGATACTGTTCATTCGTTGTTGATGATGGTAGGTTGTAAGATATTATTAGTATTTAGGACTAGTGAAGTTGATTTGTTTTTTTTTTTTGGTTTTTTGGTAACATAGGAAGAAATAGGGTGCACTTCAGTGTATAGCTAGTGAACACTAGCTGATTTTGCTTTGGCTGTTTGATGCAATTTGTAACCTTAGTTATGTTGTAATGAATTTATTAATTATGTAATCTTTGTTTGTTAAATCTGTTTATTGGTGTGATTTTGCTAAGTTTTGGTCTCTGATTACTTTTCATCAACTCAGTATGCTTGATTTATACCTGCAAATTATGGTTTCATAGCAATACCAACAAACAATATACATAAATACTAAATCTGATTAATCGAAACTTGAGATGATTGAATCTTGGCAGCACTTCAATCGATGGGTTCAAGAGATGATTTTAGGGCTTTGGTAAGAAAAGGGGTTAAAAGCCCTAGAATGAATCCAAGTCTTGTTATAATCGATGACTAAACAAATGGTATTGACCAAAATGCCCTGTGATTTGGGGTGAAAAATGAGTCATGTGTAAAACACGTGTAATTTCCTTCACTTTTTTATCAGAATCAGTATCGGGGACTAACGTTGTCCTGTTTTAAAAACATAAAGGACTAAAAGGGGTCACTTTTAAAGATAAGGGACCAAAGTGTCAATCAGGTTAAAGTTAAGGGACTAAAAATGGTATTTACCCTAGTTCTTTAGTAACAAGGTAAAATGAAAGATCAACTATCTCAAATGAAATTTTTTCTTTTAGATGGAAACTTGAAGAAAGTTTAATATAATTAAATAGTCAATCACAATGTTTTCACCGAGTGGTTCTTTTTACGTAAAACTAGTTAGTAAATGATCTTGGTATTTGGGGTGAAAAATAATTAGTTTTAGTTAAGTTTTGAATTAGTGGAAAATGAATTCAATTTTTCATTGTAGAAAGAAAGAACATGAGTAACTACAAAGCAATTGACATGTTGTAGTACAAGCAACCCAATCCTGCCCATGCAATCTCCACTTCTCTGAGACAGGCACAAGAGCAAAGGTCCGGACAAATCTCAACTCCCCCTTATGGAGCTCAGCAATGGAGTACCCCTACACAAGCTATACCCAACTCCTGGATTGCACCTAGCCTCGGTTCGTTACTTTCAATTGTGATGCTTCTTTCTTGGATTGTGGTAAACTTGTTGGCCTTGTAGTCTTGTGTAGAAACCAGTTCAGCTCACTCATAGGGGGCTTTTTTACACAATGTCTTTGTGAGCTTACAGTCCACGCTGAAGTCTGGACCTACAAGGAAGCCTGCTTTCTTGCCAATAACCATGGGGTTTGGCCAGTTTGTTATTGAATCACATTACAAAACTGTTGTTGATTTGGTGAATGCAGCTCCCCAATCCAATTGGAAGATTGACAACATTATTAGATATGCCAATTTTTTGTACCCTTTTCCCCGTGTTATAATGTTAAGATTATTATAGTAAAAACCCAAACGGGTAAATGTCATTTTCCCCCATGAGTTTAGCCATAAATCCCAAACTCCCCCATGTGTTTTTAATATTATCCTAATTCCCCCATGACACCTAACTATGCCAAACAAGCCTTAGAACTTGAGGGTATTTTAGTCTTATCATATTTTAAAGCAAAAAAAAAAAAAAATTCATTGACAACCCCCTTCCATCCCTAAACTGGCCCTGCATTTGCAAAATGAAGATTCATTTGATGCAGTACTATATCTTCATTCCATATTTACATCCTTTAGATTTGCCTTCAACAAATTTACTATTACCATATGATGCATGGCTTTGTTACCATTATGTCTAAAGCAGTCTTTGGAAACAAACTTGACTTCTCATCAAGAAAAAGCCCACGTTCTTAGTCTCCAAAACAAGTCGTTGATCGGTCTGCTTTCCCCTGTTTATCTAATCAAGTACTATTTCTTGACCATAGCTATTTCTCCAGTTTAATTCCACCTTCAACCTCTACCCTCCATCGGCTAAAAACTCTTGACCTTTCATACAATAACCCCATCAGTGTCACAGTGTGAGAACCACTGCATGTGTATGAGTGTGAACCATTGTGTGTGTGAGTTTTTGTGCGTGAGTGGCGAGATACAGAGGCGGCAACCATGTTTGTTGAATTAAAATTACTTTCTTCAGCGGCGACGACATTGTTGATCATTTGTGCTGGACTTAGAGATGCTTCTTCTTGCATCAGATTGGTAACATTTTCAACAACATGATTCTCCACAAAAGAATTAAAAACTCATGCCCATAATCTTTTCGTGTAAAATGGTTTGCAGCTTCTGAACACAATTTCTGGATTCATATATCACGAAAGTTCTGTAGCCTATTTGCGTGTCTAAGAGAGAGAGATGGAGTCTATTTAGGGCTAGGGTTTTTCCTCAAAGGGAATGAAATGAAGCGCACCTGAGAAGAAAAAATAAAAATTAAAGAAAAGGTGATAAGATTGAAAGCCTCTCAGTGTAATGGCAAGCTTTATCAATGGAGAAGGGCTTTCTTTTACAATAATTTTTTTTTATGGTTTCAGGAGCCAAGATAGGGGTTTTCGATGCGAATCTTCACGAAACAGAGAGAAAAAAAAAAATTGGCTTAGCTTTAAAAATAAAAAGTTTCACAGAAAATGGAAAAAAAATGATAAGATTTTTTAGAGCCAGAAAGCAAGGTTTTGCTTGAAGCAGAAACTTATCAGTTGAACCAAAGAGAACGGCTATGGTGATATAGAGGCGAGATACAGAGAATGAGAAGAGATAGAAAGAGATGTGAGTTGGAGAATGAGAGAGATAGAGTGCAGTGGGGAACAACGAAATAGTTTTTTTTGCTTTGAAACATGATAAGACTAAAATACCCTCAAGTTCAAAGGCTTGTTTGGCAGGGTTAAATAACATGGGGAAATTTGGGTAATATTAAAAGCACACAGGGGAGTTTGGGATTTTTGACTAACCTCATGGGGGAAAATGGTATTTACCCAAACCCAAACCGGACAACCAATTGGCTTGCAATTCAAGCTAGAAATAAAATTTTGCCTCTTGATTGAGTTGCAAACCCACCTTTTGACTTGCATATTATTCTCTGTAAAGACAAGTGTAATACCATTCCCTTGATTGGGATTGGTTAGACCTCTTTTTACTATTTATAATAGCTTTTATTTTGCGCAAAAAAAAAAACAAAGCTTTTGTTTAATAGCTTGAACGATTTACGAATGAGTAAATGACCATGTTCATATAAAGCAAATTTCGTCTTTTACTAACTTTATATCTTAAAGAAGTTTAACATTTGCAGCTGGTCGTCTTCTTCTTCATCGGCTTCGCTCAACATAAACAGTATCTTGTGGATGTGAGAGCCTTTAATATATGTGCGTGCACTTGGACCTCCATCGAATAAAAAAAAAGCAATATATCTATCTATTACCATCCTACGTGCATATATAGCTATGTTCTCTTTGCTCTTTTCTTTCCGCTGTTTCTTTTGACCACATGCAACATTAAAACAAGTTATTTAAAACCTTTCAACCATTGCCACAACCTTTGACTCTTCAATCAAACTTCCAAAAGACAACGGGTAGCAACAATTTGCACAAGAGTTTGTGGGCTTTACAAAAAGTCTACATTACACATTACACATTACAAATAATTCATTGTTATTAAGGTTAAATTTGCTGAACTGGTTTACCTGGTCCCGTACTGCTTTAATTGCGATAGAGAAAAAGAGTTAAATGTGAGAAATATCTCAAGGGATACTTTCAACGCTCAAGTTAGTATTGGTCTAGATAAATAAGCTAATAAAATTGTGAATAGTATTTACGCTCGAGAGCAATTACTTTTTTATGTCGTTTGAAATCGCTATTTATAGGCAATTGGGTGAAGGGTCCTAGTGCCATGTCACATTAAAAGACAAAATATACTCAAGGTCGAGAACAGGGGTAGAGCCAGAAATCTAATGTTGGGGAGGGGGGGGGGGGGGGGGGCTGATTTAGTTATGGTTTCATATTACGTTACTTTTAAAGATTTTCGCTTGTGCGAAGTGGCGGTCATGTCCTTACTTATATTTGTTGATTTACTCTCTTGCCCTTGTATCTATTTTTGTCCCTCATCAATTGTGATAATTATATCATATAATACGAGGTTTTTTTTTCCAGAAGTTTAATCATATTTAAGACTTCAAATCCACTTTATATAAACAGCCCCATGGTCATTTAATTTCCACATTTGTAAATAGTAGAAGATACTCAACAAAAGCTTTCTTTCATTGTATTAGATATCTAGAACATTTAAATTGGGCATCAAACCCTAAAATATTTTCGTGCATATGCATGCATTGTTCAAAGGATTCAAATTCTCACAGTGACGTTTGATCAATGAAGAAGTTGTTCCCGCATATCCAGGGGAGCCCCCTTGCTTTGTACGAAGTTTTCTTAATGGAGAGTGACATAGATAGCAAGCAATTGGGGCCTCTTCATTTTGTCTCAAACATTGCCCATCACTGATGCATGATAGCAGCAGTATTGGCCAACAGCAGAGTTCTGATTTAAGCATGAATGAAATAGACCCTGCAGACATACTTTGCCCTCTGTTTATTCCAAATGCATCCATTTTACCATGGTAAATCGGTTCATTATAATTGAAAATCATAAATGTATTAAGAAATCTTAAGATTTCTCTTTAATAAGCAACACCAAAAAAGATGCAGATTGTGCTTGCATCACAACAAGAGAAGACTTGCTTAAACTTTATTGTTTATGCATCCTTCAGAAGTTCTTTCTTTAATTTGATCCAAGAAATTTTGTCCAAGCGCTAAGCAAAGCGAAGCCTGGTAGAGAGATGTACTGATGTATGATATTTTTCTCTTTTTTATTTTTTATTTTTTGGTTCATTTTGAACCCTAAATCATTTTATATCACTTAAAATATTACACACGAGAATGAATCTCGAGACCTCTCACATTTAAAGCGATAATCATACCACTATCTAGACCAAATGATCAACCTCAACCTTACAACCCATTACCATTTACCCATAGGCAATATCTTCTTACTTCTTTCTTACCCATAGTCAAATATTGACCTGTTATAATAAAAAAATTTAAGTTTGAACTACGATTTATGGCCTTCAGTACTAGAAGAAAAAAAAAAAAAAAACCCCAACTGTGAATTTAAAACTAGGGTAAATTGCAAACTATCCCTTGTGGTTTGTCAAGTATTCACATTGCGCTTTATGTTATCGAAATGACGGTTTAGTCCCTTGAATTTTTTACAAAGGAGAGATAGTTAACCCAATCTTTTACAAGCCTGTCTATATATCTGCCACTAATTTGTCCGGTCCCAATCTAAATCCCATATTGATCCAAGCTCCAATTCTTATAACTCTCAGCAAGTTCTGATTTAAGCATGAATGAAATAGACCCTGCAAACATACTTTGCCCTCTGTTTATTCCGAATACATCCATTTTACCATGGCAAATTGGTTCATTATTATTTTTGTATTTTAATCATAAATGTATTAAGAAATCTCACAGATTTCTCTTTAATAAGCAACACCAAAAAATGTGCAGATTGTGCTTAAAATTTACTGTTTATGTATCCTTCAGATAAAGTTCAAAAGAATTTAATTTGGTCCAAGAAATTTTGTCCAAGCGCTAAGCAAAGAGAAGCCTCGTAAAGAGATGTACTGACGCATGATATTTTCATTTCTGAGCTTCAGCACTTCCAAGGCACATATGAACCCTAATACCTGATATATATTTTTGTCAACGAAAATAAAATATTATATAAATGATAATAAGTTGAACAGTATGTATTTAATGGGTATTAATTTTGGAGCTATTGGGGTTTAGACTTTAGAGTTACAATCATTCATATTCTAGACATTATGGACATAATGTAAAGTAACAAATTTATTGGTGGGAGTTAATGGGTTGAGATTTACAAATCTATTTGTTCTACCATTACAATTGTTAAGAAGTCTGAGGTTTCACCCTAAAATCAATTTGTGTCAAGTGAAGTGGCCTAGGATCTTATTAAGAGGTCTAAGAATTTATGATTTTTCTATGTAAAACAAGTGTATATTCTAACACTCCCCCTCACGTATGACCTGATTTGAGAGGGGTTACACGTGGAAGATTAAACGCGCGTGAACCTTATTTTGAGATGGTCACACTTAGAAGATTGAACACATGTGGGACAACACGCAGCAAATTAAAGATGCATGAAATATGACATACGCGAAAGATTAAACACAAGTGGACCTGATTTGAGATGGGTTGCACGCGAAAGATGAATGAGACTAGACCATGGGCCTAACTCTAAAACCATGTTAAGAAGCCTGAGGTTCCATCTTAAAACCAATTGGTATCAAGTGAAGTGGCCCAAGATCTTATTAAGAGGTCTAAGAATTTATAATTTTTTTATGTGGGACAAGTATATATTCTAACAACGATACCCATTTCATAACTAGGCATTAGCACAATTTATGTAATATCTTTCTTTGAACAAGAAGAAGAACTAGGAAAAGATATAACAACAGCCAGGGACGCGACGCGTTTTGAGACCAAGTGCACTGTGTTGGGGTAAGCTTTCTGCCAATAGTTCTTACTATTGATGAAGTATGGTGCTAGTTGCAATCTATATAGTTCTTTGGCTAAAATATTAGTGTTGGAATATGTATAGTGCTTTGGCTCCGTACTTCTTTTATGCATGAGATATCAATTCGTTGGTTTAAGATATTTGAAGAATATTTCATGAATTATGATATGAGAATGCATTATGAGGATGGTTTAGTTGGCCATAGGAATTTAGTATTTCGTGATTTCTTTATCCTAGTGATGGTATAATGCTTTAGCTATGCACGGATTGTGTTGTTCCTAGTTGTAGACTGCAATGTTTGTACGATTGGTTGCATGAATTAAGTCGGACTATCTATACACCAGTATAAGTATTAGTCTAGGAATTTGTTGAGTCACTTTGTTTATGGATGAGAGATGATAAAGGCTACAATGCCAAAAGAAAAGAAAAAACAAAAAAACAAAATAAAACAACTTTTGGGAGCCAAAGAATTGAGTAAACAAAATGGATTGTCTTTGCGCGCGGATGAGACAAGATGAAAGTACTATTGGACTAATGTTTACAAGAGAGTACTGACTACGGCAATAGATAATTTAACATATGATGCATATGTGATAAATATTATAATTCACAAAGAATAGTAGGCTTCTTGATCTTCAATCTACTAAGAGATTTAGATGCAACTGAAGTGTACAAAAAATTATTTAGAGTTTCCGAATATGTAATAGAGTGATTAGAAATCTCACGATGGAATTTCACTGTTTAGGTGACACCTTATATTCACATTCTTTGGATTCGAGTCGAGATTTTTGTGTGTGACTTTAAAAGTAAGTATTCACAATTCTTCTAGCTTTTTGTTCCAGATAAATATATTTATTATATATTTGTTCGAAATGAATGTCTTTCTTTATGAAAATTTTAATTATGTTTATTTAAATCATATTTTTTAAATTATATTTTATCTTATATAGAAAAATACCTTATGAAAATTGATTTTCTGAAATGGATTTGAGAACTTAATTCTTATGAGTTAACCTTTGGGTAATTTATGACGTTAAAATTATTTGTTAAGTAAAAATCTAATTTAATTTGAAAAGTTTTGTTGGCATGACATGTACGAATTCAGTTGAATCTTTGGCGTTACAAAAGTTATATATGTGATTATTATGTAGAAGTCGACTCTGATTGTTCTTCGTTAAGTGTCCCTTCAAGGGGCTAATCTTTGTGACTTTGTACGCTATGAGACGCGCTACTCCAAACTAGTTTCGATCTTTGTCTTTATGGATCTTGATATGGCTACATAAATTTGTAGCTCTTTGTGTGGCACATGTTATGTGATTCTTTGTGATCATAGTCACTTGTTAAGTATACGCATTTATAATTTGTTTGTATACTTTGATCAATCTTTTATCAACTTTGTAAATTAACCTATTGTTGTTAAGTAAAATATTTATCAAAATTACTTTTAAGTCATGCAACATACTAGAAAAGTTGTGGAATTCTTTTTGGTCTTTTTTAGCTTACTCTTTGTTATGATTTCAGATTTAGAAGGATAGATTATGACATGCAACAAGAATACTGGCGAGGAGTTCGTAACTTACTGCTGTTATTTTGGGAGTAGTTTAATTTTGACTTCTCTTAGCTTATGTGATAGGTTAAGCATTATAAACTTTCTCTTAGTTTTAAAAGTCTTTGGTCTAGTGGTAAAGTTATTCACTTATTTGTGAAAGGTTACGGAATTAATTCCTGCTAGTTACATGTGTTGTATACGACCATAAGCCTCTCTTAAATTAAAAAATAAATAAATAAATAAATTATATATATATATATATATATATATATATATATTAGATTTTGGAATTAAATTGTTTGTCTTCTAAATTTTATTTGGAGATGTTGAATTTTAGGGTTGGGTCGCCCAATGTGAGTTGGCCCGACCCGACCCATTTAGTATGGGTCAAAAGGGAGTTGTGGGAAGTTATGTAAATAACTTCCCACTATATCCAAAAAGAAAAAAAAAGAGAACGTATGTAAGCTCTCAGACAATAACAGAAGAAAAGTCTTATGTCTTTCTCTCTCTCAATCTCCCTTAAATTCACCATGTTTACTACGTGTAAACATCAGGCTCTTAAGTTGTGAATATATAGTTCAAAGTCGAATTCGTACTTTGAACTCCAATTCGCAGCTGTTTAACAGTGAAACAAACATAGTTAATTCTTGCAAACTCTTCCGCATACTACGAGGTTAGTATTAAATTTTATTCGGTTTATGAAGATCCGTATTGTGTACTTAAATTCTTCATTGGTATCAGAGTCAAATCATTGGTTCTCCATAGATATTTGTTCTCTGTAGTATATATGTGTATATGCATGTTAAATCGATGAATTATTGCAATTTGAGCGATTTTTAACGTAATAATTGTGAATTTATGTTTCTATGAAGTATCATAAGTATGTGTATTTTTGGTACTGGTAGAAAGTGCTCGTTGCAAGGATTCTAACGGCGTAAATTTCGTAATTTTTTGTTAAGTAATGAATTTATTGCGAATTTTTAAAGTTTGATTGTCAAACTGATTAAAATATTTTTTCTGTGTTTTTTTGTCACTGTTTTGTCCCTTTTTTCATGTATGTATCATGCTCCAAAAATTATGTATTTGGTACTGTTAGAACGGGCTCGTCGAGAGCTTTCTGTTGATATATTATTGGTTAAATTTGGCTTAGAAACGCATAAGATATGAATTTTTGAAGATTTTCGTAAAAATCTGGAAAAAAAATTAGTTAGTGTGTGTTCTTAGTGTAGTGCGTGTACGTTGAAAAGTGTAAAAAATTGCAGAACATGGGGGCCACGTGGGTCAATAGTGGGACGCCACGTGGCCACACATTTAGTGGCTAAATTTTTTTTTTTTAAAAAAAATAATATTAAAGAAATTGTTTTGTCAGACGTGTTTGAAATCACGTCTGACCCATGTTTCTTTTTTGTCTACCTTTTTTGGTAGTTGGCCACGTGGCTTACTTAGGGTGAGCCACGTGGCCATGTGATATAATATATATATATATATATATATAAATTAAAATTAGTTTTAATTTTTAAACAACCAAGCCATTTTTCAGTCACTTGGCTTGGCTCGGCTCTTTGCTTAGGCTCGGGTTTCGGCTCGGCTCACAGCTAGGCTCGGTAGCTCGGCTTATGTCTTGGCTTGGCTTGATGGCTCGACTTATGGCTTTCGGCTCGGCTCAGTGACGGCTTGGCTCGGCTTGGCTTGGCATTTAAAAATAAATAAAAATTATTAATATATATGTTGTATTATTTTTATTTTGGCCCACATCTTTGTGATAATGTTATAAATGACCCCATGTTCATGTTTTGACCCATTATGCCATTTGTGACCCCATGCTCTCAATTTGTTTGGGCTATTATCTTTGTGATAATTATATTTTGGCCTTAATTTCTTGCAAAACTAGTACATAACTTAAATTAATTTCAATTATGCCATAAAATTATCAATAATTTCATTCAATTTCCCAAGTTTGTGTAATTTAATTGTAATATTTACAATTATTAGCAAGAAATTTTTGTGATTTTATTTAAATGCCTAAAATTTGTGTAATTTAATTGTAATATTTATAATTATTGGCAATAATTTTTTGTAATTTCATTTAAATGCTTAAAATTTGTGTAATTTAATTATAATATTTACAATTATTGGCAATAAATTTTTGTAATTTCATTTAAATGCCTAAAATTTTTGTAATTTAATTGTAATATTTACAATTATTGGCAAGAAATTTTTGTAATTTCATTTACTTGCCTAAATTTATGTAATTTTAATTATAATATTTACAATTAAGGGCATGAAATTTTTT
Organism: Ehretia macrophylla; assembly: GCA_037974665.1. NCBI lineage: Eukaryota > Viridiplantae > Streptophyta > Magnoliopsida > Boraginales > Ehretiaceae > Ehretia > Ehretia macrophylla. The sequence continues at coordinate 44,835,791 of CM075764.1, forward strand.
GTAATTTCATTTTAAGGACTAAATTTGTGTAATTTTATTGTAATCTTTACAATTAGGACATGAAATTTTTGTAATTTCACTTCGAAGTATGAAATTTGTACAATTTCATTATACATGTTGTGTACAACATTAATGCATGCTACGTGCATTATTATTTTTTGAAATTAATTTATTAGATAGTTATGTATTAAAGTTTGTTTATTTACTCGAGGACTTTAGTAGTCATTCGAGAGTAGTGTGACTTAAACAAATTGCGAGAAAGATTTTCACCACTACTAGTTATAAGAACACGTACTGTAATGAGTCCAGACTACTGATCCCATATTTTGTTTTACTATTAATATTTAAACGTAATATTAAATGTTTTATGCGATATGTTAATGAGCATGTGATAATATTAGACGCACTCTTATTTCTTCTAACATGTAGAACTAAAAATGTGTCTTTTGGGTCTCGATAAGTTTGAGACAGCTTCTACATGCTCAATCATCATGGTCTACATGTGTTAAAAGAATTGAATTAGTTAACTCTGGTGGACCACATCAAATTTTGAGGAAAAGGAGAACATTAAGGAGTGATTTTTTTTTGGAATTTATTTGTTAAATACTAATTCATGTCAAGATCATGTTAATATTTGTCTTTATCACATGTTCTTATCATAGGCATATGTTGCATATGTTATTAAATTAATAATTAGTTTATTAATCCTTTATCTTAGTGGGAGTTCTAAGATTGAAATTGGTGTGATTCTAATCTAGAACTATTAGTTCTCACACATGTGAATTTATGTAATTCATATACGGAACTAATGTTTCTACTCGAATAGGATTAAATTGTGATAATTGTGACATTTGAAAATAGAATTTGGCAGGTTGTACTACAATCTATTGGTACTATATCTTATGTCATTTTATTACATTTAAATACTTGTTCAAGTAGAATTAAACATTTAAATGTGCTAGTACCGAACATCAGAGATATCTATATTGTGGTTGTTTATGATAACCGCAAAATATCATTGCTAAAGGAAAAATGGACTGTGATGATTGCCAATGTGGCATCATCATGTTCAAAATATCCTTGAGGAGCAAATAGGTGCTTGGAAAATTGAGTTATGTTGTAGTGAACCACTAGGGTGGTAACACCACTCCGCATAAGAGGTAGAGGCCTATCGGGCTGAAAAATGCTAATGCTCGCATCACGTTGCTTACCACTGTGCATAATACCTCATTGTTTATTACAAAGTAAGACCTACTGATGTGGGAATTTTGAAAGCTTGAAAGAGAAGTTCAGTGAAATTTCTATTTCTAAGCTAAGTCAGCTTATAATCAAGTTCAACATATGCTAGAAGCGTCTCAATGCTACTGAGAGGTAGCATTTCCAAGATGTCGAACATAATTTGAGAATTGAAGGCAAAGACCACATTCTCATTAATGGACAACAAGTGCAAGTTGTCATCACATCCTTTCCATTTAAGCTGGGTACGCATGATTGTCAACATGATGCATAATGCGTCAATTGGAGTTTGTACAAATGCCTCTTGGCTGTCAAGGCTACTGGTCAAGCTTAAGTAGTTGAGTCAATAAGCAAGGGTCATGTGGATCCAAGCACAAAGGGCAATGACTCCAATGACAAAAATGAAGGATAAGCTAATCGAGAAGACCAAGAAGGTCAGACGGATGTGACAGGTGTGATTCAACATTGTGATGGCTATGTGCTACAATTGTCACAGGAAATATCACTAAGCTCGAGATTGCCTTGAGCCGAAGACTAAGCGTCTAACCCTATAACTAGATATGAAGGAGCATTTAAAATACCGTTAGATTTTAAGTGGATTACGGTGGATATTTGTAGGAAATAATTCGAGAGTTTGAAGACAAGGGCATCGACACTTGTTAGCTACCACTATGAGATAGTCAAACTCTAATTTTTCCATGCATCCCATATGCTCCAATTCTAGAAATACTTGGTTTATAGATAAAATCTTTTTACGATTCGGTTCTCAACTTTGTATATTTAAAAATGAGTCAGATTGTTAGGAACATCTCATTATAAATCTTGATATATTGTGGTTGGTTTTCTTGCTCTATGTGCTGAACAACAAAACCATTGCTATATAAATATGTGTTATTAATGCTACATCTTTGAGATCTGTAGTATAGCAATCTAGGCATATAAGGGCAAAATAGAATGAACAGACTTGCAAGAGAATTTATTTTGAGGCTGTGATTAGCACAATTCTATCTGCCCTTATGTGAAAGTTGCCTAGCCGATAACTCCACAATAAAATGTTTGGCAAAGCCTTGCGAGCTAGTTTTCCATTGCCTTGAATTCATCCCGAAATCTACGGTCCAAAGAATGATAGGGCAAGGCATGAGGCCTTATATTTCGCCATTTTTCTCAAAGTTTTCACAAGACTTGGTCTTGTCCTTTTGTTTTCTCACATGTCCGAAGTTTAACTGCTATGGACGTTATTCTAATCATGTTGAGAATCAAACTGAATAATGTGAAATCTTTGAGAACTGATCCTGTTTGGTAATATTTATTTGATTCGTTCAAAATAATTTGTTGACGAAAAAGGTATAGCAAGAGGGCTAAATATTCCTGGCACTTTGCAACTATGAAATGTTGTAGAAAGACGGAATACATCTTTATTGAATGTGGTTAAGTATATGATGACTCATATAGATTTCTCAATTATGTGTTGGGAATATGTAACTGCCATATATATACGTTTAACCAAGTGCCCTACAAATCAGTCACTTCAACTCTTTATAAGTCATAGACAGGTAGTGAACCAGTCCGCGATGACTTATGACCCTGTGAGTTGGCTACTTTCTTCATGATATTTCTTATGAGCTTGAGAAATTGAAACCAAAAGGAAATAGGTGTATTTCTATTTGGTACAATGAACGCTCCAAAGGGAATGTTTATTGATGAACAGATAGTGGGAGTGTGTCTAAACTCAACATTCTTGGATATAGAATTTTCTAGTAGGAGATTCAGTTATCTGAATTGAATGCTCCTAATAGTCCTATCCCTCACAATTTTTCAATTGAAATGAGGACTTGCTTTCGTTCTCTGATCCAAGTGGGAGATAAATACCAGTTTGGTTTTGGTCAACTTGAATTAGTTTTAAGATCAAAGTGAATTCGCTTCATTAACCAGTTTGTGGATCATGTTTACTTGCAATAGTAATATCGGTATGGTCAACTCGAATCTGTTTCGTGATCAATGTGAGTTCGTTTCACTACCGGTGATTATGAAAATAAGTTTTTCATATGATTACTAGTTAAGATAAAAGTTATCTCATCTTTTTGTAAGGGAAAGTCAGATAAAAGCAATGGAAAAGCAATTGAATTTGATATTAGATATTAAGCTCGCCAATGGCTAAAAAGTTGTACCTAAATTGAGGGTATAACTTGCACGCAAACCTTCTTTCGTTGTTAGGTTTACCTCAATCCATCCATTTCTGATCATGTCACCCAATTGAACCTCGAATTACATCAGGTAGATGTAAAGGTGATTTACATCAGGTAGATGTAAATGTGATGTTTCTTAGTAGAGAAATGCAAGAAAAATTCATTTTATATGATCGTAAAATGGTTCAATAAGACATATGTGTATATGTCAATTGATCTGAGAGTAGATATGTGATTCTATCTTTGTAGATAGATGATATTATTGATCAGAAAATGACAAGGAGTATATAATCACTATTAGGATGTGATTATCCTCAACTTTGTGTGATGAAGGACATTAGTGGGATAACTTATGTGTTTAAAGTCAAGATCCAGAGGGATCACTTTAAAGATTCTTATTTTGTTGCAAGAGTCATATGTCAAGAAAGTTATTGAATGACTCTACATATAAGTCTACAAACCTATAGATGCTCCTGTAGCCGAGGATGAAAGCCTAAGCCAATGGACGTGTCTCCAAATGCCAAAATAGATTGATGAGATAAAAATGTTCCTTATTTAAGCACCATGGGTAGCCTAGTATATATTGTGGTTTATACATAGCTAGATATTTGTTTTTGCCATGACATTGGTAAGTTGTTACCAATTAAATCTTTGATAAGTTCATTGCATCGTTGTCATTAGGGTCATGAGGTATTTGAAAGGCAATTTAGATCTTGCCAATGCTATTAAAGTCTTGATCTCTATTAGTAGATATCTACAAATGCTGATTTAGGTGGTGACCTAGATAAGCGTAAAGTTACCTCTTGAAATGCTTGCTTGTTAATCAATGGTACTACTTCGTGGAATAGCGAGAAGCAAATATGCATAGTATTGTCAACTGTAGAAATTGAGCTTGTGGCATGCTCAGCAACTATGCAAAAGGCAGTATGACTCGAGAGATTATGATGGACTTGAGATGAGTCAGTTGCTAGATGGGCAATGACAATCTATTGTGTCCACTAATTATCCATCGCCTATGCTAAGGATCTTATATTTCATGGAAAGACCTAATACATAGACATTATGACTTTGAGTCATAAAAAGAAGTGACTGTAGAACACTCACCTAACCATGAGATGGCAGTGACCTACTCGATAAGTCCATATCCAAATATATGTATTTGTTGCAATAGAATCTCTAAGACTGCATAGGACTTGATATTGATATTCTATAAAGTGATGTGCAATTACTAATGTACTCATACTGGTGAGTATTTGATGTCAGTTCATAGTAAACAAAATTTTCTTCATGTATTTGCTTAGTGCCTTGTCTTTGTGATAAGTTTGAAAAAAATCGAGTATGAGTATGCTAGCACAGATTGGCATCGAAAAGTATGTCGACAGGTTGATGAGATTGGCTCTCTCACACGAGCAATCGCCTCTGGCACAGTGGGAGCGTGCAGAGATGAGACGATATGAGTTGGTTAGTATTCGTCAAGAAAATACTATACTCATATAAGATACGTCGCCTTAAGTATTGGTTTGGAATTGGTTTCTGTGACAATATTAAGATGATACCTCTTAATTGTATATGTTACAATTAAAGACTGACATGAGGTCGATATGGATTCCCACGGTCCATATAACCTGTTTGTAGCCAGATTTGAAACCTTGATTACTTAGTGTATTAAGTTCGATGATTCAAGTTAGTTTCTAAGTGATAATTAGACCAAGATCTGTATGGTGTTTGATTTAGGTAAAGACATACACCCCTTATAAGGGAAGTCACACCGTAACACATGTTTCATACCATGTGTGCTTTCCGACCGTAAAAAGGAAGTGGGTGAATGGATCCCTGCTTTACCACTGCGTGAGTCCTTGAAGCAATAAATGCTTCTTTGGGATACCCTTAGTGACCTACGCTCATATTCTAATAGGTCAAGTTCAATATTAGTTACTTTGGTATGTTGCCTAAAGATCACGTTAGATTCGATCATATGGGACATGTCCGGGAAAGCGGTTGACTTGATTTAGAAGGATATTGAGCGAATGGAAGACTGTTCGCATCTAGAGCAACATATGTTCATTGGCCGACCAGTTATATAATCTTTGTGATTGAAATAACTATGAATACATGTTTGAGATTTAAAGGTCAAACATAGCCTACAAGGGATAATGTGTGTATTGACTGATGTGAACTTAAATTGGTCTAGGGTACAACGAGATTTTTACTTCCGTTGAAGACCGTAGCTTCTTTGTCATCCTTAACAGGTGCATGGTCTGAGCTTCCACTTGTTGTGTGCTAGCGGGTCGCACGACTTATTTGCCTGTATGAATTTAATGATAGTTCCCGACAAGGTCGTAGAGAAAGATAATGGTGGATATGGGTCTACCCATCTTGTGCGAGTAGGAGATGTTGGATTTTAGGGTTGGGTCGCCCAATATGGGTTGACCCGACCCGACCCATTTAGTTTAGGTCAAAAGGAAGTTGTGGGAAGTTATGTAAATAACTTCCCACTATATCCAAAAAGAAAAAAAGAGGAGAACGAACGTAAGTTCTCAGACAATAGCAGAAGAAAAGTCTTCTGGCTTTCTCTCATTTTCTCTCCCTCAATCTCCCTTAAAATCACCATGTTTACTACGTATAAATATAAGGCTCTTAAGTTGTGAACATATAGTTCAAAGTCTAATTCGTACTTTGAACTTCGATTCGCAGCTGTTTAACGGTGGAACAAACGTGGTTAATTCCTACAAACTCTTCCGCATACTACGAGGTTAGTATTAAATTTTATTCGGTTTATGAACATCCGTATTGTGTACTTAAATTCTTCAGGAGATTTGACAATAATTACATATGAAGTATTTGGAATATGTTTGTCAGTTCTATTAGTTATCAAAAAGTGAGATTGAACCTTGCACTAAATGTGTGGCGATTGTCACATGTCGTATATGTAAATGTTTTATTTTGGGGCGTGATTTATATGTGTGATTTATAAGTCAGTGGTGTGAGTATTAAAAATAATTTATATTAACCATTTTCGGCCAGTAGAAAATATGTACAAGTAGTTATTTCTTATGCTTACAACACTAGTCTTTTCTACGGGCCTGGGTTAACCATTTTAGGCTTGGAGCGTGACATGAACTCTATGACTGATGAAGAAAATGATAATATTGTAGTAGTAGAATCTGGCCAAGGCTTAAGCCCTACTCTTAGATAGTGAATTAGGGTTAGATTAATTCAAATTCATATGACAATGGGCCACCTTGAGCCCAAGTTAGGAAATGTTTATAAATATCCCTCTATGCCTTGTTAGGAAGGAGGAAAAAACCCTGGCCTCCAACATGGTCCTCTTGCAACCATCTTCTCTAACCTCTTTTGATCATCTAGGGCTAACAACTTGTCAGTACCTACAATAAAGGAATTATGGAGGTAAAAACTAGGTGATCTAAGTTATAAATCTATGGAGCTGCATAATCTTAAATGTAAATTTTGAAGGTCTACAAATAATCTTTCTGACTCAAGAAATGGGTGGTATAAAACTTGCCGAGGTACAAAGCTGACCAATCAATTCACTCATGTCATTGTTAAGAATAGGTTGCCGCTGCTGGGGGATAGAAACGTCCTCCTAGCTGCATATACAACCATATTCTGATGATATACCCCTAAAATAATCCCTAGTGAAAACAAATGCCATGCCAGATATATCAAATGCTTGTTGAACTAACTGGTAAATCAAAAAGACCCATTAAAACATTCATTTTAAGAAGCTATATTTGGAAGATCACGTTGGGATCAATGCAAAATGATATGAACAATTTTATAGACAGAATGTCATTTTTCCCGTGAATTTTGGCCTTAATTTCAAACTCCCCAGTGAGATTTTAATTTTATCCATATTCACCTGTGACATCAAATTTTACCAAACAAAGCCTCGTGTTAAAATGCATTTTTATCCATAGGATTGAATGGATTGCTGATGCTAAATCTGTTTCTTTCTCCACTGCTTCAACCTGGGAAGCAATTCGAGTGAAGCATGTTGCTGTGAGGTGGGCTGATTTTGATTTTCTACTGCTATATTAAGTTAAGAGGAACATAAGTTGGATCAGGAGGCTATTCAATTACTTGACTCCTTACGTTTCAAAATCTCCAAGACGTGCATACTATAATTATAGAGATCTTGACTTGGGAGAAAACAATATTGGTAATACAAGCTACAAACAAGCCAGCAAATGGGGAAAAAAATATTTTAATAATAACTTCAATAGATTGGTGCAGGTGAAGACCAAAGTTGATCCTAACAACTTTTTCAGGAACGAGCAAAGTATTCCATCTCTGGTACCATCATCAGAAAATCTATTGTTCATTAATTTCAGTCATAGGTCAAAACAACATTACAATATGTTTTTCAGCTAGAAATAATGGGATCGATAATAAGTACTATATATATGTGTGCGCGTACGCATTTGTGTTTGTTTATCAATCATTGTGTAATAAGATTTTTTCTTACCTCATGCTTTATAATTTGTCTTTAATTTTCTAACCTCTGAGTCAACAATTTTATCTTCTTTTTTTTTTTTTTTTTTTTTTTTCATTCTGGGCCTGTAACAATTGATATATTCTTAAATAGCGATGGCAGTGGGTAATGTTTAAAATCGAAATTAACAAGTATTCGACTGATAACCAACCCGATAACAAAAATCAATCGATACCCTTTAGTTTGTGTTTTTATAGAGGGTAACTGATAGGTAATGATAGGTTTTGGTATTAAATATTAAAAAAATAAAAATAAAATGCAAGACTCAATTATTAATTTACTATATATATATATATATATATATATATATATATATATAGTTTTTACAAACTTTTAATTTTTTTTTTTTTTAAAAACCCAGTTATTAGTATATATATATATAGTTTTTATATACTTTTTATATTAGACTAATAGAATAACACCTAAAAAATATATTTCTTTCTTTAATCAAATGCCAAAGTTACCTAAATGGCAAAACCCTCAAATAAGTTATACATTTTTATCATTGTCTTAACTCTCTCTTTCTATATTTGTTGGATATTTTCTTTATCAGCTATTTTCTTATTACGCATAGACAAACATTTATCGATTTTAGTTTTATTAAAATTGGGTATTTATTAATTTATAGACAAATATTGAAATGATTATATAATTTATTTCAAATTCTATCATCTTATTGTGTATAGTTCTTCGTTTGTTTTATTTTTGGGCTTTTTTGACATTTAATTAAAATTAATTTATCTTACATCTTTTTTAGGTTGGTTTTCTATTTAAACTAATTTTTAATTATTTTTTTAATATAAAGGGTTACGGTTATGGATACCCGTAATTATTTAGATTTATTTGCAGTTATGATTATGGTAATGTACTGAGTTTCAAACCCATAAAGTTATTATTATAATTATGATTATTGGTTATGCTAAACGATTTCAATTATAGTCATATAATTTGTTCGATTAACCGACCCACTAATCTATCATCTATCAAGACTTTAAACACAAATATAATAACATCAATATAGAATAGTAAAACTAAGAGCTTCTAAACCAAATAAACAATATAAGTTTTAATGATGAAGTCATGGAAGCCCAAGACTATACTGAAAAGAGTTGCTGGTTTCATGCTTTAAAAGATTCACATGCAGTCAAAAATTCTTTCTAAACCATAAATCAGAAAATTTCCTGCAAAAATAAGGTTTATATAATATACACATATTCTCTTGTTATAGTTCCTTGTTCAGCTTAATATAGAAGGATTTAAGAAGGTACCTTATACTCAAGAGTTGAGTAGAATAGTTAAATAATAACCTGTCATAATCAAAGATTTTAAGTTTGAACTATGATTTTCGGCCTCCAGTACTATAAAAAAAAAAAAAAAAGCCAACTGTGAATTTAAAACTAGGGTAAATTGCAAACTACCCCTTCTGGTTTGTCGAGTATTCACATTGTGCTTTATGTTATCGAAATGATGGATTAGTCCCTTGAATTTTTTACAAAGGAGAGATAGTTAACCCTGTCTTCTACACGCCTCTCTATATATTTGCCACTAATTTGTCTGGTCCCAATCTAAAACCCATATTGATCCAACCTCCAATTCTTATAACTCTCAGCAAGTTCTGATTTAAGCATGAATGAAATAGACCCCGCAGACATACTTTGCCCTCTGTTTATTCCGAATACATCCATTTTTCCATGGCAAATCGGTTCATTATAATTGAAAATCTTAAATGTATTAAGAAATCTCAAGATTTCTCTTTAATAAGCAACACCAAAAAATGTGCAGATTGTGCTTGCATCACAACAAGAGAAGACTTGCTTAAACTTTATTGTTTATGCATCCTTCAGAAGTTCTTTCTTTAATTTGATCCAAGAAATTTTGTCCAAGCGCTAAGCAAAGCGAAGCCTGGTAGAGAGTACTGACGTATGATATTTTTCTCTTTTTTCTTTTTTTTGGTTTATTTTGAGCCTTAAGTCATTTTACATCACTTAAGATATTACACATAAAAATGAATCTCAAGACCTCTTGCATTTAAAGTGATAATCATACCACTAGCTAGACCAAACGGCCAGTGTTGACGTATGATATTTTCATTTCTGAGACACGCATGAGAAATTTCCTGATATGAGCTTGGGCACTTCCAAGACACATATGAACTCCATCACTGATGAAAAAAATGATAATATAATCTTGGATAATTATCGAAATAGTTCTAGATTTTTGTCTTTTTTTATATTTAAGTCATTTATTTTTTATTTTAGACAAAATTGTTCATCATCTTTTATTTTGGTGACATTCATTAGTCTTTGAAGCAAAATTCGTCAAAAAATAACGTTAATGAGCATGTGGATGGCTCGTGGCTGCAAAATACACAAATCTTCATGGATAAAATTATCACGCAGTAAAATATAAGCATCAGTTTATGCATTTTACATTTACGTACTCACTAACGTTATTTTTTGACAAATTTTACTTTAAAGACTGACAACTATCACCAAAATAAAAGATAAAAAACTATTTTATCCAAAATAAAATATATAATACTTAAATGTCAAAAAAACAAAAATCTAGAGTCATTTCAATAAATTACCCTTTAATCTTTCTTACTCGAGAAATGGGTGGTACGCTTTGAGAGGTACATGTTGGAGAAGATAACTGTACAAATTAGTAAATCATTTATTGTGATAGTTATATCTCATGATTATATTTTATTCTTAATAATTTTATTTTTATTTTACTTATTATTTTCTTATTTTTATTTTTATTATTATTATTTTATTTGTTCTAGATATTATATTTTGTGTAGTTTTTTTTTTTTTTATTTTATTTCAATATGTTTTTATTTTATTATTTTTATATTATTTTGTTTATTTGTTTTTATTTTATTTTATCTTTTTTTATTTTTTTATTTTTTAGTTTTTTTTATTATTTTTTTATTATATTTTTTATTTTCTTATTATTTATTATTTTAATTTTTGAATTATTTTATGGTATTTATTTTAATTTTGCATTTTCTAAGATGAGTATTTGAGTCTTTTATTTTCTCAAAGTTATTTTCATGACTTGAGAATGTGAGATTCTCACCCCCTCACATGAGAATAAAAATTAGTCAAATTATATGAATATTATATTATCAGGAATGTAATATTTTCAAGAATATTTTTTTATTACGTGAACCAAATGCCTTCTTAAAGTTACTTATCGGTTACTCCAATGGAGGCTTTAGAAGGTGAGACTTTCTAAAATTGGGTAGTTTTAGAGTCTCAAATGCCCAAAAAGTAACACTATTTATAACAAAAGTATGTGGAGTCTATTACTTTTGGTTTAAAAGATGCCAAAATAAAGACCCAATTTATATTTTGTCATCAAATTTAGAGTCTAAAAATTAGATTGAGTTTTTATTTTAGTATTTTTTAAGTTAAAAGTGGTAGATTTTATATACTTTTATTATAAATAGTATTATTTTTTTGATATTTGAGACTCTAAAACTATTTAATTTTGAAATATTTTACTTTTTAAAACTTCCATTAGAGATACTCTTAAAAGAGCGAGGAAGCGTTTTCCAAAATTGCATTAGATAAAGACAACAATTTTAGACGTCCCTATTTGCTGTACCTATTGCAAATATTTTAAGATTTGTGAACGGTTCTAGGAAGATTTGCATGCCGCATATGTTGACTCTTACTCATGGGGCTGGAACCCCACATAACCACCAAGTTGTTCCGAATTTGGAGTTGTTCCGATTTTGGAGTTGTTATACAAGTGGGGCAACTGAGTCGTCCTTGTTATACTAGCAAAGCACCTAATGATGGTTGGATAATACAAATGGCCGTATGATAATATCCTCCTGGCTAAGATAAGATGGTCCTTTTATGGTCCCAGAAAAAAAAAAAAAAAAAATCCAACAAAGGAAAAATTACTGGAACACACTTTATTATTTTACTAAAATTTTAAGTTTGTCTATATTGTTCATATAATTACTACAAGGAAAATTATTTTTAACAACGATTCATTGCCAATTCATCATTCAAAAAAAGACGTATTAGTGACAAAAATTATGGCCCGAAAGATGGTAACAAATTGAAAACGATTTGGAGACGACAGTGACTTGTCGTCGCTAATTTGTCTCTAATTAGAGATGAATTAGAGACAAACGTTGAAAATATTGCAGAAAATAAAAAGGTAGTCGCAAATTCATCTCCATAATTCGTCTCTCTAAATGGAGACGAATTTGCGACAACCTCTTATTTTTGGACATGTTAGTCACTAAATAGAGACGAAATCATTTTTGCGACAAAACAGAGACGAACATATTTTTGCGACAAATTGGAGACGAATATGAAGACAGAGATGAAAATGTGACGAACAGTGAAAAATGTGACGATACTTTTAGCAATGGCCGTGTTTTGTTGCCTGGTCATCACATTTTTTGATTTAGCAACAAAAATGAGGTGAGTTTTGACGGTCGCAAAAATAATTTTTCTTGTAGTGTTAGTTAATTTGGTCCTTATTATTTTTAAAAATAGTTCAAATTTGTTACTATTATTCAAAATTAGCTAGTTTAGTTCTTATTATATCTTAAAAAGATTAAAAATTGTAATTTAGCCAATTCCATTTGCGCAAATTTCTCTCCAACATATACGTAAACATAAAAACCATGGCAACCTTAACAGTTTGTTATCCATTCGTGTGTCAACTAGACATCTACTCCGGCAATGTGCAATAAGCAGCCATGCAGAGCACAGAATCTCTTTTCAACTTCTAGAAGTAACATATTTTCAAGATTGGTGATCAAGTTCTCAAATTGGAGACATCACACGTGCACATATAAAACAACATAGCAAAACGTTAAATACGATGTTAGGCTAGAATATTGACATTTCTAGGACCCAACGTCGTCTAGAATATTGTCATTTCTAGGACCTTCACGCCTTCATCTTGCTTGTCAAAAGATTTTTCTTAATAAAATGTCAATCTGATTACTTCTAGCACATAGATAGGTCTCACTACAAAAAAAATGGGGTTTTAACGGCAGTTTATACAGTTTTTTATGACGGTTTGAACTGTTATTTTTTTCTAAAACAGCGGTCTGTAAACCACCGTAAAAGACTTCAAAAACCACCATACATGCGGCCACCGCAAAAGGTTATTAGACTTTTGAGGCGGTTCAGTTAACTGACGGCATTGGAGGCATGAGCGGCGGTTTTCCTAACCGTCGTAATTGATTGGCTTTAATTTGATGGCTATTGCTTGCTTCCAAGATTTTTTTTTTTCGGTTTGTTTCTTGTGAACTTTATCATCATTTTCTCCCTGCTTCCACTTCTTTTTTTATTTTTTTTGCTTTGTTTCTTGTGCTATTTTATCATCTTTTTTTCTGACTGCTTCCATTTTTTTTTGGGTTTGTTTCTTGTGGTGAAGAATTGAATCCATCAATTTGTTACTGCCTTTAAACTTCCTTGCTGAATATATGAATCCATCAACTAGATAGTTAATAAAGAAGGAGAACAAGATAACAACCACTGAAAAGAAAGTGAGTATGTGAGGATTTCAATTAAACACTTTTTATTCAAAAGACATCCATACAATCAATTCTTAATTGGATAGATAAAAGACATCCACAACAAAACAATTCTCAACTCCAAATTTATGCACTCCGAGAATCTTGTCTTGAACTATCTTGAGAATTCTCACTTCCTACATGGCAAACCTGTAAGAAAGAAAAAAAGTGTATATTATCGAGCCAAAATCATATAATATAATGCACTCGAGATCTCAAGCATAAATAGGTAAAGAAAGAACATATAGGAGCTAGCCAAAAGTGATTAATGCAGCTAATCAAACTGATCATGTCTCTGTTGGAAGAATCGTGCATATAGATACGTTGGAACACAACACTATATTTACGTGGTTCGGCATAACCTACGTCCACAAAACATTATTTTTTATTATTCATAAAAACTACTACAATAATGACTTCGATATGCCTACCTAAAGGTATATATATTCTAAATCTAATCTAATCTAATATGGTACACCCACCTTGTGGTATGTGACAACTAAAATCAACCTAGATAGCCCTATTTATAGATAATAATTGCTAATCTTTTTAGGAATACGATTCATATACTCTATACTAAAACTTATTTAATATAATCATAATCACTAATAGAATCCTAATCAAGTTTAATTACTAACATCCCCCCTTAAACTTGATTTGACTTGCTAGCAACCACGAACCACCACGATGTGATCCACCGCTATCTTCTCCAATGGTTTCTTCCTTCGCCGACGACAATTTGGTCAAGGGAGGCATGCAGCAGCGGTACCATCATCAGTTTCTCTTTCTAGCAAATCCAATTGTCTGCAGATCATGGTTTCAAACTCCAATGGATTGTCAAGCTACCAAAGCCTAGAGTTGCTTCTTCATCAACGAAACGACTTCGTCTTTGGCCTCGTTTTGAGCTGCGGCATATTTCTCTTTGCTGTTGCAATTCTTCCTTTTTTTATTTTTTATTTTTTCCTACTTTATTTTTTTATTTTTGTCTTTTTTTGTTTTTTCCTTTTTTCCTTTTTTTTGTTGATTTTTTATTTATTTTTGGTTATGTTCTCTCTTGCAACTTTTTTTTCGCCAATCGTCTCCGTCTCTTTCTTCAATAGTGGTGCTCATTGAGTTTCTTTCTAGACAATCGCAGTTGTCTGTCTTCTTCGGTGCACTTGGGGATGCCATCTCTTTCATAGCACAACAGCGATGATGCATAGCCATCCCTTCTCTGTTGGCCATGTTGTTATCTTCTGAACTTGGAGTTGCTATTGGAACTCCATTGCTCCGGCGCGGCATCAATTTGCTAAACGTGTCGCGGCAATAATCTTCAACAACGAGCACTACACCATGACTCGACACAAGCTTCTTGATTGCTTCAACGTTATCTTCTTTGAAGTCGTCTGCTCTAGCAGCAGAATGCACTTCTCTTGGCGACAATAATAACTAACATATCTATATGCAGTCCCAGGCTCTGATACTACTTTGTTGGAAGGATTTTGCACATAGATACGTTGGAACACAACACTATTTTTACGTGGTTCGGCATAACCTACGTCTACAAAATATTATTTTTTATTATTCATAAAAACTACTACAATAATGACTCCGATATACCTACCTAGAGGTATATATACTCTAACTCCAATCTAATCTAATATGGTACACCCACCTTATGGTGTGTGACAACTAAAATGAACCTAGATAGCCCTATTTATAGATAACAATTGCTAATCCTTTTAGGAATATGATTCCTATACTCTATACTAAAACTTATTTAATAGAATCATAATCAATAATAAAATCCTAATCAAGTTTAATTACTAACAGTCTCATATATCAAAAATAAATCGCCTCATGAGGTGATATACCTGAGAAGATAAAATGACTTGCCTCAAGAGATCTATCTCTTCCTCAATCATATAAAACAAGGCATTTTGTCAGTTTCAAAAATGCGTAACGGTCCAATTTGTCCCTCTGCTTTCATCTGCATCATTAAGTTGAAAATGTCATAAGAAAAATTTGAAGCTATGCTTTTCAGCGAAAGAATTCAAAGAATATGTGCTAAGAAAACTAACAGACTCGAAGGTTAATGAAGACGAAACTGAACACTAGACTTGGTAGTGTACAACAATCAGACTATTATCAATACTAGGGCATATTTTTACAGCCCCATATTTAAAGACCTTGGCATTTCAAAGAGCAACTAATGTAGATGATTTTATGAAAATGCATATTTTTAGGGGTCTCTAAGAAAATTGGTTCCTCCCACCGGAACCAACCTCCTCCCCCACCTTATAACTTTTCATGGCCGTAACCAAAATTTCTCTTTCAGGCCTTATTATCAATACTAGGGATGGTATAAGATTATTAAATTCATTAAGCATACCATTGGTGACGGTGCGAGGACTTTTGTGTTATGGGATTGGTGGCTTCCTTGTGGGTCACTGTATGATTTTATGAGGGTGAATAATATCAATATCCCCATGCACCTTTACACTCTTAAAGTGGCCAACTGCATTTACAACAATCAGTGGAGATGGTGTGATAACCCGAACCCGACATGCATTTAATGGCATTTAATTGCATTTAATTAAGTGTTATCTTAAATGTTAGCACTGAATTTTATGTTTATTTTTAGTTAAACATTCATTTGTAGCTTTATTTTCATATTTCTTTTAGAAGCAATTAAATAATACTTGAGTTAATTATTTTAACGGAATATCAACTACTTTCATATTTATGTTAATCGGTTTTATTTTTCTTGCACCTTAATACTCGGTTTTCAATTAAATGAAAAGTAGCTCCAAGCCGGAGTAAATTTTCAACTATGTTGTTTCTCAAAAATTATATTTTCTTAAATTCTTTGATGTTTAATTGTTATTCTTTTATTGCCGCAAAGTGCATAGCATATCGAGAATGATAGTTAGGAAATGATTTCTAGTCCTCAGTAAATAGTGAAAACTAGTATTTTGTGTTTTAAATTTTAGTGTTTTAGTTGTTATTAACTAGAATTGGAATTGTGTTGGTTGTTTTAACCTTAAAATGCAAGAAATAAGCCTAATTGACCAACTTAAGTTAGTTTGACCAAAGCTTGACCAATTGACCAAGGCTTGTCATCATATTTAAGCTTATAATAGCATAAAATAAAATAAAAAAGAGGTGAAAACAGAATAGAAAGGGCCGAAAATTCAAGGAGAGAAAAAAAAAAAGATTTCAACATCAAAACTTCAAATCTTCGCGTGAGCTTGCACGGGGTGGTTTCCGAGGCATCCAACAAGGTTTTCCTAGTGTCTAGGAGTGTCTAAGGTGAGGGTTTCATCGTTATTTGTGCATTTGAAATTATTGTACCTAAACTTTAATTTTTGGGATTTAGCCGTAGATTGTTATTTAATTCATTTTGATGCTTGAAGAATGTTCCCTATCAATTGTAGAACATGTATTTATAGCTTTTTAGCATTTTCTGCTTTTGAATATCGAAATTGCAATTTAGATTGATAATTGAATAGTAAATTATGAATAGTAAAATCTCGTTTCGATGAAGTTGCTCCGTTATGCGTTCTGTTGATGTAGGAAGGTGCTAGATATGCTAGAATGCCTAAATGTATGGTTTAATTGGATTGTGTAATGGAAAAAATGGAGGAAAATGGCTTAGTGAAAGTTGGGGTCGTTTAGGTCTAGTTTGGCATTTTATCATTTTGCGTGATGGCATTGTCGAGGTACGTCATGGAAGCACTTTTGGTGCAGTTGTGACATTGGTTGGGTGATCGGTTGAGGTACCTGTAGTACAAAGGAGCAAAAGGGGAAAATCGGGGCTTTGCGTGAATTCTAGGGTTAAGTAGGGTTTCGGGGTCTTTAGACGTACCTTATGGTGAACTATGAGGATTGGTGAAGTCGGTTTCGAAAACTCGTGGCTCGTTTGAAAGTAGTAGCATTTTGAAAGTTAGGGTCATTTTCTGATTTTGTGTGTTTTCATAGTGTAATGCCTATAGAATGCTTAATATTACTTGTTATGCTTGTTAAAGTTGATTATGACTGAATTTGTATATCAATTGTTGATAATGCTTGTTAGTGTTGTTCTTGTTATTTTATTGATTGTATATGATTATTGTATCACATGTTGTTATTAACCTGCACTTCAGTGCCTTGCTCGATTATCGTTATATATCTCGTATTGCATTGTATAAGTGTCAGGCGCGTGAGTGATGGGCCTCTCTGGGTAGCCTCGGGTTGCTAGTGTTGGTTGGTCTAGCTCCGTGTCCTATTCCCTTTCTCGCTTAGGTTGCCACCCAAGGAGTTTTGGATCGTAGAATTGACACAGTATGTCCGGAGTACTCTAACGGAAGTTATAAGGTAGGTGAGCCGGTGCGTCATCGTTAAAGTCATCAAATTCGTGATCGGTACATTTCTCGCTCGAGTGAACCATAGCCTTCAGAGTGTGGTATAGCTTTGAATGGTTGTGTTAATGCTTTTATTAAGTGTTTATTGTATTGATTGTCTATATTGAATGCCTAATTGTCAGATATATATATTGCTTAACTGCCTTATTTGCATTGCACGATTTTCTTTCTTTCCACCTCGATATCTGTCTCGCCATCACTGAGTATACGTTTTGAGTATACTCACTCCTCACCACCATATTTCAGGAAATGCCATGTTAGCTGGAAAGTTCGTGGATATGTGATAGATCATGCTTGAAGAGTCGCCTTGCGTGCTATGTGGCTTGAGTTGTCAAAGATGCAAAGATGTATGTTTCATGTGTTGTTGTATTTAATGTTTATAAGGAATGTAATTTAAATTTAACTAGGTGATTGAGGTAGAATGATAAGATAGTTTATGTATCTAGTTAGTATGGCTTAACTTTAATGCATGTTTGTATGGCTTAAAGAAAGAGTTAGAATAGTCTGGGTACTTGAAAATGTATGTATACTTGTTGTGTTTAATTGCTGAGAAACAAGGCTCGGATGGCCTTGAGGTGTTTGAATGATTGGACATGGTACTGGTCCACTTATATGCTATTACAGGTTTTATATTTTGCCTAGAAATATGAGAGACTTCGTACGTCTTTCCCTAAAATTTTATGCCCGGGTTTGGAATTGGGTTACGATTAGATTGATTGATTGACCCTCCGGTCTCGAGATGGATCAGGGTGTTACAGGTGGTATCAAAGCTTGTTTAGCTCATAAGCCAGGACAGGGTCCTCGGTCTGGTGGGTAGTGATCTTTGAATGTGTACTTGTTAAGTGTGTCTTGAAAGTGTATGCTTGTATGTGAGATTGTGTGTCTTGACCTGAATGTGTGCTCCTATGTGATATAGTTATGTGTTATGTGTTTATTGTGTGCTAAGTGAAGTGAAGTGTCTAGTTGTGCATTGAATTGGCCAATTGAATTGGCATTGTGAATCGAATCGACCTCGTGAATTGTTATTTGCTTGAAGTATTGCTTGTAATATGTGTATTGAAATGTCTTTAGTTGGTTATGCTGTGATTTGAATTGATTATGTCGTGCTTGACTTGATTGTCGTGCTTGAGTGACTTTGTTGAATAAACTGTTTTATAAACTTGCTTGCATAGTAGTTTAAGGCATGTGTATAAATGTGATATCTTGGCATTCATACATGTCCCGTGGAAATGGTAAGTAAGTCCTCTTTCTACCCTGAAGAAATGGTTCACAGTTGGCCTTTCAAGGTGTACGGATTGGCAGGAAATGAATGGTATTTAATTAGCCTTTATTTAGGAGTTGGTGTTTGTTTTTGGAGCTCAGTTGTTGGCGAATCTCTAGGGTCCTCCTCTGTGCTTAACAGTTGTGAAAGAGTGGTATTCTTTTGGGGTTTTATTTGGTTGTTCTCTGGGGCATTCTTTGGTTTTCTTAATAGGTATTCTTTGGAGACTTCTGTTGGCACTTCTCGGTGGACTTGGCTATTGGGATTTCAATCAGACTTGCTGCACAGTATTATCTATGGTATATGTGTCTCGGTCTTTATTGGTGTGATACTGGCATTCCTGATTGGAAATTCTTCAATGGCATTTTATAGAATTCTTAGTGGGCATTCTACTAGTATCTTTCCTTGATGGCACTTATTGGAAGTCGTACACTTGGAATCTTGTTCAGACTTATTATCTCATATTGCTTATGGTATGCTGTGGAATACTTTGGGCTTTCTTAGTGGTAAGTTGTATAAAGTTCTCTCTTGGCAAACAGTGCAGGGGCCTCGGAGTTTGGTTTTGTATATTGTGCACCAGCTCGGTATTTTCCTAAGGGTTTTCGTCTAGCTGGGAAACTATATTTGTTATTCAACTTGATTGTCTTATTGGGCACATTATATTTTCCCTGCTATTCCCTTTGACATTCTTCTCAGCATTTGATAGCGATACTCGGAATCTAATTGGTTGTCCTATGGGGTTATTATTTGGAAGGCTTCTTTGAAACTTTTGAAGTATATTTGATTGGGTTTCTTAGTATTTTCTTCAACACTCTTAACAGGGAATTCTTCAATGAAATTCATGACCAGCGTGGTATTTCTTTGGACCTCTCGATGGAACCTTTGTTTAAGCCTTTATTTGGCTTCTTGCTTGGGAATTCTCGGACAGTAATAGTTGAACTTCTACTAGAGATTCGTGTATGGGGTATTCATTCGGTATTCTTCTTACCATTAATATGTGATGTGATTTTATCTACAGTATCTTTGCTTTAGTCTTTATTGGTATTATCTCGGCGCTTTTGGCTGAAATTTTATTCTTCTTCGGTATTCGTGTCAACGGGATCTTGTACGATATCTACATTTGAGCCTTTATTCAGTATTACTACTTGGAATGTCTTCTTAAACTTCCCTATTGGTTATCTTGATTAATATACTTGCTTAGCAGCTGATGAAGATTAGTCAGAGTTGGATTTCAGTGGATGCAGAGTTCTATTGGAAGAAGAATTACGAGAACGCAATTGTTTTAAGGGGGGAAGGATGTGATAACCCGAACCCGGCATGCATTTAATGGCATTTGATTGTATTTAATTAAGTGTTATCTTAAATGTTAGCACTGAATTTTATGTTTATTTTTAGTTAAACATTCATTTGTAGCTTTATTTTCATATTTCTTTTAGAAGCAATTAAATAATACTTGAGTTAAATATTTTAACGGAATATCAACTACTTTCATATTTATGTTAATCGGTTTTATTTTTCTTGCACCTTAATACTCGATTTTCAATTAAATGAAAAGTAGCTCCGAGTCAGAGTAAATTTTAAACTATGTTACTTTTCGAAAATTATATTTTCTTAAATTCTTTGAGGTTTAATTATTATTCTTTTATTGCTGCAAAGTGCATAGCATATCGAGAGCGATAGTTAGAGAGTGTTTTCTAGTCCTCAGCAAATAGTGAAAACTAGTATTTAGTGTTTTAAATTTTAGTGTTTTAGTTGTTGTTAACTAGAATTGGAATTGTGTTGGTTGTTTTAGCCTTAAAATGCAAGAAATAAGCCTAATTGACCAACTTAAGTTAGTTTGACCAAAGCTTGACCAATTGACCAAGGCTTGTCATCATATTTAAGCTTATAATAGCATAAAATAAAATAAAAAAGAGCTGAAAACAGAATAGAAAGGGCCGAAAATACAAAGAGAGAAAAAAAAAGATTTCAACATCAAAACTTCAAATCTTCGCGTGAGCTTGTACGGGGTGGTTTTCGAGGCATCCAACGAGGTTTTCCTATCATCTAGGAGCGTCTAAGGTGAGGGTTTCATCGTTATTTGCGCATTTGAAATTATTGTACCTAAACTTTAATTTTTGGATTTTAGCAGTAGATTGTTATTTAATTCATTTTGATGCTTGAAGAATGTTCCCTAGCAATTGTAGAACATGTATTTATAGCTTTTTAGCATTTTCTGCAGTTGAATATCGAAATTGAAATTTAAATTGATAATTGAATAGTAAATTGTGAATAGTAAACCCGTGTTTCGATGAAGTTCCTCCGTTATGCGTTCTGTTGATGTAGAAGGTGCTAGATATGCTAGAATGCCTAAATATGTGATTTAATTGGATTGTGTAATGAAAAAACAGAGGAAAATGGCTTAGTAAAAGTTGGTGTCGGTTAGGTCAAGTTTGGCAGTTTATCGTTTTGCGTGAAGGCATTGTCGAGGTACGTCATGGAAACACTTTTGGTGCAGTTGTGACATTGGTTGGGTGATCGGTTGAGGTACCTGTAGTACAAAGGAGCAAAGGGGGAAATCGGGGCTTTGCATGAATTCTAGGGTAAAATAGGGTCTCGGGGTCTTTAGACGTGCCTTATGGTGACCTAGGAGGATTGGTGAAGTCGGTTTCCAAAACTCGTGACTCGTTTGAAAGTAGTAGCATTTTGAAAGTTGGGGTCATTTTGTGATTTTGTGTGTTTTCATAGAGTAATGCCTATAGAATGCTTAATATTGCTTGTTATGCTTGTTAAAGTTGATTATGACTAAATTTGTATAACAATTGTTGATAATGCTTGTTAGTGTTGTTCTTGTTATTTTATTGATTGTAAATGCTTATTGTATCGCATGTTGTTACTAACCTTCACTTCAGTGCCTTGCTCGATTTATCGTTATATATCTCGTATTGCATTGCATAAGTGTTAGGCGCGTGAGTGATGGGCCTCTCTGGGTAGCCTTAGGTTGCCAGTATTGGTTGCTCTAGCTCCGTGTCCTATTCCCTTTCTCGCTTGGGTTGCCGCCCAGGGAGTTTGGGTCATAGAATTGACAGAGTATGTTCGGAGTACTCTAACGGAAGTTATAAGGTGGGTGAGCCGACGCGTCATCGTTAAAGTCATCGAATTCGTTATCGGTACATTTCTCGCTCGAGTGAACCATAGCATTCAGAGTGTGGTATAGCTTTGAATGGTTGTGTTAATGCTTTTATTAAGTGTTTATTGTATTGATTGTCTATATTGAATGCCTACTTGTCAGATATATATATTGCTTAACTGCCTTATTTGCATTGCACGATTTTCTTTCTCTCCACCTCGATATCTGTCTCGCCCTCACTGAGTATACATGTTGAGTATACTCACTCCTCACCACCACATTTCAGGAAATGCCATGTTAGCTGGAAAGTTCATGGATATGTGATAGATCGTGCTTGGAGAGTCGCCTTGCGTGCTATGTGGCTTGAGTTGTCAAAGATGCAAAGATGTATGTTTAATGTGTTGTTGTATTTAATGTTAATAAGGAATGTAATTTAAATTTAACTAGGTGATTGAGGTAAAATGATAAGATAGTTTATGTATCTAGTTAGTATGGCTTAACTTTAATGCATGTTTATATGGCTTAAAGAAAGAGTTAGAATAGTCTAGGTACTTGAAAATGTATGTATACTTGTTGTGTTTAATTGTTGAGAAACAAGGCTCGGATGGCCTTGAGGTGTTTGAATGATTGGACATGGTACTGGTCCACTTATATGCTATTACAGGTTTTATATTTTGTCTAGAAACAGGGGAGACTCCGTCCGTCTTTCCCTAAAATTTTATGCCCAGGTTTGGAATTGAGTTGCGATTAGATTGATTGATTGAACCTCCGGTCTCAAGAGGGATCGGGGTGTTACAGATGGCCTCGAGAGCTTGAGTTCATTGAAGACCTTAATCTGTGCTAGCCAAATCATGAGAGACGAGATTTGATTTTGTGGAATAACAATGAGTCTTTCTCGAATCGCAACACTTGGAATGCTATTCGAGATCCAAGTGTGAAAATGAAGTGGGCTCATCTTGTTTGGAACAAAATTGTTATCCCAAGACAAAGCTTTTGTACCTGGTTAACCTGTCTCAATTAGATTAATCATTAGGAGACAAAAACAAAAAAAGTTAAGGACCACTTTATTCCTTTTTTTAAAGCTTTTTGACTCTGCTTTTGTCTTTTTAGGATGAAGATTTTTTTTAATGCAAATTGGGGGCCCGGGAAGGTTTTTTAAAAAATATACTACATAACTTTTTTTTAAAAAAAATGATTTTGGAGGGGCCCAGACACCCCTTGGTCCCCGGCTGGTACCGCCTCTGACTCCGCTTGTCCTTGAGATGAAGTGGTCACTTAACAGTAACTATGAATTTATTTTCATTGCACTTGGAACCTTTGGTAATATGCAGTGACGTTTATAAATTCATTGCGTGGTTTGACAAATCAAAATTAAATACAGTGGTGTAATGAAGAAAGCCCTTTCCCCTAAAAGACTGCCATATATATGATGTTAATCTTTCCTTAGTAACCAGGTAAAAAGAATATATAAACAACTATCTCAAGTGAAAATTTTTATTTTAGAGGCATACTTGACGAAAGTTTGATATTAAAAATGCCATCCACAATGTTTTCACTGAATGCTTCTCTTTACGTAAACCTAGCTAGTAAATTATCTTGGTATTTGAGGTGAAAAATTATGGGTTTTAAGTAAATTTTGAGTTAGTGGACAATGAATTCAATCTTTCATTGCAGAAAAAAAGTACATGATCCTTTTATATCAAATAATATAATGAAAGAGGATCCAACGATGATTAATATTATTTATATAGTTATATATAGTTATGATGAATGGATGTGAATAATTTAATGTATATTTTTTTTAAAAAAAAATATATAGGTTCGGCCCCCCATAAATACTGACAAAGTTGTCTTAAGTATACAACTTCCTAATTAGCTTGGTAGTTGGCTATACTTAAGTTTAGCTTATTGTTCTGTGTTCAAGTTTTAACAGTAGCTTTTTTTTCTTTTTGTTTTGCTGCCAGTTTGAACTGGCTTTAAAGGGAAAAAGAAAAGATGAAAGGCTAGCTGCCAGTTTGAACGGGCTTTTAAGGGGAAAAAAAATAGATGAAAGGCTAGGGAAGTGCCACATGGGCACTTCCCCAAACCCATTAGCAGGAAACCAAAAGCAGATATCAATTGATCAAAATAAGCCCTTTTGAAAATAAAAACCAACGATTTCTAAACAGCCCTTTCTTTTAGCAAAAAAAAAAAAATGTACCATCTCTTCTTGACTCTTTCAAGTTTTCAAGGCTTCAACTCTCAAATCTCTTTAGAAATTTTAATTTCTCCAAAGGTATCTATATCTTTTCAAAAAAAAAACTATCATTTTTTTCCTCAATTTAAATTGTATATATTAAATTGTAATGATTATGTATATATTAGTGTATATAAGTGTATTATGTGTATTCATATTTTGTTGATATAATCAGACTCTAAAGAATGAATCAAACTATTAAAGTATAAAGTTAACATGGATAAAGAGCAAAAAAGAATGTGTTTTGGCGAAATTATGCTAGAAAAAAGAGTCTATAACTTGTGTTGAGTAAATAAGTGTTGGTGTTGCATTATAAATATATAAATATATATATATAAATTGCAACATATGTCTAGTATTCATATATATGCTGAATTTGTATTTGCTCTTAGTTAGTCTCTTTCTATTGTCCTTCTTGTCATCTCAGAAGACGGAAGTTGCTGATTCAAGTGATCAAACAAGTGAGTTTAAGCTCAACTCTCTTTCTTTATGTTGGACAATATTGCCTATCATTTTATTATATTATTATTTATTTGTTGAAAATTACTTTCAGCCTTTAGGTTAAAATATGAGTAAGCCAAAAATAATTTATTCTTTCTTTAAAAGAAAAGAAAAGGTTGTTGACTCAGAGCTTGGAGAACAATCTTCTGTACCTAATAGTGATACAAATGTGATTTTAGAACCTCCAACAAAATTCCAAAGGATTGCAAATGAGATAATTGATATGAGTTCTTTAGTGTATGACCCGGGTTTACGCCATCAAATTTGGGAGTATTAAGTGAATCAAAGAGATGAAATTCGTAGAGCATATATACAATTTGGTCCATATCATCATATTCAATTAGATTATCCACATATCTGGATAAGAGAGTCATCCACACTGATTTCAAGCCCATTAGTTCAAAATATTTTCTTGGTTAGAGTATTTACCTGCAAAAGATGTTGTGTTTTGTATTCCTTGCTACATTTTTGCAAAAGAATCAAATGAAAAAACTGGATTAAATGTATTCACTGTTAAGGGATTTAAAAACTAGGAAAAAGTAGGTGGAAAAGATTGATTATCTATATTAAAGGGAAATTGCTAAAGATGTGCCTTTGGATGTGATAATTGATGATTTCTATACCATGAAGTAGAGACGAGCCCAATTTCATTGACAAAATCGGTAAACATTACTTTACAAGTTTACATAATTTTATATCATTTTGTTAAATAGTATTATTTACATGTTTTTTTTTTTGGCTAAATTTCTTTACATGTATTTGTATTTAGAATATGTTATATCATTAATCTTTTTAATTGAATCTCGACCCCCCTATATTGAAATCTTGGATCCGCCTCTCATTAAGTTTCTTTTATAATATTATTTTATATGAGGGTATCCAAGTTTGGAGTAGATAAGTTTGCTATGCTAAAAAGCAGAAGCTAGTGAGAGTACTTTAACAGAAGCGCAATGGCCATGTTGTAATTAGAAATTAATGAAAAATTTTTTTTAATTGCTTGAACGATTCACAAATGAGTAAATGACCATGGGACTGTTCATATAAAGTTGACTTTGTTTTTTGGTCTGATAAAGTAGACTTGAAGTCAGCTCTATGTTTAAGTACAATTGACATATTTTTCGTTTCCATATATGACACTTTTGACCGACTCGATTATTTTATGTAGTGGCAGAACTAGGTCATTTAAAGGGGGTCCTATACTATTCATCTACATTCGTCTCATTGATTGCATCGTTGTATGATCAATAATAAGTATAAAAATAGAACAATAATAGTAAAGTCAAAGTGAGATTAGTTACTGTGCCAGAGAAAGTGACGATCTTCAGGGTGACCTCTTTTTGTACAATATTTTTTAGTTCAGTAAAAAAGAGATATTTTCACTTCCAATTAACATAATAAGTTATAATAAAAATCTAATTAAATATAAATTATTTATTTACATTTGACAAAACTTTGAGCCTTTTAACATTATAAGTTGATTTTCATTGTCTACAACTAAAAATCCCAAATGAAATAAAACAGAATAGATGCCATGAGAATAGATATATTTTAGCAGAAGAAAAGAACACCAGCATATTCTTTATTCAAGACAATAATCAAAATATGAAGTTCTAGACAACTTAAAATAATTACGGATAAAATTATATAACCAAAAAAACTAATAAATAAATATAAAACAAAATTATCAAGATATATTACCTTAGGTTGTTCTCCGAGTTTTGGGTCAACATCCTTTTATTTCATTTTAAAGAATGAATAAATTGTTTTGGACTCACATTTTGGCTAGAAAATAAAAAGACCGCGTAATTTTCTGTATAAATTATAAAATGAATTCTCTATGAAATTTTAAATTTATTATATTCATGTATTAATTATACTAAACAATATAACAAAATTCCATAATCTTTTCTGTTATACAAAAGCTAAAATTAACTAGCAACAAAATTAAATAAGTTACATCTTACTGAAATTTATCATTACAATTATACATTTACTACATAATATTAACTATTAGAATATAATTAACAAAACAACATACACTAAAAATTTATGATCAAAAGTATTTCAATCAAATTGCTTTCCTTAGTCACTTATTGGTGTCTTGTAGATGTTCATCCACTGTAAAACAAAAAATTAACAAAACAAATTATACCTTCATAAAATTATCTAGCCAAGAAAAATGAATAAATAAGCATGATATGATTATTTTCATGATATATTATCTTAGCTTTGCTTGATTTTGTGGTGTGTATTTTATAATGCAATAATTAAGAATTTAAGATGGTTTGTCAGGAAGAAGAATTATAGGTGGACGAAGAAGATGGTGAAGAGTTTAAGAGAATGGGATTTCGGTTTTGGGAAGAAGAACAAAAGAAAAAAATTATTATTTTTTAATTAAATTAGATTATCATTAGGAGACAAAAAAAAAAGTTAAGGACCACTTTATTCCTTTTTTTAAAAGCTTTTTGACTCTGCTTTTGTTTTTTTAGGATGAAGATTTTTTTTTTTTTTTAATGCAAATTGGGGGGCCAGGAAGGTTTTTTAAAAAATATACTACATAACTTGTTTTTTTAAAAAAAAAAAAATTGATTTTGGAGGGGCCCAAACACCCTTTGGTCCCCGGCTGGTACCACTTCTGACTCCGCTTGTACTTGAGATGAAATGGTCACTTAACAGTAACTATGAATTTATTTTCATTGCACTTGGAACCTTTGGTAATATGCAGTGACGTTTATAAATTCATTGCATGGTTTGGCAAATCAAAATTAAATACAGTGGTGTAATGAACAAAGCCCTTTTCCCCTAAAAGACTGCATATATATGATGTTAATCTTTCCTTAGTAACCAGGTAAAAAGAATATATAAACAACTATCTCACGTCAATATTTTTATTTTAGAGGCATACTTGACGAATGTTTGATATTAAAAATGCCATCCACAATGTTTTCACCGAGTGCGTCTTTTTACGTAAACCTAGCTAGTAAATTATCTTGGTATTTGGGGTGAAAAATTATGGGTTTAAGTAAATTTTGAGTTAGTGGACAATGAATTCAATCTTTCATTGCATAAAAAAGCACATGATCCTTTTATATCAAATAATATAATGAAAGAGGATCCAACGATGATTAATATTATTTATATAGTTATATATAGTTATGATGAATGGATGTAAATAATTTAATGTATATTTTTTTTAAAAAATATATAGGTTCGCCCCCCTATAAATACTGACAAAGTTGTCTTAAGTATACAACTTCCTAATTACCTTGGTAGTTGACTATATTTAAGTTTAGTTTATCGTTCTGTGTTCAAGTTTTAACGGTAGCTTTTTTTTCTTTTTGTTTTGCTGCCAGTTTGAACTAGCTTTTAAGGGGAAAAAGAAAATATGAAAGGATAGCTGCCAGTTTGAATGGGCTTTTAAGGGGAAAAAAAGATGAAAGACTATGGCACTTCCCTAAATCCATCAGGGGGAAACGAAAAGCAGATATCAATTGATCAAAATAAGCCCTTTTGAAAATAAAAACTAACGATTTCTAAACAACCCTTTCTTTTAGAAAAAAAAAAAGTACCATCTCTTCTTTACTTTTTTAATTTTTAACTACTTAAACTCTCAAATCTCTTTAGAAATTTTAATTTCTCCAAAGGTATGTATATCTTCTCAAAACAAAACTATCTTTTTTTTTCCTTAATTTAAATTGTAAATAATTATATATATATATATATATATATATATATATATATATATATATATATATATATATATTCGTGTATATAAGTGTATTATGTATATTCATATTTTGTTGATATAATCGGACTCTAAAGAATGAATCAAACTATTAAAGTATAAAGTTAACATGGATAAAGTGCATAAACAAATGTGTTTTGGCAAAATTAAGCTAGAAAAAAGAGCCTATAACTTGTGTTTAGTAAATTAGTGTTGGTGTTGCGTTTTATATATATATATATATATATATATATATATATATATATATAGTGTTGCATTTTATATATATATATATATATAAAATGCAACATATGTCTAGTATTCATATATATGTTGAATTTGTATTTGCTCTTAGTTAGTCTCTTTCCATTGTCCTTCTCGTCATACTCGAAAGACGGAAGTAGCCGATTCAAGTGATCAAACAAGTGAGTTTAAGCATAACTCTCTTTCTTTATGTTGGACAATATTGCCTATCATTTTATTATATTATTATTTATTTGTTGAAAATTACTTTCAGCCTTTAGGTTAAAATATGAGTAAGCCAAAAATAATTTATTCTTTCTTTAAAAGAAAAGAAAAGGTTGTTGACTCAGAGCTTGGAGAACAATCTTCTGTACCTAATAGTGATACAAATGTGATTTTAGAACCTCCAACAAAATTCCAAAGGATTGCAAATGAGATAATTGATATGAGTTCTTTAGTGTATGACCCGGGTTTACGCCATCAAATTTGGGAGTATTAAGTGAATCAAAGAGATGAAATTCGTAGAGCATATATACAATTTGGTCCATATCATCATATTCAATCAGATTATCCATTATCTGGACAAAAGAGTCATCCACACTGATTTCAAGCCCATTAGTTCAAAATATTTCCTTGGTTAGAGTATTCACCTACAAAAGATGTTGTGTTTTGTTTTCCTTGCTACATTTTTGCAAAAGAATCAAATGAAAAAACTGGATTAAATGTATTCACTATTAAGGGATTTAAAAACTAGGAAAAAGTAGGTGGAAAAGATTGATTATCTATATTAAAGGGAAATTGCTAAAGATGTGCCTTTGGATGTGATAATTGATGATTTCTATACCATGAAGTAGATACGAGCCCAATTTCATTGACAAAATCGGTAAACATTACTTTACAAGTTTACATAATTTTATATCATTTTGTTAAATAGTATTATTTACATGTTTTTTTTTTGGGCTAAATTTCTTTACATGTGTTTGTGTTTAGAATATGTTATATCATTAATTTTTTTAACTAAATCTCGGCCCCCCTATATTAAAATCTTGGATCTGCCCCTGATTAAGTTTCTTTTATAATATTATTTTATATGAGGGTATCCAAGTTTGGAATAGATAAGTTTGCTATGCTAAAAAGCAGAAGCTAGTAAGAGTACTTTAACAGAAGCGCAATGGCCATGTTGTAATTAGAAATTAATGAAAACTTTTGTTTAATTGCTTGAACGATTCACAAATGAGTAAATGACCATGGGACTGTTCATATAAAGTTGACTTTGTTTTTTGGTCTGATAAAGTAGACTTGAAGTCAGCTCTAAGTTTAAGTACAATTGACATATTTTTCGTTTCCATATATGACACTTTTGACCGACTCGATTATTTTATGTAGTGGCAGAACTAGGTCATTTAAAGGGGGTCCTATACTATTCATCTACATTCGTCTCATTGATTGCATCGTTGTATGATCAATAATAAGTATAAAAATAGAACAATAATAGTAAAGTCAAAATTTCTCTTTAACCACGCGAATAGCTACTCAATGGTCGTCTATGGGGAATTAGAATTATCGCGAAGAACTTGTAAACAAGGAAATAAATGGAAGTGATTGAAGATTGGATTGTACTAATTAACGAGAAAAGTAAGTTGACTAATAACAAGTTCTTAATCTAGCACAACTCGAAGCTTTGAGATGTATGAATGGGAGAAAGCTGAATTGATATGGTAATTCGCCTAAATAACTATCCTTTATGTTCGTGGATTCGGGTTTAATCAATTAAGCACAAATGGATTAGATTACAAGCTCTAATCGTATGGGTAAAAGCAATTGAGAGGTATTGAAGCATAACCTATCACTTAGACATAGATTATAATTCATTTGACCTAAATTAACTAACTCAATTTAACCCTAACTTCTAATTGACTCAATAGGCATAGGTTATCATGTTAGGTTACATATCTCAATTAGAGACAATTATTAGTTAATGGGTTTTTTCCTAATTCATACCCCTAGAATCTACAAGATTCAACGACAAAAAAATAAGATATCTTGAAATACAAAGCCATAACTACAAGTATATAGATGATAACTCAAGTAAATCCAAATAAATCATCCAAGTATGAATTTATGAATTAAAACCCAAATCCAAATATAAGGTAGATTAAATAGCTAGCTACCACCCCAAATCATGTGTGTTTAGTGTGAATACATAGCAAGAAAGACCAAAAATAAAATAAAGAGAGAAAGTTCAAGAGAGCTCATGGATGGATTTTGAAAAGAATGATGAGGGATGATTCTTGAATCTTTTCTTCTATTGATCTTGTGTACCTCTAGCTTTGGAGTGGTTTTTAGAGCTTTCTTGCAATGCTAGGGCTTAATAATTGGGCAAAAAGTCCTCTCTTGGACATGGGGAGGGCTATTTATATGTCCAAGAGTAGTCAAAGTCAAGTTTTATCTGACTTTAGAACTTTGGTGTAGCGCCCGATCGATTGGGCAATAGGCCCGTTTGATTGGGTACTGTTCACATCTAATGCGTACTCTGCCCGATTGATCAGACATAAGTCCCTTTCGTGCAGTAAACTTTCGATAGCAATTTTAGAAGCGTCCGACTTTCGATTTTGACACGATTTATTGCGTTGGAACCGTATGGACGAGTATAATATCATGGTAATGATATATCCATCACATGAGCTCACATACATATTGGGTCACTAATTCTTCATCACCTCTTGTCATTTTCATCGTTTTACTTGATTTTGCTCTTTTTACATTCAAATTATTTCTCATTTGCTTCAAACCTATATTGCACCAAAATATACAAGAATAATCAAATCGTCACCAATTCGAGTATGCAATGCATGTAAAAAGAAGGATTTTGGGACAAAAATATTAACTCATTACTCATCTATATTTCATGCATCAATTTCCAATATGTGGCTCCTCTAAATTCACATTTCTTACCTCGTGGTTATTTGTTATGGTATGAAAGCTAGACTTTGGTCTAATATTATTCATCGCCTGTGACCCGATTGGCCAATAACTATTCTGATTTAGTTGCTTCTTGTACCACATCATTGCGTTGCACCTGACTTTGACTTTAATATGCAACTTTTCTAATTCTTAGCTTTTTATACCACTTTATTAATTGATTGTTAATTATGGGTCACACGTGAAGGAGGTATTTGAGATTTCAATTATTCTAAATATATAAATCAGAACTTTTAAGATCAGTAGACAAAATATTGAACTACTACATCTAACACTAATTGCTTTTTAAGATAAAGTCTTGGACTATTTGATAAAATTCAGTATCTTTATAGTGGTGATAAATTTCATTTTATTTCCAAGTAGTAGTTGTATGTACACAGTGAAACAATGGGATTTGATGATATTGTCATTAATTTTTATCATTAATTGTATTTTTGTGTTTATCTTTTATCAATTGTTCACCTTGAATATTTGGCTATTCAAATTTGTTTGTTGTGGGCTAATATGCTCTGCTTGATCTGTGAGGTCAAAGCTTGTAACACATGGAGCTGACGAAACCGGAAGTGAAGGCCAAGAACCAAACAACAAATGCATAATATAAACGTCGAAGATTGACCATTTTCACTGAACTTAAAAACCACTAATATATAAATCAAATTCAACGTATCTGTTAAGCCAATTAGATTGATTGGTGATTGATTAATTGTTTAGAGATTTTAAAGGCACTTATTAATTGGCTATGTTTTTCAAAACTCATGATATTACCATACTTGTGCTTTTACCTTTTATATTGTGCAGGAAAATCTTATGGTATCTTACCATATGAGAATAAGATTTGTGCTAATTAAGAAATGACATTTATTGCATATTCACAAGGAAAAGAAGAATAGGGTTTTATGAGTAAAGACTTTTCTTGCAGCCCAAGACAATATGTAGCAGCAATCTTGTATTTATATAGCAGTAATCATGGCAGACAGTGGAGAAAAATAAGAGAAAATACAAGAGAATTTTTTATCCAGTGTTCCAAGTGATGTTGCAACACGATCTGAGTTCTAGTATTTGATTATATTAAGTGTTGCAACTTTGTTTGTTTTGACAGTGAGTCGTGAGCAAATCATATGAGTCTTTGAGTGATTAGTTTACTGTCTTTTTTATTCATTCCTCGGAAGAAGAAGATGTAGTTCTCAGGAGAAAATATTTTACGTCGAGGGGAGCTCACCAAACCGAAGTTCGTTAAGGAGTTCTTCATTTAGGTGTCAAAGGTCAAGAGGGAATCTTACTTGTATAAGTCCATTGATGTTGTAACTTGGTATTTCTTAATGAACAGGTTTGTTGGACCAAAGGAGGTCCCGTGGATGTAGACCTCACGGTTGAACCACGTTAAATCTTGGTGTTCTTGATTTCTGTTATAGCTTTTTATTTCCGCTGCTGTTTACTGTTACTACTCATGTTGGAACATTAAGTGGAATAAACTAAGCATTAGAGAAACAAATTGTTAACGGTCTGTGATAAAACTAATATTCCAGTTAATATTACAACATCGTCTATAACAGAATTGTAACAGAATCACTTTACACCTAGTTTTTGCATTTGTTTTTAGTTTTTATCACAGAGCTTCATCGATTAAGCATATTAGTCATCTTACTGTGCAATTCATCCATACTTATACTGCACGAACTCTAACATGTGGCATCAAGAGCAGGTTACGAACTAATTAGATTAGATTCTTGGGAGTGTTGAGTTGTTGTCTTGCAAGAATCGGTATGGACACCTTGCGTAAGCGAGGTTTCATCTCTAAACCACCGCTGTTGGATGGTGCGAATTACTCGTACTGGAAGGCTAGAATGAGGGCGTTCATCAAATCTATTGATGAAAAGGCTTGGATAGTTATCTTGACTGGCTGGACATCTCCTACCAAAATAGATGCTCAGGGCAATGTTACAACTAAGCTTGAAACAGAATGGACTAAGGATGAAGATTTTTTGGCAAGTTAGAATTCTAAGGCATTGAATGCAATATTCAATGTTGTCGACTTGAATCAATTCAAGTTAATCTCGACATGTGAATCTGCGAAGGAAGCCTGGGAAATATTACAAACTGCATATAAAGGCACAACATCAGTCAGACGATCAAAGTTGCAAATTTTTACTACCAGATTTAAGAAATTAAGGATGCTAAAGGATGAAACCATTGCGGATTTTAATGCCAAATTGTGCGATATTGCGAATGAATCTTTTGCCTTAGGAGAAAAGTATTCTGATGCTAAGCTTGTAAGAAAAACATTACGCTCTCTCTGAAACAGATTTGGAATCAAGGTGGCTGCCATAGAAGAATAAAAAAATGTGGATGAAATCAAGATTGATGAACTAATGGAGTCTATTCAAACTTTTGAAATGAAGTTCAAGCAAAAGAAGAAAGAAAAAGCCATTGCTCTAAAGACTGATGTTGAAAGGAATGAAACGCAAAGCTCTTCAGATAATGAAGAATCTGAAATCTCTGAATCCTTAGCTTTGCTCACCAAAAATTTCAATAGAGTTTTGAAAAAATGGGATATGCGAAGAAAGGGGTTTAGATAATCAGATTTTGATAAGAAGCCTCATGTTGCAACAGCAACTGACTTTTTTAAGAAGCAAAACTGGAAATCAGCTGATGGGAAGAAAAAGAGTAAAAGCATTCAATGCCGTGAATGCGAGGGTTTTGGTCACATTCAAACTGAATATGCAAACACTTTGAAAAAGAAGAAAAAGGCTATGAAGGTTACCTGGAGTGATGTAGAATCAGAAGACTCTTCAGAAAGTGAAGAAGAGCATAATGGGAACTTTGTAGCATTTACTATTGCAACAACACCAAGCAAGATCAGTATGGACGAGGGAGTAGGTACTGCTGTTACAACCATAGACGAACAACATGGGGTGTTAGGAGAATCTGGTTGTGGTGAATCAGACAGTGATGGTGATTGGGATAATGAAGAAGTCATGAAAACATACAAGAACATGTACAAAAAATGGGTGTTCGTGTGCATGAAAAATCAAGGGCTAGAACTGAAGATTGTTGAATTGGAAAAACAAAAAGCAGAACTAGAAAACCTGGCTGAAGAAAGATGGTTGGAAGTACAGATGCCACAACATGATTTAAAGCAGATGCAGCGAAATATAAAAATGCTAAATTCTGGAACTGAAAAATTGGATCACATGTTATCCATTCAAAAATCGAGTAGAGATCATAGTGGACACAGTTTTTATAAAGGAGAATCTTCTGGTACAACTATTTTTGTCAAAAGTTCAAATCATCCAGAATCTAAATATAAAGATGCAACTGCTCAGAACAGCAGTAAAAGTGCCATGGTATTTGATGTTTTGACAACCCCAACAACATGGCAAATGCAATATTGGAAAAGAAAAATAGTTTCATTCCTACATGTCACTACTGTCTTGCACCTGGACACATTAGACCTCATTGTTTCAGACTTCAAAGAATGCAAGAAAAAAGTAAGTCTCATAGCAAGCAGAAAAGATCCTCACACATGTTTCTACAACATAAGGTAAGACAATTATGGGTAAAGAAAATAGAGTTAGCCAGTTATGTTGCTTATACTTCTATGCAATCTTGTATTGCTAACTTTTGGTATTTTGATAGTGGGTATTCTAGGCATATAACAGGTATGCGAGAAGTCTTGAACAACTACAAGGAGCGAGATGAAGGACAAGTTACGTTCAGTGATAGTGTTAAAGGAAAAATACTTGGGAGATGAACTTTGGATATTGAAGGATTTTCAAAACTCAAGAAAGTATTGTACGTGGATGGTTTAAAATCTAATCTTATTAGTATTAGTCAATTGTGTGATCAAGGTTTACATGTGGAATTCACTAAAAATGGTTGTCATGTGTTAGACATTTCTAACAATTATGTGCTTTCAGGAAAAAGGTCATTTGACAACTGTTACATGCTCACACCATTACAAGAACGACCAGTGCCATGTTACAACAACACCTGTGACAACACTGAGATTTGGCACCAAAGATTGGGTCATCTAAATTATGACTTGCTAACCAAACTTGTGAATGTTGGTGCAGTCTGAGGAGTACATCTAAAGTTGAAAAATAAGCAGTCAGGTGTGTGTGGTTCCTGTTAGATTGGCAAACAAGTAAGAGCATCTCACAAGGTGTTGCAACATGTGTCAACCAAGAATATCTTGAAGCTTTTGGACATGGACCTCATGGGTCCAATGCAAACCGAAAGCATCGGAGGTAAGCGATATGTGTTTGTGTGTGTGGATGACCTTTCTAGATATACATTTGTGGACTTTCTTAAAGAAAAATCTGACACATTTGATGTGTTTAAGAAATTGTGCTTAAAACTAAAAAATGAGAAAATGTGTAACATTCAGAAAATCATTAGAATAAAAAGTGACTATGGTCGAGAATTCAAGAACCACTCATTCACTGAATTTTGCAATGAGCATGGAATAACACATGAATTCTCTACTCCGAAAACCCCACAACAGAATGGTGTGGTTGAACGAAAGAATAGAACTATTCAAGAAATGGCTCAAGTAATGTTGAATGATAAAAATCTCTCCCACGTGTTTTGGGCGGAAGCAGTTAACATTGCGTGTTACACCATAAATTGAGTATTCTTGCTACCAGGTACTTCTAAAACTCCCTATGAAATTTGGAAAGATAAAAAACCTTCACTGGATTATTTTTATGTGTTTGGAAGTATATTTTATATTTTGAATGATAGAGAACAAAGAGGGAAATTTGATGCTAAAAGTGACAAATGTATTTTTCTTAGTTATGCTACAAATAGTCGGGCTTTGCGAGTTTTTAATTTGACTACCAAAACTATAATGGAATCTGTTAATGTGGTAATTGACGAAGTGCAAAAATTTGTAAGAGAACCAACGGGAGAAATCTGTAGCAGCAAAACAAAGACCAATGAGTCAGATGATGGTGTAACATTAAAGGAAGAAGGAATGACAAAACTCGATGTGACTGAGCCAGATAAAACATCAGGCATAATAGTTGAGCAGTCTGTTAATGTTTCACCAGATGTTACAACATACGATGGAACTATAGAGGATGTCAGTGAAGAACTCAAGTGGAACTGCCACATGTCCACATAAATCATGCCCTAACTGATGTTATAGGCTCAATGCATGATGGAATCCAAACCAGAGGTAAACCCAAGAAGAATTACAGAGATTTGGTAAGATTTGTGTGTTTCACAACAACTCTTGAACCAAAAAATGTGACTAAAGCATTAAAAGATAAAGTGTGGATAAACGTCATGCAAGATGAGTTGAGTCAGTTTGTGAGGAATGATGTTTGGGATTTAGTTCCTAGGCCAAAAAATGTCAATGTAATTGGAACTAAGTGGATCTTTAAAAATAAGACTGAAGAAAGTGGTAACGTCACTAGAAACAAGGCAAGAATAATATACACAAGTAGAAGGTGTAGATTTTGATGAGACTTTTGCTCCGGTTGCTAGGCTTGAATCTATTAGATTGTTAATATCCATTGTATGTGTATTAAAGGTTAAACTATTTCAAATGGATGTAAAAAGTGTATTCTTGAATGACATTCTAAATGAAGAAGCATATGTTGAGCAACCAAAAGGTTTTGAGGATCCTCACTATCCCACTTATATGTATAAATTGAAAATTGGATTATATGGGTTGAAATAAGCTCCACGAGCTTGGTATGACAGATTGACGAAATTCTTACTGGAAAGAGGCTACTGGAGAGGGGGAGTAAACAAAACCTTGTTCATCAAAAGGTCTGGTTCAGGTATTCTCATTGCTCAAATTTATGTTGATGACATTGTATTTGGTGCAACATCTGAGAATAAGGTTGATGAATTTGTTAGGCATATGAAACATGAGGTTGAAATGAGCATGGTTGAAGAATTAACATACTTCTTAGGATTGTAAGTTAAGCAATGTAAAGAAGGGATCTTTATATCTCAAGAAAAGTATGCCAGGAATCTAGTTAAAAGACTTGGTTTAGAATCTGCTAAGTCTTCAAGGACTCCTATGAGTGTGACCACTAGGCTGACTAGAAGTGAGGATGAAAAATCAGTTGATCCTAGTTTGTATAGAAGTATGATAGGTAGTTTGTTGTATCTTACAGCAAGTAGACCTGATATATGTTTCAGTGTTGGAGTGTGTGCAAGATATCAAACAAATCCAAAAGAATCTCATTTACTTGCAGTAAAAAGGATAATCAAATATGTGAGTGGTACTGTAAGTCTTGGAATATGGTTTACTAGTGACTTTAACACTAATTTTGTTGGTTTTAGTGATGCTAATTGGGCAGAAAATGCAGATGATAGAAAGAGTACAACGGGTGGTTGTTTCTACATTGGAAACAACATGGTATCATGGTACAGTAAGAAGCAGAGCTCAATCTCCTTGTCAACAGCAGAAACAGAATACATAGCTGCAGGGAGTTGTTGTGCACAACTTCTTTGGATGAAACAAATGCTGGATGATTATGGAATTGAAAATCAGGTTTTGACTATTTATTGTGATAACATGAGTGCCATTAACATATCCATGAATCCTGTTCAGCACTCTCGTACTAAACATATTGACATAAGATATCACTTCATACGTGAACTTGTTGAAACAAAAATCATTGTCTTGGAAGATGTTGCAACATAAAAAAAATTGACAAATATTTTCACCAAAACTTTAGATCCTCTGAGATTTGAGACCCTAAGAAAAGCTATAAGAATTTGTAGTATATAAAGTTGCAACATGATGTACATCATGAACTTGTAATAAGCTTGAGAAACTGAAAGTTTGATATTCAATTCAGCTAGTGATTTAATTTATGAACTATATATCCTTGTGCACCTTGAAGTCTAGGTTGAGGAAGCTAATCTGGATAGTCTACTGGTGCAAGAGCTTGATCTATCTGATGACTAGGGATATAGGGAGAAGTATCTCTAAATCCATTCATGTATTCTATTCATCTTGAAAAAAAAAGGTGAGTTTCATGCACTGAAAAGATCTACCTAATCCAAAATAAAAGAGATTGGAGTGAAAGCTATTAGTTGTAACATGAAAAAAAAAAATATGTGTATTATATCTAGTCACAACATGGGCTGAAACAAAAGAGAAACAGTGTGTTTTTCGTGAGATGACTAAAATGATCAGGTATGTTTGAGCTGATAAGAAGAGCATTTGTACCTTGCAGATTTAAAGGTAATGGCTATCTAGCAACACTACTTCTCACACACACACACATGGTTCATTAATTAAATCTTTGTCTGAAATTAGTATTGATGAATAAGCCTTCATGAGTAAGTTTTGACTGACTAGATTCATTTCGCATTCTTTTATTTTACTGAGAAAAAAAAGGGGAGGGGGGGGGGAGGGAGGGAAGGGGACGAGGGGAAAAAATCCTGGCGGATCTGAGAATTATGGAATATACTGCTAGTCTGTTTTAGGTTGCAACAAGTACTCACTAAATCAATCTTCATGATAATGTTGTGCTAACTTATGTCAAAATGTTGCAACTTTTGTATAACACATGGAGAAGTGTTTTGAGCGGGAAACTTGGCTATCCTTGTTTGACAGTTAATTTATTTATTTTTTGGTTTTAATTTTTGAACTTCCCAAGATCGTTGAATTGGCTAAACTGATGGGCAGTTACCCACGATTAGGGCACAATTTAATTGAGAAATTTTTGCCCCTCCATATCTCCATTACTCTGCTATTGTTGTTCATTTAGCTTGTCTCGCTTTCCTGCTTCTCTCTCTCATCTTCTCTGTGGCTTTTCGAGTTCTTTGTTGTTTATCCACTTGCAGAACAACCATGGTGAAGACAAGATGAAGCGGTAGACGTTGGGGAACCCCCAAATCCAGAGCACCTGGAGGGGTTTCATCACAACCTATCACCATTGATGAACCATCTCCTCTACCAGCGACTGGAGGCAGTAATGCAACATCATCCAGTGACACGAGCACTAGTGGGTCACTTCAACCACGAACAACCAAAGCTAGGGCTAAAGGACCATTCCTTGACCCTCAGTGGACTCCAACCGGCATGGATGTGGTTGTTCACACCGAAACACTTCATCACCACAATAAGAAAACACAATCATTAGACTCTGAGGCTATGCCCAAGGTCGCAATTGGTGTCCCTATTGCAACATCATATCCCATCATGATACCGACTGAGAAGAGTAGAACAAGTCAAGCTACTACAGAGTCGCTTAGTGCAGAGTCAAAGGATAATCCTGTCATTGTCTCAGATAATGTTGCAGCGTCGCGTGCACCGTCTGAAATTGAAGTCACACTTGCAGAGGATGGTCGACAATCCACGCCAAAAGGAAGAAACACATTGGCAGTTTCAAACGCAAAGGGGCAACCCTTACAGATTCTTCGCACTCCAAGCTACCCAAGGCAACAAAGCGATCATGTCCAGGGTATGATCCCTCCATTGCTTATTCTTCACAGTTTTTCTTTTCTGAGTCAAAGGAGAAGTTTAAAATCGTGTCTCAGCAGAAGTTTGTTATGGAGAAACCGCTGAATGAGAAATCATATCAGGGAACAGAGGTACTTGCCTTACTGAGGGAAATGAATCTTTTAGGCTCATTTGCTTTGATCAAATCATTATCTAGCAATCTGGTTTATGAGTTTTACTCAAATTTGCACATCAATGTCAGTGTTGCAACATCAAAATATTATCATAAGATTTTTGTGTGCGATCATGTTTTTGAGTTCTCTCCTACTGCTCTAAATAAGTTCTTAGGATGTACGCCAGTTATAGAGATTATTCCAGATATTTCTTTGTCTACTATTGCTATGGAACTGATAGGTGAGCCATTGGAATGAAAATCCAAATCTAGACTACCTAGGAATAGACTCACTGCTAAGTATCCTGCTCTGCATAAGATGGTCATGGCTAATTGGTATCCTACTAAGCACTCTACTACCCTCAGTAGTGAGATGGGCCGCTTGCTTTACTCTATAGGCACTGGAGTGAATTTTGATCTGGGTAGGGTTATCTTTGAACGAATAATTGAGAAAGCTGCTAAAAACTTTTCTATTCAGTACTTGCCATATCCATATCTCATATACGCATTTCTCTTGTCACAACACAAAGTTCTTGATCCTGATAAAGTGTTGCATAAGCCAGGTTCTTCACTGCTATTTTCCAGAAAATTTTTGCAAGGGGCTCACAAAGATGATACTAAGGGGGGGAATGCTAGTGGTACACCAACCCCAAGCGCTGACGATGCCAGTTCATCTGCTGATCAGTCTACCCTGCTGCAGCAATTTTAGTAGCTTCGTGAGGCCATTAAAAAACTCTGCGAAGAGCAAGGGAATATTTAGGCTAATCAGGATCAGCTTAATTAGACTTTGGTTCAACTGCTCCAAGGACAGAATGCTCTGATGGCACATTTGATGGGATCTTCTTCTAGTTAATCCTGTTGTTTTTCTATTCTTCGTATCTCCATTTATGTTTCCCTTTTGCTACCTTCGTTTGTCTTTGGTTTGGCAAAAAAGGGGAAAAGTTTAATGTCTGCTCTGTTAAGCTACTTTTATTTGTTTGTGCTGCTACTAATAATGTTTAGTTGTCAGTT
The DNA here is from genome assembly GCA_037974665.1 of Ehretia macrophylla. NCBI lineage: Eukaryota > Viridiplantae > Streptophyta > Magnoliopsida > Boraginales > Ehretiaceae > Ehretia > Ehretia macrophylla. The sequence continues at coordinate 44,877,314 of CM075764.1, forward strand.
TGTTTAGTTGTTGGTCTATTTTTTTTTGTTGCTGCTTGTCGTAGGCTACTGTTATGTTTCTTCCTTGTGCTTAGGTGTGTTGCAACATGGTTTTCAGTATCTCTTGTGTCCTACTTGCTTTGGTTAATATTTAACTTGATCACGATTTTGCCAAAACAAAGCCAAAGAGGGAGATTGTTAAGCCAATTAGATTGATTGGTGATTGATTAATTGTTTAGAGATTTTTTAAGGCACTTATTAATTGGTCTTATTAATTGGCTATGTTTTGCAAAACTCATGATATTACCATACTTGCGGTTTTACCTTTTATATTGTGCAGGAAAATCTTATGGTATTTTACCATATGAGAAGAAGATTTGTACTAATTAAGAAATGACATTTATTGCATATTCACAAGGAAAAAAAGAATAGGGTTTTATGAGTAAAGGCTTTTCTTGCAGCCCAAGACAATATGCAGCAGCAATCATGTATTTATATAGCAGTAATCATGGCAGACGGTGGAGAAAAACAAGAGAAAATACAAGAGAATTTTATGTCCAGTGTTCTAAGTGATGTTGCAACATGATCTGAGTTCTAGTCTTTGATTGTGTTAAGTGTTGCAACTTTTTTTGTTTTGACAGTGATTCATGAGAAAATCATATGAGTCTTTGAGTGATTAGTTTATTGTCTCTTTTATTCATTCTTCGGGAGAAGAATGTGTAATTCTCGGGAGAGAACATTACAAGTTGAGAGGAGCTCGCCAAACCAAAGTTCGTTAAGGAGTTCTTCATCTAGGCGTCAAAGGTCAAGAGGGAATCTTTATTTGTGTAAGTCCATTAATGTTGTAACTTGGTGTTTCTTAATGAAAGGTTTGTTGGACCAAGAGAGGTCTCGTGGACGTAGACCGCACGGTTGAACTACGTTAAATCTTAGTGTTCTTGATTTCTTTTATCGTTTTTTATTTCCACTGTTGTTTACTGTTACTACTCATGTTGGAACATTAAGTGGAATAAACTAAACAATTAGAGAAACAGATTGTTAACGGACTGTGATATAACTAATATTCCAGTTAATGTTGCAATATCACGTATAATAGAATTATAACAGACTCAATTTACACCAAATTATTGCATCCATTTTTAGTTTTCATCACAAAGGTTCGTCGATTAAGCATATTGGTCATCTTGCTGTGAAATTAATCCATACTTATACTGCATGAACTCTAACAGTATCATTTAAACCAAACAAGCAACAAAACCCATAATTTTATTTTATTTTTTATTTGTTTTGATTCAACAAAAGCTTAAACCGTATAATATATTAAATGATGTTACCTGCGACTTGCGAAAATTGAACTCATAACCTCTTGTAATTGTAACGGGGAACATACAATTAGACTAAAGGCGTGGTACAAAATTCAGATTTTGTAATGAGTTTGATTCTCCCCATAATAATTTTTAATGACTAAAAGACATAATGCAATTATACGTATATACATTATTTGAAATTTATACGAATTCAGCTAAAAAATAAAGCATCTTTCACCGCTCGTTCAAGCTCTCAAGCTCACTGGATTGTTGCACCGAGTTATGTATATAGTGAGAGCTTCAAGGTTCAATACATAAAATGGAATTTTGGGTTCAGTCCAAAATCCTTTATTGAGAGAGATAAAAAGAGACGAGATGAGAGCTTGGAGAGAAACAAAATCGAGAGCGAGAAGAAGGAGATCGATAAGGCCTGTAAAGTGAAGAAAAAATTATTGAAAAGTTAAAAATTGTGATTAAAAAAATAGAAAAGAAATTTAAAGAATTTTTCTAAAGTAAGGGGTTGATTCTGCTTAAATCTAGTGATAGACAGGCTTCCTCATTACCTTATGAGTTACAAAATATGTTCAAACTCAAGTTAATAGTAATAGACAGGCTTCTTTGCAAATTCTATTAATTTTATGGTCCAGGGATACCCGAGATGAGTTTATTGTCTTTTCTTCTATTCTTGTAAGAGCTAATTTATCTAGTTTTGTTTTAGTTTTATTTTCTCATAAAACAAAAAGAAAAAATGGAAAGTCCTAAACAATTAATCGAATTCCATATTTGGTCAAGAACACATTGTTCTTTTAGCTTCTAAGTATTCGGGAACATACTTTTAACTCCGATGACTGATATAGATTCTTCCAGGTCGTACGAGCAAAGACTCAAATGAGGGTAGGGTAAGTTTGACTCCCACGAGTTGACTTTGACTTTCCAAAGTCAATATCATTTGGCTAGTCGAACGTGCCGCCATCCAGTAACAAATACATGCACTTGTCAAACGGTCATTATTCCACAACGCGCAATTCAATTTTGTACAAAGAAAGGAGTGTGTGATAAAAATGTTCCTTTTTGGTAACCAAAGATAGTCCAACATAACATCCACATCACTTTCTTATCCATTAATTAGTATGTCAACCAGGGAAACGCGTTCGGTATGGGCTGACGGATTTGAAAAAAAAATTGGTTAGTTAAGAGTGACTCAATCGTCTGTTACGCTATTAGTGAAAAGTTGATAGTCAGTTTGAATTGAACAAATAATTTTAACTTTGTAATGTGCAAAAAGTAGCTGCAAAGCACAGAATCTCTTTTTCTCCTTTTACAATAGTAACATTTTATTTTATTTTAAACTAAACAAAACCAAAACCCAGAATTTTATTTTATTTTTTATTTTTTTGATTCAACGCATACTTAAACCGTATAATATATTAAACGAAGTTATCTGTGTGAGTTGAACTCATAACCTCTTGCAATTGTAATGGGAAACATTCCCATAATAATTTTTAATGACTAAAAGACAGAATGCAATTATACGTATATATTTGAAATTTATACGAATTCAGCTAAAAAATAAAGCATCTTTAATTTCACCGCTCATTCAAGCTCTCAAGCTCACTGATTGTTTCACTGAGTTATGTATATAGTGAGAGCTTCGAGGTTCAATACCTAAAATGGAATTTTGGGTTCAGTCCAAAATCCTTTATTGAGAGAGATAAAAAGAGACGAGATGAGAGCTTGGAGACAAACAAAATCGAGAGCGAGAAGAAGGAGATCGATAAGGCCTGTAAAGTGAATAAAGTTTTCTTGAAAAGTTAAAAATTGTTATGAAAAAAATAGAAAAGAAATTTAAAAAATTAAAAGTAATGTTAGACGTCACCCTTTTTTTATCACCAAATTATCACATCCTACTTGGTATGCTTAATTAGCATGCCAACTAGATAAATCTATTTTAATTTTCTCTCTTTCTTATTAATTTTTCTCTCTTCTTTTATTAGTTTTTCTATCGCTTTGTTTCTTTTTCTTTTTTTATCTCCCTTAACTAATGTTTTATTTTTCTTTTTTTGTTTATCACTATTACAAGTTTTTCTCTCCTACCTTATATCCCTCAGATAGTCATCTTCCTCCTTGTATAACTTTTTTCTTACGGTCATATACTCAAGTAATTTCACTATGAAATTATATGTATGAAAACCCCCATATCATATGAATTATTAGGATCATTATGGATAACTACAATCAAGAACATGATGTTAGTAAAGCTGGTAATTAACTTTTTGTCATATCATTAAAAAATATTATTGGCCATATCCTTACTTATATTTGTTGATTTACTCTCTTGCCCTTGTAACTATTTTTGTCCCTCATCAATTGTGATAATTATATCACATAATACGAGTTTTTTTTTTTTTACAGAAGTTTAATCATATTTAAGACTTCAAATCCACTTTATATAAACAGCCCCATGGTCATTTCCACATTTGTAAATAGTAGAAGCTACTCAACAAAAGCTTTCTTTCATTGTATTAGATATCTAGAACACTTAAATTGGGCATCAAACCCTAAAATATTTTCGTGCATATGCATGCATTGTTCAAAGGATTCAAATTCTCACAGTGACGTATGATCAATGAAGAAGTTGTTCCTGTAAAGATTTTATCTGTAATATTTCAAATAGTTGTAATCCACACTTCTTAACTGACTTTCGCTTAGATAGATAACACATGTATATCTATTAGGAAGCATACTCTTTGTAGAACTCTTATCATAGTGCATCAATGTATCTTTAAATACTAATGAAAACAATGCACATTCTGTGGAGCAAAACTATTTCTTTCTTGGTATAAGAGCTTAGGTTTTTTTTTCCAGCATACAGACGCATCTCCCACACCTCTCCCTTTCTACCTATGGCAACCTCTTCCTCTCAAACAAGTGACCTTCCTCCTGGTACAATGTCCTCGTCTCCTGAGGATTCACGATCAGCACCACCCACCACGAGCGTGGCGTCTCTGCCCGTTGTCACAACTATTCTGCAAGAAATTTCCCTCAAACTTGGCTGTGATAATTTCCTTCTCTGGAAGACGCAGATTTATCCTGTCCTGCATTCCCACGGCCTTCTTAGTCTTCTTGATGGTTCCATGTTGAAGCCTTCTGCTCCAGACACTGCCATAGAGCAGTGGATTCGGTTGGACCAAATGGTTCTTGGCTGGTTGCTTATCTCGTTATCTGATTCAGTCCTTTCGCAAGTTGTTGATGCAACTACTGCTAGAGCTGCTTGATGACATTGGAAGTATTGTATGGCACACAATCTCGTGCTCGAATTCAGCAAGTGAAAACCGAATTGCAGTCTATTACCAAAGGGTCTCGTTCTGTCCATGCCTACGTTCAACATGCCAAGTCACTGTCGCTAGTTCTTGCTAATGCTGGACGACCAGTTGATAATGAAGATCTTGTTCTCTGGACTTTGCGAGGGTTGGGGTCTGAATTTGATCCAATCGTTGCGGAAATCAACTCACGATCTGATTGTCCACCATATCCTGAAGTTTGTGGTCTTCTACTTGATTTTGAACTGCGACTCCAATCCTCCGCTACTCTCTCTGAGAAACCAATTGCTCTTACAACTACATCATTCAATTCTACTACTTCAACTACACAGTTTATGCCCAATCGTGCCTCTAACAATGGTCGTCGTGGTGGACGAGGTGGCCGTGATAAAGGCCGAGGTCGGGGCCGTCAATCGGGTCTATCACAAGCTAATTCTGGCAATTCGCATGTTGTTTGTTATAGGTGTGGTCACCCATATCACAAGGAAAATAATTGTTGGGCTCCAGATGATGCAGTTAATGCTGTCGCTAAAGCTTTCAAGATCCTCAAGACCCGAATTGGTATCTTGATACAGGTGCTACTCATCACCTCACTCCCAATGAAAATCAGATAACTGGTAAGACTCCTTATATAGGCAATGATAATATACAAGTTGGCAATGGTGAAGGGTTAACAATTACTCATACAGGTCGAGCCACTATCTCTTTATCAAAGGGCAATTCTTTAACTTCAAATGTGCTGCTTGTTCCTTCTATAACTAAACGACTTTTATCGATTGCGCAATTTTCTAAAGATCATAATTGTTATTTCGTATTCACTCCCTCTAGTTATTTTATAAAGGATCTGAAGACAGGCAACCTTCTTCACCAAGGCCAGCTCAAGGGTGGTCTCTATGCTCTTCATCAGCCTAGCCGATTTGCGTTTGCAACTAATAAAGTGTCTTCTGATATTTGGCATGCACACCTTGGACACCCTTCTGCTCGTGTTCTTCATCAACTTCATTAGTCTATTCCAATAATAACTGCTCCTCCATTGTCTTCGCTATGTGGCAGCTGTCAATTGGGCAAAAGTCGCCGCTTACCATTTGATAGTTCTGTGGTTAGGACTTCTAATGTACTACATATAATTCACTGTGATGTATGGGGTCCTGCCCCCACGAATTCTATGGATGGATTTCGCTTTTATCTCATTTTGATTGATGATTTTACTCGATACCTAGTATTATCCTCTTTATTGCAAGGCTGATGTGGCTAATATATTTTCCAATTTTATTGCTATGGCTCAGAATATCTATAATGCTAAAATCAAATTTGTGCAAAGTGATGCTGGTGGTGAATTTATGGCCAATTCTCTTCAACATCTATTTAAAACGCATGGCATTATTCACAGATTATCGTGCCCAGGAACCCCAGAACAAAACGGTGTTGCCGAAAGGAAACATCGACATATTGTTGAAACTGGCCTTACATTGTTGGCTCATAGCCGTCTTCCACCGGAATTTTGGCACCATGCATTTTCAACTGCAGTATTCCTAATTAATCTCATGCCTACTCCGTTGTTGCATAATCAATCACCATATGAATTGTTATATGGCTCCATGCCTGACTATTCTGTTTTACGGGTTTTTGGATCCCTATGCTATCATTGCTTAAGCACCTTTGGCCGATCGAAGTTGGATTTTAAAAGCTTTCGCTGTATATTTCTCGGTTACAGCCCATCTCATAAGGGGTATCTCTGTTATAATCCTCTCAGCAAGAAGGTGTTAGTTTCCCGCCATGTGGTTTTTGATGAAGCTGTGTTTCCATCGATTTCGCCAATATCAACTTCATCTCAGTCAGCTTCTAAGCACTTCACATTCAGGGCATTTCCTAATCGTTGCTCCGCTGATGCTTTCTCACATGATTTGGCTTTTCCTACTGCTCCAATAGTACCTGCTGCTTTGCTACAACAAATGCCGCCAAACTCTTCCAATGTTGACTCTATTGTGGTGCCACCTACTATGCCCCAAGATGCTATTCCTAATGAGTCACATTCTTCCATTCCAATTGAGGGGATTCATTCTGCCATGTCATCTCCTTTAGAGCAATTACCCGTGCTTGATTCACATACTACTTCACCAACACAACTCGCAATTGAGCCTTCTAGAACGCATTCTATGACTACACAATCCATGGACGGCACTCGTCGTCCCAAGGTGTTAATTTCTACAAAATATCCGCTGCCTCAGTGTTTGCTTTCTATCTCTCACGATCTGCCGCAAGAACCAAGAAGCTATACACAAGCTAGCAAATGTCCTCATTGGCGTGCAGCCATGGTGGACGAATTTAATTCATTAATCAAGAATCAAATTTGGACCTTGGTTCCTCCAGCACCGGATATGAACATCATTGGTTGTAAATGGGTATACCGTATCAAACAACGTGCAGATGGCTCTCTTGAAAGGTACAAAGCACGTCTTGTCGCCAAGGGATATACCCAACAACCGCGACGTGACTATGGTGATACATTCAGTCCTGTCGTTCGCCCTGGAACAATTCGGCTAATTATCACTTTGGCATTAACTAACAATTGGCTTCTTAAGCAACTGGACGTTAAAAATGCATTCTTGCATGGTGATCTCTCAGAAACAGTTTATATGCACCAACCACAAGGGTTCAGCGATTCTGAGCATCCTAACTTTGTTTGTAAGCTGAGGAAGTCGCTTTATGGTCTTAAGCAGGCCCCAAGGGCGTGGTATCAAAAATTTAGCCACTATTTGCTATCGTGTGGTTTCACTCATTCTTCGCATGATGCCTCGATGTTTCTCCAACGTTCGTCTCACTCTGTCATTATTTTACTCATATATGTTGACGACATAATTGTAACTGGCAGCTCTTCTGTGCTTATAAGCTCATTTATTCAGTCCTTGTCTACCCAATTTGATATGAAAGACCTGGGTCCTTTGCATTTTTTTTTTGGGCATGGAGGTCCTTAAACATGATGGTGGAATTCTCTTAAATCAGACCAAATATGCAGTTCAGCTCTTGCAACAGTTTGGGTTAGATGGCGCTAAGCCTGTTTCAACTCCTATGGCTACCACTCCTCTTAATTCGACAAATGGAAATTTACTTGCAGACCCAACGGCATTTCGCCAACTCGTAGGTGCCCTCCAGTACTTAACCATGACACGACCCGATATTTCTCATGCGGTTAATTCTATATGTCAGTTTATGCATGCTCCGCGTGATACTCATCTAGTAGCTGCTAAAAGAATTTTGCGGTATGTTAAACACACGGTCAGCCATGGCTTATGGTTCAGTCCTTGTTCCAATTTTATGCTGAAAGGATATAGTGATGCGGATTGGGCTGGGTGCATAGAAACTCGTCGGTCGACGTCTGGGTATGCAATTTATCTAGGGTCTAACTTGATGGCTTGGGCATCGAAGAAGCAATCCACTGTTTCTCTCTCAAGTTCGGAGGCCGAATACAGGTCCTTGGCACAACTTGGTTCAGAATTGCTATGGTTTATTCACATTCTGAAGTTTTTGCACATAACACCTAGCTCACCTACTACAATATTTTGTGATAATGTAAGTGCCATCTATATGGCGTCGAACCCAGTTGTCCATCAACGCAGTAAGCACATTGAAATTGATGTACATTTCATTCGCGACAAGGTTCTGGATGGCACTTTCAAACTTCAGTATATTCCAACAACCGATCAACCGGCTGATCTCTTTACGAAGGCACTTTATCGGCCACGATTTGAAATGCTTCGAGACAAGCTCCCTGTGGTTTCTCCCCCATGTGCTTAAGGGAGGGTGTAAAGATCTTATCTGTAATATTTCAAATAGTTGTAATCCACACTTCTTAACTGACTTTCGCTTAGATAGATAACGCATGTATATCTATTAGGAAGCATACTCTTTGTAGAACTCTTATCATAGTGCATCAGTGTATCTTTAAATACTAATGAAAACAATGCACATTCTGTGGAGCAAAACTATTTCTTTCAGTTCCCGCATATCCAGGGGAGCCCCCTTGCTTTGTACGAAGTTTTCTTAATGGAGAGTGACATAGATAGCAAGCAATTGGGCCCCTTCATTTTGTCTCAAACATTGCCCATCACTGATGCATGATAGCAGCAGTATTACCCAACAGCAGAGTCCAAGTCAAGTCTCTGCCGAAATTTACACAGAGCGTTTACACTGCAATGTCCACCATTAGGCTTAAGAGGGGTCTTTTTTTTTTTTTTTGTCAATTTTAAGAGTGTGAATAACACATAAAATATCAAGGGAAAATAGTCCCAATTGTTTCCCATTTTCCCATATTAATCCCTTATTGTTTTAACACACCTAAATCAGTTTTCAATGTTTAAAAAAAAAAATTCAAAATCAGTCTCCACGGTTAAATTCTTAACTGATAATTAATCAAAAGACTAAACTATCCTGAACCATTTATTTATTTATTTTAAAAAGAAAACCACCCCCTGCCCCATCTGGACACCCACCCCCCCCCCCCCCCCCCCCCCCCCAACACCTCCAAAAAAAATAAATAAAAAAATAAAAACCCACCCACACCCTCTTCCCCGATGACATCCCCGAACCATTAAAAATGTGAGTGGAATAAAAAAGTGCATGTATGATTATCAAAATCCTTTCATGCCTTATTCCTGTAACAGCCACATGCTTGGGACCTTAAATTACTTGACAATTCAAAGAAGTTGAATATTTTTTTTCTTGATCTAGTTGCTCATAATAATATAGTTTAATCTGTTTAATCAAGAAGCTGATCTAAAGGTTAAACAATTTTGCTGCCTTTCAATATTCACCCGCTCAAGGAATGGTTTTGAATTGCAGGTAGCTGATTATGTGAATCACGATTCACCGTTTATGAGTTGAAGAGGGAGAATTGGAGCATGAGAAGATGTAGTTGTTGAAGTGGAATATTAATGCACGTGGGGCCATGGGGGAAGTGACGACAGACTTATAGGATTTTTGGTGAGAATGGGATTGTGAAATGCTAGGTGGAACGCATGAATGATGGAGTACGTCGTTGATTAGGTCACGATGATGACGCAGGTGGTCGTTGCCGAGGTGAGGAAGCTGGTGGAGGAAGACATGTAACAGCTGCAGCGGTGATGGAGGATACGGCACCAAGGGACACGTGATATATGGAGTAGCGGAAGGCGATAAAGATACTTCAGGAGACGTAACATGTGGAAAAGAAAACAATGGAGCGGAAAACATACAATTGAATACTCATTTTAATAGGAGCAAAGTTTATTTTTTAGTCTAAAAATACCTAAAAATATACACACATTTTAAAAAATATAAGTTCAATTCACTCGTTAATAATTCTAATTTTCGGATTAGTGGAGACTGCAGTTCTCGCTAGCCCCATATAGATCCTCCTATGAGCTGAAGATGAGGACGAATTTTGAGTCCTTGAAAGCGTGGTGTCTGCAAGAGTACGAAATGGAAATTCTGACTCTGAAAATGGTGAGTGGAAAGCTGGGCATACGATAAACTTGCGCGAGATAACAAATATCAAAGCTGAACTCATAGCTCTTTGGAGGGCCTCAGATAAGTTGAGGATATGAATCTGGATTGTCTCCTTGGGAAAACGGACTCACAAGTCATAGTGCAGTTGCCCCAAGATTGCATGTCAGATAACAATCCTTTAAAATTGCTGGTGGAGGATTGTAGGAAGGTACTTGACAATCATAAAGAGAATAAGTTGTCTCATATCTATTAAGAAACTAATTATTGTGCAGATTGTTTTGTAAAATTTGGATTGCATCAACCTATTAGAGTTTTTAGTATAGATCACCTCTCAATACTACTGCGAGTATTTTAAGAGAAAAATAAATAAGGTAAAACATCTTTCAAAATAATTTTATAATTTACTGACTTTTACTTCTTATGTACCAAAAAAAATAACATAACGCGAAATATAGACAAGTTGGGACAATGGAGAATAGCACTTATAACCTTTATAATCATCACTATAACCAATAAAAGTCATCCACCAAAAAGCAAACTTAAGGCTTTAGCCTTGGTGTTATAAATAGCAGTGCTTGGACGTTCTTATGTAAGCAAAAAACTAGAACAAGAAATGAAGACTCCAAGCAATTCATTGCTTTCACTTCTTTCAGTTTTCCTTCTAATTTCATGGGTTAATTCTGCTAATACTTATGATCGTTTCCTTGACTGCCTTCAATCTCATATCTCAAACACTGATGTCATATACACCCCAAACAAATACAACATATGAGTCTATTTTGCTTTCCGCAATATTTAACTCACGCTTTACAAGTGAGTCCACTCCGAAACCAAGAATCATTGTCACACCATCACATGTATCCCACATTCAAGCAACCATATTTTGTTCAAATAAACATGGCCTGCAGATTAGAGTCCGAAGTGGTAGACATGACTATGAGGGCCTCTCCTACACATCTGAAATCCCTTTTGTCATTATTGATCTTAGAAACCTTCGATCAATAACCGTTGACACCAAAAAGAAAACTGCATGGGCTGAAGCTGGTGCAACCATGAGCGAATTATATTACGCAGTCTCAAAAAAGCAAAACCCTTGCCGTTGTTGGAGGGGGTGGCACAACAATGGGAGTTGGAGGACACATCAGTGGAGAAGGAACAAGCACGATGTCCCAAAAATATGGCCGTGCAGCTGATAATGTAATTGATGCAAAAGTTATCGACGTTAATGGTCGAATTCTAGATCGGAAATCCATGGGAAAGGACCTCTTTTGGGCCATATGAGGTGGTTGAGGTGCTAGTTTCGGTGTCATTATTGCATTTAAAGTGAGATTAGTTACTGTACCAGAAAAAGTCCCTGTCTTAGGGTCCGCAGAAACCTAGAGCAAAATGCTACAGAAACAGTCCTCTATTCGGGAATGGTGTTGCAATAGAGGATCAAATTATGACTAAAATTTGTGAAGATGTTAGACTGAAGATGTTTGGAAGTGGTTAATTCACGAACAATGTTAGCAATAGAGCCTTTGTAATTATTGGAATATTAGCGTTATACTTAGATAGTTTTGAGTTTTTCTATTGATCCCATTGTATTGACTTTGTTTTGTTGAATAAAATTCACTTACTGAGTTAGTCAAAAAAAAAAAAAAAATGCTACAGAACTAGTACATCGATGGCAATACATTGCTAACAAGATTGATATAAATCTCCTGATTCGAGCCTCCATTAGAAGTGTCAATTCTAGTCAAAGTGGTAACAGAATGATACAAGTATCATTCCCCTCTCTATTCCTTGGCGGAATTGATAATCTCCTAGAAATCATGCAAAAGAGCTTCCCTGAATTAGGTCTAATAAAAAACGATTGCATTGAAATGAGGTAGATTGAATCTATACTCTTCTTTGCAAACTTTCCTCGCAATGCATCCATAGATGAATGGCTGAATAGGACACTCCGAAGCGCACCATATTTCACAGGAAAATCCGACTACGTGGTGCGTCCCATTTCACAAAAAGGTCTAAGAGAATTATGGAGAATGCTACATGAAGAATATGCAAATGCAGCCTCGGTACTATTTAATCCTTATGGCAGAAAGATAGCTAAAATCTCAAAATCTGAGCTCTCATTTCCACATAGAGCTAGAAACATTTACGCATTTAGCTATTATACGATTTGGCAAAATGAAAGCAATTATGAAGTTGTCGAAATTACTGAACATTAGTGAAGAAGAAGATAACGAACAAATGAGAAGAAGAAGATGATTTCTTGTGTGTCCATTTGCAATGTTTACAATTGCCTTATATAGGCTGAGTAAGGCTACTTTACATCATTATAATATATCATTGTACCTAACTAGTTGCATTAACACTCACCTAACTAGTTACACTAACATATACATAACTATCCACTAACACCCCCCCTCCCCCCCTAAAACTCAAGGAGGTGTGAATGATACCAACTTGAGTTTGGAAATCAAGTCTTGAAGGCGAGATGGAGGATGTGCTTTAGTGAAGATATCAGCAAGTTGATCAGCAGAGGGAGTAAAGCAAAGTTGGGAAGTGCCTTGTGTGACGTGCTGACGAACGAAGTGGCAACGTGCTGACGAACGAAGTGGCAGTCACATTCAATGTGATGGGTTCACTCATGAAATACATCATTGTAGGCTATTTGGATGGCACTCTGATTATCACAATGAAGAATAGTACCAGGAGGCTGCGATGCACCTAGATCACTGAGTAACCATCGAAGCCAGATTACTTCTTGGGTAGTATCTGCAAGTGCTCGATATTCTGCTTCAGTACTAGAACGAGCAACAACAGTTTGTTTTTTGCTCCTCCATGAAATGAAGGAATCACCAAGTAGAAATCAATACCCAATAGTAGAACGACGATTTGTGGGATTACCAGCCCAATCTGCATCTGAATAACCACGAAGAACTAGAGATGAGCTGGGAGAGAAGAATAAACCATGAAAGAGAGTGCCTTTGACATATCCGAGAATACGAAGAACAGCTGCATGGTGAAAAAAACGAGGCTCAGACACAAACTGACTCACCATATGAACAACATAAGAGATATCAGGTCGAGTAACTGTAAGATAGATAAGAATACCAACCAATTAACGGTAGAGGGAAGGATCATTGAGAGGTGTTTCATCTATAGGAGTGAGTCGCATGTTGGGATCAAGAGGGGTAGATGCGGCTTTACTATCAGTGAGTCCAGCACGAGCGAGAAGATTAGAAGAACACTTGGCCTGAGAAAGGTAATAGCCATTTGTATGGGAAGAAACTTCAATGCCCAAAAAGTAGCTAATAGTACCAAGATCTTTCATTTCAAAATGTTGGCCGAGAAACTGCTTGAGATTAGAAATACCAACCAAATCATTGCCAGTAATAATCATGTTATCTACGTAAAGTAGTAACACAACAATACCAGAGGTAGAGTGACGAATAAAGAGAGCAGAATCATGGTTGCTTGAAGTAAAACCAAACTCCCCAATAATATAGCTGAATTTGAAGAACCATGCATGAGGAGCTTGTTTAAGACCATAAAGTGCACGATGAAGTTTACACACTTTGTGAGAAGGATGATCATACCCTGGAGGAGGCTTTATGAAGACTTCTTCATCAAGATTACCATTTAGAAAAGCATTTTCGACATCCATCTGAAACAACTTCCATTGTCGTATTGCAGCTATAGCAATAAGAGTTCGAACAGTGGTGAGACGAGCAACTGGTGCAAATGTTTCTTCATAGTCAATGCCATATTCTTGAGTGAACCCTTTGGCCACGAGATGAGCCTTGTACCATTCTATAGAGCCATCAGATTTTGTCTTGATCTTGTAAACCCATTTGCATCCCATAGCATTCTTTCCTAGAGGAAGATCGACTAAGTCCTAAGTGTGTTTGTCTTCTAAGGCCTTTAGTTCATCTGGCATAGCTTGCTGCCAAAGAAGATCACAATTTGCCTTTCGGTATGTTTGAGGCTCATGTAGTAAGAGAATAGTAGAAAAACAATGATAATAAAAAAGATGAGAGGGAATGGACTTTACTCGTGTAGAATGACGTACAGGTAGGTCAGTGGAAATTGAGGAAGAAGTAGACTCAGAGTGAGGTGTAGGACCACTGTCCAGAACCGATGACTCGGGAGAGGCCGTATCAGTTGTTGAGGAAGTACTTGGACTTGTATGTGTACCTGTGTCACTGCCATCATTAGGAAATAAAGGAAGAGAACAATTGGTGAAGAGTGGTGCAGATTGAGTATGGGGAATGGAAAAGGAGGAAATAGAAGCAAACATCTTATTTTTCCAGAAAATCACATGGCGAGAGATACGAAGTTGTTTAGAGATAGGATCCCAACAACGATAACCCTTATGTTCAATGCCATGACCTAAGAAGCAACACAATCGAGCTCGTGGTTCGAGTTTAGTACGTTCATGTAGAGGAAGTAGTACAAAGCATGTACATCCAAAGACTCAAATATGCTCATAGATAGGTGGAGATCTATAAAGACGTTCGTAGTGAAGAAGATTACCAATAGTAGGAGAGGGTAAACGATTAATGGTGTAAACAGCAGTGAGTGCAGCTTCTCCCCAAAATCGTTCAGGACAAGAGGAAGATATAAGGAATGTGCAAGTGATATCAAGAATATGTCTGTGTTTACGCTCAGCAAGCCCATTTTGTTGAGAGGTGTATAGACATAAGCGTTGAGAAATAGTACCGTGTTGATGAAAAAGATCAAGGACACTAAACTCCTTGTATTCCATGGCATTATCAGTACGGAAGATTTTAATCCGTTGTGAAAATTGGGTAAAGATCATGGCAGTGAATTCATAGTAGATGCGAGGAAAGTCAAATCGAGCATGCATAAGATATATCCATGTAAATCTAGAATAATCATCTACAAAAATCACAAAGTATTTAGATCCGCCCATTGTAGGAGTAAGAAAAGGTCCCCAAATATCAGAGTAAATTAAATCAAAGCAGGCAAAAGATTTAGAATCACTTTTATTAAAGGATAAAGCAGGTTGTTTGCCAAGTTGATAAGGGAGACAATCAAACTTTTCAATCGACACTTTTCCTAATGAACCTGCATAAACTAGAAGTTGGAGTTTTCCCAATGAGGCATGTCCTAATCGAGAATGCCAAAGATAAAGTGAGGAAGGTATTGACGAGGAGATGACTGGAGCAGCGGTGTGAAGGTGTGATAGAAGATGTAGACTGACGAGTTCAAATAGTCTTCCAACCTTACGGCTTATCCCAAGAATCTGTCCGGTACTGGGGTCCTGTACTCGACAACCAGAATTAGAAAAAGTGACAACGAGACCAAAATCACATAATTGGCCAACAGAGATAAGGCTAAGAGTAAGTTTAGGAACAAGATAAGTGTTTGAAAGTGATGCAGAAGAAGTAGAGATTGTTCCTATATGACTAACATGCATAGAGTTTCTATTAGCTGTATAAATAGAGGGTTTATGGGAAATAGGCACTATTGTGTTTGTCAAACTTGAAGAGTCGGCGATCATATGATTTGAACAGGCAGAGTCAAAGTACCAAGTAGACTTACCAGCCATGGCAGACAATGCAATGGAAGAAGAATGACTAGATTGAGCCAAAACCTACTTAAGAACTTCTTGAAGATCTATAAGTGACTTAGATGAGGTCGATGGGTCAATGGTAGTATCAGTGGCAAAAATTGAGGACCCATCTTCAGTAGTAACAGCAGCAGAATGTGAGGTGGACATTGGATATGGACCCTTAGGAGTAGCACCTTTGGAATTGTTTCCACGAGAATTCCTGTTAGGATTGCGATAACAATCACTTTGGAAGTGATTTTTTTTTTTAAGGAAAGAGGGGTGATACCCTCCGAGATTTTATTAATACTAAAAAAAAAAAGTTACAAAACTGAAGGGGGACATAATGCCTAACCTTCGTGGGAGGATGGGGGACTTACTTGCCCCATCGTCCTTCTAGTCTAAAAGAAGTACAAACACTCCTTTTTACAAGATCCTATGAAATAAAACCAAAATTAAATCTAATAATCCTAAATCATAATAAAAAACAAGGGAATTCTAATTTATCTAGCTTAATCATTCCATGAAGATCTCTGTAGTCCTTCGTATCTTAAAGAATTACAGCATCCATTGTCATAGCTCCCAAGTTGGCTAAAAAATCAGCCGATTGGTTTCCTTCACGAAAGATATGCGTGAGTTTCCCATTGCAAGCCTGCAAGTATCTTCTCGCTCTCCTTAGTTCGTGAGTAATGTCCCAAGATCCCTGTTTATCACTACACACAAGTTGTACTGCACTAAAAGAATCCATTTCTGCCCAAACATTGCAAAAACCCAAATCCAAGCATAATCTAAGGCCAAAATTTAATGCAAGAAGTTCAGCTTTTATCGCAAATTAAGTATCAAAAGGACAGAAAAAATATTTTAACATGTCACCCTTACTGTCTCTAATAATACCTCCTCCTCCTGCTAGCTTTGCTTGGCTATAAACATTCCCATCCACATTAAGCTTCACGTAATCATTGGGAGGTTTCAGCCACCTAACAACCTTAATATCTTTTCTTTTCTTTCCAGAATCAGAACAATTAAAGTATTTGGCAAATGAGATATCACCCTTCTATTGTTTCTTTTTTATAAGGTCAGCTTGATTTAATTGATGCACAAGATTACACACTTTCGAAATAATTCTCTGACCACACATCTTTATGTTAAGATGTTTAGCAGCATTTCTTGTTTCCCAAAGGAACCACATTATGAATAAGGGAATCATAATTCTCACATGACCTTTACAAATGAAATCACCAGAAAAAAACCAAGAATAAAGCCAATGATAAATTTCAGAAGAGAGAGGAGTTTTGACTCCAACCAAACTAGCAAAGTGAATCCACACTTCTTTGGCAATCTTACCAGTTAAAAGGCAATGTTGCAAGGATTCAACATCTTCATAACATTGACATTTAGAAGCGACTTGAATACCTTTCTTTTGCAATCTATCATCAGTAGGCAGCCACTTCATGATAGTCCTCCAAGCAAACATAGAAATTTTGGATGGAATTGCTTTATCTCAAAATTTTCCAAATATGAGCCTTCTAGCACCTGCAACTCTGCAGACTTCCCAAGCAGATTTAAGACTGAAATCACCATTGTTAGTCAAAGTCCACAAAAGAACATCATTTAATCTTGTGTCAAATTGCATATTCTTAATTTTTTTAATAAAATAGCTTGGCAGAATGTTGCACAGTCTCTTACTCTGCCAATTCTCATTCTCAAAGAAATCCTGAACTTGATAACCTGAATGATTTCGATTAAGAAACAAAGTTTGGAAAGGTTTATCACCTATCCAAGTATCCTTCCAGATATTAATATTACATTTCCCAAGTTTTCATCTCACATAAGATTCACATTCTTCAGCTATAGCTTTCATGCGTTTCCAGGTTTTAGAGTCTCTGGCTCTAACTTGAACATCCAAAGGATGTTTACCTTTACAATAGCATTTAGACATATAAACAGCCCACAAGCAGTTTGAACTTCAAAATTTCCACCAAAGTTTAAAGGACATGGCTTTAATAATGTCAGGGAAATGTCTAAATCCTAGACCTCCTTACCCTATTGACTTCCATACCTCATCCCAAAAACACCAACGAATTCTTTTCACAAAATTGCTTGAGCCCTACAAAAACTGATTAAACAGCCTACCCAGTTTAAACCAAACTAGTTTAGGAGGCTTTATAACTTGCAGCAAATACATAGGAATGGAAGTTAATGTACTATGGAGAAGAGCAATTTTACTTCCTGCAGAAAGCATCTTATTTTCCCATCCAGTTATCCTGTTTTTAACTTTCTGAATTAGATATTCAAACAAGATGCTCTTTTTCCTTCCTTTGTAGACTATATTTATGGCCATATAGGAAGTGATTAGGTCCAGTTTTCTTGCAAAATGTGCAAGTCCTGGTAGGACAATTGATTAGTGTATGACCATATTTATGGCAATATTTGCAGTATTGTTGAGCAGATAGCAAAGAGACTTGGCCTTTCGGTGCATGATTTGATGTCACAAGTACCATATCAGAAGATCAATGCTTATTTCGAGACTGAAGTCGAGTTTTTTCTGAAAGAAGTTCTTGAACTACTTGCTCTAGTGTTGGAAAATGATTTTGATGAAGTAAGGAGGCACGAACAGGTTCAAAGTCGTCGTGGAAAGCCATAAGAAAGTGAACAAGATGACTTTTATCTCTCCAAATAACAAATTGTTCCGCATCCTCAGTACATTTCCAAGTAAGTTCGGAGGATGTAAGTTGATCCCAGATAATATACATCTGTGACAAAAAGTTATTGATTGATTGACCAATCTCTTGGTGCATGGAGTAAAGACTAATGGCAAGTTGCTATTGATGAGCTCCATCTGCAGCAGTATACCTTTGTGCGAGAAGATCCCAAACCTCTTTGGCAGTACAAAAACGTCCAAACTAAAGACTTATGGAGGTAATACAAGTATTGCGAAACCAAGTGATAATTTGATGGTTTTTGCTATCCCGTTCTTCAATTCGTTCAGCATACTTATCATCAGATTCGCCAATTGTTTTCACAGGTTCTTGAGCATCCCCAGTAAGTAATCTCCATAATTTACAACCTCGAAGAAAGCTAGTCATAGCATGGGCCCAAGGTACGTAATTACTTCCATCAAATATGATATTAATAGGTTGAGGAACATTTGAGTGATCCATTTTGTACACAAAACTGGTATTTAAAGTTGGAATTTTGAAAAACGAATTGCAAAAATGAAATCAGGACGTAAAAAAAAAACCTTATGAATGACTTTGTCAATTTTTTTTTTTGGGCTGATGTGGCAGTTTGCTGACCTGTGGTGACTGGACTGACAGTTGGTTGACAGATGTTGCTGATGTGGCAAATGATGTCGGCAAGGCCATGTTTGGTGTGCTGAAATACTGAAAAATATTCCAACAGCGCAGTATTCTTTCAACGGAAGGTGGAGGTACGTCCAACGTCCAAATTTTACGTTTTTGGTATCGTTGGAATCCTCTCAACGAGTAGAACATTTTGATGGGGCGCATGTTACTGTTCACAATTTGTACAATAGCGAATAGTGACGAATAGTTGGTGGTGGTGTTGTTTGATCTGAATTGATATCAATGGTGTAACCGATGCAAAATATAAGATATGTGAGTTTTATATTGTGAGATGACAGTGGCATAAGCTACCAGAATGGTAGCTCTGATACCATGTCGAAATTACTGAACATTAGTGAAGATGAAGATAACAAGTAAATGAGAAGAAGAAGATGATTTCTTATGTGTCCATTTGCAATGTTTACAACTGCCTTATATAGGCTGAGTAAGGCTACTTTACATCATTATAATATACCATTGTACCTAACTAGTTGCATTAACACTCACCTAACTAGTTGCACTAACATATACCTAACTATCCACTAACAGAAGCTATGAGGCACATAAGTTGGATCAGGAGGCTTTTCAGTTACTTGACTCGTTACGTTTCAAAATCTCCAAGACGTGCATTCTATAATTATAGAGATCTTGACTTGGGAGAAAACAAAATTGGCAATACAAGCTACAAACAAGCCAGCAAAATATTTCAATAATAACTTCAATAGATTGGTCCAGGTAAAGACCAAAGTTGATCCTAGCAACTTTTTCAGGAACGAGTAAAGCATTCCATCTCTAGCACCATGACCAAAAATCTATTGTTCACTAATTTTAGCCATGGGTCAAAACAAAATTATAATAAATAAATGTTGTATGTTTTTCAGCTAAAAGTATTGGGATCGATAATAAGTACTATATATATGTGTGTGCACATGCGTTGTGTTTGTTTACCAATCATTGTGTAAGAAGATTTTTTCTTGCCTCTCGCTTTATAATTTGCCTTTAATTTTGTAACCTTTAGAGTCAACAATTTCATCTCTTTTTGCAATTTGGGCCTATAACAATGGATATATTCTTAAATAGCAATAGTAGCGGGTAAGGTTTAAAATCGAAATCAACGAGTATTCGACTGATAAGAAACCTGATAACAAAAATCAATTGATATCTGTTAGTTTTTTATTTATTTATTTATTTATTTTTATTTTTATAGGGGGTACTCGATATGTTTTGGTATTAAATGTTAAAAAAAATAAAATCCAAAACCCGGTTATTAATTTACTATATATATTTATAGTTTTTATAAACTTTTATATCTTTTAACAAAACCCGAAACTCGGTTATTAGTTTACTATATATATATATATATATATATATATATATAGTTTTTATATACTTTTAATATTAGACTAATAGAATAACATCTAAAGATATATTTCTTTTTTTAATCAAATGCCTAAATTAATTGTCCAACAAGTTATACATTTTTTATCATTGTCTTTACTCTTTCTTTCTATATTTGTTGGATATTTTCTCTTTCTATATTTGTTGGATATTTTCTTTATCAACTATTATCTTATTATGTATAGACAAACATTTATCAATTTTAGTCTTATTGAAATTGAGTATTTATTAATTTATAGACAAATATTGCAATAATTACATAATTTATTTTGAATTATGTCTTCTTATTCTGTATAGTTCTTCATTGTTTTATTTTTGGGCTTTTTTGACATTTAAAATTAATTTTTTTACATCGTTTTTAGGGTTACGGTTACGGATACCCGCGATTATTTGGATTTATTTGCAATTATGGTTATGGTTATTGAGTTTCAAACCCATAAAGTTATGATTATGACGATTTCAATTATAATCATACAACTTTTTTTGCGATTAATTGACCCACTATCATCCATCAAGACTCTAAACACAGTTATAATAACATCAATATAAAATAGTAAAAATAAGAGTTTCTAAACCAAATAAACAATATAAGTTTTAATGATGAAGTCATGGAAGCCCAAAACTATACTGAAAAGAGTTACTGGTTTCATGAGTCAAAAATTAAATTTAAGGTTTATATAAATATACACTACAAGAAAAAACAGTTTCGGAGACAAGCCGTCGCCGTGCTTTCGCTTTTCGGCGAGGGCTAAGCGAGGGAGACCGTTCCCTCACCTAATCGGCGAGGGCCTTCCTTCGCCGTTTTGGCGAGCGATGCCATTGTCCCTAGCCAATTCGGCGAGGGACGCCCTGTTCTCTTGCCGATTCGGCGAGGGACAACCAGTTCCCTTATCGAAAGGCACTGGGCGAGGGAAGGCACTGTCCCTCGCCGAATCGGCGAGGAAAGGCATTGTCCCTCGCCGATCGGCAAGGGAAGGCCATGTCCCTCGCCGATTCGGCGAGGGACAGTGTTGACCCTAGCCAATTCGGTGAGGGAATGCGCTGTCCCTCGCCGAATCAGCGAGAGAATCAAGCGTCCCTTGCTGATTCACTTTTATGTTTAGATTGAACATATAAAATTAGAAAATTTAACAAAGGTCAATTCGAGCGATTAGGCGACGGATAGTCCTTCCCCTCGCCGATTCGAGCATGGGACAAATTTTTTGAAGGATAAATTATGTTTAGGTTTGTAATGCATTATAAATGTTAAATATAATTTTACATTGATAATTAATAACTGATTACATATCATCCTTTTTTAATAAAGGATTACAATTCATCTATGTAAATTGAGAAGTAATAAAAATATAATTAATATAAGATTTAAATATAAAATCTAAATTAATTATTTATTAATGTGTGTTTTATTAATATTATTTTTTTATAAGCTTTTAAGTTAAAAAAAAAAGTAACTAGTAGTTCAATATTTTGTAATTTCATAAAAGGTCAAAAACAACAAAAAAATCATAGATTATTAACTTATGTTTTAATATGTAAAATTTTAATGTGTTATAACACAAAAAAAATGAAAAGAAAAAAATTTTTGGTTATGGAATGGGTCGTCTCCAAAATGAAAGTGAAGTTAACCTTCGCTAAAAATAAATAAATTTTATGAAATTAAAAAAAAAAGTACCAAAAAAAATTACAAATTAAATAAAAAGAAAAAAGTGGAAAAAACAAACTATTAGCTAATTAATATAACTATTTTGATTAAAATATGAAAATACAAATTAATTAAACAATTTAAAATTTTAAGATAATAAATAAAAAAAAGTTAAAAATAAATTAATTAAAAGAATAAAATAATAAGCCTAATTAAAAAAATTTAAAAAGTTGTTAATGTTCTCCAGGTCTTTATTTATTTATTCTCTGTCGTAATAGTCACTTAAGATGATTAGATCAACTAATGAATTCAAGCACACACCACACACCACACACGGCCTTACTCACACACACGCACAACATAAATTCCTCTACACACTCACACACCCACCTGTCGAACCAAAGAAGATTAAAAACAAAACAAAAACAAAAACAAAGATCAGAAGGCAGAGCTCGACGGAGGAAGAAGAGGAAGAATAAAAAATATAAAAGAGCAGCCATTAGTGTGTAGAGCTGAAGCTTCCCGATCTATTCCATAATCTCTCATTTATCTACAGTGCCACCAAGCCAAGACAACAAACAGAAAATGGAAACGGCATCTAGAAGAAGCGGCGGCGGCCTTATGGAAGGCTTGTACAGCGTCTTGATGCACCGCAACTCCATCTTTGTCACCTTTGTCATCGTCGGCGCTGTCCTCGGCGAACTGGTCAGCCCCTAACCCACATACACATAACTATATGAATGATTTAACTCGCAATATATTAATTAATTAACTCACAGTATATTTTTTTGGAAATAATTAATTTGAAGGTGCTGACTTTTGACCTGTGATTATTGATTTACAGGCAGTGGATTATGGAGTGAAGCAGCTATGGGAACACAACAATGTTGTGGTAATTACTTAAATTTAAATTTATTTAAATAAACCAATATATCATTCAAGCCATGATTATTTATTATTTAACTATCCATATAACTCAAATATATACATATATACCAAGTTAAAAAAAAAAAGGGAAGAAGGCTCTAGAGCCCGTCGGGTGCAGGGGAAAGGAAAAGAATAGAAACTTACATAGGGCTTCATCTTTGGTGATAATCAAGAGCTTCTAAGTGGTTTCCAAGCTTGCAACCTGTTTGTTCTAGCTATCTTAGGTGAGCAAGACATGTTTCTATACATTTAATTACTTGTTAATGCTTATTTGAAGTTGAATAAGGTATATGATCCATGTGAAATATAATGCTTGAATGATGATCTTTAGCTTGTGGAATGTTTAAAGAGTTCTCTTTTGCTTGAATTACATGGGTTAGCTTAATAAATAATGGTAGCCAAAATTTATTAGATTGAAGCTATAACTTGGAGCTCATGTGTTTGTTAAAATGCCTATATTACTTCCTATGTGAGTTACTTGAGACTTGGGTCGAATTACAAGCTAAAAACTGCATGATATACAAACATCACCTAGTAAGGAATAAGCTAAACATGGGCATTTAAAGGTGTGGGGTGTTCGGGTAGTTGGCTGCCAAGCGCCGACAGTCCCTATGCCAGAGCCGGACAGCCATTTGTTATTCTTTTTTTTTTCCACTCCCTTGTCCCCTAGTTGCTTTGTAAACATTATATAAAGTGTTAATCATATATTGTGTTCACTAACTAGCCTTGTATCCTAACTTTGAGTTTGTGTATTGAGCTATTATTTTGGCTAGTAAAAAGTTGGTGGTTGGATTTTATATAGGAGTAAGCAAATCTATTTAATAGTTAAGGCATAGTGAAAGAAATTATAATTAAGTTGAGTTAGTAAAATTGATTGGTTAGATTAATTAGAATTTGAGGACTAGATATTGGCATGCTACTTATTTATTTGTCCTAATTTCTATGCCTATTGGTGGTAAATGCTAAGAGGTACCTATTGTGTTTTGTGTATGAGTATTCATTTGGTGTATATCGTGGGTGGGTGTGCTTAATGTGTGTGTATAAGTAACTGTTGCTTCATTCTTGGTTCAAATACTTGGTAGGCCCATGGTTTGCCCTTATCCCACAGGACTAACTTATATAATTTACATATAAAAGTTTGTTTAGTTTATGTTTTAACATGATAAAGTGTTTTCCTACACTGAAAGTATTGCAAAAGAATAGAAAGCAATGGAATGTTTGTAACTTACTTTTCACTGAGCTACAAATCTTTTTGGTTGGGTTTTCATCGTCCTATTGACAGTGATTTCTCTACATCTTCATAAACTGTCTTTCTTTAGTTTGTTTATGAGCTTTTGTACAAATCTAAGAAGTCTAACAATAACTTTTCTTATTTCATATAGTTTCGGACAAGAGCTTTTGGAGATTCAAAGCTCGTTATTAGTTTTGGAGAAGATTCAAATGCATAGGAGTAAGTCAAATTTGTGGATAGTCAATTTGTAATTATATATATAATTAAAATATTTTGTAATCATATGTAATTAAAACATTTTGTAATTTTAATTTTAAATTGAATTTTGATTGTCAAATTTTAATTAATTTATTTTTATATGAATTTTATATTTGTAAATTCTACCATTTAAATATGTTATTTTAATTATAAAAAGTTTCGAAGAAATATTTTACATTTTTGCAAGTTTTATAATGATAATTTGTAGTGTCAGGTCAAACAATTTATTATTGTAAATTTTATAATGATAATTTTAAAAAATATCTTACATTTTTGCGAGGGCTTGGCAAGGGCCAAATTTTGTGAGGGCTCGACGAGGGACGCCTTAAGTGAGGGCTCGACGAGGGACGCCTTAAGCAAGGGCTCGACGAGGGAGGATGTTGCGAGGGCTTGTTGCCCTTGCACAATCGTCGCCAAAATGGTCCTTCGTCGAGCCATCATCGAATGACGTGGGGTCGATGAGGGACTCCAATTCAGCGATGAAGGTTTCGGCGAGGGATGATTTCCCTCGCCGAAGGCAATTTTTGTTGTAGTGATACACATATTCTTTTGTTATAGTTCCTTGTTCACCTTAATATAGAAGGATTTAAGAAGGCACCTAGTACTCAAGAATTGGATAGAATAATCAAGTAGT
The DNA here is from genome assembly GCA_037974665.1 of Ehretia macrophylla. NCBI lineage: Eukaryota > Viridiplantae > Streptophyta > Magnoliopsida > Boraginales > Ehretiaceae > Ehretia > Ehretia macrophylla. The sequence goes on from CM075764.1 coordinate 44,902,401, forward strand.
GATACGTTATAATAAAAAATTCTAAATTTAAACTACTGTTTTTGGCATCCATTGGACTAAAAAAAAAAAAAGAAGAAGCACTATCTTTCAATTTTTTCTGTCTTATTTAACGGCATTTGGAATACACGAGCTTCAATTATGGATTTTGGGGGAAAAAAAAAGTAGCACATGACAACTTAAAGTATGAATTGTGTTGATAAAAATACCTTGTTTTTGCCACTTTCTTCCTTCCTCACCCTATCTTCTACACGCCTCTCTCTATATATCTGCCACTAATTTGTCCGGTCCCAATCCAAATCCCATATTGATCCAACCTCCAATTCTTATACTCTCAGCAAGTTCTGATTTAAGCATGAATTAAATAGACCCTGCAGACATACTTTGCCCTCTGTTTATTCCAAATACATCCATTTTACCATGGCAAATCGGTTCATTATTATTTTTGTATTTTAATCATAAATGTATTAAGAAATCTCACAGATTTCTCTTTAATAAGAAACACCAAAAAATGTGCAGATTGTGCTTAAAATTTTCCGTTTATGTAGCCTTCAGATAAAGTTCAAAAGAATTTAATTTGGTCCAAGAAATTTTGTCCAAGCGCTAAGCAAAGAGAAGCTTGGTAAAGAGATGTACTGACGCATGATATTTTCATTTCTGAGCTTCAGCACTTCCAAGGCACATATGAACCAAAATACCTGATATATATTTTTGTCAACGAAAATAAAATATTATATAAATGATAATAAGTTGAACAGTATGTATTTAATGGGTATTAATTTTGGAGCTATTGGGGTTTAGACTTTAGAGTTACAACCATTCATATTCTAGACATTATGGACATAATGTAAAGTAACAAATTTATTGGTGAGAGTTGATGGGTTGAGATTTACAAATCTATTTGTTCTACCATTACAATTGTTAAGAAGCTTGAGATTCCATCTTAAAACATCAATTGATGTCAAGTGGAGTGACCTAGGATCTTATTAAAAGGTTTAAGAGTTTATAATTTTTCTATGTAGGACAAGTGTATATTCTAACACTCTCCCTCACGTGTGACATGATTTGAGAGGGGTCACACGTGGAAGATTGAACTCGCGTGAACCTTATTTTGAGATGGTTACACATAAAAGATTGAACACACGTGGCAGATTGAAGATACATGGAATATGACACACGCGAAAGATTGAATACAAATGGATCTGATTTGAGATGGGTCGCACACGGAAGATGAATGAGACTAGACTATGGGCCTAACTCTGATACTATGTTAAGAAGCCTGAGGTTCCATCTTAAAACCAATTGGTGCCAAGTGAAGTGGCCCAGGCTCTTATTAAGAGGTTTAAGAGTTTATAATTTTTATATGTGGGACAAGTGTATATTCTAACAACAATACCCATTTCATAACTAGGCATTAGCACAATTTATGTAATATCTTTCTTTGAACAAGAAGAAGAACTAGGAAAAGATTTAACAACAGCCAAGGACGCGACATGTTTTGAGACTAAGTGCACTGTGTTGGGGTAAGCTTTCTGCCAATAGTTCTTACTAGAGTAAATTGTTTGTCACCCCCCTGTATTTTGCTCGAAATACTTATTCACCCCTTGTATTTTTAAAATAGACCCATTATCTCCCTGTGATTTTCGGAATATAGCTGACTGCCCCCCTCGGTTAAAAAAATCATCTAATTTAACAGCAATTGCAACACACGCGTTTAGAATGCGATTTTTTTATGCTTTTGGTTTAAATAAATTCATTGCTGGACAAAAATACCCTTTTAGAAATTGTTTGCCGCCCCTTTGTGTTTTGTCCAAAATACTCATTTACCTCCTGTAATTTTAAAATAGACTCATTACCCTTCTGTGTTTTTTCGATTTTAACTTTATATAATAGTATAACGATTAATTAACTAATTTGGTAACGTTTGTTAACGGAATATGAGATTTTGGGTGCGTCACCTTAATCGAAAAAACACAGGGGGATAATGAGCCTATTGTAAAATTACAATGGGTAAATTAATTTTTCGAGCAAAACATAGAGGGGCGACAAACAATTTACTCGTTCTTACTATTGATAAAATATGGTGCAAGTTGCAATATATATAGTTCTTTGGCTAAAATATTAGTGCTGGAATATGTATAGTGATTTGGCTACGTACTCCTTTTATGCATGAGATATCAATTCGTTGGTTTAAGATATTTGAAGAATATTTCATGAATTATGATATGAGAATGCATTATGAGGATGGTTTAGTTGACCATATGAATTTAGTATTTCGTGATTTCTTTATCCTAGTGATGGTATAATGCTTTAGCTCTGCACGAATTGTGTTGTTCCTAGTTTCTTTTTTGTCGAATAAAACATTTCATTCAAAAGCAAATGAGGTACATTAGCCTACACCAAGGGTAGGCAGGTCTGATAACAGAGAATAAAGGGGAGGGGGAACATTTAATAACCAGTCCAAGAGGAGTGTGAGATGGTTGGCCTGGTTAGCAATCCAATTTGAAACTACATTTGCTCGTCTCCTAATAAGATGCACCAGGACACCACTCTTTTTTGAAAGCTCGACTTTGATATCTGCAATAAAAGGGACAATTTTCCAGCAAGGAGAATGACAAGGTGTGTGGATAGCCTTGTAAACTTCTTCACAATCTGTCTCGACAATGATGTTGTCACAACTGATTGAATTTGCGAGCTTGATAGCATTAAGGAGTGCCATGGCTTCAGCTTGCTGAGGAAATTGACATCTTGTTGAGAAGGATGAGCCGTCGATAAGGGTACCTTCATGGTTCCTGCAGATGGTAGCAATACCAGCAGAGAACGTTCCATAGTTGAAAGAGGCATCATAGTTGATCTTCAAGGTGCCTCTAGTAGGTGCGATCCATCGAGGATTATGCAAATGGTGGTGAGTGGGAGGTGAAATAGCAGAGTTTGCTTGGATGGCACTTGAGAATTCTGCACGAGAATGATTTGCGATTGTAGTCGTTCTGGTTGGACATGTTTTAACCCCTTCAAAAACAAAAGAGTTTCTACTCTTCCAAATTTGCCAACATAGATGACCAATAATAGCTTTTGCACTGCCCTTCTCATATCCTGTTGCACGGCATTTTTGGACAAGGTAATATACCAGACATCAAATCTCGTAATGTTTTTTTCATCCGAAAAGAACTGAAGAGGGGATGCAACCCACCAATGGCGACTCCAGGGACATAACAGGAGAAGGTGTTCAACAGTTTCCGACTCTAAATTATAGATTTTGCAAACAAGACTAAAGGAGCATTTCTTTTTGAATTTGTTTTCCTAGTTGTAGACTGCAATATTTGTACGATTGGTTGCATGAATTAAGTCGGACTATCTATACACCAGTATAAGTATTAGTCTAGGAATTTGTTGAGTTACTTTGTTTATGGATGAGAGATGATAAAGGCTACAATGCCAAAATAAAAAATAAAATAAAATAACAACTTTTGGGAGTTAAAGAATTGAGTAAACAAAATGGATTGTCTTTGCGCGCGGTTGAGACAAGATGAAAGTACTATTGGACTAATGTTTACAAGAGAGTACTGACTACGGAAATAGATAATTTAACATATGATGCATATGTGATAAATATTATAATTCACATAGAATAGCAGGCTTCTTGATCTTCAATCTACTAAGAGATTTAGATGCAACTGAAGTGTACAAAAAATTATTTAGAGTTTCCGAATATGTAATAGAGTGATTAGAAATCTCACGATGGAATTTCACTGTTTAGGTGATACCTTATATTCACATTCTTTGGATTCGAATAGAGGTTTTTGTGTGTGACTTTAAAAGTAAGTATTCACAGTTCTTCTAGCTTTTTGTTCCAGATAAATATATTTATTATATCTTTGTTCGAAATGAATGTCTTTACTTTATGGAAATTTTAATTATGTTTATTTAAATCATATTTTTGAAATTATATTTTATCTTATATAGAAAAATAGCTTATGAAAACTGATTTTCTAAAATGGATTTGAGAACTTAATTCTTATGAGTTAACCTTTGGGTTTATGACGTTAAAATTATTTGTTAAGTTAAATCTAATTTAATTTGAAAAGTTTTGTTGGCATGACATGTACGAATTCAGATGAATCTTTGGCGTTACAAAAGTTATTTATGTGATTATTACGTAGAAGTCAACTATGATTGTTTTTCGTTATGTGTCCCTTCAAGGGGCTAATATTTGTGACTTTGTATATGCTATGAGATGCGTTAGTTGAAACTAGTTTCGATCTTTGTCTTTATGGATCTTGATATGGCTACATAAATTTGTAGCTCTTTGTGTGGCACATGCTGTGTGATTCTTCGTGATCATAGTCACTTGTTAAGTATACGCATTTATAATTTGTTTGTATACTTGATCAATCTGTTATGAACTTTGTAAATTAAGCAATTGTTGTTAAGTAAAATATTTATCAAAATTACTTTTAATTCATGCCAACATACTAGAAAAGTTGTGGAATTCTTTTTGGGCTTTTTTAGCTCACTCTTTGTTATGATTTCAGATTCAGAAGGATAGATTATGAGATGCAACAAGAATACTGGCGAGGAGTTCGTAGCTTACTGCTGTTATTTTGGGAGTAGTTTAATTTTGACTTCTCTTAGCTTATGTGATAGTTTAAGCATTAGAAACTTTCTCTTAGTTTTAAAAGTCTTTTGGTCTGGTGGTAAAGTTATTCACTTGTTTGTGAAAGGTTACGAGATTAATTCATGCTAGTTACATATGTTGTATGGCTTTAGGCATCTCTTAAATAAATAAATATATAAAAAATATATATATATATATATATATATATATATATATATATATATATATATATATATTTTTTTTTATTTTTTTTATTTTTTTTAGATTTTGGAATTAAATTGTTTGTCTTCTAAATTTTATTTGGAGATTTGACAATAATTACATATGAAATATTTGGAATATGTTTGTCAGTTCTGTTAGTTATCAAAAAGTGAGCTTGAACCTTGCACTAAATGTGTGGCGATTGTCACATGTCGTATGTGTAAATGTTTTATTTCGGGGCGTGAGTGTATATGTGTGATTTATAAGTGAGTGGTGTGAGTATAAAAAATAATTTAAATTAACCATTTTCGGCCAGTAGAAAAGAAGTACAAGTAGTTATTTCTTATACCTATAACACCAGTCTTTTCTACGGACCTGGGCTAACCATTTTAGGCTCGGGGCATGACATGAACTCCATGACTGATGAAGAAAATGATAATATTGTAGTAGTAGAATCTGGCCAAGGCTTAGGCCCTACTCTTAGATAGTGAATTAGGTTTAGATTAATTCAATCCATACGACAATGGGCCACCTTGAGCCCAAGTTAGGAAATGTTTATAAATATCCCTCTATGTCTTGTTAGGAAGGAGGGAAAAACCCTGGCCTCCAGCATGGTCCTCTTGCAACCATCTTCTCTAACCTCTTTCGATCATCTAGGGCTAACAACTTGTCAGTACCCACCAATAAAGGAATTATGGAGGTAAAAACTACGTGATCTAAGTTATAAATCTATGGAACCGCATAATCTTAATTATAAATTTTGAAGTTCTACAAATAATCTTTCTGACTCAAGAAATGGGTGGTATAAAACTTGCCGAGGTACAAAGCTGACCAATCAATTCACTCATGTCATTGTTAAGAATAGGTTGCCGCTGCTGGGGGATAGAAACGTCCTCCTAACTGCTTATACAACCATATTCTGATGATATACCCCTAAAATAATCCCTTGTGAAAACAAATGCCATTATGCCAGATATATCAAATGCTTGTTGAACTAACTGGAAAATCAAAAAGACCCATTAAAACATTCATTTTAAGAAGCTATATTTGGAAGATCACGTTGGGATCAATGCAAAATGATATGAACAATTTTATAGACAGAATGTCATTTTTCCCGTGAATTTTGGTCTTAATTTCAAACTCCCCAGTGAGATTTTAATTTTATCCATATTCACCTGTGACATCAAATTTTACCAAACAAAGCCTCGTGTTAAAATGCATTTTTATCCATAAGATTGAATGGATTCCTGATGCTAAATCTGTTTCTTTCTCCACTGCTTCAACCTGGGAAGCAATTCGAGTGAAGCATGTTGCTGTGAGGTGGGCTGATTTGGTTTTTCTACTGCTATATTAATGTTGTTAATTGGTATTCTTTTTTTTTTTTTTTTCTTTATAGATTGTAAAAGCGTGACACCACTTTTGTACTTGCTTTGGAGAATGAAATGGATAGTTGGATGACGGTATGCGTTTGCTTTGAGAGGTACATGTTAAAGAAGATAACTCTGCAAATTAGTATAAGTCATTTATTGTGATAGTGATACTTATATCTCATTATATAAATTTCTTGGAGAAGTTTATGAAATATTTTGGTATTCAATCCCAAAGGTCAAAGATAGAGAACCTATTGGAAAACTATGGTCCGAATCGTGACATCTAACATTACTCATTTTTATTTAATGTACATTTAATATCTCCAATTTGAACATGAGAACACAAATCTTGGAAAATGTCAATTGTGTTATATTTGGGAAAATTGCATAAACATACCCTATTATTTTTTTAAAATTTTAAATTTTTTTTTATTATTTAAATTTAGTCAATTTAGTTCTTATTATTATTATTATTATTATTTAAAATTATCCAATTTAGTCCCTATTCTTTTTTTAAAAAATTCAATTTAGTCCCTATGCTAAATTATTTTTTTTATAGAAAATAACAGGGACTTAATTGTCTAATTATGAACAATATGGACGAATTTAAAACTTTTAAAAAAATAATAGGGATTAAATTGACTAATTTTGAATAATCTAGACGAATTTAAAATTTTAAGAAAACAATAAGGACCATTTATGCAAACGGTCTTGGGTTCAACCCTCCATTTGTGAGGCCTGTTGAAGACAATCAATACATATAATAAACTCTTCTCTATCAATTTAAACTTTAAGATGACATGATATTAGAGCTCAGGTTACCAAACGGTCTTAATTCAACTCTCCCAGTTTTATGTTCAAAAATATTAAAATTGTTCACGTGCAAAGCTTAAAAACAATTGTGTCTACATGTACTGAGATGGGTAACATACAAGAAATAAATATAATACACTCTTGTATAACAATTTAAATTTTTAGATGAGGTGGTAATATAATAAATAGTTTATGAGGCAACTTGTTAATATTTTTAGTTGTATATAAGTTAAGTTTATATAGGGGTTTATGAGCTAGGGAACATGTTATAATTTTTATTCATATTTTCCAAAATAACCTAATCCCTGTTTGCTAAAACGTCTCGTATATAATTTGGAGAGAGATCTTTCATATCTTTCAAGATTCGGAGTTGTTACGTTGTCCATGTTTTCTTAAACAATAATAATCTTGTCCTATACAAGGTCTCGAGATCCATGTTCCCTTGCATAATACATTTTTCTTATACCAGTGTGCTAAAAATTATGAGCTGGTTTGAGGTCCCTGGTACTAATCCTATTTAAATAGTCACCATGATTAGCATGATTTCTTTTACAAGGTCTTGAGTTCCATGGCTTGAGCGTCTTAAATATGAGTAGGATTATGAGGAAACGTTTAGCAATGTTGCTAAGATTACCACGGCTCGTTTCCTTATTTACATAATATATTTTTATTATTCAATATGTGCCAAGAAATATGAGCTGGTTTTCAAGATTTTTCGAGATTTGTATTCTCGAGTTTTCAAATTGCCAAGAAGTTAAAATTAAACATATGCACGCTTCACTCGTTGATGTCTTAAGGCGGCCTAAATTAAAAAACATATGGAACCATAATCGATGATGTATGACTAATTAAATGTCGATATCGAGGATGATGCAACACCAGAGACCTGTTCAATTCAAACTAGAACGAGAAATGAAAAGACTCCAAGCAATTCATTGCTTTCACTTTTTTCAGTTTTCCTTCTAATTTCATGGGTTAATTCTGCTAATACTCATGATCGTTTCCTTGATTGCCTTCGATCTCATATCTCAAACACTGATTTCATATATTATTTTTGCTTTAAAAAAACTGACCTAAAATAAAATGCCATCTTTTCCTTACTAAACTAGAGGGGAAAAAAAAAAAAAAAAGGTTATGTCAAGCCAAATACTTTTGTGGTAGTAGCAAACATGAAGAAGTCTGACATTTGCATGCTGTCCACAATATTTATCCATGTGTGTGTGTGTGTGTTTTATTTTTATTTTTGGCAGAACATGTTTACATGAAGAATCTTCCATTAGCGAGATATTTATCGTTAGCTTCATAAATTTTTTTTTTTTGTCAAATTAAATATGTTCACTCGCGAATAACATATCGTAATTTTTCTTGCTAGGATAGCATATTCTAGTTCATTATTGAACAACCAAAAACAATACCACTGACCATTTAGTCTAGTGGTATAATTTTCGTTTTAAATGTGAGAAATCTCGAGATCAATTCTTGTGTGTAATTAATATCCTATTGATGTAAAATAATTTAGGCTCTATTTGGCCTAACTATTAAATTTTAGTTTTTAAATTGTAGAGTTTTTAGCAGTACAACTTTGATTAGAAGTGCTATTAAACAAAAGCCGTGAGCAATGTTGGGCTTTTAAATTTTTTAAGAGAAATATTAGACTTTCCAAAATATGGAGGGATATATTTGAAAAGAAAAAAGAAAAATAACTTCCCACATTATATAAAAATAGTTTCACAAAAGTCTTTTTTAAAAAGCTCCAATTTGGACCTTCATATTTTTTAATTTTTTTCAACTTCAGTTTTTATCTAAAAGTTCTTCCAAAAATGGATCGAACAGTTTACTTTCAACTTTTACATTCACAAAAAATATTTTTAATTGTCTAAAAGTTAAGCCAAACAGGCCCTTAGCCTCCCTTGAATTGAAAAAAAAAAAAACCAAAAATAGTTTGTATATTTTCACTCTATGGTAGATACAAACTACACTTGATGTGTTTAATTAATTAAATATATATGATCGCTTATATTTATATCATGTAATAACTATCATAATGAGGGATTTACTCCTATGCAGAATTATCTTCTCCAACATGTACATAAAAATTAAAAAAAAAAACATGTACATAAAAAAGAATAATGCGTCTTCCGATAAAAAAAAAAGGAATAATGCGTCTCGACGTTTTAACTTGCGCATTGCAGCCTTTGGAGCAAGAACTCTAGTGGGTATCTCCCAATTCTGATATATAAAAGGCATATTGGAAAAGTTTCTCAAACCCAATTAATAATCATAAACAATAAATTATGGAAGCGTTCTCGTGCACTTCTTTTTTTTTTTGTTAATATGATACTTTATATATAGAAACAGGAGAGTACAAAAAATGGACACAAAAACAAGAACAATGATATATATGTTTATGCTAATAACTTGAATACCATTGGTAATCAAGGCTCTGTTTGTGCCGTAAATTAGTTAATCGGGAAAAAAATTCGATCAAAAGAAAATCTTAGTTAAAAGTAGAAAAAAATGTTTTCATCACAATTGCGATATGAAAATATTTTTTACTCACTCCACCCAACCCTACCCTACCCTAACCCCCATCCCCCTTTCACCTACCCCACCCACACCTGCCAAGAAAAATTATATTTATATTTATTTTATTTATTTATTTATTTTTATTATTCTATTTTATTTTATCTTAGAGAGATAAAATTATTTTTCACTCACTCCACCCAACCCCACCCCTCCTTCACCTATATTTATTTTAATTTATTTATTTATTTTTCATTATTTTATGTTAATTTAATTTTTTTTTATTTGTAGTTTTCATTTACTATTTTATTTTATATTTTATTTTTATATTCATTTAATATTTTATTTTTTTTATTTTTTATTATTTAATTATCTATTTAGTTATTTTTAGCTTTTATTTACTATGGTTATTTTTATTTCTTGTTGTTTATTTTTTATTATTATATTTATTTTATATTTTATTTATTTATTCTTATTTTTATTTTATATTTTATTTATTTATTCTTATTTTTATTTTTTATTTTTTTATTTGATTCATATATATAAGTGTGTGGGTGTGTGTCTTTTTATAAAAAAAGTCTCCATTCAAAAAATATTTTCTACTATAATATCAAAACTCTAGAAAATATTTTTCAGTGTGACAATTGTATTTTCTAATAAAATGATTACATGAATATTTTTCTATGTAAACCTTTTCCATAGCAAATTATTTTACAGGCAAATAAACATTTTCCCAACACAAGAAGTTTAACATTTGCAGCTGGTCATCTCCTTCTTCATTAGCTTCAAGCCTTCACCCACCATAACCATTTATCATCTGAGAGTAACGTATGCGAACATGGAAAAATAATTTTTCTTTTGCATGCAACAAACATGAACATGCAAAATCAGAAAATTCAAGCCCAATAGTTGGGTGGAGCGGTTGGGTAGAGACATGTTGTAATTAAAGATTTAAATCACGGTTTCGGCCTCCTATTATATATAATAAAAAAAAATCAGAGAATTCTCTCAATTTTACATTTATTCCTCCTTCTCTTCCACCCCGTTTCTCGACGCTCTCCCTAAAGTGAATAAAACTATGTGAGAGGTTATCACTCGAATACCTATATCTCTTCATTGCATTGATGGCTCTTAAATTCCACTGATATTGGCTATCGACATTCAAATTCTTTAATGTTGTGCGGATGGATAGTTTTGTCTTTTTATTTCTTTAAAAAATTCTCATAACTTGCAATTGTTAGATTCACATCTCCTCACAGGAGAATGAAATTTGGAAAAATTATGAGAATATTGTATTCCTATAAGAATGTGAAAATTGTTAGAATATGTACTTGTCCCACATAGAAAAATTATAAACTCTAAGACCATTTTATAAGATACTAGACTACTTCACTTGACACCAATTGGTTTTAAGATAGAAGTTCAGGATTCTTAACATGGTATCAGAGTTAGGCCCATGGTCTAGTCTCATTCATCTTTTGCGTGCGACCCATCTCAAATCAGTTCCACTTGTCTTCAATCTTTCGCGTGTGCATAGTGCATGCACTTTCAATCTTCCACATGTGTGTTTCTCAAATCAGGTCAACTTGTCTTCAATCTTTCGCGTGTGCATAATCCACACACTTTCAATCTTTCATATGTAACTCATCTCAAAAAAAATTCAGTTCACATGTATTCAATCTTCCAACACATGTGTGTTCAATCTTTCATATGTGACTCATCTAAAAAAAAAATTCAGTTTACATGTATTCAATCTTCCAACACATGTGTGTTCAATCTTTCATATGTGACTTATCTCAAAAAAAATTCGGTTCACATGTATTCAATCTTCCAAGTGTAACCATCTCACGCGTGTTCAATATTCCACGTGTGACCCCTATCAAATCAGGTCACACTTGAGGTCCACTTGTCTTCAATCTTTTGCGTGTACATAATAAATAAATATAATAATCATTTCTAACCGTTTAAATTTTTAATTGAAATGGTAATTTAATATGATATCAGGGTTTATTATCAATCAGTTTTAGGTTGAAATCTTTTGCAACCCATTTAAAAATAGTCTTGGCTTAAATCTTTCCGCCATTTATTTAAAAATATTAAAACTATCCACGTACAAGACTAAAAACAATCTTACATGCACATGTCCTCTCTAATAATTTTAGACTCTTTAGATGATAATGTGATAATTTAACATATAATTTATGATGCAATTTATAAATATTTTAACTCGTACAAGTTGTCTATAATTTGACTTGATACAGGAGTTCATGAGGCAAGTGCTAATATTTTAATTTGGTGTCGAGATCCATATATTCCCTTGCATAATACATTTTTCTTTTACCAGTGTGCTAAAACTATGAGCATGATTTCTTATACAAGGTGTCGAGCTCCATGGCTTGAGCTAGTTTGCATAATATATATTTTTTTATTCAATATGTGCCAAGAAATATGACCCGGTTTTGTAGATTTTAAAATTAAACACATGCACGTTTCCACGTTGACGTCTTAAGACGGCTTAAATTAGAAAACATGGAACGATAGGCGTTCATGTCTGACCGATTAAATATCGAGGATGTTGAAACAATATAGACCCGTTCAATACCAAAGGAAAATTTGTTTTGCTCGTAGAAAAGTCATCCACCAAAGTACAAACTTACCCCTTAGCGTTGGTGTTATAAATAGCAACGTTTGGACGTTCTTATATGACAGCAACAAAACTAGAACAAGAAATGAAGACTCCAAGCAATTCATTGCTTTCACTTCTTTCAGTTTTCCTTCTAATTTCATGCAGGGTTAATTCTGCTAATACTCATGATCGTTTCCTTGATTGCCTTCAATCTCATATCTCAAACACTGATATCATATACACCCCAAAAAACACAACTTATGAGTCTATTTTGCGTTCTGCAATATTTAACTCACGTTTTACAAGTGATTCCACTCCGAAACCAAGAATCATTGTTACACCATTGAATGTATCCCACATTCAAGCAGCCATATTTTGTTCAAAGAAACATGGCATGCAGATTAGAGTCCGAAGTGGTGGACATGACTATGAGGGTCTTTCCTACACATCTGAAATCCCTTTTGTCATCATTGATCTTAGAAACCTTCGATCAATAACCATCGACACCCAAAAGAAAACTGCATGGGCTGAAGCTGGTGCAACCATGGGCGAATTATATTACGCAGTCTCTCAAAAAAGCAATACTCTTGCTGTTGTTGGAGGAGATGGTACAACAATGGGAGTTGGAGGACACATCAGCGGGGGAGGAACTAGCCCGATGTCTCGAAAATATGGCGTTGCAGCTGATAACGTAATTGATGCAAAAATTATCGACGTTAATGGTCGAATTTTGGATCGGGAATCCATGGGGGAAGACCTCTTTTGGGCCATAAGAGGTGGTGGAGGTGCTAGTTTCGGTGTCATTATTGCATTTAAGGTGAGATTAGTTACTGTTCCAGAAAAGGTCACTGTCTTTAGGGTCAGCAGGACCCTAGAGCAAAATGCTACAGAACTAGTATATCGATGGCAATACATTGCTAACAAGATTGATGACAATCTCATAATTCGAGCCTCCATTAGTAGTGCCAATCCTGGTCAAAGTGGTGAGAGAACAATACAAATATCATTCATCTCTCTGTTCCTTGGTGGAATTGACAATCTCCAAGAAATCATGCAACAGAGTTTCCCTGAATTAGGTCTGGTAAAAGACGATTGCATTGAAATGAGGTGGATTGAATCTAAACTCTTCTTTGCAAACTTTCCTCTCAATGCATCCACAGATGAATTGCTGAATAGGACAATTCCAAGCACACCATATTTCAAAGCAAAATCCGACTACGTGGTGCGTCCCATTTCACAAAAAGGTCTGAGAGGATTATGGAGAATGCTTCAGGAAGAAGATGTAAATGTAGCCTCAGTGCTATTTAATCCTTATGGCGGAAAGATAGCTGAAATCTCAGAATCTGAGCTACCATTCCCACATAGAGCTGGAAACATTTACTCGTTTAGCTATTATGCGATTTGGCAAAATGAAAGCGACTCCGAAGCTAAGAGGAGCATAAGTTGGATCAGGAGGCTTTTCACTTACTTGACCCCTTACGTTTCAAAATCTCCAAGACGTGCATACTCTAATTATAGAGATCTTGACTTGGGAGAAAACAATATTGGTAATACAAGCTACAAACAAGCCAGCAAATGGGGAAAAAAATATTTTAATAATAACTTCAATAGATTGGTGCAGGTGAAGACCAAAGTTGATCCTAACAACTTTTTCAGGAACGAGCAAAGTATTCCATCTCAGGCACCATCATGAGAAAATATATTGTTCATTAATTTCAGTCATAGGTCAAAGCAACATTTCAATATGTTTTTCAGCTAGAAATAATGGGATCGATAATAAGTACTATATATATGTGTGCACGTAAGCATTTGTGTTCGTTTATCAATCATTGTGTAATAAGATTTTTTCTTGCCTCATGTTTTATAATTTGCCTTTAATTTTCTAACCTTTGAGTCAATAATTTTATCTTCTTCTTTTTTGTTTTCAATCTGGGCCTGTAACAATGGATATATTCTTAAATAGCAATAGCAGTGGGTAAGGCTTAAAATCGAAATTAACAAGTATTCGACTGATAACCAACCCAATAACAAAAATCAATTGATATCCTTTAGTTTTTATTTTTATAGAGGGTAACTGATAGGTAATGATAGGTTTTGGTATTAAATATTAAAAAAATAAAAATAAAATGCAAAACTCAGTTATTAATTTACTATATATATATATATATATATATAGTTTTTACAAACTTTTAAATTTTTTTTTTTAAAAACAAAACCCAGTTATAGTGTTTTTATATACTTTTTATATTAGACTAATAGAATAACACCTAAAAATATATTTCTTTCTTTAATCAAATGCCTAAGTTACCTAAATGGCAAAACCCTCAAATAAGTTATACATTTTTATCATTGTCTTAACTCTCTCTTTCTATATTTGTTGGATATTTTCTTTATGAACTATTATCTTATTACGCATAGACAAACATTTATCGATTTTAGTTTTATTAAAATTGGGTATTTATTAATTTATAGACAATTATTGAAATGATTATATAATTTATTTCGAATTCTATCATCTTATTGTATATAGTTCTTCATTTGTTTTATTTTTGGGCTTTTTTGACATTTAAAATTAATTTATCTTACATCATTTTTAGGTTGGTTTTCTATTTAAACTAATTTTTAATTATTTTTTAATATAAAGGGTTACAGTTAGAGTTACCCGTGATTATTTAGATTTATTTCCAGTTATGATTATGGTAACGTACTGAGTTTCAAACCCATAAACAATTTCAATTATAGTTATATAATTTGTACGATTAACAGACCCACTAATCTACCGTCCATCAAGAATCTAAACACAATTATAATAACATAAATATAAAATAGTAAAATTAAGAGTTTCTAAACCAAATAGACAATATAAGTTTTAATGATGAAGTCATGGAAGCCCAAAACTATACTGAAAAGAGTTACTGGTTTCATGCTTTAAAAGATTCACATGTAGTCAAAAATTCTTTCTAAACCATAAATCAGAAAATTTAAGGTTTATATAAATATACACGTATTCTTCTGTTATAGTTCCTTGTTCACCTTAATATAGAAGGATTTAAGAAGGCACCCGGTACTTAAAAGTTGGATAAAATAGTCAGTTAGTGATCTGTTATAATCAAAAATTTTAAATTTGAACTACTGTTTTGGTATCCATTGTACTTTAAAAAAAAAAAAAGAAGAAGAAGCAATATCTTTCAATTTTTTCCGTCTTATTTAACAACATTTGGAATACACAAGCTTCAGTTACGGATTTTGGGGGGGGAAAAAAAGTAGCATATTGTTATAAAACTAGAGAAAAAATAGAAGAGACAATAAAATAAAGAGATAAATATAATAGAGAGAATGAGAGAAGAAACTTGTATTCAATTTCTTGGTGTGTCATATTACAACGTAGAGAGCTCTATTTATAGGAAAACACAACTTGTTCTCCAAGTAATTTCTAGTAGGCCTTTGTTCTATTGGGTTTGGTCTTGGACTACAATTAATAATATCTTCTATAGTCCATGAATATCCACATCTCCATAAATATTTCATGACACTCCCCCTTGGATATTCATCTCCTAAGAATATGCCTCATTAAAACCTTACTAGGGAAAAACCCAGTGAGAAAAAAATCCTAGTGAAGGAAAAAGAGTACAATATTCTTATTATACGCTTCATACTGCCTCATTAAAAACCTTGCCAGGAAAATCCAGTGGGACAAAACCTAGGCGAAGAGAAAAAGAGTACACTGCGTATTTATCTCCCCCTCATGTTGGCATATCAAGTATGATTGCTGACTTCACATATGCTGATCTTGTGAAAATAATTCTTCAATTGAGGGGGTATACGACCTCTTCGTGAATAAACCTGCTACATTATCACTTAAGTGATCTTGATTAACATCATTCAGCATTTCTTCGGGAGCGTGTGCATAAAAAAGAACTTTGAGCTGATATGCTTGATTCTATCATCTTAGTATAACCTTGTTTACTTGAGCAATCATGCGGTATAATTTACTCATAAAATACAAATACATCAGCATGCTTTGGGGAGGTGGCAACAATAGTTGGTTTCAAAACATCAATATATAAGGGTACAATCATATAAGAATAAATATCTTGCTTGTAATGAGTCAAACAAAAACTCATCATTTTCATACCCAATCAACTTTAATCATGAGTGCCCTCATATTAATTTGTTCCAAAATAATAACGAAATAAATATTTAGCATCTCGATGCATTTTTATTGGTGTATATATGTCTTGTTAATAAAATAACATAGAATAACAAGATACACCAATTTCATTGAAGCATTGTACTTCAGGACCATAAATGTTTCGTTTATTCTTGAGGATGAAAAAGGTCTTTTTTAATATCAAGCATCAAACCATTGCGGCACTCTAAAATATGAGCTTTATTACTTCAAGACTTTCTCATTATAAGCTGATCGATGGAAAACATTCCATCTAATAAATGCTCGAACTTCAGGTCGAGGCAAAATTTAATTCTCTGAGAATTTTCATCATATATTTGGTATAAATATATTATTATTCTTATGAGAGCTCTTCAATAGGCTCTTTTACATCAAAATATATATTGGGATATTAACATATCCTTACATTATAAGATTTATACTAATACAATTATATTGCATTCTTCCAAAATGCTTTCATCTATACAAAGATCTTTGTAATTGGATCGAATATATTTCTCAGGATTTTAAATTGCATGCTTTAAGCATGTTTAGTCCTTCATGGACTTTTATATAAATATCTCTATCAAGTGATCTACAAGGGTATATTGTTACTACATTCATAAGACGCATATGAAGTCCTTTTAGAAATTTTCAAGCTCATAAATGTAATATGCCACCACAAGAGAATATATCTATTTATTATTTCAATTTCAAGGTATAACCACATATCGCACTAGCTTATTCCCTGTTTATGTTGTCCGCTCTAAGCAGTTTAAGAGCTAGGCAACTTATGGTAAATTCCTTGAACTTTTTAAACAATATGGGATTGTTTCATTACGCTCCCCCTCAATCCCATATATACACAAAGGTGTATTAGCCTTCATGGTCCAAAAACTTCACATGTTTAATGTGAATTTGATTGCCTAGATTGCGTCTTTTTATTTTGGTCAATCATTTATATGTTGACATTGTTGAATGGACTTCTTATTCAAGATCCTCACTTTTATTGATAAGATCAGTAGCTACTATATAAATATTTGATCATGATCAATTTCTCTTTTCGGTTCCATTTTTTTCTTCAGTAGTAATATAACTGAGCGAGATCTCATTATTCTCAATATTTTTGATATGCATATCAAATTCAAGTACCTGATTCTCCCTCGGAGTATTTCTTTCTCAGTTATATTTTCTACTTGTTTTTGTATCTTGATATCTTCAAGATATCAAATACTTTCAAAAGGCTAACTAGCTTTATTTTGATCCTTTGTTTTTTTTTTGGAATCGAGAGTTCTACCACGCTTCAAGCGTGTAATAGACTCATTTCAATAACATTACTTCAAATAGGAGCATTTAAAGCTGGTAGTGTGACTTAGTTACTTTTTCCTAAAACGGAATGTATCTTTGCAAATAAATAATTTTATGAACTTCTAGTTTATATTGAGTATGCGAGGATCAATATTTTGATGCATTTTATAAAAATTCGTATTGTCTAGCTTTTATTTTTCTCCCCTTGATGCTGGGAACTTTATTTCAACAATTAGCAATAAATGCTATAAATTTAACTCCAGTCAAAGATTTAAAATGTTCAACATTGACGGAGATTCAAATATAAGTTTCCAATTTTCTTTGTAAACTCATCTTTGTGCGTTGTGGTGGAGCATTGCAACATGTATTGCACACTTATATTTGATGAGATGAGATATTTTGATTGTTGACCAATGGGGAGCATTTATAATAAGTAGTTGGTCTAAATGTTGTCACATATGACATAATGTCCCCAAGCAAAATGAGGCAATTTTGTAAATAATGGTCTAGCTTTCGCTACAAGCGATTAATAAAAGATTTTACTAGACTTGTATATATCCCCTTGAATCCGTTCTAGAAGTATATATGATTCAATGTCAACTTTATTTGGGGATTGCCTTGTATAATTATTTTTCTTTGGAGACAAGCAGCACATGAAGATTCATCTATAAAAGAATCTTCTGATTCTTTAATGAGTTTTTATTTCAAGAATTTTTCTCATCGTTTTTACACCCATAGGACACAAGTGGTCATGTCAAGAAAATAATATCTGGTTATTCAGAATATTATAGTCCACTAGACTCATATAAACCAAAAGATAATGATAACAATTTTCTCATGGTATGCCTTTTACAAGAAATAATTGACATAATATAGAGATATTTTTCATTTCTTTATTACAAAACATACTGCAATTAAATTTATCAAAAACATGTAATCATCACAATAGATTCACTAGATATTCTAGTTCGACCATTTTGGTGATTAACAAACTAACTTAATTTGGATTTTAAATTCAACGATAATTAAAAAATTAGCGTCACATAATTTTAAATTTGTTCTCCTCCAATTCACGTGAGCCCATAAGTGAAAAGTATTCTCATATGCAACATAGTATATTAGTGTGCCGCGAAAGAAGCAACGTGTGCTAAGAAGGCAAAGCCGTGACATTTTTTTTTCTTTCTTTAGACCATAAAAGTTATCATTGTCCTTGTATCAATGACAAAGTAACAACCTTCAACCTCAATGACATATTGTAACTTTAATCATTATATTATGATTCATGAATAAGAGTATTATAATGATGTTTATGTCAAACAAGCATTCAAGTCAATTACTTTATTATACTGCACAACACATGTATGTCTCTGTAAGTTAAACTTTGCAAACTATTCATTCAAAAGAAAATTTGTTTGCATGCCATAGTAAGGCATGGCGCAGTACACGTATCATAAGAAAAGTTAGGAGACTTTATTTTGCATAATAGGAGAAGTTGTAATTTTGCTCAGTCCAGCAATACATATAATGGTCAGTGTTTCAATTGAGACGGCAATAATCAGGCTATATTAAGAGGCCATAATGGTTTTTATAAGAAGACACTGAATCCCAAAATCGTAAAGATTAAGACAAATTTAATTACTAACATAATATAACTTTATGTGTTAATATAGCAGAGGAAACCTAACTTGTTAGGCTTAGCTTTAATATGATACATCAATGGTCAATCATCTAACGGGCAACGGCCATGCTCGAAACGATAAAAAGAAAGACGTGCAATTTTCGTCCGATCATTTGTCTTTCTTATTATGACATTCATTATTTTAATAAAGAATTAAGACACTTATATTTGCTTTAGATTATTCTAATCTTCATGTATTGCACAATTGATGCAAAAGCAGAGTAACATATGACAATCATAATTAAAGACATAAACCATTAGATCGGAGATGTATATTCATGAATGAATCAAAAAAGCCGACTTCGTTAGAGAGATTACATGATCTTTTTATCATGACTTTAAAGCATGGGATAGTGACGGTTGACCATCACAATGTATAGAGTCTACATACACACAAGTGTGTAACTAATAATTGGCATAATGAATTATATTTTCGTCAAAATTTATCATTTCGTTCAAAGGATGTGATAACAAACTCAAAATAATTTTTTTTCAAAACTATGCTCTCAATATTGTTAATGTTGGAGCATATTCAAGGCATAAAAAGTGGAATATACTTTTTATTTAATATATCTTCCACAATTTTTTTCTTTTCGCATAATTTAAACTATATGAATAATTATAATGATTGAGGAATCATACTCGCTTATAATATTAAAATCCTACAATTGTAGGTAAATCCATTCATAGCGAGTTTTGGAAGATTTATTGCCTTGTGATGGTCATAAATTTCTTTTCAAATTTTGTGAAAGGATATATGTATCATCTATCATAATATATTTAGGCTTTTGCCTTTGTGGAGCTATTGATGAAGGAATATCATTCTTTTATCGCAATCCTTCAGGGATGCGTGATTTCCTTCTTAAAATTATTTTTCAAAATTTTATCCATATGGATTCTAACCTCAAGGGGTTTATGAATATGTATTATTGCCTGATATATCAAAAGCGACGAACTTCAAGTTCGCGACCATATGGATTTAAATATAAGCTTTTCAGGAAAATTTCCATTGATCAATATAATGAAACAACGAACTTTTTTTTTTGTTTGTGATATTTGACATCATGAGACATATATTTCAAAATAAAATTGACAAGAGGTTAAAAGAAACATTACCAAAATTCACGGTATGAAATATCCTCATGTTGTCAATAATAATTTTCTTCACAACCTTCGTATTTGTCTCTTCCTTTTCTTACCTCTAAGATTGATAGAGATTGTCGTGCTGATAACGTGTTATAAAACTAGAGGAAAAATAGAAGAGACAATACAATAAAGAGATAAATATAATAGAGAGAATGAGAGAAGAAACTTGTATTCAATTTCTTAGTGTGTCATATTACAATGTAGAGAGCTCTATTTATAGGAAAACACAACTTGTTCTCCAAGTAATTTTTAGTAGGCCTTTGTTCTATTGGGCTTGGTCTTGGACTACAATCAATAATATTCCATAAATATCCACATCTCCATACATGTTTCATAACAGACCACTTAAAGTATGAATTGTGTTGATAAAAATACCTTGTTTTTGCCACCCTCTTCCTTCCTCACCCTATCTTCTACACGCCTGTCTATATATCTGCCACTAATTTGTCCGGTCCCAATCTAAATCCCATATTGATCCAACCTCCAATTCTTATAACTCTCAGCAAGTTTTGATTTAAGCATGAATGAAATAGACCCTGCAGACATACTTTCCCTCTGCCTCTGTTTATTCAAAATACATCCACTTTACCATGGCAAATTGGTTCATTATAATTGAAAATCATAAATGTATTAAGAAATCTCAAGATTTCTCTTTAATCAGCAACACCAAAAAATGTGCAGATTGTGCTTGCATCACAACAAGAGAAGACTTGCTTAAACTTTATTGTTTATGCATCCTTCAAAAGTTCTTTCTTTAATTTGATCCAAGAAATTTTGTCCAAGTGCTAAGCAAAGCGAAGCCTGGTAGAGAGATGTACTGACGTGTGATATTTTTCTCCTTTTTTTATTTTTTGGATCACTTTGAGCTCTAAGGCATTTTATATCACTTAAGATATTACATACGAAAATGAATATCAAGACCTCTCGTATTTAAAGCAATAATCATACCACTAGCTAGACCAAATGATCAACTTCAACCTTACAACCCATTACTATACCCATAGGCCATATCTTCTTCCTTCTTTCTTACCAAAACCGTGGATGCAGATCATCACGTGCTAATTTGCATTTTTTTTTTGTATGTTAGATGCTAGTTTGCTCAAATCTATTAAAGTTTCATATAATCTACATTTTAGCCAAAAGAAATGAGATTCAAGAGCAAATGCCCAAGTGAGATAAGTGGTTCCAGTGGCAGAGCCACTCTTAAGATTGTGGGGGTTGCAACCCCTGCTCAACTCAAATTTTGTTAGAAAATGTGTATTTTTAAGGTATTTTTAGGTTGAAAATGTGTATAAATCTAGGGATGCGTCGCGAGAAAAGTTTGCAAAGAAGAGTATAGATTTAATACACCTCATTTAGATGCAATTATCTTTCTCTAGGCCTAATTTGTTGGCAATGGGCGTGGCAGAATGTTTGGACGAAATAGTATCACTCAGTTAAAATATGAATGGGAAAAAAATAGAATATATAATTGAGACACAATAATTTTTTGTGAAAACCCCTCAAATAAATTGAGGTAAAATCACGGATAAATATAGGAGTATTATGCTGCAACAGGAGTGGGACTTCTTGGTCCAAAGAGAGCACCCCGAGGCTTAGAAAGCCCAAAAAGGCCAAGTTTGACCAAAAAAGTTAACTGTGTCGATTTTCTACAAAAAAAAAATATCACTTTTTTGTGTGGAAATGGCATTCTGAGCAAAATGGTCAAGTTTAGTCAAATTCTATCATTTCGAGGGTCAAAACGGCCCTTTTTCGTTTTATGATTCAAATCATGCTAGTTTTGTAAGTTTTCAATAATTTAGGGAACTTTTCACAATTTTTATAATTTCTGCATGTAAGGTTTCATTTATATATAGTTTGTAAAGCCTCTTAACGGCTAGACAGTTTATTTTCAATTAATATTAAGGGTTTTCTCAATTTTCCAAATTCAATTTCTTGGTATTCTTTTGTGAATCAACGAGTTTTTGATATGCAATTCTCTTTCACCACGCACGCTGCATCAAATTTACTATAGTGTAAGAATATTTTATAATGATTTTCTCTCTAATATAAAGATAGTACAATTACACTCTTTCAAATAATCGGATAAACTAAATAATTCTCACAAAATAAAGACAATAAATATGAAAGAGAACACGCCGTATTGCTAATCTTTCATCTGTGCAGCCCATGCTTTAATTTGCATAATTCCTTTGGTTTTTACCCACGTATTCCCATGCTGCATTATTGCCCATGTGTACGAAATTCCCACGAGGAATGGAAACCCATGCTAACTTTTCTGTAAAGTGGTTTTACCACTAATAACATAATTCAGGAAGCGTTTTTGCATGATTTCTAGGAGATCATCAACTCCACCAACGAACATGGAGATAAATGATGTTTGTATGTTCTCCGTAAGTTTAACTTCTTGGCAATCTTTTTGCGTATATTTAACGTCTCCAAATTGAAAACTTGAGAACAAAAATCTTGAAAAATTTTGCTTGTTTTGTCATTTATATTTTTTTTTTTTCTGGTAAATTCAGAGAACAAACATTTCATTTATAACATGAAGGTTACAATAGGTGGGTCTAAAAATACATCATCGAAGTTCATGCTAAGATCTTACAAAAAAAAGGAATAATAAATACAAATCAGTTAAGTGGGAAAACTAAGAACCTCGGGGTAACCTTCAGAGCCGTCTCACACAATTTGGGGACCGTGGGCGATCATCGAAATGTGGGCCTTAATAATTAGGCTTTTTTTCAATAAAAAAACTTTAAATTTTCTACTAAAATAATCACTGCAAATAATTAAAAAAACACCAAAATTAGAATTATAAAATAGCATAATATTACAAGTTAACAAAAAGTTAAACCTATATAAAATTTATTTTTCTTACCTTTTGAGATGCAAAATTATTTATTAAATCATCATAATCAAGTTTATCTAGCAATTTTTTTTCAATAGACAATATAACTAATTCATTTAATCTTTCTTGGGACATAGGTGATCTTAAATAAGTTTTTATTAATTTTAATTTTGAAAAACTTCTTTCTATAGATGCAACTGAAACTGGAATTGTTAACAATATTCTATAAGAAACATAAGCATTTGGAAAAGAATCAACCTTTTTTTATAT
The DNA here is from genome assembly GCA_037974665.1 of Ehretia macrophylla. Classification (NCBI taxonomy): domain Eukaryota; kingdom Viridiplantae; phylum Streptophyta; class Magnoliopsida; order Boraginales; family Ehretiaceae; genus Ehretia; species Ehretia macrophylla. The sequence goes on from CM075764.1 coordinate 44,925,964, forward strand.
AATTAAGTACTTCCAATGGACTACAATTTTCTTTTTGATACATTTCTTTTAACACTTTTAAGTCTGAAAAGAAATCTAACCCAACTATGTCAAAATGTCTACCATAGCTTAGAAAATCTTCAAGATTCAAGCAACATTGTTTAATAGTATCTTCATCCATTGACTTTAATCTAGTGAAATTGAATAAGAATCTATAAAAAAATTCAAATACTTCAAATTGCTCAAATCTAGTTTTAAGTGATGAAATAATTTGATCAATCATGTAAATAAAATACTCAATTCTAAATAATTCTTCAAGAGATTTTGTTTTAATCATCACCAGCATCTTCGTCAACTTTCTATGAATCACACGTTTTTCACGAAATTTAGGTTCTATTTCCATTTCATTTGCAATTTCTTTGACTGAAATCATAGCAGATACAAATTCATTTTCCCTATAATTCTCAAAAAAATAAACAAGACCCTGAAGAAGATCTATAGCAACATCAATGTGCATATTTTCACTTTGAAAGTTCTTACTAACAGAGTTTACCGCAAACAAGATGTCATACCAAAGAGTCATACCTAATAAAAATTCAAAATCCTTTAGTTCATAAGTTGCTAATAAAAATTCAAAATCTTCTAGTTCATAAGTTGCTAGACTATTAGTTTCACTCTTTATTTTAGGATCTTCACTTGTTTCTGCTAGTTCAAACAAAGCACCTCTAATTTTTGGAGCTTGATATCTAATAGCCTTTACACTTTCAATATGACTTTTCCAACGAGTTTGTGATAACAACTTAACCATTAAATTATATATGTTATTTTTTAAAATTTTCCACCATTTAGGTGAAGAAGAGAATAATTAATATATTCGTTGTAAAACTCCGAAAAATGATATGGCTCTAACACATGAAGTAGTAACATCACAAAGTACTAAATTAAGACTATGACAAGCACATGGTGTATACAATGCTCTAGGATTTATATCTTATAACCGTTTTTGCACACCTTGGTGTTTCCCTTTCATGTTAGATCCATTATCATAACCTTGTCCTCTTACATCATTAATATCAAATTCTAAGTTCTTAATTTCTCCTTTGAGTTCATCAAAAAGGCCTTTTCCAGAAGTACCTTCTGTAACGCCACAATCCCTCACGGAACCGGGACTTCTATTAACCAAACTATACTCAACCCAAATCCAAGTCCGGGCACAAAATTTTAAGAAAAACGGACGGAGTTTCCCCTATATATATGACTATCTAGTAACCTGCAAACATCATCTCAATCCATTTCATCCTTACAAGCATGCAAGTCAACCAGACAACAAGGTAAAGATTACAAGTTATTAAAACATTACAAGCCATTCATAACTATCAATACATTCCAACTTAACTTTACAATTACAAAACTGAATTCAATGATAATCCACGTAAGCCAACATAATCAACACAAGACTCTCGAGCCTTCTTTCCTACCTCTGACAGCATTGATCCTAAAAGGTGTTAGAAACGAGGGTGAGTATACAACATGTATACTCAGTGAGGGAGGTGATGCAGCATACCAAGAAATGCTTTCATGAGATGTAACAAGGATAAAACATATACAACACAAAATAACAAAGTTAATTAAACAAGTATTAAACCACGTATAGAAAGGATACGGTTCCACGTTTGTCTTCAATCACGAGCCACTAGCCAAGATCTTCAAGCAAGTGCCGGCAAACCTATACTCCTCCAAGTTGGGGTACACCAGATGTATCCCGATCCTACAACCCATATCTCCCGAGGTAGGTCTGTATGCCCCAACGAGGTGAACCATGCCTCTGGGGAAGAGAAGTATGCCTCAGCAAGAAGGGACTGGAAAACCATGGCAGCCGAGGGAGCACGACAAGTTCGACGCCGCCCGTGTTACTCGACACTACCATGCCCGAAAAGGTTGCGCAACCCCGAGTAACAAATCGCGAATCTCATTTTCAAATCAAGTGGAGAGGTAACAAAGTAGGCTAGCCTCACCCCATACATATCATATAACACATTTGATAACCAAAGAGGCAATTATAGCAATATAAATAATTACCCTTGCAACTAATTCAAGTAATTCGCAAGATAGCATGAAAATAGAACATATAAACTTTATCCATTTAGATTAAATCATATAATAAAATAAGCTAATATGCACAAAAGGAATAAACACTCCCTCACCTCTATCAAGCTCCACAATGCAAGATTGGCTTCAAATCACTCTCAATCACCTTGAACATAAAGTTAAACATTGTTTCAATTACTCTTTAACTACAACATTCATTAATTATCCAACTAGGTTAGCTAACTCATAGTTTACTTAATTAACATACAACCAAGTAATCATTCAAGTAATCTAATATACCAACAATATAACTAACAACAATAAAATCGTGATATAAGCATGTTCTACAATCATTTTAAAGAGCATTTTAAGCATAGATAACCATATTTAATTCCATAATACTACTATCAATTTATAAAGTCATTAATCCATACTTATTCTCTTTATAATTAACTCAATATAAAACTCAAGGAAAATACTTAGAATTATGGCAATATAATTACTATAAATAAGAATTCACTTAGAATCTTCAATTCAAGAAAAACAATTATACAATTTTGTTCATGAAACATTCTCTGGATAATACCATATCTTAGATAATCACCCATAACCACCTAACCCATCAAGTCCAATCAAAACTTAGAAAATAACCCAACTTTATTCCGAAAGCCCCTTTCATAAACCCAACTAAAAATCTATCTTCTAAGCAACAGGAGGACACTAGGAGCATTCCAAGCATTCAACGGTGACTAACGAACCACAAGGAAGTTCTACAAACACCTAAAACACTAGAACAAACCAATTGCCTTAAATGTCCTTCTTTATGTTCTAGTAATTCTAACCAACTTCTAGCCATCTTTTAACGAGTTTAAGCAAACATTTAATCCATCTAGCATTAATGGCACCTACTAGAAACACTAAAACCATCAATTGTGGAAAAGTCACAAAAACTCAATAGAATACTATTCTTTTCTCTAACTTTCTCAAGCTATCACATCCCAAACGAGCTATGATAATAGAAATCTGTTTCACCACGCAAACCTATCCATATTATGATCCATTTAAATTCAAAGAAAAACCTGTTTAAACTATAACAATCACAAAACTCTATTCGTCCCCTTAGTTGATTTATACTACAACTAAGTTAACCAATCACCCAACTAATGCCATAACCATACCAAAAGTACTTCCATGACATCCGAAGACAATGCCAACACTCAAACTGAGCAAATTCCACACTTGGTCAAAACATCCCCTTTGCAATTCAAGGCTAATTAGCTATCAAACGTAATACGAAGTTCAAGGTAAGCAACCAAGCTATACTGCATTCCTAGTGACACTTAATGACACCACTTAGGACCTCAAAGTCACGTAATTACCCGCATTTAGCCCGAAAGCCCCAAATTCCCTCTTTTGACTTTGTACTATACGTACCTCAACCGGGACTCAAATGGGAGCTAGCAAAGCTTAGTTAGGTCTTAAATAGCCTAGGATTACTAAATGTGGAGGCCAATTCAACCCGGATTCGCAATAACCCCGAAACCCCTTCCTAAAAGTCGGTTATTTCATTATTTTGCTAGATTATGAGCAATTAAATGTTATGGGGAATTTACACTACTTTCATTAACATCTAAAGCACCTATTAGGATCATTGATTCAAGCTATAAAGTCCAATTTCATAAAACCCTAACATTCCTGTCATTATTTATGCTAAATATTCAACGAGCAATTTCAACCGATTAAACTACAAAACAATAACATAAATTAGGTCTCTACTACTTATATATAACATACATAAGCATATTTGAGCATTGCATTAATATTTGAGCATTGCATTAGCATTTAAGAGTAAAACAAGAAATTCAAGAAAGTTGTCACATTTTTTAAATGCAAAAATAGGTATGAAATCTCTCACCTATTGCGCGTAGGAGCTCATAGGAGGCTAGTAAACACCCTAAACCACTTGCACCTAGCTTGGCTTGGCTTGGAATGAGGATTTGTTGAGCAAAAATCTCTATTTCTCCGGCTATGCTATTTTTGGATTTGCTACAGTATTTTTAGCTTTTCTCTTTTTGTTTTTTGTTTTTTTTTTGATTTATGAGCTATTATATGTATATGTTGAGTTTTTAAAGGGTAGGGTCAAGTTGGGTGAGTTTATTGCCTACTAAAATGAGCCTAGTCAACTTAAAAACGAGTTTAATGCACATAAATTAAGTTAGCTAACTAAAACATAATGTTTCATACGTAACACTATTCATTAGCTTTAACAAATCATTTTCTAAACGAAGGCTCTTATTGCTTTAAGCTCAAATGCACATTTTTCTCATTCCTATAACAATTAATATGATTTAATAAAAATGCTAATTCGAAGAAAATAGATAGTTAGAAAATGTAATAAATAGTAACCAAGGAAATCAACAAGTAAATGGATAGTAAAAATGCACAAACAGTAGATGAAACAGTTAATGAATCATGGCAATGTTCTCAGACGTCACATCTTCCACGTTCAAAAATCTTAAAAAGTATTCTTCTATTCTTATTGGACTAGATGAAATATTTACGGACCTTAAAATCATAGACATTTGTTCTTGGTGGCTCAAATCGGGAGTACAATTGAGTATAATTGAATAGTATTTTGGTTCTTTAATATTTTTTAAAATTAAACTTTTTACTTTATGTGCCAACACTTGTATTAACTCATTTTGAATATTATGTCCTAAATAATGTTTTTGAATTTCACCATTTTGAATACGCCGAACATGTTCTTTCATTATTGGATCAAATTCAGTAATCATCTCAATAAAGCTTAAAAAAATTCCATTATTTTCTTGAAAATTTTTCTCATTATTCCAACGAAATGCCAAATTATTTTTAGCTAAACTTTTTATAAGAGCAATTATTCTTTTTAGGACATTTCTCCAATGTTCTTTCTCTTTATTAAGTATTTCTTGAGCATCTTTATCAATTGTTTTGTTCTTTAATAATCTCTATTTTAAATCAAACCAAGCACTCATTTTAATTATATGTTCATTACTTGTTTCATGACTCTTCAACCTAGCACTTAGATATTTCCAATCTTTAGTTCCCAATTGGCTCATCATACTAGTTTTTGTACCAAACAATTTACAACAAATACAATATACTTTATCAAAATCTTTTGAATACACTAACCATCTTCTATCATGTTTTTCTCCATTTGACAATTTTCTTATATAATGAGAAGTAGAAAAGTGTCTACAAGTTTCATCTTTTGGAAAATTTATACCACTCACTCTTATTGGACCCTTTTCTACTAATAAGTCTATTAATTTATTATTAAGATTTTTCCATCTTCCCAGATCATAAATACAATCTAAATCATCGTTAAGATTTCTAGTTTCCATGTTCTCTAAATTATTTTCTTGACATTCTTCATCAACCATCACATTATCACACATTTTATTATCACAATTTTCTATGTCTTTTTCTACCATGACTTCATGATCTCCTAAATTATTTAAATTTGATAGTTCATTAGTTTCTTTACTTGAGTTACTTTCATCTCTTTTGTTAGAGGTAATAAACTTTTCTAAAGCTCCACTTTGAGATTTAATTAAACTTTCTATTCTCTTTTTTTTCTTAAGTTTTTCATAACCCAATGGATAATTCATGCTAGACATACTTGCTTCAAATTTAGGTACAACAAAACTCAAAAAAATTACAATAAATTCAATATTAAAAATAACACAATAATTGCAATGAAAAAAAGAAAAACTAAACTATTGCATACAGAGCCGGCCCAATTAATTAAAAAAAAGAAGAGAATTGAGTCATTGAGAGTATGAAAGAAAGATATAACCTGGACAAACTTGCAAGTAAAAGCAAGTGGCAGTGCTTCAATACTCTTCAAAATAATATCAATTTGTTTCTTTTCTATAAAGTTTTCCTCTCTTGGAAGAGAACCTATTAAAAAAATTAATTATGTCAAGTTAAGATATATATAAGTATGTAAACAATATCAAAATTTATCACATAAAAAAACAAAAAGAAAAGTTGAATGTGTACCTCTATGCTTTCTTTCTTTTGTCTTCTTTCTTAAATTATATGAAAAATTAATATCACAATAAACTATAAGAGACTTTAGAGTATAAAAAAATACAAAGAGCATAAGAGTGAAGTGTGTAAAAAATGAGGAAAGAAATTATATATATATTAGAGCTTTACTTTATATATATATATATATATATATTTATATATTTAAAAAAAGAGGATATTGAACAGTCCCAAACAATAGTTAAAAATTCTGGTCGTTGGTCATACTTGTTCAAGGTTGTTACCATGCTGGCCATTGGGCCTTCAATAGTTAAAAGTTCTTTTAATTGCTGGCCAAACGTTTGGCCTTCATTACCTTATAGCTTAGTATTATTATTTTTTTTTAAAATTGGGCCCCCCAAGCTAAAGGGGCATTGGGCACAGGCCCAAGCTGCCCTTAGCTTAGGCCGGCTCTGGTAACCTCTCTTGGTTTGAAAGGTTTACCTGCAAGGAACAGGGCAATGAAATAAAAAGGGAAAATTAGACAAATAGTCTCTATTGTTTACAAGTTTTGGACAAATAGTCTCTATTATTTTAGAAGTCATGCAGTTAGTCCCCATTGTTTATAAAAGTCCCACCAATAGTCCTCATTGTTTCAAAAGTCACTCAATTAGTCTATATTGTTTGCAAAAGTCTCTGCATTAGTCTCCAATAATAGAGAGACTTTTGCAAACAATGAGAACTAATGGAGATACTTTTACAAACAATATGGACTAACTAAATGGCTTGTGAAACAATAAGGACTATTGGTGAAACTTTTGCAAATAATAAGAACTAACTATGTGACTTTTAAAATAATGAGTACTATTTGTCAAAAATTTGTAAACAATAGGGACTATTTGTGATATTTGCCCAAATAAAAACAAGAGCATGCGTATCATCGCCTTTGATTTGCGACAGATTTTATCAAAGTTTGATGGGTTTAAATAAGATTAATTATCCTAGACCTCAAACCAATTCATATATATATGTTAGGACACTTGCACGAGAAAAAATATTTCAGGGCAAAAACCATTTTGGTCCTTGAGGTTTGGTATAAAGTTCAAATTGCCCTCTGAGGTTTGCAAAAAGACCAAACAGGTCCCTCCCGTTATCAATGAGTTAACAGTCAAAGGTTTGACTAAATGAAAAGACTTGAATGCCCCTGCTTTAATGGTTAGAGATTTGGAGGGAAGGGAAAAAAAAAGATTGGGACCATGCAGCAGACACAACTATTTAAGCTCCCAAGTCATTTTTTTTTCTTTTCTTACTTTCAATTCATGCTCTTTCTCACCCAAAAAAAAAAAAAAAAAACAAAAAAAGAACAACGACAACAACAAAATTCTTACTACTTAGAAGAGCTTGGCTCTTAATTTTTTTAGAATACACCTTTTTTCTTTTCTTTCTTTGGTAATGTTGATTGAGTTGTATTTAGTTTGTTTTTCCTTTAATCTTGAGTAAGCTTATGGAATTACTGATATCTGATGTGTTTGATCAACTATATAATCTCCTTCATCATTTTCAGATTATAGAAATATTATGACTGAATAGTCTGTAATTTTTAATATTTATAATAGTGTAAAATTAAATATAAATTAAAGAGAAAGTCAAGTATATCTATAACCACAACCTTGTCCCTGAAAGTTGAATATAGCATCGGGTAGCCACTAATTGTGGCTTTTAAAGTCTTAAATTTTGGATATATGTTCTCCAATTACAAATGTTGTCTGACTTTTAACTAACTTGAAAAATATACTGAGGTGCAATATTAGACAATAGAATGTATAACCTTGTGATAAATTCACTATAATTCACATATAACGAATTTCTCGTCATTTGAAAACAATAAAGAAAAAATAATAATAGACAAGGAATTCGTTACATGTGAATTATTTTTTCACATTTAATATTTGTATTTTTTTCATCTATTATTATTTTTTCTTTTTTGTTTTCAAATGACGAGAAAAAATGGTTTGGATGCTTAAATAGTTGTGCCGCTGCATGGTCCCAATCTTTTTTTTTTTCCTTCCCACTAAATCTCCAACCACTAAAGCAGAGGCTTTCAAGTCTTTTCATTTTGTCAAACCTTTGACTGTTAACTCATAGATAACAGGAGGGACCTATTTGGTCTTTTCGCAAACCTTAGAGACTAGTTTAGGCTTTATACCAAACCTCAGGGACCAAAATAATTTTTGCCCAAATATTTTATGCAAGGATAAGACGAAGTGTTGATAGGCAAATAATGGAGGTTTAAAACCATGTATAAGACAAAATTATTATTTAAGACTAGCATAACACCATCACAACTTAAACATTGAGGTGTAAAGTTCAAACTGATAAATAATCAATCGTTCGAAATCAACATGGGTAACATGAATCATGAGACCAATCGTGCAAGTTGGTAAGTTGTCCTTGTATAAGATCAACTAAAATATATTTGCTAGATAAGATCAATATAGTTTATGAGGAAACTTGTTAACATTTTTACATGGAGTTGCTAAATTGTCCATCTTAATTTTTCTTATATATAATGATTTTGTCTTATGCAGGATCTCGAGATCAATTTTATCATCATATGTTGATGACACCAATTAATTCCGAGGATGACGCAAAACTATTTTGAGAGATATGAGAAAGGAATTTATTAATAAAACATTGACCAGTCTGGTATGTGAACTTGAAATTCTGCACTTAGGACTTGACAAAAATATTAATATTTTGAAAAAATTCACGCGTTTATCTTTTTTTCTGAAAAGGTTTTTCTAAATAGAAGGACAATTAGCATATAGACCTGTTCACCAAAGGGTAAATTTGTTTTACTCGTAGAAAAGTCATTCAAAAAACAACAAACTTATTACCCTTTAGCCTTTATCTTATAAATAGCAACGTTTGGTTCACATGTAAGCAACAAACAAACTAGAACAAAAGTGAAGACTCCAAGCAGTTCATTGCTTTCACTACTTTCTGCTTTCCTTCTAATTTCATGGGTTTATTCTTCTAATACTCATGATCATTTCCTTGATTGCCTTCGATCTCATATTTCAAACTCTTATCAAATATACACCCCAAAAAACACAACATATGAGTCTATTTTGCTATCTGCAATGTATAACCAACGTTTTAGAAGTGAGTCCTTTTCGAAACCAAGAGTCATTATTACACCATCGCATGAATCCCACATTCAAGCAGCCATATATTGTTCCAAGAAACATGGCCTCCAGATTAGAGTCCGAAGTGGTGGACATGACTATGAGGGTCTTTCCTACACATCTGAAATCCCATTTGTTCTTATTGATCTTAGAAACCTTCGATCAATAACCATTGACACCGAAAATAAAACTGCATGGGCTGAAGCTGGTGCAACCTTGGGCGAATTGTATTACGCAGTCTCTCAGAAAAGTAGAACTCTTGCTGTTGTTGCAGGGGATGGCACAACAATAGGGGTCGGAGGACACATCAGTGGGGAAGCAATTAGCATGATATCTCGAAAATTTGGCCTTGCAGCTGATAATGTAATTGATGCAAAAATAATCGACGTTAATGGTCGAATTCTAGATCGCAAATCCATGGGAAATGACCTCTTTTGGGCCATTAGAGGGGGTGGAGGTGTTAGTTTTGGTGTCATTATTGCATATCAAGTAAAATTACAAATTGTGCCAGAAAAATTGATTGTGTTCAGTGTCAGCAGGACCCTAGAACAAAATTCTACACAACTAGTACATCAATGGCAATACATTGCCGACAAGATTGATGAAAATCTCACGATTCGAGCCTCTATTAGCAGTGTCAATTCTGGTCAAAGTGGTAAGAGAACAATACAAGTATCATTCCTTTCTCAGTTCCTAGGTGGAATTGATGATCTCCTAGAAATCATGCAAAAAAGATTTCCTGAATTAGGCCTGGTAAAAGGCGATTGCATTGAAATGAGTTGGATTGAATCTATACTCTTCTTTGCAAACTTTCCTCGCAACGCATCCATAGACGGATTACTGAATAGGACAGATCTCAACCGCCCATATTTCAAAGGAAAATCAGACTACGTGATGCAACCCATTTCACAAAAAGGTCTGAGAGGGATATGGAGAAGGCTTCATGAAGAAGATGAAAATGTAGGCTCGATGATATTTGATCCTTATGGTGGAAAGATGGCTGAAATCTCAGAATCTGAACTACCATTCCCACATAGAACTGGTAACATTTACTTGATTGCCAATTAAGCGATTTGGAAGAAAGAAGACGATTTCCAAGCTAGGAGGCATATAAGTTGGATCTGGAGTCTTTACAGTTACATGACTGCTTACGTTTCGAAATCTCCAAGAGGTGGATACTATAATTATAGAGATCTTGACTTGGGAGAAAATAACATTGGCCATACAAGCTATAAACAAGCCAGCAAATGGGGAAACAGCTATTTCAAAAGTAATTTCAACACATTGGTCCAGGTGAAGACCAATGTTGATCCTAATAATTTCTTTAGGAACGAGCAAAGTATTCCATCTCTAGCATAATAATAAAAAAAGAAGACAACCGTTCACTAATTTCAGTCACGGGTCATAACTAGACTACAATAAATAAATGTTGTATGCTTACAGCTGATAATAAATAAGTGATCCATAATAATTACTTTATATTATCTATATGTATGTATGTATGATTGTTCATCGAATCATTGCATAATAAGAGTTTTTCTTCTCTCATTCTTTTATCAATTGTCTTGACATCAAAGATGACCTCCAGGATTGAGCATTGGAATACAAATTGGCTGTAATATTTCACTCTATTGGTGTAATGTCTTTGTGTTGGGTATCGGCGCAGCGGAATGGTCGGGGACAAGTAATATCACGCAACAAAGAAAGTAGAGATATAAGATTTACGTAGAAAACCCTCAAACAAATCGAGAGAAAAACCACGGGCAAGTAATGGAGGATGTTACTATGATGTGAAGTATTTTACAATAACTTTGTCTCTAATATAAAGAAAGAATAATATCACTCTCTCAAATAATAGGAGAAACTAACTCTCACTCACAAATATAGAACAACAAAAGAGGAAGAAAACTACTCAAGAGAAAGCTTATGTTTTCTCTCTAACTTGGAATATTTGGGTGATGCTCAAATGGTGAAGAATGAGCCTCTATTTATAGGCTCATCTTGCACCAAAAGTCTTCTCACATGTAGTGTGAAATCAACCCAAAAATGTGTGTGCCTAACTTTGCAACTAAAGATTTTTCTTCATTTCCCATTGTTTTTTGTCTTCTTTTGACTTGCACCAAAATTTTATTGCTCACACTTTGTTCTTCCAAAAGGGGTCTTTTGGAGATTGAGAGGAAAATGTTTGGCTTGCCTTCGGAAAGGTAGGGTGATGATGCTAGTGACGGAAATCTTTCATCACCCGTGTCTGTTTTCCTTGTAGTATTGGTATTAGGAGACTTGTGGACATCAATCAGGTAGCTCTGTTGAAGCAATTTTGGCATACCTATGTGCATAATAACTCCCTGTGGGGGTATTAGGCTAACCGAGTATTGCTGGAAGGCCAGAGCATTTGGAGTGTTGATATCCCTTCTAATGCAACATGGACCTGGAGGAAAATTCTCACATTGTAGATCGCTTGCCTCATCATTTATCAAACACAAAGTTGCTAATGGGGCTGGTACATTCTTGATGTCGGAAAATTGGCTTTCGTGTGGTAGGCTTTGGGATTTTTCCAAGGATCATATTCACATTCCTAATGATTTAATCCATGTGAAGGTTGAGAGATTTATCAGGGGGAGCCAAGCGTGCTGGCCTTCAGATTTGAGGTGGATCTTCCCCCTTGCAAGCTGAAGGTTTAGCTATTCTTCAAGCGTGCCATTTATGCTCTGTTGGGTAACGGTGCAGCGGAATGTTTGGGGAGAAGTGGTATCACACAGCTAAAATAAGATTGAGAAAATGATAATTGAGACACAATATTTTTACATGTAAAACCCTGAAACAAATTAAGGAAAAAATCACGGGCAAGTATAGGAGGTTTCACTATGATGTAAGAATAAATTACCATATCCCTCTCTCTAATATAAGGAGAAACTAATTCTTACTCACAAGTTAAGACAATTAATATGGAAGAAAACTCTCAGGAAAAAATCTTGATATTTTCTCTTTGATTTCTAGGATTTTGGGATGCGAATTGAACTGAAGAATCACTACTATTTATAGTCGAAAGTCTAGAATGGCTCTCTGCATTTGCTTCGTTGTGCTTCACGGTTAACAACGTGCAATGTCTTCAATTTTGTTTCCGTGTGCAAGGTGACAATGCATCTGATCAAAGTCTGCAGCTCACTTTTTCATTTCAATTCCATGTGCTGCCATTGCTTTTGCCTTATTTAATATTTTACTATCTTTTCTTTCTTTTTTTTTGCTTTTCCCAACACACCTCATGTGAAGCATGCAAGACCACTTATTTCTTCCATGTGCAAATGAGTTTTACACGTCACATTCTCCCACTTAAAGCTCATTTGTTAATCTTTCTGAATCTGTCCATACTTGCCATTTCTTGTTGTTTACGTTTTCTCTAGGCCATAAGAGGATCTACTCCAAACGAATTTGTCAACGTTGATTAGCTTTGTCATGACATCTGCTAGGTTGTCATCAGTGTGGATCTTCTGCATATTCACACTTCCTTCCTCCACTACTTCTCGAACGAAGTGATATTGAACCCCTATGTGTTTTGTCCTGGAATGAAAAGCTGGATTCCTTGCAATGTGCAAGGCACTTTAACTGTCACAATACAAGGGAATTTTCTCTTGTTTGTACTTGAGCTCTTCCATTGACCTTTTAATCCAGATTGCTTCTTTACAAGCATGTGTAGCTGCCATGTATTCAGCCTCTGTTGTAGATAAAGCTACAACAGTCTGTAACTTAGATACCCAGCTTACCGCGCCTCCTGCAAGTGTAAACACAAAGCCTGTAGTGGATTTTCGTTTGTCAAAATCACCTGCAAAATTTGAATCAACAAAATCATTTACAATATATTCTGATCATCTATAACATAATGCAACATCTAAGGTTCCTTTAATGTATCTTAGGATCCTCTTAACTACGTTCCAGTGCTCTCTACCAGGATTTGCCATGAACTGACTGACTGAGCTGACTGCTTGAGCAATATCTGGTCTCGTACATATCATAGCAAACATGAGACTTCCCACTACTGATGCATACGGTACTCGAGACATTTCCATCCTCTCTGCTTCATCACTAGGGCATATACTTGAGGATAATTTATAATTAACAGGAAATGGGGTTGAGATTTCCTTACAGTCTTGCATGTTGAAGTGCCGCAAGATTTTCTTGAAGTAATTATTCTGGTAAATCCATATTTTCCTGCCTTTTCTGTCTCGGTGAATTTGCATCCCTAAAATCTTGTTTGCCGGTCCCAAATCCTTCATGTCAAACTCCTTAGCCAATTATGCCTTCAATTCTTGGACTCGATCTTTGCTGGGGCCTGTTACCAGCATGTCATCCACGTACAACAACAGAATGATGAAATCATTATCTCCAAACCTCTTGTAATACGTATAATGGTCTGAATTGAGTCTGTTGTACCCGAGGCTAATTATAAATGAATCAAATCTCTTGTACCAGTATCTCGGTGCCTGCTTTAGACTGTACAGAGATTTGGTCAACCTGCAAACCAAGTTTTCTTTTTCTTTCTCAACAAAACCTTCTAGTTGGAGCATATAAATCTCTTCTTCAAGTTCACCATAAAGAAAAGCAGTCTTTACATCTAATTGTTCTAGATGTAAATCAAATACAACACACATGACCAAGACTACTCTGATAGTTGTAAGACTAACCACAGGAGAAAATATTTCGTTGAAGTCAATACCTTCTTTTTGAGCAAATCCTTTCACTACCAGTCTTGCACGATATCTCTCTACTTGGTCATTTCCATCTCGTTTGATCTTGAAGACCCATTTGTTATAGATGGCTTTCCGTTTAGGTGGTAAAGGAACAAGCTCCCACGTCTTATTTCTATGCAGAGCTTCAATTTCTTCCTGCATTACTGTCATCCACAAAGCCACATCGGGGCTATTCATAGCCTCGTGAAAGGTAGATGGCTCTCCATTCTCCGTTAGAAGACAATATGCAGCATTGCTTGCCATGACATAGTCTGAGTGCCAAGGCTGTGTTGATGTTTAACGTGATGAACGTCGAACATCTGTAACCTCAGCCTCATCTGCTTCTTGTTCTTCGTGCTCCAATACTGTTCAAAAGAAGCATATTCATTTCCTGGGTTATCTTCGATTTGTACTGTAGTAGTCTCCTTCGCAATGTTGTTGTCATCTTCACTTTGCAGTTTGTCTTCTGCAAATATTACATCTCTGCTGATAATAATCTTGTGGGCAGTAGGATCCCACAAGTGATACCCCTTAACACCATCAGCATATCCCAAAAATATGCATTTCCTGGACTTTGGATCCAGTTTTGTTCTTTCTTGGGAACTATACATCACATATGTCGAACATCAAGGTAGAATAATCTGCGGGTTTTTCGGTCCACATTTCCATTGGTGTTTTCAACTCAATTGCAGTTGATGATGACCAGTTTATCACGTAACAGGCGGTTCTGGCTGCTTCTGGCCAAAATGATTTGGCTAGTCCTGGAGTTTCCAACATAGCTCTCATTCTTTCAAGAAGAGTTCTGTTCATCTGCTCTGCCACTTCATTTTGCTGAGGTATGTGTGCAACAGTGAACTGCCTCTGAATGCCTTCTTGTTTGCAAAATGTCAGAAAGCTCCCGTCAGTGTATTATCCTCCGTTGTCTGTCCTCAGACACTTGATCCTTTTTTCCGGATTCAAGTTCCACCAGTGCTTTGAATGTTTTGAATACTGGAAACACATCTGACTTGTTCTTGATTGGATACACCTACAGTCTCCTAGAGTAATCATCAATAAATGATACAAAGTATTTGGCTCCTCCTAGGGACAAAACCGGCAATTCCCAAACGTCTGAATGAATCAAGTCTAGAATGTGTTTGCTTCTGGCAATAGATCTCCCAAATTTCAATTTATGCTACTTACTGATAACACAATACTCACAAAAAGGTAAGTTTACCGTCTTGAGCCCGGGTAGGAGTTTACCGTCTTGAGCCCGGGTAGGGGATTACATTTCAATTTATGTATAGATTTACCGCTATCTTTTCTGCCTTGATCACTACAAGCACTCCTTTGACGACCTTCATGATCCCATCCTGGATCTGGGTCTTGCAGCCAAGGTCATCCAATTGTTCAATAGACAATAGGTTCTTTTTCAAGCCCTTCACATGTCGTACTCCTTGAATGGTGCGAATGGTACCATCATACATTTTTATCTTGACGGAACCGTTTCCAGTAATCTCCAAGGCATTATCATTACCCATATACACAGATCCCCCAGAGGTAGGTTCATATGTGTGAAACCATTCTCTACGAGAGGTCATATGCCATGTTGCTCCCGAATCCATTATCCAAGCATCAGTGAGCTCATTTCTGCCTTTTGATACAGTTGCTGCTTCGCTGTATAAAATATCTCCATCATCAGGTACAGTCGCAACACATCTCTGAGAATTTATCACCTCGGGATTCTTTTTGTTGCTCCAACAATCCTTCTTGACGTGCCCTTTCTTGCCACAATTGTAACATTTGATATTCTTTCTACTCTTGGACTTTGATCTACCATGGTTGTTGCTCCCACTCGAGCCATGTTCTGTTGATCTGCCTCTCACCATTGGTAGTGCCTCTGCTTGTTGTGAACTTTCAACTCTGTCTAATTTACTCTTGCGCCTAGATTGCTCTTCCAGAACAGTAGCTGCAACATCATCAAAAGTAACAGAATCTGAAAGAACATTGTTAGTGTAACTAATGATGAGTTGATCATACGAATCAGGTAGACTTTGAAGTAGAATCTCCGCACGTTCAAGCTCCTTTATTATCTGTCCCAACGCAGTTAGTTGAGAAAATAATGTATTTAAGGTATTGATGTGATCAGTTACCGATGTGGATTCACTCATTCGAAGAGTATACAATTTTCTCATCAAGAAAATCTTGTTGTGAAGTGACTTGACCTCGTACAGTTTGGTTAGTGTATCCCAACTTTCCTTTGCTGACTTATTTTCGTCCACGCTTGACAGTACCGAATCTGTCAATGCCAGATGCAAATTAGCCATAGCAATGTTATCCATTTATATCCACTTATTGTCATCTGTCACCTCCGCTGGTCTGTCTCCGATTGCTGTCAAGCAATTCTCCTTTCTCAAGATTGCCTTCATCTTCAATTTCCAAAGAGAAAATTTGCTCCCATTGAACTTCTCGATTTCAAATTTTGCCGCCATAGTGTTAATGACGATCTGCTTCTCAACTTGAACCAGATCCCACTATTTCACGTATCTGTGAATAGTAACTGTGAACAGTAACCCCACAACCAATGGCTCTGATACCACTGTTGGGTAATGGCGCAGCGGAATGTTTGGGGCGAAGTGGTATCACACAGCTAAAATAAGACTGAGAAAATGATAATTGAGACAATATTTTTATGTGGAAAACCCTCAAACAAATTAACGGAAAAATCACGGGCAAGTATAGGAGGTTTCACTATGATGTAAGAATAAATTACAATATCCCTCTCACTAATATAAGGAGAAACTAATTCTTACTCACAAGTTAAGACAATTAACATGGAAGAAAACTCTCAGGAAAAACTCTCTGTATTTTCTCTTTGATTTCTGGGATTTTTGGATGCCATTGAACTGAAGAATGACTACTATTTATAGCCGAAATTCTACAATGGTTCTCTGCATTTGCTTCGTTGTGCTTCACGTTTAACAACGTGCAATGTCTTCAACTTTGTTTCCGTGTGCAAGGTGACAATGCATCTGATCAAAGTTTGCAGCTCACTTTTTCATTTCAATTGCATGTGCTGCCATTGCTTTTGGCTTATTTAATATTTTACTATCTTTTCTTTTTTTTGCTTTTCCCAACACACCTCATGTGAAGCATGCAAGACCATACCTTACTTCCATGTGCAAATGAGCTTTACACCTCACATGCTCTTCATTGAATCTGAAAAATCCAATCATTGAAATGGATTCAAAAATCCTGTTCAAAGCTCTTTGCTCAAGCTCTTATGCCCCTCCTGTGGAGATTCATCATATTGTTGAAGATATCCGCAGTTTTAGCCATGCTATCCCTCAAGTCTCTTTCGCGCTTGTTCGTCGTGAAGGAAATAAGGCCGCTGATTGGATAGCAAAATCTTATATGGCCGACAACCTACCTTTTGATTGGCTCTTAAACACTCCATCGGGACTGTCCAATATTTTACTTTCTGATTTTAGCCTTTCAAGCATTGGTTAACTTTTGTAATCTGTTCTTGTTTTAATGAAATTTCCCTTTGCTTTGACCCAAAAAAAAAAAAGATTTGAGGTGGATCTCTTTGCTTGTTCATGGTCTTCGAATAGTGATGCTGAAGATTCTATTGAGTGGGTGACTGATGTCGAAGCAGGTAAGTTCTCTACATTTCTCACCTGGAATTCAATTCGGACCAAAAATCCTTGTGTTCCCTAGGCTAACTTAATTTGGAACAAGTGTGTTATGCCAAGGCAAAGTTTCTGCACTTGGCTAGTTTGTTTGAATAGGATTCCAATGAACCAAAGGCTGAAATATGGAATGGGGGTATTGTTGATGAAGCAAGATGCGTCTTCTGCCCTATGGGGGTTGACTATAGAGATCATCTTTTTTTTGAATATTTTTTCTTCAATCGTATTTGGAGATATTGTACTCGGCGTTTGAGAAGTGGTAACCTTAACCTTGCCTAGGATAATTTGCTGACTAGAATCACTCTGTTGAGAAAGGGCTGGAGTCTCAAATCTGATATCACTAAGGCTTCTTTCTCTTCATACACATTTATAATTTGTGGAGAGAGCGAAACAACAAAAGCTTTAATTTAGATGTGCATACGGCTTATAGAGAAATTCTTTCAGATCTGAAGGGCAAAATTAACATTGGCAGTAAATACTCAAATAATATAGAAAACAATTTTTGTGTAGAAATTAGAAATTAGTTGTATGGCCATTGTCTTGATGTCGATCCTTCTGACTTTTTGCTTTGATGTAAATGTTTTAGGAAGTAGAATGAAATAATTTACTTGCTGAGAAAAAAAAAAAACCAAAAAAAAAATTGTCTTCTTAAACATGTGATAATTGGGATTTAGAATTTTTCTTGACAAATTTTAAAAGTGTGACACCACTTGTATACTTGCTTTGAAAAATGCATTGGCTAGTTGGATGTGGGTATGCGTATGCTTTGAGATGCAAATGTTCGAGAAGATAACTCCACAGTAGTAAATCGTTCGTTGTGATGGTTATATCTGATGATATAAATTTTTTCGAAAAGTTTAATCATATTTAAGACATCAAACTTGTTACGCCCTCAAAATTCGTTAAAAGCGAACCTTAAGGAATATGATTGCTGTGAACCTAAAAAAGGACACTTCTTCCTAAATTCGCAAGGCACGAAATACAACTATTCTACAACCACAAGCAAGAAAGATAAATTCAGAGCATCTAATTCCCAAAGACATAGATAAATGATCCACGCCTCCAAAGAAACTTAAAACATCCTCAAAGATGACATTGTCCAAAATGAAAAGTCCAAATGCACGAAAAGTAAATGTTAGGATAAGTCTAATGCAAGATAAACTCTCCATTATTTCAATGTACTAAAAGATCCAGCAACATAAGGTGTCCTCTAACCCAAGACCCAAGCGAAATGATCTATTTCTCTATCTCCATCTGCAAAATAATATATTTTTCAAGAAAAACAAAATAACATAATGAGATAATAATCTCAATAAGTAGTAGACCCCAAAACTAATAAAGGACTATAGTTTTGCCAAAACAATATGAAACAAAATGCAGATGCTAACCATAGAGCATGCATTTAAATGGCGTGCACCATGCGAATAACTTTCGAAAAGAAAACAGAAGGCCAAACTCCACACTTATTGACAAAACAAGGTACAAAACGACCCTAAATTATGCTAATACAAACGAAGATGGATAGAAATCCAATGAAAAGTGGCAGAAAATAAAAAGTGGTTTGTTGTTGCACATACCACCAAAAGAAAGTGAGAGTTCTAACGAACCAATAGTGCACTATCCAAAGAGTGGCATACGATCCCCCCTACTGAGGGCTAAATGAAGACACTGCCTCAAAGGATATGGCATATGGGTCCAAAATTTTACCACAAGTATGCAATAAATACGAAGTTGCAAAGTTATGCAATGATTATAAAAATATATGTATATAACTTCTTTTAACAACTATCGTGAATTGGCATACAAAATTATAATAATCCACGACTTGGATACTATTGAAATATTTTGTGAACCAAAATTAACATAAGTAAAAGAAAATTAATCTCTATTATAAATATTTAGACAAAAACGTTTAATAAATTAAGAGCACTTAAGAAAAAAATAATAATAATGAATAGAGAATTTCAGGTATTATTGAAACACTTAAAGAATTATTATCTAATCCAATAAAAGAAAACCATTTACTAAGTACTACATAATTATACATTATAATCATAACACAAACAAAAATAAATGTAAATTATAAAAAAATAAAAACAAATAAATAACAAAAAAAAGTAAAATAAGTAAACCAAAGTCACTGTTGGGACTGTGACTAAGGATCTGTTTGACCTAACTTTTTGACACTCAAAAGTACTTCTTGTGAGTTTAGAAGTTGATCTCGCCTGTTTGGTCCATTTCTGAAAAAAAATTTAGGTAAAAGTTGAAACTGAAAAACAAAAGGCTCCAAATTTGAGCTTTTCAAAATAGTCTTTTGTGAAGTTATTTTTATATAATGCAGAAAGTTGTTTTCTTTTTCTTTCTCAAATATACACCTTCATATTTTTTAAAGTATAATATTGCCCTCAAATTTTTTAAACACTCAATATTGCTTAATATAGACCAAGCAATCAACGACTTTTGTTTAACAGTACTTCTAATTGCAAAACTCTACAGCTCAAAAGTTCAAATTTCACAGTTAGGCTATCCTTACCAGAGTCTCTAAAATAGACTCTGGTATCGTATAATTATTACGTAATATAATTTATTTGGTGAAACAAAAATTCATAAAGTAGAGATCAAAATCACCAAAAGTGGGTCCGGGTCTCTAAAAAGTACGGAGTCTTTAAAAATGTTGACAAATTTGTGTTGACAAATTTGTTAACATTTTTAGAGACCCAAGCCCATTTTTGGTAATTTTGATCTTTACTTTATAAATTTTTGTTTCACCAAATCAACTATATTACGTAATAATTATATGATACCAGAGTTTCTATTTTAGAGACTCTGGTAAGGACAACCTTAGACCAAACAAAGCCAAGTCACTGTTCCAATGATGACTTAGTCATTGTTACGACAGTGACTTAGTCACTATGAACAACAACTTAGTCACTGCTTTAACAGTGACAAACCACTGTTCAAATAGGGATTTTTCCTAAAATATTAAAATTTATATAAAGATTTATGAGAGAAAATTCTAAATAACAGTTTCTAAAAAATTCATAAACCAAAGATAAAAGAAAATTGTTAACGTCTAGAACAAAAATACATGATGTATATATTAGTAAATGGACAATCTTTTTTTTTCTCAATTCAACATAAACGAATAATTCAAATTAAATTCCCATAAACATAGAGTGAATCTCTTTTAACATATACCGAAAGGGTGTAAAAGAGTTAGGGCCCTTCTACTTACCTTAATCCTGATAATATCACAAATCTATCTTCGGGGTTGCAACACGTAACTCAAAAGGTCAAAATCTTATTTCATAAGACAAGAAAAGATGCTATTACTATCTAACTTTCACGCCCAACAATTTATCTATGTAATCTTGCAATCAAATTTAATTCGAGATGCAAGCATTAAAATCTCAACAACCTCCTTTTTATTTTTTATTTTATTTTTTTGGCCAAAAGCCCTTATATTGTGGAGGTGGTTACAAAATCCACACACACAAGTATCACACGTTTAAGAAGACTAAATACTCTTAAACTAGCAAGAATCGAACACATTTATAATAGAGCATTATTATATACCATCTTATTTTTATTACTAATTTACCAGTTCATACATGGATGTTTAATTAAAATTCTAAAATATGAAGAAAAAAAAAATTCACTCTCTTCTTTTATCATACCAATTAAGCATTCACATAAGAAATAATAACTTGGTGATAAAAATAAGGTGACATGTAATATTACTCTTTATAATAACAACAATATAACAGTAGTAAAACTAACTAATGCTTTGTCTTCTTATTACTTTGTACTACTCACACCCACACAAGCACACACAATTGTTCTTGTTACTTTGTATTACTCACGTTCTCATTCTCTGCAGTGCAAAGATTGAATTCATTTTCCACTCAAAAATTACGTAATACAAATAATTTTTCAGCCCACATACCAGACTCATTCTTGGTTAACTTAAAAAGAAGTTCTCGATAAAAACATTGTGGATGGCATATTTAAAATCTAACTTTCTTCAAGTTTGCCTCAAAAACAAGATTTTAACTTGAGATAATTGTTTATTTCATATTACCTGGTTTACTATCATAAATTTCCAAATTACCCTGTGAAATTTTAGTTTTATCCAGATTTTCTATTCGTATCTAACTTTGCCAAACAAGTCCTAAAACTAAAGGGCATTTTAGATATTTTAATATTTAATAAATAATAAATCAATAATTTCTCTCCGGTCCCTCCCTCTTTCTATTCACCCACACATGCAACAGATTCACGCACGCAGACACATACACACAGACATTCAGGTTTGGAGAGTTGGGGGTTGGGTATGTGATACATATTTACATGTGTGTGTATATATATATATGAAATACTTGGCATTCGTGTAACTGAGTTTGATTCTTTATTAATTTTCGTTTGATGACATTTATATATACATATGTACAAAAATTGAAAACATTTGGTGTTTCTGTAACTGTGTTTTAAAGATCAAACAATTTTTTTAGAGAAAGGGATTCTATTCTGGTGCTTGGAAATTAGGATAGGAGAAAGGGTTTTGCTGGGGGGGGGTGGGGGGGGGGGGGGGGGGGGCGGGGTGTGGGCGGGAGCGGCGCGGGTGGAATTGCAGTTGCTTTTATTTTTGGGCCATTGTTGGGGGAATAAAGAATTTTTTTTTTTTTTGGTATTTTAAAATTATCTAAAAAGTTTAAAAGATTAAAATTGATGCTTCTTGGGGCTTCTTTGGCGACCGCCTTTAGTGTTAAGATGTATTTGGCAAAGATAAACACCATGGGAAAATAAACTTCATAGGGAGTGTGGAATTTATGTTAGAACTCATGAGACAAAATGGATTTGACTCTCTTCTTCATCGCACAACTGTCCCTAATTTGATACATCAAACCATGCAATAATTTTTTAAATATCACCGAATATCACCAAAGTTTCCTGCTTCCGAGTGCGATAATATTCAATATCCATTGTTACGGGCCAAGATGGAAAAAAGTAATAAAGTTGTTGCCTCTCAAGATCAGAAAATTAAGGCATATTGATGAAGAATGAGATAAGGGAAACTCTTGTTATGCAATAATTCGATTAATAACAATAGAGACAATATCTTTTTTCCTCATGAGTTTAACCGAAATTTCAAATTCTCCCATGATATCAAATTCTATCAAACAAAGGCTTAAGGTTAAAAGATATTTTGGTCTTTTTATTTTTTATATATTGAGCTATCTATTTTATTGCCTTGAATACTTTCTTGATTATTTTCATATTTTTAAAACGTTAGATCGTTATAGAAAAGTTATACATTAGGTTAGAAAAGAAAAAAAAGAACAGATTTAATTTGAAATGTATATCTATGTATAGAAAGAAAAAAAAAAGATTTTGAAGTGAATCTATTTTTTTTTTCTAATCTCAAACATAACGTGAATCTTTTACAATAAGCTGTTTTTTATCTAACTTTCTTTTTATTTTTTTAAATGGTAAGCTCATAGCAAAAATATTATACGTGAGGGTAAAAAAAGATCGAATTTAATTTAATATGTATATACAGTAGAACCTTTTTAAATTAATACTCAATAAATTAATAATTTCTTTTAATTAATAAAATGTCTAGTCCCGACTTGGGACCAATGTAAAAGTTGATAAATTCGATAAAATTATAAGATAATACATTTAAAAAATATTATATCTATTTTATTGACACAAATATTTCATAATTAATAATTAACTAAAAAGTACATAATAAATTGACTATGAGATTTTCTTAAAATACGAATAAAGAGTAGTTTGTCTTTTATTGAACTTCAAATCTAGTTGAATCTTATATTTAATTATTTAAAGAGAAAAAATCGAGATAATCCTACAAGGATTAGGATACAAGATTAGATAAATTAGTTCTCATCCTAATCCTACAAGCATTTGAATACGAGATTAGAGAAACTTTGTTCTAATCCTACTAAATTTAATTTTATCTTCTATTCTCATCACTTATCTTTTCAAATTGAACCGAAAAAATACAAATCACTTTTCAAAAAAAGACATCAACAGAAAAAATACAAGTCACTTTAAAAAAAAAAGACATCATAATCATAATATATTTACTATAAAGCCAAAAAAAATTAAAACTATCTCTATTAATTAATAGTTATTAATTTACCAAAAAATTAATATCTCGCTAAATTAATAGAATTTGGTTGTCCCAACGCTATTAATTTAAAGAGGTTCTACTGTATATATATGTATAAAAATATATATATATATATTAAAGTAAACTAGTTTTATCTTCAATCTAGCGCATTTGTATAATAAGTTGCTTCTTATCTTTTTCCTCTATTTTTATATTAAAATTTTTATTGTCCTTTTTATTGAATTAATTTATTAAAGTATTTTGCATTTTGTTTTTTTATTTTGTCTTTAAAAGAAAAAGATGTAAATGCCCTTCAAAATAATACCTTTTTTTTTAATGGCTGAAAACTCAGTTGGTAGAGCTTGACCATCGAAGACCGGCAGAGCCCGACCACCGGAGATCAGCAAATTCAACTACCCCCAGTAAACCCCGGGTGCAGCGATATGTTCCAATACATGCAACGGTTCAGTAAAGGTTATCCAGAGCAGGTTGAGTGAATTGAACCCGGGAACATACCACATTCGAAACACACTCCTTATCGTTGGGCTGTCCTTTGGGGACACCTTCAAAATAACACTTTGCCTAGCAAGATTTGATGTTATGAGGGAATATGACCTCATGGAAGAGTTTGAGATTTAGGCTCTATTTGACATAAATGTGAAATTTTAGCTTTTGAGTTGTTGAGTTTTCAGTAGTAGAGTTTTTAATAAAAGTATTGGTGAATAAAAGTCATTGACTGTTTGGCATATGTTAGACTAGAGTTGGGAACTGGGCCAGCCCGGCCCGGCCTGGCCCGGCTGAGTCGTGAGTTAAGAAAAATGAGTCCGACTCGATACATATGTTTAGTAGACTGAGTTGGATTGGGCTCAATTCTTGAAATATAAGACCCAATTTGGCCCACGAGCCTGCTACTACGAGTCACGAGTTGGGCTGAGCTAGGCTGGGCCAGCCATCTTTTATTTGTTCTTTTGTAATTATTGTTTTCTGAATTTTGATAGTTAGATTAATAACGAAAAAAACTTAAACTTAACCTTTTTTACGAAAAATTTAATTTAACGATTAACAAGACATAAATTGATTGATAATATTAATATAAATGATAAAATATTACTTAACAAACCACAAGTTCACGAGACACAGATACGTTACTAATAAACATTAAAAAAAAAAACATTACATAAATGTTTGAAGAAAGTTGGTGGAGAAGTTCTCCATTTTATTATGCTCCTTGAGCAGGTGCTAGGCCTGCTGGCAGTGGTGGTGGTGGTGGTTGAGGATTGAAATTGTTTAGAACATTTGAGTGTTAAGATACAAGATGTCCTATAATCGTTCCAGTTCCAAATTGGCGACGAAGTATATATTTATGTTCACAATAGTTATAAATTACATACCCATGGTCTTCAAAGTAAGCAAAATGATTCCAAATATTGATAGCCATAAATACTGTGTATTCTCGTGTGGTAAAATAAAGAGACAAGAGGTAGTAAAATAAATAGTTTTGTAATAAAATGAAGTGGAATACAATACCTAATTTTGGGCCATTGTTCGGGGGATAAATATATATATATTTTTTTGATTTTTTAAAATTATCTAAAAAGTTTAAAATCTTAAAATTGATGCTTCTTGGGGCTTCTTTGGTGACCGCCTTTAGTGTTAAGATGTATTTGGCAAAGATAAACACCATGGGAAAATAAACTTCATAGGGAGTGTGGAATTTATGATAGAACTCATGAGACAAAATGGATTTGACTCTCTTCTTCATCGCACAACTGTCCCTAATTTGATACATCAAACCATGCAATAATTTTTTAAATATGACCGAATATCACCAAAGGTTCCTGCTTCCGAGTGCGATAATACTCAATATCCATTGTTACGGGCCAAGATGGAAAAAAGTAATAAAGTTGTTGCCTCTCAAGATCAGAAAATTAAGGCATATTGATGAAGAATGAGATAAGGGAAACTCTTGTTATGCAATAATTCGATTAATAACAATAGAGACAATATCTTTTTTCCTCTTGAGTTTAACCTAAATTTCAAATTCTCCCATGATATCAAATTCTATCAAACAAAGGCTTAAGGTTAAAAGATATTTTGGTCTTTTTATTTTTTATATATTGTGCTATCTATTTTATTGCCTTGAATACTTTCTTGATTATTTTCATATTTTTAAAATGTTAGCTCGTTATAGAAAAGTTATACATTAGGTTAGAAAAGAAAAAAAAAAAGAACAGATTTAATTTGAAATGTATATCTATGTATAGAAAGAAAAAAAAGATTTTGAAGTGAATCTATTTTTTTTTCTAATCTCAAACATAATGTGAATCTTTTTCAATAAGCTGTTTTTTTAACTAGTTTTCTTTTTATGTTTTTAAATGGTCAGCTCATAGCAAAAATATTATACGTGAGGGTAAAAAAAGATCGAATTTAATTTAATATGTATATAAAGTAGAACCTTTTTAAATTAATACTCAATAAATTAATAATCTCTTTTAATTAATATAATGTTTAGTCCCGACTTGGGATCAATGTAAAAAGTTGATAAATTCGATAAAATTATAAGATAATACATTTAAAAAATTTTATTTCTATTTTATTGACCCAAATATTTCATAATTAATAATTAACTAAAAAGTACATAATAAATTGACTATGAGATTTTCTTAAAATATGAATAAAGAGTAGTTTTTCTTTTATTGAACTTCAAATCTAGTTGAATCTCATATTTAATTATTTAAAGAGAAAAAAATTGAGATAATCCTACAAGGATTAGGATACAAGATTAGATAAATTAGTTCTCATCCTAATCCAACAAGCATTTGAATATGAGATTAGAGAAACTTTATTCTAATCCTACTAAATTTAATTTTATCTTCTATTCTCATCACTTATCTTTTCAAATTAAACCGAAAAAATACAAATCACTTTTCAAAAAAAGACATCAACTAAAAAAATACAATTCACTTTTTAAAAAAAAGACATCATAATCATAATATGTTTACTATAAAGCCCAAAAAATTAAAACTATCTCTATTAATTAATAGTTATTAATTTACCAAAAAATTAATATCTCGCTAAATTAATAGAATTTGGTGGTCCCAACGCTATTAATTTAAAGAGGTTCTACTGTATATATATGTATAAAAAATATATATATTTTAAAGTAAACCTAGTTTTATCTTCAATCTAGCGCATTTGTATAATAAGTTGCTTCTTATCTTTTTCCACTATTTTTATATTAAAATTTTTATTGTCATTTTTATTGAATTAATTTATTAAAGTATTTTGAATTTTGTTTTTTTATTTTGTCTTTAAAAGAAAAAGATGTAAATGCCCTTCAAAATAATATTTTTTTTAATGGCTGAAAACTCAGTTGGCGGAGCTTGACCATCGAAGACCGGCAGAGCCCGACCACCGGAGATCAGCAAATTCGACTAGCCCCGGTAAACCTCGGGTGTAGCGATATGTTCCAATACATGCAACGGTTCAGTAAAGGTTATCCAGAGCAGGTTGAGTGAATTGAACCCGGGAACATACCGCATTCGAAACACACTCCTTATTGTTGGGCTGTCATTTGGGGACACCTTCAAAACAAGACTTTGCCTAGCAAGATTTGATGTTATCAGGGAATATGACCTCATGGAAGAGTTTGAGATTTAGGCTCTAATTGACGTAAATGTAAAATTTTAGCTTTTGAGTTGTTGAGTTTTCAGTAGTAGAGTTTTTATTAGAAGTGTTGGTGAATAAAAGTCATCGACTGTTTGGCATATGTTAGACTAGAGTTGGGAACTGGGCCAGCCCGGCCCAGCCTGGCCCGGCTGAGTCGTGAGTTAAGAAAAATGAGTTTAACTCGGCACATATATTTAGTGGGTTGAGCTGGGTTGGGCTCAATTCTTAAAATATAGGACCCAATTCGGCCCACGAGCTTGCTACTACGAGTCACAAGTTGGGCTGAGCTAGGCTGGGCCAGCCATCTTTTATTTTTTGTTTTGTAATTATTGTCTTCTTAATTTTGAGAGTTAGATTAATAACGAAAAAAACTTAAACTTAACCATTTTTACCAAAAATTTAATTTAACGATTAACAAGACATAAATTGATTGATAATATTAATATAAATGATAAAATATTACGTAACAAACCCCAAGTTCACGAGACACATATACGTTACTAAAAAACATTGAAAAAAATATATATTACATAAATGCTTGAAGAAAGTTGGTGGAGAAGTTCTCCATTTTATTATGCTCCTTGAGTGGGTGCTAGGCCTGCTGGCAGTGGTGGTGGTGGTGGTTGAGGATTGAAATTGTTTAGAACATTTGAGTGTTAAGATACAAGATGTCCTATAATCGTTCCAGTTCCAAATTGGCGACGAAGTATATAATTATTGTCACAATAGTTGTAAATTACATACCCATGGTCTTCAAAGTAAGCAAAATGATTCCAAATATTGATAGCCATAAATACTGTGTATTCTCGTGTGGTAAAATAAAGAGACAAGAGGTAGTAAAATAAATAGTTTTGTAATAAAATGAAGTGGAATACAATACCTAATTTTGGGCCATTGTTCGGGGGATAAAGAAATTTTTTTTTTTTTTGGTTTTTTAAAATTATCTAAAAAGTTTAAAAGATTAAAATTGATGCTTCTTGGGGCTTCTTTGGCGACCGCCTTTAGTGTTAAGATGTATTTGGCAAAGATAAACACCATGGGAAAATAAACTTCATAGGGAGTGTGGAATTTATGTTAGAACTCATGAGACAAAATGGATTTGACTCTCTTCTTCATCGCACAACTGTCCCTAATTTGATACATCAAACCATGCAATAATTTTTTAAATATCACCGAATATCACCAAAGGTTCCTGCTTCCGAGTGCGATAATACTCAATATCCATTGTTACGGGCCAAGATGAAAAAAAGTAATAAATTTGTTGCCTCTCAAGATCTGAAAATTAAGGCATATTGATGAAGAATGAGATAAGGGAAACTCTTGTTATGCAATAATTCGATTAATAACCATAGAGACAATATCTTTTTTCCTCATGAGTTTAACCTAAATTTCAAATTCTCCCATGATATCAAATTCTATCAAACAAAGGCTTAAGGTTAAAAGATATTTTGGTCTTTTTTATTTTTTTATATATTGAGCTATCTATTTTCTTCCCTTGAATACTTTCTTGATTATTTTCATATATTTAAAACGTTAGCTCGTTATAGAAAAGTTATACATTAGGTTAGAAAAGAAAAAAGAGAAAAGAATTAATTTGAAATCTATATCTATGTATAGAAAGAAAAAAAAAAGATTTTGAAGTGAATATATTTTTTTTTCTAATCTCAAACATAACGTGAATCTTTTTCAATAAGCTGTTTTTTAACTAATTTTGTTTTTATGTTTTTAAATGGTCAACTCATAGCAAAAATATTATACGTGAGGGTAAAAAAAGATCGAATTTAATTTAATATGTATATACTGTAGAACGTTTTTAAATTAATAATCTCTTTTAATTAATAAAATGTTTAGTCCTAACTTGGGCCAATGTAAAAAATTGATAAATTCGATAAAATTATAAGATAATACATTTAAAAAATTTTATTTCTATTTTATTGACCCAAATATTTCATAATTAATAATTAACTAAAAAGTACATAATAAATTGACTATGAGATTTTCTTAAAATATGAATAAAGAGTAGTTTGTCTTTTATTGAACTTCAAATCTAGTTGAATCTCATATTTAATTATTTAAAGAGAAAAAATTGAGATAATCCTAGAAGGATTAGGATACAAGATTAGATAAATTAATTCTCATGCTAATCCTACAAGCATTTGAATACGAGATTAGAGAAACTTTGTTCTAATCCTACTAAATTTAATTTTCTCTTCTATTCTCTACACTTATCTTTTCAAATTGAACCGAAAAAATATAAATCCCTTTTCAAAAAAATACATCAACCGAAAAAATACAAGTCACTTTAAAAAAAAAAGACATCATAAACATAATATGTTTACTATAAAGCCAAAAAAATTAAAACTATCTCTAATAATTAATAACTATTAATTTACCAAAAAAAAAATATCTCGCTAAATTAATAGAATTTGGTGGTTCCAACGGTATTAATTTAAAGAGGTTCTACTGTATATATATGTATAAAAAAAAATATTTTAAAGTAAACCTAGTTTTATCTTCAATCTAGCGCATTTGTATAATAAGTTGCTTCTTATCTTTTTCCTCTATTTTTATATTAAAATTTTTATTGTCCTTTTTATTGAATTAATTTATTAAAGTATTTTGCATTTTGTTTTTTTATTTTGTCTTTAAAAGAAAAAGATGTAAATGCCCTTCAAAATAATAATTTTTTTTTAATGGCTGAAAACTCAGTTGGCGGAGCTTGACCATCGAAGACCGGCAGAGCTCGACTACCGGAGATCAGCAAATTCAACTACCCCCGGTAAACCCCGGGTGTAGCGATATGTTTCAATACTTGCAACGGTTCAGTAAAGGTTATCCAGAGCAGGTTGAGTGAATTGAACCTGGGAACATACTGCATTCGAAACACACTCCTTATTGTCGGGTTGTCCTTTGGGAACACCTTCAAAATAAGACTTTGCCTAGCAAGATTTGATGTTATGAGGGAATATGACCTCATGGAAGAGTTTGAGATTTAGGCTCTGTTTGACGTAAATGTGAAATTTTAGCTTTTGAGTTGTTGAGTTTTCAGTAGTAGAGTTTTTATTAGAAGTGTTGGTGAATAAAAGTCGTTGACTGTTTGGCATATGTTAGACTAGAGTTGGAAATTCGGCCCGGCCGGCCCGGCCCGGCTGAGTCGTGAGTTATGAAAAATGAGTCCGACTCGGCACATATGTTTAGTAGGTTGAGCTGGGTTGGGCTCAATTCTTAAAATATAGGACCCAATTCGGCCCACGAGCCTACTACTACGAGTCACGAGTTAGGCTGAGCTAGGCTGGCCAGCCATCTTTTATTTTTTGTTTTGTAATTATTGTTTTCTGAATTTTGATAGTTAGATTAATAACGAAAAAAACTTAAACTTAACCTTTTTTACGAAAACTTTAATTTAACGATTAACAAGACATAAATTGATTGATAATATTAATATAAATGATAAAATATTACTTAACAAACCACAAGTTCATGAGACACATATACGTTACTAATAAACATTACATAAATGCTTGAAGAAAGTTGGTGGAGAAGTTCTCCATTTTATTATGCTCCTTGAGCGGGTGTTAGGCCTGCTGGCAGTAGTGGTGGTGGTGGTTGAGGATTAAAATTGTTTAGAACATTTGAGTGTTAAGATACAAGATGTCTTATAATCGTTCCAGTTCCAAATTGGCGACGAAGTATATATTTATGTTCACAATAGTTATAAATTACATACCCATGGCCTTCAAAGTAAGCAAAATGATTCCAAATATTGATAGCCATAAATACTGTGTATTCTCTTGTGGTAAAATAAAGAGACAATAGGTAATAAAATAAATAGTTTTGTAATAAAATGAAGTGGAATACAATACCTATTTTTGGGCCATTGTTCGGGGGATAAATATATATATATTTTTTTGATTTTTTAAAATTATCTAAAAAGTTTAAAATCTTAAAATTGATGCTTCTTGGGGCTTCTTTGGTGACCGCCTTTAGTGTTAAGATGTATTTGGCAAAGATAAACACCATGGGAAAATAAACTTCATAGGGAGTGTGGAATTTATGATAGAACTCATGAGACAAAATGGATTTGACTCTCTTCTTCATCGCACAACTGTCCCTAACTTGATACATCAAACCATGCAATAATTTTTTTAATATCACCGAATATCACCAAAGATTCCTGCTTCCGAGTGCGTTAATACTCAAAATCCAATGCTACAGGCCAAGAAGAAAAAAAGTAATAAAGTTGTTGCCTCTCAAGATCAGAAAATTAAGGCATATTGATGAAGAATGAGATAAGGGAAACTCTTGTTATGCAATAATTCGATTAATAGCAATAGAGACTATCTTTTTTCCTCGTGAGTTTAACCTAAATTTCAAATTCTCCCATGATATCAAATTCTATCAAAGAAAGGCTTAAGATTAAAAGATATTTTGGTCTTTTTATTTTTTATATAGTGAGCTATCTATTTTATTGCCTTGAATACTTTCTTGATTATTTTCATATTTTTAAAACGTTAGCTCGTTATAGAATAGTTATTCATTAGGTTAGAAAAGAAAAAAAAGAACAGATTTAATTTGAAATGTATATCTATGTATAGAAAGAAAAAAAAAAGATTTTGAAGTGAATCTATTTTTTTTTCTAATCTCAAACATAACGTGAATCTTTTTCAATAAGCTGTTTTTTAACTAATTTTCTTTTTATGTTTTTAAATGGTCAGCTCATAGCAAAAATATTATACGTGAGGCTAAAAAAAGATCGAATTTAATTTAATATGTATATACAGTAGAACCTTTTTAAATTAATACTCAATAAATTAATAATCTCTTTTAATTAATAAAATGTTTAGTCCTGACTTGGAACCAATGTAAAAAGTTGATAAATTCGATAAAATTATAAGATAATACATTTAAAAAATTTTATTTCTATTTTATTGACCCAAATATTTCATAATTAATAATTAACTAAAAAGTACATAATAAATTGACTATGAGATTTTTTTAAAATATGAATAAAGAGTAGTTTGTCTTTTATTGAACTTCAAATCTAGTTGAATCTCATATTTAATTATTTAAAGAGAAAAAATTGAGATAATCCTACAAGGATTAGGATACAAGATTAGATAAATTAGTTCTTTTCCTAATCCTACAAGCATTTGAATACGAGATTAGAGAAACTTTGTTCTAATTCTACTAAATTTAATTTTATCTTCTATTCTCATCACTTATCTTTTCAAATAGAACCGAAAAAATACAAATCACTTTTCAAAAAAATACATCAACCGAAAAAATACAAGTCACTTTAAAAAAAAAAGACATCATAATCATAATATGTTTACTATAAAGCCAAAAAAATTAAAACTATCTCTATTAATTAATAGCTATTAATTTACCAAAAAATTAATATCTCGCTAAATTAATAGAATTTGGTGGTCCCAACGCTATTAATTTAAAGATGTTCTACTGTATATATATGTATAAAAAAATATATATATTTTAAAGTAAACCTAGTTTTATCTTCAATCTAGCGCATTTGTATAATAAGTTGCTTCTTATCTTTTTCCTCTATTTTTATATTAAAATTTTTATTGTCCTTTTTATTGAATTAATTTATTAAAGTATTTTGCATTTTGTTTTTTTATTTTGTCTTTAAAAGAAAAAGATGTAAATGCCCTTCAAAATAATACTTTTTTTTTTAATGGCTGAAAACTCTGTTGGCGGAGCTTGACCATCGAAGACCGGCAGAGCCCGACCACCGGAGATCAGCAAATTCGACTACCCTCGGTAAACCCCGGGTGTAGCGGTATGTTCCAATACATGCAACAGTTCAGTAAAGGTTATCCAGAGCAGGTTGAGTGAATTGAACCTGGGAACATACTGCATTCGAAACACACTCCTTATTGTCGGGTTGTCCTTTGGGAACACCTTCAAAATAAGACTTTGCCTAGCAAGATTTGATGTTATGAGGGAATATGACCTCATGGAAGAGTTTGAGATTTAGGCTCTGTTTGACGTAAATGTGAAATTTTAGCTTTTGAGTTGTTGAGTTTTCAGTAGTAGAGTTTTTATTAGAAGTGTTGGTGAATAAAAGTCGTTGACTGTTTGGCATATGTTAGACTAGAGTTGGAAATTCGGCCCGGCCGGCCCGGCCCGGCTGAGTCGTGAGTTATGAAAAATGAGTCCGACTCGGCACATATGTTTAGTAGGTTGAGCTAGGTTGGGCTCAATTCTTAAAATATATGACCCAATTCGGCCCACGAGCTTGCTACTACGAGTCACAAGTTGGGCTGAGCTAGGCTGGGCCAGCCATCTTTTATTTTTTGTTTTGTAATTATTGTCTTCTTAATTTTGAGAGTTAGATTAATAACGAAAAAAACTTAAACTTAACCATTTTTACCAAAAATTTAATTTAACGATTAACAAGACATAAATTGATTGATAATATTAATATAAATGATAAAATATTACGTAACAAACCCCAAGTTCACGAGACACAGATACGTTACTAATAAACATTAAAAAAAAAAAACATTACATAAATGCTTGAAGAAAGTTGGTGGAGAAGTTCTCCATTTTATTATGCTCCTTGAGTGGGTGCTAGGCCTGCTGGCAGTGGTGGTGGTGGTGGTTGAGGATTGAAATTGTTTAGAACATTTGAGTGTTAAGATATAAGATGTCTTATAAGCGTTTCAGTTACAAATTGGCAACGAAGTATATATTTATGTTCACAATAATTGTAAATTACATACTCATGTTCTTCAAAGTAAACAAAATGATTCTAAATATTGATAGACATAAATACTGTATATTCTCTTGTGGTAAAATAAAGAGAGAATAGGTAGTAAAATAAATAGTTTTGTTGTAAAATAAAGTGGAATACAATACCTATTTATAAAAAAAAGTACATGTACAAATTATAATTATAAAAAATAAAATACTATAAAAATAAACAAAACATAACGTAAAATATGATATATAACCTAAAGGACATGTTATAACGTAAAATATGATATAACTATTTATATTGATTGTGATTGTGCAATATTTATATTATCCAATTCAAGACGTGGAGTGCTACTTTGAGAATAAGGATCCATAATCAAAATAAATATTACAATAAACTACTATTATAATTAAAAGAATATCTCAATAAAGTTCAATTGAAGAAAAGTGAAACTCTTCTTCTTGAAAATAAATTGACCACTTGAATGTTGAATCAGGCTTAAAGCTTTAAACAATTACGAGAAAGAAGTTATTATAGAAAATATTTGATAACAAGTTATTTCGTATCATCTTAAAAAATAAATTTTCTATTTGTTATTATTATATATTTTTTTAACTTATCTAAAAAAAAGTT